>BTHU01000005.1:31961503-32561503 GCA_036184795.1 Tokudaia tokunoshimensis | reverse complement strand
GTCTACAAAGTGAGTTCCAGGACAGCCAGGGCTACACAGAGAAACCCTGTCTCGAAAAACCAAAAAAAAAAAAATAATTACAGTATTATAATAATAAATAAATCTTCAAAAAAAGGTTAACATGAAAATAAATTCAAGGCAAGAGTGGTTATAGCACAGAATAAGTCATTTAGTAATATGTGGTTTTAAAAATGCTTGTATTTAATATGTGAATAGTCACTTATTCCAAATATTTTTACTGAAACCTAAAATAAGAGCATATTACATTAAGACTATGATTCTGTAACATCAGTAAAATGAAACCTGAGAAGGCACTAAAAATAGCAATCAAAATTCAGCTGTGCCTCTTCCTGTTGACACGCTATCTTTGAGAGTTTATATATAACCATGTTAATAAGGAATTAACTTCAAAATCAATCAACATTGGCCAAGTTCTACATAATAATATCATCATTTGATAAGCTTAAAAATTTTCAACTTTAGTAACCAAAATTCAGTTAGATATCTACTCACATTTAAAACATCACTGGAACGCTTTGGCCTTATGGTCTTTTTGAATCACAAAGGAAGTAAATAATCAAAAAGGTTTTCTGAACTGTTTCCCCAAGTCTCAATTATTATCACATGTCCCTGGACACTCAAGACCTATTTCATCAAGCAGGTAAGGAACAAGTTTTTTCTCTATCCAATAACTAGATGTTTTGTGTTGTTTAATTGTTATGCAATTAATTTCTTCTAATGCAACATAGCTGAAATGATAAACACTGGCCTCGCTTGTCAGTCTTTTATGCTTTTGGAGCAGTGCGTTAGTTCTCAATCTGTTTAGTATCACTTTCTGCCCACTGAATAGAATCTCGTTAGGAATGATGTCGATAAAATGGACAAGACAATTGGCCACAGCATAGAAAACTGCAATGGAAGTTATGTCCCAGGCGTCTTCTCTATTGAAACCATCCATTTCAAGCTTTTGAAATGATCATGTTATGTCATCAGCTTGGGAAACACCAAGTGCAACTCTATCGTTGCTTTTTCTAGAGCAGGGAGGTCAGACTTTCTCCAACTGATACAGACCTGCAAAGAAACACACAATCAATATCTTGGTCCATTATAACACAGGTAATAAAACCCAAGGTCTGATGAAATCAATGGGGAAACGTCCTCAAGGTTATTCCAGAACAAAGGGAGCAAAGTCAGGCAAGAAAGAGAGCTTGGTCAAGCCTAATGGAATATAAACTTGGAAATCTAGTTCAAAACTATGCCTACCAAGAAGTCTTTTTGAAGGACTAGAGAGATGTCTCAGTTAAGAGCACGTGCTCTTATAGAGGATCTAGATTCAGTTCACAACCATCTGTAACTCCAGTTTCAGGGTCTGACACCCTCTTCTAACTTCCAAGGGTACTAAGTATACATATGATACACATGCCTGCAGGCAAAGCACACACACACACACACACATGCACACACACATTTTTAAAAGTCTTCTTGCTTATTATTCTAGCTTCAAAATCCTCTTTATTTTCAGGCTGGAAAGGTGGCCCAATTGTTAAGAACATTTACTGTTTTTGCACAGGACCCAGGTTCAGTGTTCAAAATCCACAAGGTGGCCCACACCTGCAGTAACCTCAGTTCCAGAGGATCTAATACCCTCTTCTAGCCTCTGAGGACTCCTGTATGCATGAGGTAGGTAGGTAGGTAGGTGGGTGGGTAGTTACGAACAAAGACTTCCTTCCTGTCTGGTCACCATTGGAAAGCAACTGTCATGGCCCTGCACTACCCCATGGCCCTTAACCTCAACAAGGGCCACAAGGTGACAAAGAACGTCAACCAGCCACCGAGACACAGCCAGCGCCCGCAGGTACCTCACCAAGCAACCAAGTTCATGCAGGACATGTGTGTGGCTTCTCGACCTACAAGTGGCACGCTATGGAGTTGCTCAAAAAATATCCAAGGCCAATTGCACAGTCAAATTCATCAAGAAGAGGGTGCAGCCGGGCAGTGGTGGTGTACGCCTTTAATCCCAGCACTTGGGAGGTAGAGGCAGGCAGATTTCTGAGTTTGAGGCTAGCCTGGTCTACAGAGTGAGTTCCAGGATAGCCAGGACTACACAGAGAAACCCTGTCTCGAAAAAAACCAAAAAAAAAAAAAAGAAAAAGAAAAAAAAAGAAGAGGGTGGTCATGTGGCAGGTACATATACGCCAAGAGAAAGAAGAGGAACTAAGCAACGTGTTGGCAGCCACAAGGAAGGCGGCAGCCAAGAAGGATTGATGCACCCTCCCCCAATAAATGATCATTCCGTAAAAAAACCCAAAAAAAACCACCCAGGGATTTCATCATACTTAAAGAGCTTGCTTTCCAGATAACAATAATAGAGCTCACAGGCTACCCTCTGTCCCCAGTGAAGCACAAATAAGACAGTATTTGCGAAATTACTAGTTTATATTTATCCAAGTGTGGTGGCTCATTCCCAGGTTCCGAGAGTTTGAGTCTGCCTAGGCTACACCATGAATTCCAAGCCATCCTGAGCTACAAGCAAAAGAGACTGACTGTCTCACAAAGCTAAAGCCAAGAGCAAGACCAAAACCACCTGCACACCCAGCCCAGATGCGCTGAGAGTGCGTCTGACATTTCATGTTTCTAGTCTCTGAGCAGCAGTGAGCAGCGGCATTGTGATTATCCCAGGTTTACTGAAGAAGAAATTGTACCTCAAAGGAGCACAGTACCTTCCCTAAGGTCACATGGCTACGCCACTGCAGAGCTGAGGTCAGGTTCCAAGTATATGAAGTCCCACAGAATGCACTAATAACCATTTTCTTGGCTGGTAAAATACTGAAAAGCATTAAAAACCAAAGATATTAGACCAACTTAGCAAACAAAGTATGGCCACAAGCTTAATAGCAATGAGGAGGCTATGCCTGACAAGGCCAGGATGAGCAAGGGCTGGGGGGCGCAGGGGTGGGGTGGGGGGCGGAGGGGTGGGGTGGGGGGCGGGGGGGCGGCGGCAGCTGTGAAGGACAAAGGGGATCTTGAAGTTACCTGCAGACTAGCAACACAATCTCTACCCATGTCAGGTCAGGAAAGAAGACTGTAGGGGTGGAGAGACTGAGAAACTTCAACTTTAGAATAAGTTTGGAGGTTTTGTTTTGTTGTTGATTTCAGCTCCCCAGCTCCAAAAACAAGGGATTTTGTTGTAGAAAGCAGAACTGGAGAAGCTTGGCGGCAAGTCTTCACTTGCCGTCTTCATCCTCAGCCCATTTTCTGCAAATAATTGGGATGACCTCTGAAATGAATCAAGGACTGACTGAGTCGTTTATTGAGAAACAGGACCAATCAGTTTTGGTAACAAGAGAGGACAGAGATCATTTCAGAAAGATTGGCAGATTGACCCAAGCCTGGCCAGCACGAAGAAATAAAAGCTAAGAAATCTGACTTGGGTCCTCTAAGAATAATCAGTGGATGCATCATTTCACAGTGGAAAATGCAAGCAGTATAGCACCAGAGAAGGACGGCTTTGAAACAAGACCTTGCCATCTGAAAGTCAGACACTCCATGCCGACTGCACCCTCTGCACTCAGACTGTGAATGATCAAAGTAAGACTCACTTTGCAGAGAAGAGAATGCAGGTCAAACCTGGCATAAAGCTGGGTGGTTCGGTCACTCCCGACCTCCCAATCCCATGTCTACAGAAGCAGGTGGGAAGAATGATCCAGAAGGGAACTTAGATGGTGGGAAGAACGTGAGGTGCATGCTCCATATAATGACCTACGTTTTGCCTTCCATGGCTACAGAGAGGCCCTAAAACTGACACAGGGGAGGTGGGCACCAACCTGGTCAGAGAGTACTGGAATCTTTGAGTAGACCCTGTACAGGGCACTGTGGACAACCACGCTGTATAGGCACCTTTCACCCAGGCTGGTCACTATGATGATGGATTCCCTGTCAGCTCTGCTGAGCCAACCTGGAGAGGAAAAGGACAGGAGACCCATCCAGCAACCCCAAACAACAGCTTAGAAAGAGTCTATCCAGTCTGGGTGTGTCCATCTGTATAGATCTGTCCATCTACCTGCTAGTCTAACCTCACCCACATGGTCATTCTAGTTCCTTGTCTTCATAGCATCTGACTCTTTCTAAAGTCAATTGTTCTTTTATTGTCTTTCTCCTCTCAAGAGTGCATGTGAAACTGTTGCAAGGCCCTATTGCTAAAGACAACACCTACGTTCCTCATTGAACTTTTACCCCTATTGACTAGTGTTCACGGTACTAGAAGGTACTTTGCATACTACCAAAGAAAAAGGTAAAACCAACCCAGTTACAAACTCTTCAGTCTTCAGTGGTGATTGTCTACATGATACACAAGTTCAACAGTGGCACAAAAGTTGTGAGAGTAACCAACTGCTATCCAATTGGATTTAAGCCTCCCTCCATGAGATGAACTCGTGCCTGGTGCTGCTCAGGTAGTCAAGAACACGAGACTAGATAGGGCATGAGCCAAGGGGAAAACATTATTGTTCTGCTAAAGGAATATTGTGCTCTTCCTCTAGCCTTTAACAGGCTAAACAGACCTTGAGTGCTTGCCGCAGGTGGAGTCACCCACCTGGCTGCACCTGCAACTTCTTATAGGAACTTAGAAGAATAGACTGCCCGCTGAGCTTGCTTTGCAACATAATCCAGCTGAAACAAAGGATGTGTTTTGTAGTTTTCCCTTTATAAGGTGGAGCTGTAGAATTAAACTTTGAGCCTTGATTAGAACCTTGTCTTGGCTTCATTCTTCTCCCTTTTCATTTCCGGGCCCCCTTTCAGGTGAACCCAGTCATCCCTGGCTGCTGGATGGCTACAGAATATAACAATGAAATAAATGACTATACTGTGCTATACCCTTAGGTCAGTGTCTCATTCAGCATCATACAGTCTCATACAGAAGCATCCTTCTGCAGAGACCCACAGCGGGACCATGTGCCGAGTGATAAACTTTGGAACACTCAGTCCTAAAATGGGACATATTCACCAAACCCCTTCCCTCGGGGCTTAGGGAGCTCTGTGGAAGATAAGGCAGGAAGGTTTTAAGACTCAATAGGGTTAGAAGACACCAAGGAAACTGCCTTTCTAGACACAATATGACTGATCCGTATATGAACTGACAGAGAGCACAGCAAAATGCACAGGGCTTGCACAGGTCCAAGCCAGATGAGGTCGCAGTGTTGAAGGGGAAAGGCAACATGAGCCCCATACCTAACCCAGAAGCTATCTCCAATTGTCAACCACTCCCCAAAGGAAAAATTAGGTGATTTTTTTTTAAGATTTATTTATTTATTATATGTGAGTACACTGTAGCTGTCTTCAGACACTCCAGAAGAGGGCATCAGATCTCGTTACGGATGGTTGTGAGCCACCATGTGGTTGCTGGGATTTGACCTCAGGACCTTCGGAAGAGCAGTCTGTGCTCTTAACTACTGAGTCATCTCACCAGCCCCAGAAAAGTTAGTTTTATCCAGTGGAATCTCACTGTGTATATAAACCACACTGAAGAGTAGACCCCTGCTGGGCAGCCAGCACCAAATGAGTCAACAGTACTTCTGGGGATCTTTTTGTCTCATAATGCAGCGTTTGGGTTTTTGTTTTGTTTCGTTTTTTTTAATCTTACTTGTTTTTTCGCTTCTATAGTATAGCTTCTGATAATTTTGTATTTTTATGAGTTTGTGTGTGTGTGTATGTGTCTGCATGTGCGTTTCTCCTGGTTTTTTTGTTTGTTTGTTTGTTTGTTTGTTAACTCTGGTTTGTTTGGGTTTTATTTGCCTGTTTGTTTTCTAAAGAAAGAAAGCGTGAGGTTGGATGGGAAGGAAGGGTGAAAGGATCTGGGAGGAAATGCAGGAAAGGAAACTACGATCAGATCAGATATTGTATGAAAAAAGTCATTTGGAAAAAAAAACTGTATATAAAAGTCTCTACATTTTTATGACTTTAAAAAACTATTATAATCCCAAAGGACTACTGTCATATGGCAGTTACCTCGGAAGATGTGCTAAATGAATTTATGAATTGCTGGGCTAACAATTTTAAGAATAGGGACTACTTCCTAAACTCCGCAAACCTACTACCTAGGGAGAGTACAGAGTAGGGAACGCCGCTTCCGTGCCTGGCACGGTTCTGAGAGCTTTATACATGCTACCTCATTTTCTCTTCACACCAGCTTCATGGTATCTAACACTTCACTGGTAAGAAAAGCAAGGCTGTGAATCATTAAAATATCCTGCTGATGTTTGTTTGTATTATTTTTTTTTTAGCAAAATTCATATTAGAGTAAACATGTGCCTTCTCCCAGTGAAAGAGAGCAACTGCAGAAAGATGGATGTGCTGCTAATACGAGTGAGGTAAATGCTACCCTGCCCTGGGAGGGGAAACCTGGCATCTGTAACAGACCACAGGAGTAACCATCCCTGGTCACTGAACGCAGAGGAAATGGACTTTGGAGGAAAGAGCTGGTACACAAAAACACGGATAAGAAAAAGGACATCTGGGTATCGGCAGAGTGGGTAAAATGAATGGAAAGGCAAACCATGAGACCCCTGTGCTGTGAGAATACACTGCAGCCTCTGCTGACTCAAACAGAACAGCGGGGATTGTAGATGAGGTTGTGAAGGGAGCCTAGGGACAGCCGTGAAGATCTACTGTGACACACTTACTGGCTGTCTCCCAATCTCTATTAACATAGGTTAATTGCCAGGCACCGTGGTACACATGTTTAATCCTAGCACTAGGGAGGCAGAAGCATGGGGATCTCTGTAATTCTAGCCTGGTCTACACAGTGGGCTTCGGGCCAGCCAAGACTCATAGTCAGACCATCTCAACAGACAGACAGACCAACAAACAAAACCAAAACAGTCCATATCTGTCACTCCCTTTTTCCTTTAGTAATTAGGATCTCCTAATGCAGCTGAGCACACAGTCACATACCGTCCTTTGTCACTAAACATGATGGACAAAATCTGGCCTATGAAATGTAAGTGGAAGCAATGTGTGCAACTCATATGTCCCAACCTTATGGCAAGGGACAAGGGACCACCACTGCTACTTCTTTTTGCTGGTGACATTTATCCTCTAGGCCAGGGCAGCTAAAATTATACTGTATATAATGTATATATGTTTTATAATGTATAAAATTATACATTAAAAAAATACTAGGTCAACCCTCAGTATCTTATATGGAAACGATTAGATGAGAGAGAGAGAATCTTACTAAAACCAATGTTTACTTTCTCTCTAGGTAGTAGCAACCCAAGCCGAATCCTAAGAAATAAGCCCTTGACTTACAGGTTCATGACCTTATTCAGGGATTATAAATAATCACAGACAACTTTTATACCCCAAGTAAGAAAAAAAAAATATTAGCCGGGCGGTGGTGGCGCACGCCTTTAATCCTAGCACTTGGGAGGTAGAGGCAGGCGGATTTCTGAGTTCCAGGCCAGCCTGGTCTACAGAGTGAGTTCCAGGGCAGCCAGGGCTACACAGAGAAACCCTGTCTCGAAAAACAAACAAACAAAAAAAAAAAGAAAAAAAGAAAAAAATATTATTTCTGTATTTAAGTTCTATAACTATAGTCATAAAGTTGCACTCAGAATCTAGAGTCGCCACTGGATGTGGTGGTGTATGCTTGTAATCTGAGCATTTGGCAAGCTGAGGTAGAAGGGAGGCTGTGAGTTCAGGACCAGCCTGGGCTACACAGTGAATTCTAGGCCAGTGATGACTATATAATTAGGCACTCATATTCATTCCCATTCTCTGCCTCATTCATTTTCTCTCTCCTTCTCCCTTCTTCCTAACTCTCCCCTTCCCCCACCCACCACTACCATTAATAACAAAACAAACAAGAAAGCAAGAGATGGGAACCAAGAGATGTCACAGAAGCTGAGCTGCTCCCTGACCTAGTGACCTGGGCCCAGGGAATAACTGCTAGCAGTAGAAGCCAAGCACCTGGGCTTCATCCAAGAATGTGCTGGGTAATTAACATTCTGAAATGGAGAGACTGCAACACAGATCAAATGGTTCTCTGGTGTAGGTCCTGTCCATTCACAGAAGGGCTAGTGTGCTTTATTATTTTCTTAGAATTAAATTACTAGTCCTAACCAAGTGTAGTAGTATATACCTACGGTCCCAGTACTTAGACTTGCTGTGAATGTGTCTTAGGGTTTACTGCTGAGAACAGACACCATGACCAAGGCAACTCTTATAAGGACAACATTTAATTGGGGCTGGCTTACAGGTTCAGAGGTTCAGTCCATCATCATCAAGGCAGGAGCATGGCATCGTCCAGGCAGGCATGGTGCAGGAAGAGCTGAGAGTTCTACATCTGCATCTGAAGGCTACTAGCAGAATACTCACTTCCAGGCAGCTAGGATCAGGGTCTTAAAACCCACACCCACAGTGACACACCTACTCCAACAAGGCCATACCTTCTAATTGTGAATATGCTCCCTGGGACAAGCATATTCAAACCATGACAGAGTGTGAGGCTAGCTTGGATACAAAATGAGTCTAAGACCAGCCTGGGATATACAGTGAACCAACATCTCAAAAACAAGAACAATAACAACCCTGAAAAATGTCAGTAACTCACCTTGGTAAGATTGATATGGTAAAGTACTTTGTAAAGTTTGTCTTTTCATAAATTCAATTTCATTTATCCATATCTATAGACCTATAAAGTAGCTAAGGCAGGTAATATTATTCCCCAGAAATAAAGAAATAGAGGTCCTGAGCCAGTTGAGTGACTAGCTCAAGGCCATATTTTGAGGGGAAAACAGTCTAGAGGTTTAGGCATTAAGTTTTTCAGTATGTTTTCTAACGTGGTGAAATGCAGACAACTCTCAGTCTCTTCCCTCCTCCCCTGACCACAGAACTTGGTTTCCGGAGAGTCTAAGCTGGTGGATGGATCCTGGCTGGCCTAAGTGAATTATGGTAAATTCATTTCATTTGTCAGTGACGAGCATGTGAAATGAGACTAACGTGACTAATGAGAAATGAAAGGAGCCTGTATTACTCTCCAGCAGGGCTATGACAAGGACATGCCCTCCCTGCCGCTGTGGCTGGCCGTACGAAGATGTGACCTTTGCTGCCACTGTGCTCATCCAATGACTAAAAGGCATATGTCTGAGCAGCCATCACACTGGAATGAGAGGAAACTAATCCCTGACGGTGTCACTGAGGCACTGAATTAAGCAATCCAGGCATAATTCTACCTCTGAAGCTGCAGGTAAATGAGTAAGCCATGATTCCACTGTATAGGATTTCCTTTACAACCTGCAGCTGACAGCAGCTAACATACTACATACTACATGGTCACTAACGGTCTGTAAGACCCCATGTAACGACCCATTCACACTAGATGGGAGTACAGATTGGGAAGAGGAAACAGCTGGGGAGGCTTTCCAACCAGAGAAGCCATGTTCTTATCTGTATGTGACAGGCTCTATTGAGGCAATATTAGTTTGAAAAATAGAGTTTAGAACAAATGCCTATGTTTAAGGAAGACCGTAGAATTTGGCCAAATAAATCACTGGCTACTAAAAACTACTATCAGAGCCAGACCACACAAATGCTACAGAGCTATACCGTCAGACTCCGGCCATGTATATTCTGCTGTTCCTTGTTTGTGAGGATCGTAACTATTTCTACAGTTGAACATTAAAGCACTGAATCTATCGTGGATATATTCAAAGTCAAAGCCTTTAAGACAAAAATTAGATCATGTAATTTTTTTTGTTTTGTTTTTTTTTTTGAGACAGGGTTTCTCTGTGTAGTCCTGGCTGTCCTGGAACTCACTCTGTAGACCAGGCTGGCCTCGAACTCAGAAATCCGCTTGCCTCTGCCTCCCAAGTGCTGGGATTAAAGGTATGTGCCATCACTGCTCCGGCTCAGATCCCATAATTATTGATTTATACAGAAGATATTACATGGATCTTTAGAGATTTTGGTTGTTTTATGAAAATATGCTTTTACAAAAATTTAAGGAATTATTTTAAGCAATGCAGTTGATCTGATGTGGATTTTACAATGTTACTCTACAAATGAGAAGATTGTTTATAGTGGAAAAAGCAACAACAACCAAAACTAAACTATAATCAAAGAGCAATTCATGAATGTACAAAGAGATACTTGGGCAAACATATATACACATACAAAGATACACACATAAGCACTTTGTTACATGCTTAAGTACAGTTCTAGTGGACTGCTGAGACAAACTGCAGAAACTTTATACAAGTGGCCTCCATTTTATATAAGGCACCACTAAAAATAATTATGTTTTACCTAGAAACATATTCAAATAATAATTTCATTAAAGAAATTTACATGGATATATTTTACAAAGAAAATAGGGAAGAAAGCATCAAAATATTAATACTGGAACATAATAGAATACATAGAATTATACATTCTTACAGAATACAACAGAATCAGATTATTTTCACTTTTCTGCTTGATTTTTACAGGAAAAAAACAAGATATTTATCAGTTAAGCATCCGGCACGCATCTTCACTAAGGTATATTGATATCACCTCAGTCACAGTGGTCAGAAGACTAGGGGACAGTGTAGAGCCACAGAAGCCAGGAGGCTACACCTAAGAGGAAAAGCATGTGGACTAAGGTCCATAGCCCAGGAAGGGTCCAGTGACGATGGTGAGCTTAGACAGACTGTGGCAAGCAGTACTGGCCTTTACATTGAAGCCAATACAAGTCTCCACTGGCACTGACCTCCTGCAGAAGGATGCATCTCACTTTTATTTCCATCTTCTCCACTAGCTCTACAATGTCGAAGGGCAGGTCTTCCTTATAAGGAACAGGGTAACAATCAATGGGTTTGGAATTCACTTCTTGCTCATCCTTAAAAGGATAAGACAACTTTAGATGAGCTACTAAAGAAATTTCCTGAATAGCCACTCTCTCTGGTCCCAAAGGAGAGCTGACACACAGTTCCATCTCTTGTGTTAATTTCCGCTGGTTAAAAGTCACCGCTTGGTATTGAGAGACTGTCTTGGGCTGGAGAGATGGCTCGGCAGTTAAGAGCACTGACTGCTCTTCCAGAGGTCCTGAGTTCAATTCCCAGCAACCACATGGTGGCTCACAACCATCTGTAATGGGATCTGATGCCCTCTTCTGGTGCATCTGAAGACAGCGACAGTGTACTCACATACATAAAATAAATAAATAAATCATAAAAAAAGTCATTGCTTGAGTGCTTGAGTAATCTGAGAAGTCTTCTAGGTCCAAAATGCAACAATGCTTACCTAATCAGGAGTGTGTGCTGTAAGGAAGGTACGGCGGCTCATGGAATATGATAAAGGTGAGAAAGCTTCTATTTAGCATTTACAAGGCCCTGGGATGGGGGATAAAAGAAAACCAAATGGATGTGAGATACCATCCAATAGCAGTAAAGAAATTTAAGTGTACCAAGTGACTGCCAGATATTATTGTCCTCTCTAATAACAGAGTTTGTTATCAACGGAACATCGGGATTTTATATACACTTTCTAGTACTCCTAAAATCCTTTATTTTACCAATATAAAGATTAGGGATCAGAAAGGCTATAGTGGTCACACAGAGATAACTGTTTGAATCTGTATTCAAATTCAGAATTGTCAGATTCCAGAGTCTATATTCTTCCCACTATATACTCCTGTCTCTTAAAAAAGTTAGTCCACAGGAGTTGGAGAGATGGTTCGGTGATTAAGGGTACTGGCTGCTCTTAACTCAACTTTGATTCCTGGAAATTATATGGCAGCTCACAATTATCTGTAACTGCACGCATGTGCTACACAAACATACATGCAGGCAAAACACCCAAATACATAAAATAAAAATCAAGGGGTAAAAAACTATTTTAAAAGGTCTCAAAGTTTGCAAACGAAAAGCAACAATAACAAATGACAAAATGTTATTCAAGCTGAAAAGAAGGAAAGGAAACTCTTGAGTGTGCATGACTTTTACCATAGAAAGTTATAGGAAGTGATGTGTTTATAAAAAGGTAAAGAGAAAAAGAATATGTTCTATGGGGGTGTAGTGAGGTGTGGGGGAAGGGGATGTCTCCGTGGGACCATGCCAAGGTATCCCTTCTCCAAGGGACTAGCCATACAACTGTATAGTGTAGAGTTTATTCAGGACATGGGGCGGGGGGTAGTTAAGAGGGTAGTAGAAGCAGAGAAAGGCAGAGAGAGGGAGAGAGTAGAGAAGTAGAGGCTGGCCATAGCCAAGAGCATGTGGAGAGAGGGGTGGAGGAAAGGAATGGGAAGGGGAGAGGAAGAGCAAGAGAACAAGAGAGGGAGGAGGGGCAAGCAGTCCCTTTTATAGTGGGTCAGGCCTACCGGGCTATTGCCAGGTAACTGTGGGGTGGAGCTTAGACAAAATGCTAACTGGAAGGCTGCAGAAAAACCATGTTATGCTTTTCCATAGAGCTGTCTGTTCAGAAGCTAGGAAGTAGAATACTGGGCTGTCTGAATCCGGCTGCCTGGGTTAAATCCTCCCAGCCCTTTTAATACATACATACATCTATATATATATAGTTTGTTTTTTTGTGTGCTTAAGACAGGGCCTTTCTACATAGCCTTGCCTGTTGTGGAACTCACTCTGTAGACCAGGGTGGCAAACTCATAGAGATCTTCCTGCCTCTGCCTCTTGAGTGCTGGGATTAAAGACCTGAGCTACCATGCTGGGCAAAGATATATATTTTTTAAATAATATGTGTCTATTCATGGCTATGTGCACTTTTATGCAGTTGCCCACAGAGGCCAGAAGAGGGTGTTAGAGCCCCTGAAGATGGGAATTATAGGCAGTTGTGAGCTGCCTCAGTTGCTGGGAAGTGAACTCAGATCTCTAGAAGAGAAGCAAGCCTTCTGCTGAGTCATTTCTCCAGTTCCTTACTGTGGTGTTTGAATAAGAATGGCTCCCACAGGTTCATCATCTGAATGCTTAGTAACCTGGGAGTGGCCCTTTTTGAAAGGATTAAAATGGGAGGTGTGGCTTTGTTGGAGGAAGTGTGTCACTGGTGGATGGGCTTTGGGGGTCTCACTCTCTCTGCCTACGGATGTGGTGGCTCTCACTACTGCTCCAGCACAATGTGTGCCCCATGCTTCCTGCCATGATGAAAATGGACCAAACCTCTGAAACTCTAAGCAAACCTTCTTATATAAGAGTTGTGTTGGTCAGGTTTCTTCACAGCAATAAAACAGTAACCAAGACACCCACCTATGCCCTCCTCTTGATGGTACTTGACTGTCAGCAGCGAAGTCATACCCAGATAGCTGTTGTATTAGTGAACTTTTTGTTGCTGCGATAAAATACAAGGCCTAGTGCAACTTCTAGGCATAAGAGCTAATCTAGGCTTACAGCTTCAGAGGGTGAGAGTCCATGGTGTTGGAGCAGAGGCCAGCACGGCAGCACAAGCAGCTGAGAGCTCGAGTCCTGTACTGCAAACATAAAGAACAAACTAGCTGTAGAGGAGGTCTTCTACGTCAAAGCCCACCCTCAGTGATACACCTTCTCCAAGGTGGTCACATTTCCTGAGCCTCCACAACTGGAACAGTGCCACCAACTGGAGAAGTTTCCTGCCCACTCAGGCTGACAGTCAAGTCTCATCACAAGGAGGGCACAGGTGGGTGTCTTAGTTACTGTTTTATTGCTGCGAAGTTTTCAAATGCTTGAGACTCTGGGGGAACGTCTCATTCAAACCATCGGCGTTGTTACATCTGTTAGTGGTTTAGAAGAGATTATCTGAAGAAGTGGGAAGAGTAAAGATGACCCACCTTGGCTCTTGTTGGAGGAATTGTATATGACAAGGACCCAATAGAAAAGAAAGCAACAGAAGGACAGATTCAAGCTCTCTTCTTATACTGGAACATCTGTCTCCTCCTGTTCCGAGACATTAAAGCTACCAGTTATCAGTACCCCCAATCCCCAGTTCTCAACCTTCATCCTTGAACTGAATTCACCTCCTTTTCTAGTTCTCCCAGTAGTTTACAAACCACAGATAGTGGAACTTCTATATTTATATGAGCAAGCCTCAAATGCCATACCTATCCTGGACCCACCGTGAAATTCCATTGTCAATTATAGTTTCCTATTGGTTCTACTTCTGAGAAGAACACTCTTCACGGGTCCCATCTTCTGTAGTAGCCTATCGCTGATACACACATTTCTTACCACACCTTTCTATCAGCTCATGTATCCTACATAAAGGCTCAGGCTGTGATCTTGCAGAGGTCACTCAGCTTTCCTACCCAGTAGTCAGGATGGGGTTAAATAACCACTGGTTAAGAAGCTTCCAGACCTCAAAGCTCTGTCTTTATAATTCATAGTCCTGAGGGGGTTACATGAACAGTCAGAAGCTGAGGCAGTTGGCAGGGAGGTCAGGGTTAGAGGTCATGAGGTACAGCAAGTCTGCTAGAGTCAGGACAGGCCATGAGCACACAAAAGGGAGGGACTGCAAGGAAGAGAGGACTCAGAGGAGAGGAAGAAAGTTTCAGGTAAGGAGAGATGCAGACAGATAAGGGACTTCAGAGTAGCTGAGTCTTTTTTTGGTGGTGTCCCTGGATCGTGCTGCAGAGGTCTCTTGGTGGCCTAGAATGACTTTCCTCTTTCCTTTTTTTGTTTTTCGAGACAGGGTTTCTCTGTGTAGCCCTGGCTGTCCTGGAACTCGCTCTGTAGACCAGGCTGGCCTCGAACTCAGAAATCCGCCTGCCTCTGCCTCCCAAGTGCTAGGATTAAAGGCGTGCGCCACCACCGCCCGGCTGGCCTAGAATGACTTAATTAGTTTCCATTTTCCTTAGATCATTACTGGGTTTAACTAGTCCATGAAACAGTGTTCATACAGTGCCAGCAAGAATCAAGAGTTAAAAACAAAGAAACTGGGTCCTTTCAACTATGGAGACTTCTAAGACTCAATACACTGTACTCAAGAGTAAAGCACTCCTATCATATAGCCATCATATAAAACAAACACCCCTAGAATATGTCCAGTATTCTCCTAATCTGCTATAGATACATACGTGGATAGACTAATTGATTCAGAACTCAAGATTAATTTGTGGGTAGTCGTCCCATTTTAGAAATGAGAAACAGGTACCAAAAGCCAGGATTCAATTCAGGCAATTTAGCTCCAAGAGTTCACATTCAGAACCATGTGCTACTCTATGTATACAAGATTGCTACCTAGGATGGTAACACAATAGTAATTTTTTAAAACCTTCCAAGGCCATGTGCGGCTGTGCAAACCTTTAATCCCAGCATTTGGAAGGCAGAGGAGACAAATCTCTGAGTTCAGTCTGGTCTACATAGCAAACCCCGGGACAGCCAGAACTACAATAGAGAGACCCTGTCTCAATAAACAAACCAACAAAATCTTTAAAGATTTATTTCATTTAAAAAAATCATGCATATGAGGGAAATTATGCACATACAGCTGTAGGTCCCTGTGGAGACTAGAAGTGTCTGGATTCCTTAGAGCTGCATTCATAGCTGGTTGAGTTGTCTAATGTGAGAACCAAACTCTAGCCCTCTGCAAAAGCACACATCCTTATCCACTAAGCCATTTCTCTGGTCCCTTTTACAGGAAACTGTGGAGCTGGCCCGGCCTAGCGGCCTTGAGAAGTATGCGTCATAGGTTTTTCAGGTTAGAGGCCATGGCTCCTGGGACACAATGTGCCTTCCAGTTCCTGAGAGATCCTGATGCACTCCCTCAGACAGTGAAGCATCCTGGTCACTTTGTGTTTCTCTGTATGTCACCTTGGAAATCAAGGAAGCACCGAAGCTTGACAGGACAATTGCTCTTAGACATTAACCTTGTATACCCTGAGTAACTTGCTAACGTCATTGTATCCCGGCAACAACTGTATTGATCCTGACAATTGCCATTATTTCCTGTTTCTGATAAAGGTATAAAAAGTCTGATTGCTCTCAATACAATTGTTACAGCCTCAGTCTTTCTGTGGCCCCACAGTTTCATCCCTTGCAGCCATAGCACATGACCTTGGTCCAGTAAGTAAGTGAAAACACTTACACCATTTACCTTTAAATTTAATCAAATCTATAAGCCTGAAGTCTGTTTCCTCCAAATACATACACACAATTTAATTATGAATCTTTAACATCATAAAACACAAAACAAAACAAAAAAACAACTGTCATTTGCTAAATACTTCACCAGACTACTGGTAGGTCCCTAATAGGTATCATTGCTGCTATAGTTTGGATTTGGAATGTCTTCAAAAGGCAGTGTTAAAGGATTTGTGTTGTGAGAAATATTAAAAAGGAAACCGCCAAGTTCCCACACTTCATCCAGCTACTCTCTGCCCTCCAACTCCACTGTCTACACGGCTAGCCCCATGCAGGGACCACCCACCTTGATGTTAGATATCACAATACCCAGTAACCCAGTAAAATCAAAACTATTGAAGCTTATAATTAACCAGTCAGATTTATATAAATAAATTCTCAATTCACTAGATGCCTACACAATAATTTCAGGGCCAATTAATAATGGTACAAGCTGCCCACCTACATCAGACAAGTTATCCCAATTATTCTGTCCCTATATGATATTCATAACTACCTGAGGCTATTTAAAACCACGCAGGATCAGGATCTTCTTCCTGTTTGTCTGCCTCCATCTTGGATTCTCCTCCCTCTCGAGTGGCTGACTCGCTCTCTCTGCAACTCTTAGCTCCCCCTCCCATTTCCCTGTCCAATCACAGGCCTCCTGCTGCACTAGTATTTTAATGTAATTGGACAGGGAAAATCCTGCCACAAATTTCACTGGTGGATAGCCTCTAGTAGGACTGGAAGATGGTTGACCCTTTAAGAGATGTAGCCTAGTAGAAAAGAAGTTAGGTCATGGAAGGTGTGTTGGGGTAATCTTTTGTACATTATGTCAAAGTTGTCTTTGTAGTGCCAGAAACAATTGATTGCCAAACCAGCTGGCTGGATCTTGATATTATAATTCCTATGGCCCATCACTAGTCTCCTATTCTGTAAACATTCATCCTTCCTTATTTACTGATTGCCTTTAATGAAGAGCTGACGGCCAATAGCTGAGCAGGAAATAAAGGTGAACTTCTGTGCACAGAGAGAGTCTCTGGGAGAAGAAATTAGAAGGGGATTCACCAGCAGACTCATGGTGGATGGATGGGTCACAGTGGAGCAGAAACGTAGACCTAGCCATGTGGCAGGAAGTTTGCCAGAAGCAGTTGGGATAGAATAGTTGGGAGTCTGCCCAGCTAAGCCCTAAGCTTTTAAATATTAAAAAGACTCTGTGTCATTATTTATATATCTAGCAGGTCCAAAAAAAAAAAGTACTGCTAAAAAGGTGTGCCCTTAGGGACTGGAGAGATGGCTCAGCGGGTAAGAGCACTGACTGCTCTTCTGAAGGTCCTGAGTTCAAATCCCAGTACCCACATGATGGCTCACAACCATCTGTAAGGAGATCTGACACCCTCTTCTGGTGCATCTGAAGACAACTACAGTGTACTGAGATGTAATAAATAAATAAATCATTTAAAAAAAAAAAAGCCGGGCGGTGGTGGCGCACGCCTTTAATCCCAGCACTTGGGAGGCAGAGGCAGGAGGATTTCTGAGTTCGAGGCCAGCCTGGTCTACAAAGTGAGTTCCAGGACAGCCAGGGCTATACAGAGAAACCCTGTCTGGAAAAACAAACAAAACAAACAAACAAAAAAACAAAAACAAAAAAAGGTGTGCCCTTAAGACCAGAGGACTTGGGTTGGAGATATGGCTCAGCGATTAAGGGCACTGACTGCTCTTCCAGAGGTCCTGAGTTCAAAACCACATGGGGGCTCACAACCATCCATAATATCTGACTCCCTCTTCTGGTGTGTATGAAGACAGTTACAGTGTACTTACATATAATATAATAAATCTTTTTTAAAAAAAGAGGACTTACAATTTTAAACACTTATTCATGTGCTTATTGGCCATCCATATATCTCCTTTAGAAAAAAAGAGTCTATTTAGATCCATGCCCACATCCATTTGGAAACAATACATTTTTTTATTTCTGTATATGTATGTGTGTCAGCAAGCGTGCAAGCATTCATGCCCTGGAGGTCAGAAGAGGATGCTGGATCTCCCAGAGCTGGAGTCACAAGCGGTTGTGAACCATTCACATGCTCTTAACTACTGAGCCGTGTCTTCTGCCCCTATATTATTTAGTAAGATTTTACTTAAAAATCACATTTATCTGTTTAGCAGGGGTGGGAGGCAGGCATGCCACAGTGTGCAGGTGGCAGACAGAGGATAAGTCTTTGCCGAGTTGACTTTCTCCTTCCATGACTATGGGTCCTGTTAATTCAACTCTTATCATCAGGCAGCAAGCACCTCCTTACCTGAGCTATCTCTCAAGCCCTCCTGCCCACTTTTAAATCAGGAAAACTGGCTCTTTATTGAAATGTAAACTTTAAGAAATTTCTTTTATCAGATGATCTAACATTTTTGGTTATGTAAAACAAACATTTTCCCAGATAACTTTTAAAGTAGTCTCTTATGCGCTTTCTGTATTAATTGTGATAAAGCCTCCTTTTTCTCCCTTTTGTGGTTTTGATGACTTCCTATCTAGGAATCTACTGTCAGATTATCTCTGTCTACTAAGAGTTTTAATTTAGTTCTGATATTAAGGTCTTTGATCTACCAAGAGAGTTTTGTATGTCATTTGAAACAGGTTAAACATCATTTATTTGCACATATCAAGTGTCCTAACATTTGCCAGAAAAGACAATTTTTTTTCTACTGAATTCTTTTGGCTTTTTTTTTTTTGTAAAAAACAAGCTGAACTTTGGCCTGGGTATAGGTGCACATGTCAGTGATCCTGTACCCAGGAGCAGAGGCAGGCAGGTCTCTAAGAGTTTGAAGCCATCAGATCTACATAACGAGTTCCAGGTATTAATCCAGGGCTACACCGCAAGACCTTATCTCAAACAAACAAAAAACTCAGATGATCCTAAGCATAAGGGTCTCTCTCTCTCTCTCTCTCGCTCTCTCTCTCTCGCTCTCTCACTCGCTCTCTCTCTCTCTCTTTCTCTCTCTGAAACACAGTCTTTGTAGCTCAGGCTGACCTCAAACTCAGGAACCTCATGCCTCAAGTCCAAAATGCTATGATTCTACACAAGGCTGTGCCTGGCCTTCTCATGTTCGTTTCTTTCTAGTGTTGGCCTTTTCTAATGATCTGTCTAGTCACTATCCCATGCTCCCTCAGTCCTTACTGAAGTCTTGTCGGTTTGAATCGGAAGCACTCCTCCACTTTTCCTGGTGTTCTGCATGACCATGTTATTCTGAGTCCTTTGTCTTTTCACATGAATTTGAAGGGTAATCTCTCAGTTTCTGCAGAGCAGCCATGGGAATTTTGCTGTTTTATAGGTTACTCAGCTTTGACCTCCTAAGTCTGCCTCTGCCTTTTAATTCCTAGCATTGCAGTTACACACCATCTTAACATCTTTCTGTCATTTTAGGAAATAGGTCTTAGGGTTTGCACTTGGCATTTACATTTTTAAGGGTAAAGGTTTAGTTTGGCTCAGTGTTTTGAGAGGATGTCGTCCATAATCACCTTGGAAGGGAAACCTCAGCACTGGCTCTGTGACAGCGAGAGCGTGCCCCTTACATTTTGGCAGGGACAGCACAGCGGGCAGCTTATTCTGTTCCGTTTGTGCTTTAGTATTTTGTTCCTTTGATGTTGCTCTTACTGGGATCATTTCCACACTTCATCTCTGGGCCATTTCTTTCCTTTATTTTTCCTAGACAGGGCCTCATATAACCCAGGCTGACACTGAAATCACTATCTTGCACTGTTTGTTTCAAGTGTACAAAAATGCAATTCATTTCCTTATGTTGTGGATTCCTTGGGATATTCTCTATGCTAGATCGTGTCACCTGCACATATACATCTTCACTTCTACTGATAATTTTTATTACCTTTTCTTACAAAATTGCTCTTGGTAGAATTTCTATTATAATGTTCAAAAGAAGCGCCAAGAGTAGACTTCCTTGGAATTTGTCAAATGGCATACATGCATCCACTGAGCTGTGCATTGATTCTTCGTGTTTTGTATGAAGTCATATGGGCCTAGGCAGACTCTTCATTGTTGTAACTAAGTTGGGTCTTCAAACTCCATGAGAGAACTTCTGCTTTTATTTATCAATATTGTCTTAGTTAGGGTTTCCATCGCTGTGAAGAGACACTATGACCAAGGCAACTCTTTTTTTTTAAAAAAAGATTTACTTATTTAATGTATATGAGTACACTGTAGCTGTACTGATGGTTGTGAGCCATCATGTGGTTGCTGAGAATTTGAATTCAGGACCTCTGCTTTCTCCAGCTGACCTGCTTGCTCAGACTCAGCCCCACTCTCTCCGGGTCAGACCCACTTGCTCTGGCTTAAAGATTTATTTATTGTTCTATCTAAGTACAGTGTAGCTGTCTTCAGACGCAGCAGAAGAGGGCGTCAGATTTAATTATGGATGGTTTTGAGCCACCATGTGGTTGCGGGAATTTGAACTCAAGACCTTCAGAAGAGCAGTCAGTACTCTTAACCGCTGAGCCATCTTTCCAGCCCCAAGGCAACTCTTATAAGGGACAACATTTAATTGGGGCTGGCTTACAGTTTCAGAGGTTCAGTCCATTGTCATCAAGGCATCAGGGCAGCATCTGGCAGACATAGAGCTGGAGGAGCTGAAAGTTCTCCATCTTGATCCAAAGGCAGCCAGGAGAAGGCTCTTCCCACACTGGGCAGAGCTTGAGTATAGGACCTCAAAGCCCACACCTACAATGACACACTTCTTCCAACAAGGCCACCCCTTATAATAGTGCCACTTCCCATGGACCAAACATATTCAAACCACCACATTCTATTCCCTGGCCCCCACAGGCTTGTTCAAACACATGGGTTTGAACCATAGTATAATACAAAATACATTTAGTTCAACTTCAAAAGTCCCAGAGTCTATAACAATGTTATAGTCTCAACAATGTTAAAAGTCTAAAGTTCAAAGTCTCTTCTGAGATTCATGAGATCTTTTAACTGTAATCTCTTTAAAATCAAAATTAGAAAGCAGATCACATAATTCCAACATATCATGGCATAGGATATACATTACTGTTCCAAACATCATGGTGAGGAAATACTGGGCTAAAGCAAAATGAAAACCAGCTGGGCAAACTCCAAACTCTGCATCTCTATATATGATGTCCAAGTCCTTTCAGCTTTGATGACTGCAACACATTTCTTTCTATTGGGTTAGTTCCAATCCCCGTTAACAGCTTTCCTCAGCAGGTGTCCCATGGCTCTGGCATTGCTGACATCTTTGGGTCTCCAAGGCAACTTCAACTTCATAGCTACTTGTTCCAGTATCTGGGATTCACACATGAGCTTCTGGGCTCCTCCAAACAGCTTGTGTCACTTCTCCAACTCTGCCCTCTGTAGCATTCTAGGCTCTGATTGACTACACTCCACTCCTGCTGCTGTTCTTGGGCATCCCATGGTACTGGCATCTCCAATATACTGGGGTCTTTTGATGCAACTAGGCTTCACCAATGGCCTCTCATAGGCTCCCTCTATGGTGCCAAGTCTCAACTTCTTTGCATGATCTCTTCAGCCCTTGGCTGTCAAATGCAATTGAGGTTGCACCTTCCCTAATGGCCTCCCCTGGCCTCTCACAGTGCCAAACCTCGAGTGCTCTCCATGACCCCTTCATGCCTTCAAATCCAGTACCACCAGGGTGACTCTTACACATTAACAAGTCCAGCTGCAGCATGAGGAACAACCTTGGCTATCTCTGGAACACAGCTTCTTTGTGCTCTCAGAAAACACTTCCCAGAAGATTTCACCTCAGTGATGCTGGTCTCTTCTTTTTTTTTTTTTTTTTGTTTTGTTTTGTTTTGTTTTGTTTTTCGAGACAGGGTTTCTCTGTGTAGCCCTGGCTGTCCTGGAACTCACTTTGTAGACCAGGCTGGCCTCGAATTCAGAAATCCTCCTGCCTCTGCCTCCCAAGTGCTGGGATTAAAGGCGTGCGCCACCACCGCCCGGCTCGCTGGTCTCTTCTTAATCACTGCTAATTTCTTAGCTACAGCTAACCAGCATCAGTTGTTGCAGTAATCCCTTCTATTCTTTACTCTAAAGCCAGACCCACAGGGTCAAAGCTGCTGAGTTCTGCAGCTTGTTGGAGCTAGATCATATCCTCTTGTTCTATTACATTATCACCAGAATTCTGTTTTCCAATATCTTCATTTTCTAAGCTTGGCTGTCCTGGAAGTTGCTCTGTAGATTGACCTCAGACTCAGAGACCTGCTTGCCTCTGTCTCTTGGGATTAAAGGTGTGTACAACCATGCCTGCACCTAAACTTTTCCTTATAGATTTTAATCAAGTTGAAAATTAAAACTAGCCATTACAATCCATCCTCTATCAATTTGACGTATAATCATATCTCCTTATGTCCAAATGAAAACAATAACAAAGTTATAATAACACCTAACATGATATAACTCTCCCTCATACAACAGCAAAAACATGAGTTTAGCTGGGTGAGATCTTGCCCTGAGGTCACCACTCCCTTAACTCCTTTTAATAAGTCCTTAATCCTTGAACACAGGATTTAGCTTCATTGCACTTCCTGTGTCCCTTTACTCTTTGAACCATTCATTTTTTATTTTTCCTTTCTAAGCTTGTTATGCTTGATCAAAAATGCTCCTCATGAGAGTAAGCCAGAGGACAACATCTATGCTGGGCTTTTTAAAGACTTCCTTAGTTAATGCAATTATTATACCTTAACCTTAGGCAGACTCTTCAGACAAGAGCAAAAAGCAGCAACATTCTTCACCAAAACATCAGAAGAACTATCTCCAGAGTTGAAATCACCCTCAGCACCAATGTATTCCATATTCACACTAGGATGATGGCCCATTAAGTCTCACTTAAAATATTCCATGGCTGTCCAAATCCAAAGTACCAAAATTCACATTCCTCCAAACAAAAGCCTGGTCAAACCTATCACAGCAATACCCTAGTTCCTAGTACCTATTTCTGACTTAGGGTTTCCACTACTGTAAAGAGATACCATGACCAAGACAATTCTTACAAGAGGCAACATTTAATTGTGCTTGGCTTACAGTTTCAAAGGTTCAGTCTACTATCATTATGGCAGGAAGCATGGCAGCATCCACACAGATGTAGGGCTGGAAGAGCAGTGAGTTCTACATCTTGATCTAAAGGCAGTAGCAGTAGACTCTTCTGTAGACAGCCAGGAAGGAGAGGGCTCTCTTCTGTACTGGAGTATTAGGAAACCTCAAAGCCTGCCTACACAGTGACATGCTTCCTCCAACAAGATCACACCTCATGTAATAGTGCCTCTTCCCATGGGCCAAGTATATTCAAACCACCACAGAGGTTTACATACTGAGAGGAGGGGTGGGGAGGGACACACAGACACACACACACACACACACACACACACACACACACACACACACACACAGAGTCTTGCATGGGCTTTTTGAAACCTCAAAGCACATCCCAACAAGGCCACATCGTCTAGTCCTTCCAAGCAGTTCAACTGAAGATGAAACATGCATATATGAGCCTATAGGGGCCATTCTCACTTGAATCTCTAGAGTCTTCTTGGATTTAGAGTCTTGCTACTTTTGTCTTTGAAGGGACATACATGTGTGGCATGTAATACATGTGTGTTACAAAATGAGGATATAAGCTAGAAAGATGTGTCCTTGTTCTAGAAACACAAATGGTACATCTGTTGGAAACCAGAAAAATTAAATTGGGGTATTTAATATTAGTTTTGTATTGTAGTACAGGAGGACCCAACTTGAATGCCATTCCAAATAAGAATCTATAAAGAGCTGATAACATTAAGTTCAAATGTGGGGGATGAAAAGGGAGAAGTCATCTAATATTTTATGAAACCACAAACATATTTAATGTTTCTGTAAGCCTTACATTTGAGAAGTTAAGACTTTTTGTGATTAAAAAAATCCATGTAGCAACTAGTCTCTTTTGTGGTAACTGTGGGCAATTACAGATTAAATCCTGTAGTTGAAATAAAAATATTAACAATACCTTCATGTGCTTTTTTTGCTGTTGTTGTATAATTAATTTTTTCTTAAAGATTTATTTATTTTATGTAAATACACTGTAGCTGTCTTCAGACACACCAGATCCCATTACAGATGGTTGTGAGCCACCATGTGGTTGCTGGGAATTAAACTCAGGATGTCTGGAAGAGCAATTAGTGCTCTTAACCATTGAGCCATCATTTCTTCAGCCTCACATACTTCATTTTTAATTTTAGACACCATTAAACAAAAACATCAAAGGTCCATTTTAAAAGTTACCTCTTGAAGGAAACATATCTTGCTTGATACACACTTCCCACCTTCCTCCCTGTACTAGGAAGGAACACAGGGAAGATGTACTTTATCAGGCGGTTACTGACAATATTATGCTGGGCATCTTCCCATGGAGTCAACGACTTCTCCTGGGACAGAGACCAAGGTTCAGTTTCCTGCTTCATTCAATAACCTGCTCAGAACAAATCATAGTGTCTGACAGGAGAGAAGAAAAAGGTGGGGTGAAGAAGAGAAAGCCTGATCTCATAAGGCAGGAGATTAAGGGGGTGTGAGAAAGGAAAGCCTCTTGGCTATGTTCTGTTGCTCTCCAGATGACACCCAAGAATCTGCAACATAGCCGAACTGATAAGCTGTAACCAGATCTGTACTTTTTGACAACCATCACAAATGAAATTGCTAAAAATGGCTAATGAGGGGCTAGAGGGATGGCTTAGTGGTAAAAAGAGCTTGTAGCTCTTGCAAGGACCTTCCTGAGTTTGATTCCCAGCACCTGCACTGGTCAGCTCACAACTTCCTGTGTAATTCCACGTCCAGGGGATCCAGATGCCCCCTCTGGCCTCCACAGGCATCTGTGCCCACATACATGTACAGACACAAAGCGCACATTAAAATCTTAAAAAGCGCTGGGCAGTGGTGGTGCACGCCTTTAATCCCAGCACTTGGGAGGCAGAGGCAGGCGGATTTCTGAGTTCGAGGCCAGCCTGGTCTATAGAGTGAGTTCCAGGACAGCCAGGGCTACACAGAGAAACACTGTCTCAAAAAAACCAAAACAAAACAGAAACAGAAACAAAAACAAAAAAACTTAAAAAGCAAATCAAAGATTGCTAATGAACTGTGTCCTATGTGATCTATGATTAAGGGTTTGAATAGGAATGGCCCCAAGAAACTCATGTTTGAAGGCTTGATCCACAGGAAGTGGCACTATTCAGAGGTGTGGCCTTGTTGGAGGAAGTGTATCACTGTGGAGAAGGGCTTTGAAATCTTATATATGGTCAAGATACATTCATTGTGGCACACAGTCTCCTGTTCCCTCCAGATCAATTCCCTCCAGATAGAATTCCTGGCTCCTTCTCCAGCACCACGTCTACCTGGATGCTGCCATGCTTCCCCGCCATGATGATAATGAACTAAACCTCTGAAACTGTAAGCCAGTACCAATTACCTGTTTGCCTTTATAAAGAGTTGCCTTGGTCATGGTGTCTCGTCACAGAAAAAAATAAAAACCCAAACAAAGTACAAAACAAAACAAGCCAACTCTAATTAAGACAGTAAGTAAAAATAGTTTTGATTAACATTTTATCCTTAATACTTCTCCAGCCTCAATCCTGAAGAACATATCTAAAAAGTGTCTTGCTTGAAGGCAAAAAAAGGAATATGCCATCACATACTTCTCCTAACATCTAAACTTACAGTCTAAGTGGCTTCAATGATTCCCAGACCAGTTATGTAGCTACTATTCTCACAAGACGCAAGCGCATCTTGATTTTCCGGTTAATATAGTAAACTTACTTACGACTTGTTGTGAAATTATTTTTTTGTGGTGCTGTAACAGATATGCGTGAGTCCCTTGAGACGATAACTGTCCCCAATGTTGAGCTGCAGTTCCTTTTGCTTGAAACATTAGAAGTAAGCAATGGAAAGGAAGTCAGGGGTTCCATCATTCCAACTTCCGCTTTGCGGCCACACCCGAAACCTGAGTTCTACCAGAGGAACTAATATGGAAGGCTCGAAATGACAACTGCAAGTAGCCCTCCAACATCCATCGGTGTGCACCCTCCACCCCTTCACAAATATATGAGAGAAAGAGAGAGAGAGAGAGAGAGAGAGAGAGAGAGAGAGAGAGAGAGAGAGGGAGGAATAGGTGGAGGAAGGGACAGATATGGAGGGAGACAGAGAAAGACATCTAGAAAAAGTTTGAAAGACTTCAGTTGGGATCCTGCTTTTCAGGGTGGTAATCCTCAGCTGGCTAAGCAGGGGTGAAGGCCTGTGGACACCAACATGGCCTCCACTGCAAACTCTCAATACAGAAACAGCTGAGTCTACCTGGGCAACTCAGAAAAAGTTGCACGTGCCAGACCGAGAATGAGATACCCACGTGGCCTGCACTGTCCTCTAGTGTCCTCTTTATTCTCCAGTGGTCACAGCCATTTACACCACCATTGAAAAGGACCTCCTGTTGTTGTTTCGGGACTTCGTGACTACCACCACTCCCAAATGCAGAGTATCCCTCGTGCTGCTGACGTTCCGAGGAGGTTGTGAGCCAGGCTGCATGGAAACAGACTCTTCACTTGCTCGCAGGCGCGCTACCACTCACCGGCTGCCGCAGGAACCCGAGGAGTCGTCGTCGAAGCACAGACGTGCCAGGTCACCCGCAAAAAACCTTTGAGCTTGAGACCCCCCGGGGCATGTCCGGTAGGTGGTGCTTGCAAGGGCCCGCCTTTTCCGGCCTTGAATCTCCAATGGCTTATCCTCCTTTGCTTTCTGAATCCATGGGAGCAAGGTGGGCTGCCTCCTGCCCCCTTGCTAAAAGAAGTGCACCGGGTATGGCTTCTGTTCTAGATTTTGTATTCTATTTCCTTGGGAAACTCCAAACTACCTAGGGTAGGTGCTGAGGACCAGTCCTGGGAACAACGCTCATTCTCCTTCTCAGCCTTTCAGAGGCCTGAAGCCGTTGAATACACTAAAAGGCATAGCGTTGATCCATTGAATCAAAGTGTGCCCGGTTGTTTAGTCACAGACTCCCTATCATTTTTCGAGACCTGGGTTGTTATAAAAGAAGAAAGAAGCATACTTTACCACAGCCCAGGGAACGTCCATCTCTGTGAGAGAATAACCAAGTGATACAGTCTAGGGGGATTGAAAGGAAAAAAAAAATATGGAGCCGAACAGGTGGAAGCAGAAACATCTCAAACGCAGAAGACATAATCAGTTGAAGAAAGGTGTTTATTAGGGGTGAGGAAACACACACAAACTGGCACACAAAGAAAAAGGCCCTTTTCAAAATAGATAAGGGAATCAGTCCCCAAATCCAATCTTTTCTGGAAGGCTGGAGGTTTTAAAGACTCAGCATGATGTAGCTGGGCTGGTACAGACTTCTGGAGTCTTGACTCCAGCTTATTTTTATTTTTATTTATTTATTACTTATTTAAACAGTAAAGCTTTCAGGAAAGGTTTCAACTATTACTACAAACCTTAAAACATGGTTACATCTAAACTCTCTTGCAAAGTACATGTTTTTTTGAAAAGCACCATGACCTTTTGCACAAGGGTGGGTTCTATTGACTGAGAAACAATGCCCAGGACAAGAGCCTAGGGAGCAAAGGTTTTTAATAACCATAATAGCAAACTCTTTTGCAAGGTACATGAGATCTCTCTTATAAGGATGGAGTCTATGGACTGAAAATGTTCAAGAAAGGGGGGATTCAGCTGAGAGCTGGCTCTGCAGAATAGTAAAATTACCCGGTATTAAACAACCTCCATTCCAGTCTTCCAAGTGATCAGGTGTCAATTTCTTCCATTGAAGAAAAAGATCTGCATGTTTAATAATTCTGGTTTCTCTAGTACTGTCTGTAAGCACATACCCTCCTACCCTCTACACGAAAACCTACGCAGCCTTTGTTTGAAACTACCAAGCTTGTATCAAGTTAGGAGCCTGAGGAAGAAGTTAGCCAAATTGAAAATTCACCACCTGTTACCTAGCCATGGCCTCTCTCCTTATCTGCCTACCACGGAATCTTACTTTTAGTCTCTCAATAGGACTAATTAACAACCTGGCTGGAACAGTTGTATTTTAATTGTCCCTACTATACCCAGGGATTAAATGGCTTGCCAGCATCTTGCCAAATTTGGAGGAATTGTGATGCCCCTTCCCTAAAAGTCTAAAAAACTCGAGTTGGAAGCAAAGCAATGAACAACTGACATCAGTCAATGTCAAGGCCTTCAGTGCGGTTGGAGAACTGAATCAAATACTCATTGAAGATGCCGACAGAGATAACCCCAAAGCCAGAAAACTGGAAGTTCTTAAGTTCTTGTATTGTGGGTTTTGTATTTAACAGTTCCTCACATAGCTGTTAGTGTGCTCCCAAAGAAGTAGCTGCGAGAATTGCTCTAAAGTTACCGTTTTTTTCCCAAGCCCCGTAGAGATGAACTCTAGTAGGTGAAAAGGTGTGATGTGTGTTGGAGGAGGTGGAGAAATACACCTAAAATTGTTACATCTGTTAGGTACCGTGAGCTACAAATGATCTGAAGTACAGCTAACAAGGAAGGGCGACAAAGAGGCATGGCAATGTTCTTTCATTCTTTGTATTTTATACAATGTAAATTGGTAGCAACAAACAAACAAGTTATATTTTGAAAAAAGATTGTTTTTCCTGGTTAAAAGCTGAGCCACCTTTCTGTAGGCAGAGTAGAAAGGTAAACCCCCCCCCCAAACTAGCCCCAGTTCAATTCCCAATGGCCCTCAATTCCAGCACCCCTTGATAGTAAGCCAAAAGACGAGACTCGGGAAGTGAGGGCTCCCAGATGGACTCCACCCGCGGGGAGACTACAGAATGGGTGGGTCGCTAGCTACGTACACAGGGGCTCGGAGCAGGGAGGAGTACCCCATGAGCTTATGTGACTAATTCCCAAGCTAAAGTCTAATTCAGAAGGCCCACAACCACCGGAAACGGATAACCCTGGTGGGCGGGTAGTGGATGCGGAAGCGGAAGTAGACTACCGGAAGCTGCGATGGTGACGCCTGCCATGGCTGAAGTGCTGTCCACTGGGCCCGAATCAGTGGCGGGCTGCAGAGCACGAGCAGCGCGCAAAGTGCTGAATCAGGTGGTTCTCCCTGGGGAAGAGCTGGTGCTGCCGGACCACGAGGACGTAGACGGCCTTGGCGGCGCCGGGGAGCAGCCGTTACGCCTGAATGCGGGTGCGCGCCCGAGGCTGCGCGTAGTGTGTGGGCCAGGTTTGCGACGCTGCGGGGACCGTCTGCTGGTCACCAAGTGTGGCCGCCTGCGTCACAAGGAGCCCAGCGGAGGCGGCGGCGGAGTTTACTGGGTGGACTCGCAGCAGAAGCGGGTGAGCGGATGTCGGAGAGGCGGTGCTGCAGCGAAAGTGGGCTCCCTGCAAGTGCGATCATAGGTTAAGGCGAGTCTAGACCTTCTAGCTCCCTCTCTGCATCTTCTTTAGAGGAACCACAATAGGAGCACATCCTGAGAAAGGCGAAAGGAGAGAAAGGTTCAGGGAGATCTTGTCTTGAAAAACCCAAAGCTGCGGGGTTCTCATTTGGTGTCCCAGTTGCAATGAGTCCAGATCACAAGGAGTTACATTTCCCATCGAATAATTAAGAGCTTTCACTTAGGGATAATGTCTAATGGAATGGGTTTCCTTGAATGTAAAGATTCATGTGCCATCAGATTTTATTTATGTATGAGAGTACACTGTTGCTCTCTTCAAACACTCCAGAAGAGGGCATCGGATCTCATTACAGATGGTCATGAGCCACCATGTGATTGCTGGGAATTGAACTCAGGACCTACGAAAGAACAGTCAGTGCTCTTAACCGCTGGGCCATCTCTCCATCCCCGCCATCAGACTTTAAAAGGACGCTGAAAAAACTTGAAATTTGCCCCAGATCAAGAGTGGATTAGATGCTACAAAGTTGAACTAATGTGTGCCGGTTTTATAGTTCCAGATACCTGGGGAGTATGAATTGGCTGGATTGGTTGAGACCCACCCTGAGCAACTTAGATGAAAGTTGCTGAAGATATTTTATAATAATATTCATGTCTTTTATGGTTCTTTTATTCTGTTTTATAGTATGTACCAGTGAAAGGAGACCACGTGATTGGCATAGTGATCGCTAAATCTGGAGATATATTCAAAGTTGATGTTGGAGGGAGTGAGCCAGCTTCTTTGTCTTACCTGGCATTTGAAGGGGCAACTAAAAGAAACAGACCAAATGTGCAGGTAATGATGGGAGCCTTTGGTTTCAACAATAAGAAGAAATATCCACTCCCCAGAAACTTAACCATCCAGGGGGCTACCTGAATTGTCTTCAAAGCATAAACTATCCCTCCAGTTCTTCAAGATCGTTTATAAGAGTTCTTAGGTGCTGCAGCTTTAGAAGCATTGCTGTGTGCCATGTTTGCAACCGTGGTTCTTCTCTACCAGGTTGAAGAGTTACATCTGCTTATCCCCCTCCTTAACTGTCATGTCCGAACCCACCACACAAGGAAAATGGCCCTAGTCTAAGGGCCATGGGCACTATCGGCCATCTGTTCTTCGTGGCTCTAAATCCTTGGAGCTGACAGAAGAGTAATCTTGCTTCTACAGGTTTTTTAGGTTGGGCTTTCTGGGTAGTTTAGCCAGAAATGCGATGACCTCTCTGTTGCTTTTTGTTCAACTCTCAAGGGTCTTTAGTTACTCAATCTTATTTGTTCCTTCTCTTATCTTTCTCATGCCAGTTCCTTTGTCTCCACATGTTCAAGCATTTGCTCCCCTTTGACAGGATTGGGCAACAATATTACCTCATTTAAAAAAAACTCATTAAAGCCGGGCGGTGGTGGCGCACGCCTTTAGTCCCAGCACTTGGGAGGCAGAGGCAGGAGGATTTCTGAGTTCGAGGCCAACCTGGTCTACAGAGTGAGTTCCAGGACAGCCAAGGCTACACAGAGAAACCCTGTCTCGAAAAACCACAAAAAAAACCCCAAAACAAAACAAAACAAAAAAACTCATTAAAAAAAGGATTGTTCAAATCATGCAGGAATCTCTGGCATTGCACTCCAGGGGTCTTTCCTCATAGTTTATGATACTTCGTGTAACCATATTCAAGCTTCACACCATCAGTGGGCTTTGTTTCCTTCCCTTAGGTCTTTATTAGTGGTGTTCCTCTGTTTGGAGCTCTGTCTTCAGCCTATGAGACATCATCTTGGAGGTCCAGGCTGACTGACTATGACTGTCTGTTAGGTCATCATCCTCACTTTTCCTGCGTATTTACCATAGCACTGGGTTTAATCTCTGTCTGGTTCATGTTTGTTCACTCTTGTTGTCCATGTTGACCACATGCTGCAGGAAGGTGAGGGCGTGATGATTTCTGCTAGGCTTTGTAATCATGCAGAACAGTGGGAACTTAAAAAGCATTTTTAAAGTGTGCATATGAAAGTGTTTTGCCTACATGTATGTTTTTGCCCACCATGTGACAGCTTCTTGTGGAGGTCAGACAGGAAGGTCGGGTCCCCTGAAACCTGAGTTATGACTGGTTGTAAGCTGCTACGATGGTGTTAGAAACCCAAACTGGGTCTCCTGTAAGAGCAGTAAGGACTTTTAATCCATAAGCTCAACAGTGCGTGTCTTTAATGTTGAAGAGAACAAACTTATTGTTTCCTTAGCTTCATTTTAAAGTTCAGTTTTGTAATATTTTAAAGCAAATTTTCCATGAAGTAGTATCTGAATTACCACTGACCCATTTTCTTTTGAATAAGCGTATCATGAGTTTTTCCTTCCTCTAGACAAATATATCATTTTTTTGTTAGCACTGATGGAACATTCCCCAGCGACGCTGTTTGTTTTTATACCTGCACTGATGGGGGCAGTTACCACAAGTTCCATGTGGCTGCTGGGCAGCTGAACCGTTTTATATATGTACAAGGTTAAATATAAATTTAAACTACATGTAAGTTGGACAGTACAATCTTGAAGGTTGTTCTTAGGCCTTAAAATGGCTCCTGGTTGGAGGACTTGATGGCGTGTGAAGGAGGACTAAATTCTAAGGATCATCAGTCCCTTGGCGTGAGAACTGTGGGTCGCTGGCATTCCTGCCCATGGAATAGAACCAGCAGCAGCAGCTGTAGGATGAGTGGACGAAGGGAACTCAACTTTCCTTTTAATCTTACAGGTTGGAGATCTCATCTATGGCCAGTGTGTGGTTGCTAATAAAGACATGGAACCAGAAATGGTCTGTATTGACAGCTGTGGACGCGCCAATGGAATGGGTGTGATTGGACAGGACGGTCTGCTCTTCAAAGTGACATTGGGCTTAATTAGAAAGTAAGTTATGATGCCTATTAACTGCCCTGCCTTCTTTAATGGTCTGTTTACTCTTTGAGACTTTCTAGATATTTTGTTGGTCATACTTGCTCCCCATTCTTCCCTGTAATTCCTCCCAGATTCCTCCCCCACCTCCCTCTCCTCTCCACCCTATCTCCTAAGTTTGTGTACCCTTTTTAAAAATAAATAAGCCAGCGAGTCTAATCTGTGCTACATGTATATTTGTAAATATGTGGCCTACTACTGAAGTGTGACCCACCTACCATTAGGTGCCATCAGCTATACCCCAAAAGAAAACTGGCTCCCTTCCCCAAAAGCCATCAGCTGTCTGCTGTTCCTCAGTTAAGGGTAGGGGCTCCTCCAGTAACTATACCTGGTTGAAAAATAATAAATCTTTAGGATTTGGATTCTTCATTTACAATATCTTAATTTCCTTCAGAGTTAAGTCAGTATTTTAGGAGGCTAGAGAGAAGGCTCCATGGTAAAGAACACTAATAACTCTTCCAGCAACTACTTAGAGGCTTACAACTAGTTACAGGGGGTGCCAGTGCCCACTTCTAGTCTCAGCGGGCACCACAAACATGTGGTTGCAGGCATATATGCAGACAAAACCCCCATAAACATAAAACAAAATATTTTTAAAAGGTCAGTGCTTTAGCATATATGTAAACTCCTCAATTAAGTTCTGCTTTCTTAATGTAAATGTATCAAATGCTATTTGGCTATATAGTTTGAGTGTTGGCATAGTGCTTTTTGGTTTTGTGTGTGCTTTGGTGTTTTGCCTGCATTTATATCTGTGTGCCCAGTACATGCCCTTGAAGGCCAGAAGAGGGCATCAGATACCCTGGAGCTGGTATTACAGATAGCTGTGAGCTACCTTGTAGATGCTGGAAATCAACCTGCCTCCTCTGGGAAAGCCATCAGTGCTCTTAACCATCCAGCCCTCTGCAGCCCTTTGAGTGCCTTTTTAATGTTTACACTTCGTTTACTGTGTTCTGTTCTGTTTCTCTTGGAAGTCGTGCTTCTCCTTATAACTGACATATCCATATGTGAGAACTGGTCTTTCCCTCATTCTAAGATACGTGAATGAAAGATTCTAAATACGTCCTGAAAGATTTTACAGTTCCTACTGGGGCAGATTCTGTTAGGGTATTTAGACCATCACCTACCCAAGCTGTGCTCAGCTTCTAAAGTCAGAGTCACCTTCCTAGGCGTCTCCGTGCTATGTGTCCTTCATATATAGAGACGAAATTTGAGACACATAAGAAGCATGTTACTAAGCAGCAACCTTGGTTTCAAAGATCCTATTTTCAAGTTCTAAATTCGATACCAGGGAAGAACATGGACAGAAAAGTAAATTTAAAGTATTCTGTTGGCACTGTGGGTGGTGGTGATGATAATGATGATGAGCTATGATCCTCAATTCTAGGAATAAGGTGTTCAGAGGAAAGAGGCTTTATACATTTATACCTTATACAGCATTGGTGACATGAAGTTTTTTTGTAGGACATGGCCTACCATTGCAGACTCTAGTATGCCTGAAAAGTAGATGTTCTTAGAAGAAAGGGGGCATTGAGCTGGGCATGGTGGCATATTCCCATAGTCCCAGCTATTTGGGAAGGCAGGAGAGTTCTCAGACCTACAAATCCGAGACTTAGTCTAAGTGACCTAGGTAGACTTCATCTCCAAATACAAAAGCATTGGGGGAGGGTGGTGCAAGAAAAGGGGCGGCAGATACGTCGTCTCTGTTACGATGTTGAGGAGGCTTTGAATAGTCACAGAACTACTCAGAAAAGGAATCTTGTTTAGGAGAGCCAGAACATATACCACTGCTTAATTACATTTTGTTTTCTTTGATTTTTCCTAACAGGCTATTAGCTCCAGATTGTGAAATTGTACAAGAGCTGGGAAAACTCTATCCATTGGAGATTGTGTTTGGAATGAATGGAAGAATATGGGTCAAGGCTAAAACCATTCAGCAGACGTTAATTTTGGCAAATGTCTTAGAAGCTTGTGAACACATGACAACAGAGCAGAGAAAACAGATCTTTGCCAGACTGGCAGAAAGTTGACATGCACATTTCCTTAATGAATATTTTAGTCAAGCAAGACTGAGTTTCCTGGGAAAATCTTTTCTTTTTTAGGTGAATTTCTTCCTGGCAGATCTTTAGAAGATGCATATTGTCTTACTAGAATCCAGTAAAATATTTTTGTAAGAATTACTGGTCATCAATCATGTATAGATGAAAAATTAAAATTTTTTTTATATAATAAACTTTGTTGGTAGTGTCTGTTTTTTGTAGTTCTATAGTATAGCTTCTCTAATGAGCTGCAATGCAACACTAAACTTGTTTTCTGGTTAAAATCGTAAGCCAGAGGGAAGTTGAACACATTAATGAGACAAAGAACAAACCCGTCTGTAATCCCAGAAGCCAGTGGAAGAGTATTTGATAGCTCATATTTATGTGCTTACTGTGAAAAGTGTTGTCCCAAGTGTTTTACACAAACTACAGAAAACACTAACCCTCATAAAGATACTGAGGCACAGATTGTTACATGGCCTAAGGATGGATATATATATATATATATATGTGTGTGTGTGTGTGTATGTATATATATATGTATATATATATATATATATACATATATATAGTGTATACACATTGTTGGAGTTATAAGATGTAACAACATGCTCTGTCTAGTTCAAACAGGATACATTTCTTTCATGGCTATTATAAAAAACTCAGTAATTACAAATATTTCATAATATATTTTTTTATATATATTCAGGTTTTTTTCCATATGTATAATAAAATGATGAGAATATCTGATCCAAGTTTGGCTAAACATTATTTAACTAACATAATTCCCACAATCTTAAAAAACTATGTGCTCAGGTTTTGGATAAAGAGAGATTTGGACTAGAGTTGGAGAGAAGATTCTGTGCTATTTTCATTATGGTAAAATCTCCATAGGTAAAAGTGTAGACTGGCAAATGATAAGAGTTCAGTGGTTCTCCGTTTACTTCTGATCTCTGAAAATGAGTTATGTAGCCCTGAAGCCTATGCGGCCCAATCCCTTAAGGGGCTTCCCTGAGGCCTTGCCTATTTTGCAATGAGGCAAAGCAAAATAAACAAAACAAAAACGCCTACTATTGTCACATAAATTTTTTTTTTTTACACAAAATTAATCAAGTAATAGTTCCCAAGGGATTTAATGGGAAAGGAGAAGGAAGTAGGCAGAGGTAAGATACAGAAAACATCCAAGTTTGCTAAGTAGATTAACCAAGGTAACCCAGAATTGGAGGCAACTGAAACGGTTGTATCTGAACATGAGGAAAAGACTTGTGGGTTAGTGTGCTTGTGTGTCAGAATGCAGCAATCTTTTCTGGCTGCTTTATGCTGGATTTATCAATAACAATTTGAGTTTTTATTAGACCTGGGGTATATATTCGTACAGAGCACTTGGCGTGTCTAAACTCAAGGCTACACAAAGCTATTTACACAGACTAGAAGAGCCCTCCATGACCACGATCAGAACAATAAGGTGAGGGCCACAGAAAAGAACAAAGTACTCTAAATTAGCCTTAGAGTAGGGCAGGCCAGGCGGGGGCTAGGACAGCAAAGCTTATTGCAGTATATGTCTGAGCTAGTGAAATCAGCACATTAACAGGTGACAAAAATATCTTTATGTAAGTTAAATGAGAAGCTCAGACAATCATTTAAACATCTCTAAAAGTAGACCTTTCACAAACGAATGTACAAAGCATGAATTAATACCCGGAATGACATATTTTGCAATTCTTTAACACAAACTTTTTTAACCATGTTTTATCAGGGCATTTCCAGTGAGCCAGGCATTGTGGGTGACATAGCATAAAACGTGGTCCTAGCCACTAATGGCTTTCAAAGATCCGAGATAGCATGTAGAGGCAAGTGTGTGCCATTCCACCCTTTGCCTCGGCCGTCCTGTGGTCAGGAACCTCCGGCACTTCACCCCCGCTGCTGGAATCTTAGGCCATCTTCATTCCACTGAATTCCGAAGAACGTAGCCTTTTCCTGGAGAAACACCTTTCTTCAATGCTTCAGGCCAGTCATGAGTTTCAAAGTAAGTAGACAGGATATCGAACACTGTCAGAAGGTAAACAGATGTTGGTGACTGTTCAGGAGACGACTAGTGAAGGACTAATGTGGAGAAGGGTGTTGTGGAATGTCTTCACTGACTAGCTGAGTCACATGCAGTGGTAGATCATGGCAAAGGGACAAGGACACAGCCCTGCCTATTTACAAGGCCTCGGCTTAGACTGAACACTTATGAATGGACAACTGCAACCAAGGAACCAAGCACCATGGGAAAACAAACAAGGGGCCTGACACAGCCTGCAGCGGAGGAAAGGCAGCTAAGATGCTCCTGAGCTGAAGCCGAGAGAACAAAGATACTGGCCGGTGAAGGGAGGTGACAGGGTAGTCTAGGCAAAGGGACACTTCATCCAGGAACAAAACCAAAATGAGGAACCTCTCAATGGCCAGCCAGAACGGCTGCCAACAAGTGCATGCAGGAGAGTTTAGGAGTCACAGGAAGTTGAGTTGAGGGTACTACACTTACAGCAAGGCAGCAGAATAAGGTATCAAATAGTCTTGAGTAAACAGAAAACACCAAGTCCATCCATCCAAGACAAAGGAAAAGTGAGTGGCCTGTAAGGAAAAGCAGGTTGGTGTGAGCAGTACCTTGGTTGATGGCCAGGATTTCCGAATGGTAGTTTTTCTCATTCTGGCGCCTGATCATGTATTCCTGGATTGGCAAGCGGGCTGTCTTGACAGAGTATTCTCGGGCTTTTTGAAATGTCACCTTCTGTAAATCAAATTTTCTTGTTATAAAAATTACACGTAGTTTTTTCATTTTATTCATTGTAATAGGCGCCGCCGCCGGTCTCAAAAATTCCCACATGTTGCTACTTTTAGTTGGTGGAAACCTGAGAGGGCATGATTCGATCTTACACTTGTCAGAATGGCTAAGATCAAGGACACAAATGACAGCTCATGCTGGCCAGGATGTGGAGCAAGGGGGAGGAATGCTCTTCGTGTGCAGATAGGTGCAGCCGCTTTGGAAATCACTATGGTCATTTCTTGGAAGACTGAGAATTGATCTACCTCAAGACACAGCTACACAATTCCTGGGCAGATACCCAAAGACACTCACTTCACTGCACCCTAAGGACACTTGCTCAATTACGTTCATAGTAGCTTATAATAGCTCATAGTAGCTCATTGTTGTTATTTATAGTAGCTAGATACTGGAAACAACCTAGATGTTCCTCAGTTGAAGAATGGATAAAGAAAATGTGGCACATTTACACAATGGAGTATTACTCAGCTATTAAAAACAATGATGTCACGAAATTTGCAGGCAAGTGGATGGAACTAGAAAAGATCATCCTGAGTGGGGTAGCTCAGCCCCAGAAAGACAAACATGGCATCTACTCACTTATAAGTGGCTATTAGCTGTAAACAAAAACAATGCTACAATCCACAGACCTAAAGTAGCTGAGTAACAAGGACGGCTCAAGGGCAGACGAGTGAATCTTACTGAGAAGGGAGGCAGAACAGACATTGCTGGTGGATGGGGATGGGAACAGGGAGATCAGGAGTGGTGAGGGGGAGAGTACTGGGAGAGACAACTGGAATTTGGGGGGAGCATCTCTGGAAGGAGCTAGCAACCTAGGGCAATAGAAACTCCCAGGATACGAGGGTGACCCTAGCTAAGACTCCTACCAATGGGGAAAACAAACCTGAACTGGCCATCTCCTGGAACCAGGCAAGATTTCCAGTGGAGGGACTGGAACACCGACTCAGCCACAAAACCTTCAATCTACAATTTGTACCGCCTACAAAGATATGGTGGAGTAAAGGTGGCACAGAAACTGTGGGAGTGAACAATCCATGGCTCCATTGTAATGGCGAGTTCTTGCCTTGGTAATCTGCCAGGGAACGCTCTGAGTGTTCATTTATATAATAGGATATTCTATATATTATTAGAGAATACAATATTTATAAAATAGGAGCAGACAGCTGTATATGTCTTCACGTAATCAGCTGCCTGAATCAGGAGTGCACTGGGAACAACAGTGACTTTCTAATCCCTATCAGCAGGTTTCTGCAGGACAGCGCCGGCCATAAAGGATTACTGTTACGACACCATGGAACACTTAGAGCCACACATTTAATTGTACTAAAACTAAGAACATGTTTAACACTGATGGTAGCTCAATCTATCTGTTTAACACCAATGGGAGCTCAATCTATCATTTAATTGTTCTAAAACTACCATTAAATGATAGAATGAGCTGCCATTAGTATTAAACATGTACTTTGTATATGTGTGTCTCACACACAAAATATTTCTAATACATCATAAACACATGTAAAATAGATCAACAAACATGCCTGAGAAAATGGACCATGAAGCTTTGAGGGTTGAGGGGTACAGGTTGGGAAGGACACTTATTTCTCACTACATTTCCTTTTGTAAATGAAAACTATTGTGTCATTATTCAACTTAAAATCTATGCAATATACGTTAATCAGTGAATGTAAACAAAGAAAATTAATATATAATAGAAACAAAGTTTAAAACTTCAAGTACCAGCTTAATTATTCCAATGAAACTCCAATTCAACGAAAGAATTCTGAAGAAGCTGAAAAGATGGTTCAGCAGCTAAAAGCATTTGTTGTTCTTTACAGAGGACCTGGGTTCTATTCCCAGTACCCAAAGGTGGCTAACAACCATCTCTAACTCTAATTCCAGGGGCTCTGAAGCCCTCTTCCGAGCAGGCATGCACATGGTACACAGACATACATGTGAGCAACACAGTCCTATAGGTAAAATAGAAAACAAACCTAAAACAGAAGCCTGGACAACCCTACTGAATTTGAGGCCTTGGAATACGACTTATACCAGCAAGAAAGTTAGCCTACATGAAGCCAACCAATCTCTCACAGAGAACAAAGTGCTGGGGAAAAAAATGCTGAGCCAAGATCAGAGTCATCCTGGCAGAGAGAAGAGGAGAGGCAGAGGAAGAACGTCTGTCAGAATAACCAGGCCTGTCTACTGACTCCTGACCCTGCTCCTGTCAGTCAGGACCACTGACTCGGCTGATGAAAACACGGACCCCTACAAACAAGCTCTTCTTGTTCCCACACAGCCGCTAGGCCTTCTGGGGGAATTAACAGCGGGGCAATGCCTCTACTATAAATGGTCAGAAGTTGTTGGTGAACCTCTTTAATCCAAGCACTCAGGGGGCAGAGGCAGGTGGATCTCTATGAGTTTAAGGCCTGCCTGGTCTACAGAGCAAGTTCCAGGACAGCCAGGGATACGTAAAGAAACCCGGTCTGGAAAACCAAAAAAAAAAAAAAAAAAAGGGGGGGGGGGTGAGGCTAAAATGTCTACTTACCTTCTGAATGCTCTCATCTACAAGTCCACCAATAATGTAAACTGTGCTCTGATCAATGTCTTCAAGAGCTAATGGAAAAATGAAAGCCACTGAGATCAAATTTGTTTTACAGTTTCTAAATCCAGAGAAAGCAAAACGAAAGAAATATCAACAATATTAATACAACGAATACAACACAACTTAAAGCCTGCTGGCAGATCTGAAAAAACTCAGGTGCTGTGCCCAAAGCAGCACTGGGTTTGACGGGAAACAAAACCAGACGTACGAAAAACATGAGATGGATCTGAGAGGGCCATGACCGGCCTAACACTAGTGAGAGGAACAGAGGATAGTGTGGGGAGGGAGGGAGGGAGGGAGGGAGGGAGAGAGAATATATATATATATAAAACACCCGACTGACGCTGGCCAGGAAACCGATTGCCAGGCAGCAAAGTCCACCTGAAGATGGAAGCAATCTCTGCGGCACTGGCCATCTGCCCACAGGAGAGGTCAGCTCATCCCCCAGAATTTCCTCCCACAGTCTCTTGGATGGAGTGAGAACTGATGTGCCACAGGGAATAATGCAACAAAAGATGAGGGACAAAGCTCTGGTGAACCCACAGGGGAAGGTCAGGCACTCACGGTGTTCGGAGTCAGGAGTCAGGTACACAAGGGTTTCCAGAGGAAAAAGGCTAAAGCAGTCTTCTTCTGTCACATCCAGCTGGAAACATAAAGATAATCGCACAGGCAAATGGGGTTAAAACTGCATCACCCACAATTCGGTACCGGTTATCCGGCTACACGCCCGGCTACCTGGCAGCATAGCTGCAGCTGTGCTGGGAAGCTGCGGGTCTGAGGGCTTCTTAAAAAGTGCTTAGCTGAGACAAACAAACAAACAAACACAAGCATTCAAAACACAGAAGTGAGGCAGGGCTGCAGAGGGACAGGGAGCACCAGCACGAGGACTACAGGTGAGGGAGCACCAGCACAAGGACTACAGGTGAGGGAGCACCAGCACGAGGACTACAGGTGAGGGAGCACCAGCACGAGGAGCGGCTTCTGGGAAGAGAGGGGACTGACCCAGGTAAAACGGAAAGATCGCCTCAGAACGGCAGGGATGTGGGGCATCGGGAGCAGCTGCTGAAGCAGTAACAGGAGACGCTGGCTGTGCAGCCCCACACAGCACACCCCTCGCACCTATGGCCTCCGTGGCTTCCCCAGGGAGGGCTGCAGTAACTCAGTCCCAGCTACACAGCAGCACAGAAGGGCACTTTTAGTGCTGTTCCTTGGAAACAGACCTGGATTCTCACTTGCTTATCTACTGCTGCCTTTCCAAGATCCTCAGCAAATAGTGGAAAGTCCTGTACTTCTTCCTAAAAGACACCTTGAAGCCACACTGCTCCTAAAGCATTCTCTCTTCTTTCTCTAACAATCACGTTTCCTACCTCTCCACTACTGTGTTCCAAAAATATTACTAGAGTACACAGTTTAGCATGAGTTAGACGGGTTGTGAAACATGGTTCTAGACAATGGCTACTATTAGCTTGGCAATGAAGGGCAAGAATGAGAAAAAAATGTAATTACAAGAACTAATGAAAGATTCTGAGACCTTTTAGATTGCCATGGGGAAAATCCATTTATATACAGACATTACAGCTGCCCCTCAGTATCAATAGGGCTTGCTTTCCAGATGGCCCCACAGACACTAAAATCTAAGCATGTTCAAGTCCACTATATAAAATACCAATGTTTACATTTAAGTTATATGGTCCTGAAGACTTAAAATGATCAATAACTAAATCACTTCTAGATTATAATGCCTAGTACATGTAAATAGTTCTTATGCTGTAGTTTAGTTTCTGCTTGTTGTTTTGAGACAGGTCTCACAACGGCCTAGGACTCACTTCGCAGTTCAGGCCAGCCTCAAACTCCCAAGTGCAGGGATTACAGGCATGAGCTACCACACCCAGCTACAGTGTATTGCAGAGGGAATAAAACACAAGAAAAAAAGTGTCTATGTGTTCACTACAGGTACAATTTGTTTTCAGAATATTTATTATATATACAGTGTTCTGCCTGCGTATACATCTGCAGACCAGAAGAGGACACAAGATCTCACTATAGATGGTTGTGAGCCACACCTCGTGGTTGCTGGAATTGAACTCAGGACCTCTAGATGAGCAGTCAGTGCTCTTAACCTTGGAGTCATCTCTCTAGGCCCTCAAATTATTTTTTAAAAACTACGGTTAAGCCATTAGCAAGACAGCTCTGTGGGTAAAGACACTTGCTCTGAAGCCTGACTTAAGTCTTCTCCCAGGACCTATGTGGTGGAGAGAGAACCAGCTCTCACTGTCCTCTGACCTCTGTGTTTATGCCATGGTATACACACACAAACACACACACACACTAAATAACAGAATAGATAGATGCAATAAGGATGCAGCTAAACGTATGGATGTGGAAGCCCTAAGTGGAGAGCCAGCTGCGTGTTAAAGAATGAATGAGTAAAACCTTTCTATTAGGACATAACCACACATAGGTAACATAAGGAACGTGCTAGAGGATTCTTACCAAGTAAGCAGAAAATCCATCATTCATCCTCAGACATTCCTCATAGAGGGGGCTGTCAGTTGAGAATCCAGTAAGAAAGATCCAAAAGGGCCTGCTGGCTTTCTTATTTGAACCATACAACCTTCGAATCTGTCCGGCCAACCGACTCAATTCCTGTAAAGCAGCAAGGACAACTTAGCCTTTGGCATGGAAGCATGCCAGCCCTAGCAGCGGATGGTCACACAGCGGCCACTCCCCGGGTGCTGCTCCACAAGACTCATGGGCTAGCCTGGCTCCTTCCACTCAGGAGTGAGCATGCGCATGAGCGTGTGCTCATGACGTAACACAGACAGACCCAGGTTAGTCTGGAGAATGCTCTACATGCAAAAACGAGAGCTCCTCCTCCCCTGACTCTGCCCATGGAGTCTGGAAAGATCTCTTCTGCTCCTATAAGACGCTCAGTGTTTAAGTTATTAAAGACGTCAATAAAGTAGCGACACTTCTGTGCCCATTAGGTACATTTGGCACCGTCACCCTAACTTGAAGACATATTACAAGGTTGGAAGTTCTAACTTTCCTCCTTAATCCTAGAAAGTTTTTTCATAATTTAGTTTGTGCTACACTGAATAAAAGGCCTACAAGACTGAATTTGATTTAATCTCCTGTCGGTTAATAGAAGGAGAGACTCCTTTGTTTTCTCTTGGTTTTGTTTTTATAGCTTCTGCCTCTGCCTCCGCAGTACTGGGATTAAAGGCATACACCACCTCCTGCCAACTTGTTCTTGGTTTTTTCGCCCCTGAGACAGGATTTCTCTGGACAGGCCTGGCTGTCCTGTAACTCACTTTGTAGACCAGACTGGTGTCTCAAACTCAGAAATCCGCCTGCCTCTGCCTCCCAAGTGCTGGGATTACAGGCGTGCGTCACCACTGCCCGGCTGTTTCGTATTTTTAGAAGGCTACAGTTAGAGGTTCCGTTGAGAACCTTGGACATAGTCTTCCTAGTTTCTCTGAGAAATGTGTAACACTAGCACACATAACAGTGACATCTGGAATAAGGTCATCTATGGCTTAAGGCCCCGGTGAGGCCCAGTATCATGTGCTGGTCTGACTTCCAGTACAACTGAAAGGATCTCAAAATCCAAAATCAAGAACCCTGTGCCCCACCTCTTCAGCCTTTCCAGATGAAACAAGTGCCCCTAGCTAAAAAGCCTCTTCCATCAAGGGAATGAGGCACAGAGCCTGCTTGCTCCTGCCTGGTACCAGCAGCCCAGGGGATCATCCAAACAAGCCAACTGTATTGTCCTGTGGGACCCAGGGGACATCTCATCCTCGATAGGACAAAGCCAGCCGACTGCTCTCTCTTCCCAAATGTAACCCATGTGGCTTTGTGTATCGTGTCACATCCTCCTCCCTGGGCTGTGAGCCCATGAGCAGAAGAGACGGCTGTCAATCTCATCTGCCCAGAATCGAATGGCATGTGTTCAGCCAACTCCAGAACCATCATAGATAAATCCTCCCTCGCCAAAGGGAATATTGAGAAACGACTAAACTATAAACACTGCAAGAAGTCCTCCCACCAGGAACCCTCCCTACAACAAGTCTCCAGGCTAGTATGTCTCTTCCAAGCAGAAGGACAAAGATTTAATGTCTGGAGAATCAGCAAGGTTCCATCTAGACGGAGAACATCATGGCCTGCGTAGGAGACTTGAAAGAGAAGGCAAACTGCAAACTACATCAAAGAACCTGTGTTCCTTTCCAACAACCACCGTGGAACTCAGTAGCCTAGAAAAGAAAACCAGACACTTCTAGACGATAGAACACAGAAGCTGGTGATGGTCCCCCGCATCACTAGCCTGCACCCCTCCGTGCCTCCCTTGGCCTCTGGATGTTCTACCTTCTTTGACATGTGCTGGGTCATGCTCAAGTCAACACATAGTCTTGGTCCTGAGTGTTTGGCTTCCAAAAGTTTCTCTTTGGTTAAGGCTTTCAAAAAACGTTTGCTGTGCTGTGGGCAGGTGCCTGTGACAGAAATACCAGAGAGGATTAAGAATGGGATAGCACAGGCACTAAGGTCGACAGTTAATAAATGGGACTTCATGAAACCGAGAGGCTTCTGCATGGCAAAGGACACGGTATTTAGACAAAGCAGCAGCCACTGAATGGGAAAAGATTTTTACCAACTACACAGCATATAGAGAGCTAATATCCAAAGTACATGAAAATAATTAAAAACTAGGTATCAAGAAATCAAATAATCCAATTAAAAACGGGACACTGAGAATCCTCAATAGAGGAAACTCAAATGGCTGAGAAACAAAGAAATGCTCATCATCCTCAGCCATGAGGGGAATGCAAAAACTATAAGATTTCATCTTACACTCGTCGGAAAGCCTAAGATCAATAACAAGGGAGCTCATGCTGGCGAGGATGTGGAGCAAGGGAGCACTCTTCTATTGCTGGTGGGAGTGCAAACTCATACAGCCACTATGGAAATCAAGCGGCAGTTCCCCAGGATGATGGGATCGATCCATCTCAAGATCCAGCTCTACCACTCTTGGGCGTACACCCAACGGATGCTTCATCCTACCACAGAGACACTTGCTCAGCCATCGTCACATTGCTGCTCTGTTCATAATAGCTAGAAACTGGAAACAACCTGAATGTCCCTCAAGAGAAGAATGGATAAAGAACTGTGATACATTTACACAAAAGAGTATTATCCAGCCATAAAAATAACCAAAAATGACATCATGAAATTTTCAGATAAATATATAGTATTAGAAAAAAATCATCCTAAGTAAGTTATCCCAGACCCAGAAATACAAATATGTTATGTATTTGCTTATAATGTAGATATTAGCTGTTAAGTCAATGATAACCAAGCTACAATCCACAGAATCACAGAAGTTATGTATAGAGTAAGGAACTGGGGTGTACAGATAGATCTTGTTAGGTAAGAGAAATGATATGAATGGATGGGGGGCTGCAGGAAGAGGAGGATCAACTGGGGAGGAGAGAGAACTATGAAAGGGGAAACGAGGAGAGACAGCTAAAATGAAGGCCATCCGAGGGGTAAGTACTCAAACCTAATACAGTAGAAGCTTCTTAAAATGTATACATATATGAAGGTGATCAAAATAATGGGGAGACAGAGTCCCAACTGTTCATCCCTTGTCACCAAATGAAGCTTCCAGTACTGGGATTAGGTTACATCTGAGTTATTTATTGGTCAAAGGGGTCCATGGGAATCCCCAAGCAACCCAGGCTGTGGCCAAGACTATAGGTTGCTCTCCACAAACTGACAGCAAGATCCCACTGCTGAAGACAAAACCTACACAACTTGAAGAAGTTGAACTGGTGCCTACACAGAGCCTTTTATATTCCAATGTCTTTGGTACAGGAAAGTACTCTGCACATTACCAAAAGAGTAACATAAACTCCAAGTCATCCACAAACTGGATATGCAATGGTGTCCTGACTGTGAGATATGCTAGGGCAATGATGGCACAAAGCTTATGGGAGTAGCCAACCAATATCTGAGTTGACTTAAGGCCCACTCCACAAGATGAAATCCATACCTACACTGCTTGGGTGTCCAAGAGCCAGAGACTAGATAGCCCAAGGACCTAGAGTAAAATACTACTGGTCTAAAACAAAAACAAAAACTATATAGCAATAAAATGACTCCTGATGACATTTTGCTACACTAAGATCAGTGTCTGACTCAGCAATCAGAGAAGCTTCTTTCTGTAGCAGATGGGATCAAATACAGAGATCCACAGCTGGACATTCTGCAGAGAGTGAAAGACCTCTGAACACTCAGCCCTAGATGGGATGTCTCCACCAAACCCCTTCCTTCAGGACTCCAGGAACCCTTCCAAAGAGGATGTGGAAGGACTGTAAGAGCCAGAGGGGCGGCACCCAGAAAACAAGGCCTTCTAAATCTACGGGATGAAAGCTGACGTGGAGTCTGAGGCGGCATGCACAGGCCTGCGCGGGTCTGCACCAGGCCCTCTGCCTGCATATCAGAGCTCCAGCCCAGCGTGTTTATGGGACTCCTGTGTGGGTCTCTGACTCCTGTGCCTTCTCTTGGGCTCTTTTCCTTCTGTTGGTTTCTCCTGTCCAACTCCAATGTGACAGGTTTTTGTTTTTTTTTTTTATCTTACTATATTTTATTTGGTTATATTTTATTATTATTGTCCCTTAGAATCCTGTTTGTTTTCTAATGAGTCAGAAATGGGGTGGGTCTGGATGGGAGAAGAGGGGGAAGGGAGAGAGAGAGGGAGAGGGAGGGGAACTATTATTAGTCCTTTTCTTTTCTTTTTAATTTCTTTCTTCTTTTCTTGTTTGTTTGTTAGTTTTTGTTTTTCTGAGACAGGGTTTCTCTGTGTAGCCCTGGCTGTCCTAGAACTCACATGAGACCAGGCATCCTGAGTGCTGGGATCAAAGGCATGTCCACCATGCCTGGTCAAAGGTCAGTTTTCAAAATACTAATTTTGAGTCCAGTGTCCTTTCTGGACTTATTAAAACTAATAGCTCTTTTTGAACAACCCATGGAATTTGCTGGGTAGATTAATCTGTCTTATTTTTGGTGGGGTGCATGGCTTACAGAGTGTGCTAAATTCACTTCTGTTTGTTCATGTGTAAGCTGAGTTATTTTGAGCATATTATCTAATCTGAACCCATCTCTTCTACAAAAAGGGGATAACCATAGTACATAGCAGCCCTGATGCACGATTTTAAGGCAAGCACATAGCATGAATAAGCACATAGCATGAATAAGTATGAGCTACCGCTGGCATCATCCCTTCTGCTTCTGAATTTACAGACACAAATGTTCACTTAGCTTCTACTTTAAAAGCAACCTTTAAGCTCACACTGGTACATTGATTTGCAAAGGAACTGAGTCACAGGCCCTACTCTCCCAGCAACATAAATGCCTAAGTTTGCTGACAGCAATGACCTTCACCAGCGCCCACGCTCACCGTCACCGGGGTCTTCTGCACGCTTGGCTTTCCTTCTTTCTCTTTCCTGCTTCCTCTTGCTCTTCTTTGAGGAGACTATCCTTTCCCAGTGTCTCTGTTTTCTTTGCACATTTTTCTTCCATTATCCAGAAAACAAAATTGTTTGAGAACTTCATAAGCACCAGAAAGGAAAATGAACACCGGTCACCTTTTTTTCATTTATATATAAAGTTAGAGAGGAAAAGACTTTTGTCTTAAAAACAAGTCTACTGGGCTGGAGAGATGGCTGAGCGGTTAAGAGCACCTGCTCTTCCAGAGGTCCTGAGTTCAAATCCCAGCAACCACATGGTGGCTCACAATCACCTGTAATGGGATCTGATGCCCTCTTCTGGTGTGTCTGAAGACAGTGACAGTGTACTCATATGCATAAAATAAATAAATAAATCTTAAAACAACAACAACAACAACAAAACAATCCTACCAGCTTGTGTTTACTTTTAATTTTGCTGTTTTATTTTCATTGGTGGATATTCACCATGAACAGTACAGAATTATAATTGTGTGCATTGCTTGGGATCTGACCCAGAGCCTTGAGCATGCAAGGCAAGAGTTCTCACTGAATAATATCCCTATCCAGGTTATAATTAGAGAGAACATCACCCTCACTGCACCATCCCAAGGTTATAGAAAATTCATCTGGGACAGAAACTTAAAAACAGGGTTTAGAGCCCCTGATCTTTTTGAGGCCTATCAAAATTTCTTTAAAACTTTTTTTACATTCTTATGAAACCTTAATCCAAGTAGCAGGGAATTAAAACACACAGAATTCATTCTCAGCTCCCTTAATCCCCTGGATCATCACAGCAAGCTCGCAGGACCCACCGAGCTCCACGCGGCACTATGTGCAGGGCTGATCTCTTCTCCACGCTCGGACTGCACATCCATCTGCAGAAGCTGGAAGCTTTCAGAGAGTCCATCGTCACCTCCGGCCTCTGGGAAGCCTTCTGGTTCCTGCAAGGCCTGTGAATCTGTTCTCTGAGCACTCTCTTCCGACTTACAGTCCATGCGCTGACATCACTTACACAGCTGATCCCTTATAAGCAAAAGACAGATAGTGTTGGTGTGTTAGTGAGGAGCAGGAGTGCAATACTGACCCAGAAGGACTGAACCACGAAAAGCATGCTGGAGAATATTCCAGAGAGACACTTCAGCAAGGACACTGCAGCAGTAAAGAAGCCAGTATACTTCTTGGAGGACAAGGACTGGATACCGCCAAGCGGTCAGTACCCACAGAAGCCTGTGTTCTTTGGAAAGCAGTCTGTCAGCTTACTTTCGAATCAGTCCTTTAGCAAATACTTCTTAAGCATCTACCACATACAAGGTCTTGAACCAGTTTAAAAAAAAAAGTATGGTAGATTTCTGGGGTTCTGGTGACAGGTCAGAACTTTTTTTCAAGTCTCAAATCAAACCTATATTTGAGAGCCATTACAAGAGGAAGCCTTTGAGGATGGACAATATTCCTTCCAGGCCTGAGGCTGAAAAACTGTGAGAAGCACCACAATAGTGGTGTTCAAACTCTAGAACAGAGAAGCCAGTAGTGTGTGGGCAAGCTGGCTGAGAACTCAGAGACTTACCAGTCTCTCCCTGAGTGCCGGGACTAAAAGCATTCACCATCTTGCCCTGCTAGTCCAGGGCTTCTTAAACATCTTCTACTTGCAACCCCCTTTTCACTTAGAACAAATTTAAATTGCCTTAATTATTTATTATTGTATGTGTGTCCATGATGTGTGCACGGGTGGTGGTGGGGTAAATGTACAAAATGCGTGTGAAAATCAAAGAAAAACTGAGGAGAGTCAGTTCTCTCTTCCCTTTACATGGACTCTGAGGACAGAAATCAGGTTATTAGGCTTGTGCAGCAAGCACCTAGCCTTCCTGTGACATCCTGCTGGCTCTCACCCAGGAAATTTTATGCAAATCTAGGTATATAGTATTTACAAACACACACACACACATCAAACATGCTTTGGTGTACAAATATTTTTACCATTTATGAAGATGAGAGCACATTTGCATCCTAATGAGAAGGGTGAGCTGGTTTATTTTCACAATAAAGGATCAAATTTTGGCTGAATCCTGGATACTGTCGGATGATGGAGTGTTGCAGTGTTTTCAGAGATGATCGGTCTTTTAATACTGTAACTGTCAAAGCTGAGATGCCACTTTGCATAAATGTGTGATACAATGTGGCAGAAGTATGCGGAAAGTCTGTCCTAATCCTAACCCAAAATTCAATTAGTAATTTTAATGTTAAATATTTTATTTTTAAAAATTATGTGTATATGTGTATACTGGGTGTAGGCTTCTGCATGTGTGTGCAGTGCATGTAGAGGCCATAAGAGAACACCGGACTCCCTGCAATTGAAGTTAAAATGGTTGGGAGTGGTTGTAGATTGGGTCTGATGCTATTTGTGTTAATTTGGCTCCCAAATTTACACAGAAACAGGCAGAACTGGGGGTTCCTGCTCCCAGTTAGCTTTGACTAGTGAAATAAAGTTGTGAGCAGCCAATGTCTGGGCAGTGAGACAGAGGCGGGACTTAAAACTTCCCAGGCAAAAGACAAGAGTAGTTTTTGGAATCACCATGATCAGGAAGCAGGAAGATCGGCTTGGGAGAGGGAGAATCGGGAGCGAACGGTCATGTGTAGGAGCCGGAAGAGCAAGGGAGAGGGCTGCCTGCGAGGGACCAAGCAGCCAAGTCAGAATATAGATCTTAGTAACAATTCAGGAATACCGGAGGGGAGAGTGTGTAAGTTGCGGGGAGGCTTGAAAATGTCCAGCCTTTGAGCAGCTTACAGCTTATTAAAACTAAGCCAGTGTGTGTATGTGTCTTTCATTCACAAATTCAGAGCATTTTGGTGGGTGGTGAAAAGCGCTCGCATCCACCCTGTAGTTTAACAAATTACCGCATCAGTGCGGGTGTTGAGAATCAAACTTGAGTCGGCTGCAAACGCAGCACGGTTTTAACTGCGGAGCCACGAGTTAATACAATTTCAGTGAAATTTAAGTCATCGACCCCTAAAGCAGTTTCTTTTTTACTGAAATTTGTATATTATTACTGTCCTTGCTGTTATTGTTGTATGTGTGTTGATGCACATGTGTTGAGTGTGAGTGTATGCATGCGGTGGTAAATACATATACAGTAGTCAGAAGACAGCTACTGAGAGCCAGCCCTTGCTTTGTTAAGCTCACTGTGCTAAACCATCTCACTGGTCCCACACAGTTTTAAAAATCAGACATGCTAACACAATACAACCTTAAAGAAAAATTCTCTCTGGGAGGCTGGAGGGGTGACTAAGTGGTTATGCACACTGGCTGTTCTTCCAAAAGATCCTGGTTCCATTGCCAGCACCCGCGTGGTGAGTCACAACCATCTGTAACTCCAGTTCCAGGGGATCTAAACTTTCTTCTGGCTCTGAGTACACCACACACACCGTGCACAGAAATGCATGCAAGCAAAATACTCATACACGTAAACACACAAAATTATTAAACAATTTAAAAACCGTACTATGTTGGTAGTATTTGGTAGATGCTAACAAGTAACAGTGAGGGAAACAGTAAGTCTGTTTCCCATAATTAAGCATTATGTTTCTGTAAGAACAGAAAATTAGTATGTACAGCAAAACACTGCAGTTCAGATCACACAGTAGTCTATATGTGAGCAGAGGTGTGGCCAGCCATGCCCGTCGGCACTGTGTGGGAAAGATGGTGTGATTAGAGCTAAGGGATGGGCATGCTGCGTTCAGAGACATGCCAGCAGAGGCATTGTGCTTCTGATTTGGAGTTGGCATTTGGTCACCGCACGCTCAGGTTGTTATCTCCCTTTGTACTCCACCAATCTCAAAACTAACTCTAAATTTAGTTGTTTTAAGTTTGAACTTGAATAGGCTGTTATAGGGAAGAAAACAGCCATCTTAAGACTCAGTCATGTTTTCTGGCTTGCTGCTCCTGAGTGGTGGGACATTTATGCCTATCACAGATGCTCTCCTTGAGGAAGACAGGCTACCTCACCGAACTATAAGAAGGACCAGATGTATTTCGATTCTCTGACAGAATAAGTGCTGGGGAAGCAAAGGGCGTTGTTGCTTCTGTCTGAAACCCTGCCGGTGAAGTTCTTGCGGTGTTTTCAGTCTCTAGGCAGTTCTGGGCATGCACCCCCACCCCCACCCCCCGTGGGTGGCCATGTAAATGCTTTCTAGATCGGAAATTGGCATTCACCTGCTTGTAGGGCCTAGGGCTTGCTTCTGATTCTACTCGCTCTGTAAGAGCATCAGTTTGTTCCTTCCTTCCTTCCTTCCTCCCTCCTCCCTCCCTCCTTCCCTCCCTCCCTCCCTCCCTCCCTCCCTCTCTCCCTCCCTCCCTCCCTCTCTCCCTCCCTCCCTTCCTTCTGTGGTACTGAGGATTGAATCCAGGGCTTTGCATGCACTAGGCAAGTACTCTACCACTGAGTTAGAACCCAGTTCTTTTTACTTTTTAAATTGAGACAGGGTCTCACTGTGTAACCTTGAACTCTCGTGTAGGCTCAAGCCAGTAATCCTCCAGTCTCAGCTTCCTGGGTAGCTAGCAGTTCAGGTCAAAGCTACTAGGTGCAGGTTAAGATTTAGATGTTACTTATTTACTGAGTGTATCATATGCAAAATTAAGTAGAACGAGACATTCTTTCAGAGAAATGAGGAAAACAATTTCCAAGAACATTGCAAAGAACAAATGCAAATTAAGACACCCAGGTCCAGTAAGCAACAATCTCTCCTCATTAAAGTGAGCAAACGATTTGTTAAACCGTTCTTTAAGCATTCTAGCAGTATGGCATTGTATGGAATGCAGTGCTGACTATAAATCTTTTTTTTTTATTTTTATTTTTTTATAAATCTTTTTAAACCACAAATATCTAGACCCTTATTATGACTTCTCTTAGATGGCTACAAAACTGTTATGCTAATCACCAAAATCATTTTTACTTGTGTGTGTGTGTGTGTGTGTGTGTGCTCGTGCGCGCAATCATTGTGCATGTGTGGGTATGAGTGTACTGCGTGTGAGTAGAGGTCAGAGGACAATCTCCAGCGTCAGGTATCAAGCACCTTCCACCTTATGTTTGAGACAAAGTCTTTCACTGAACTGGAACCTCGCCATGCAGGTCTGGCAAGGTGCCAGCAAGTTTCCAGGGAATCTGCCTGTCTCTACCGTCCCCAGGATTATACCCTGGAGAAGCCACCACCCTGGCTCTTACTTGGGTTCTAGGGTCCCATACTCAGGTCCTGAGGCCTGTGAAGCCATCTCCCTGTCTCATCCTTTGCTTCTGTTTCCTATGTTTAAGTCATCCAAAGCACAAACAAGAACGAGGATACACGGGTCCAGGAAGCTGAACCACTAGTTGTTAAAAAACTGTACAGAGACCTACAGAGATGGCTCAGGGGTAACAGAGCTCTAACCACAGGACACACATGCCCTGATTTGATAGGATGAGCTGAGTTTATCCTCTGGAACTCATGTGTCATAGCTCAGGTACCCCCATACACTATATACAGACAGACAATAAATACCCTCCTCAATAAAACCACTAAGGTTTAAAATCTGCCATTTGCCTATTACTCATAAAACCCTGGGTTTGATCTCTAGCACCACCAAACAAATGAAGGAAAAGAAAGGTTTTTTTGTTTGTTTGCTTGATTGGTTTTCAGTTTTTCAAGACAGGGTTTCTCTATAACAGCCTTTGACTGTCCTGGAACTTGATTTGTAGACCAGTCTGGCTTTGAACTTTCAGAGATCTGCCTGCCTCTGCCTCCTGAGTGCTGGGATTAAGGCATGTGCCACCATGCCCGGCAATAAAGGCATTTTTAGCAGCCATATTTCACAGCATTAGTCTTCCTATCTGTGCATGACTATTTCTTTGGCCGGTAAGAAAGCCTGAGTGCCTCCTACATGGCAGGCCCTGTTGGGGAATGAATGCTTAAACCAATGTCTCTTTGGAAGTCTGGCTGAGAAGGAAAAAGAGGATAGGAGAATTTTGAGGGGCTCTACAATTTTCCATGGCTGCTGCTCAAAAAGCTTGAAAGCTGGGTTGATATTTTTTCCCGCCAAACTGAACTCCTTTGAAAGACTCTGCAAACATGGCTGGAGAGAGGGCTCAGTGGTTAAGAGCACTGGCTGCTCTTGCAGAGGACCTGGATTGAATTCCCAGCACTCACATAGTGGTGGGCAATCCTCTGTTAACTCCAGTTCCAGGGGATCCAAAGCCCTCTTCCAGCCTCCAAAAGAATGAAAGTTCACAGACATGCATGAAAACAAAACAGTTATACACATAAAAATAAATAAATCTTAAACAGTAATATTTGGTATTTGTTGAACTTAACCACTTCCTTTTTTTTAAAGATTTACCTATTTTATGTATATGAATTCACTGTAGCTGTACAGATGGTTGTGAGTCATCATGTGGTTGCTGGGAATTGAACTCAGGGCCTCTGCTCGCTCTGGCCCTGCTTGTTCCAGCCCCAAGATTTATTTTATTTTATTATATGTGAGTACACTGTAGCTGTCTTCAGACACACCAGAAAAGGGTGTCAGATCTCATTATGGATGGTTGTGAGCCACCATGTGGTTGCTGGGATTTGAACTCAGGACCTTCGGAAGAGCAGTCAGTGAGTGCTCTTAACTGCTGAGCCATCTCTCCAGCCCAACCACTTCCTTTTTTGTTCCTCATGCCTTTCTAAATTCTATAGTCCCTGAAGATGTTTTTCATAGCAGGAGATCAAATAAAGACGATAGCAACCACCACCCTAAGAGTCTATATTCTATGTGACTGCACACTCTGAAGGCAGAGCCCACCTTTCTTCAGCTTTGCACCTTTGGTGGACAGCGTAAGTCCCAGCCACACCATGGAAACTCAGTAAATGCAGAACAGAGGTTATCATCTAAAGGTCCTCAAAAAGCAAAGGTGTAGCTGAGCATCAAGACACATAGATCTGGGGGCTGGAGGCATAGCTCGATGGTTAAGAGCTTTTGCTACTTTTAAAGAGGACCAGGGTTCTAGTACCAGCACCTACGTCAGGTGGCTCATTACTACCTGCAGCTGTTCTCTGGGGGCTCAGATACCTTCTTCTAGACTCTGATGGCACTTGTACCCACACACTTGTGTGTGCATGTGTGAACACACACGCGAATATGCAAACACATAATTAAAAATAAATCTTAAAAAAATATAGATCTGATGAAACTACATAAGATGTTATCTATGCCCAGATTTGGTATTTTACCTCTTAATTAAAATATATTTTTTTTTCTAAAGGCATGGATAGTGGTATAACTTTAACCGCAGCAGTTGAGAGGCTGAGGCAGGGGGATTGTAAGTTCTAGGCCAGTCTAATCCACACAGTGATTATACCCCACCTCAAATGAACAAGAAATCTTTCTGAGCCTTAGTCATTCCACAGTTACTAATGAACTGACACAATCATGGTATATCCTGGGGATTTGGTGATGACATTCATTCCATCTTTATGAGGTTCCAGTTTTCAACTGCTTTGAGTTTAACTCAAACAGGTCCTCCTGTTTCCCTACTCTACAAACAAATCCTTCAAGAACTTGTACTGAATCGCTCACAGTAAAGAGCATCCTAGGGCCAGGGAGGTAACTCAGTGAGTGTTTGCCTACTGTGCATAAAGCCCTGGATTCAAATCCATAACATAAACCAGCTGTGACAGCTCAGGTAATACTAGCACGAAGAAGAAGGAAACAGGAGGGTCAGAAGTTCACGGTCATCCTTGGCTACATAAAGACTTTGAGGCTAGTCTAAGCTACCTGGGATCCTGTCTCAAAATAAATAAATCTGTGAAATATATATATTCATAAGTATGTAGCAATAGATAGATAAGAGCATCTAAATGTTTGAAAATTATACCACTCTTCTGCCTAGAATCAGCAGTGTTTTCTATTTCACTCACAGTAATCCAAAATTTACAAAATATCTACACAGATCATTAAGGGCTATCCCTTCTGTCAATTTTCTTTTTTCTAAAAGATTTTATTTATTTATAGACAGGGTTTCGCTATGCAGCCCTAGCTGGCCTCGAACTTGCTTATATAGACCAGGCTGGCCTTGAATTCACAGATCTGCCCTGCCTCTGCCTCCCAAGTGCTGGGATTAAAGGTCCAAACATTCATCCATCCATCCATTCATTTGTTTTTTTGAGACAAGGTTTCTCTGTACCCTGGTTGTCCTGGAACTCCCTTTGGAGACCAGGGTGGCCTTGAACTAACGGATATCTGCCTGCCTCTACCTCCTGAATTAAAGGCGTGCACTACCGCACCCGGGCTATTTTATTTTTAAAAATTATGTATGTGGCTATGTGTGCATCAGTTCAGTACAGGTGTCTGTGGAAGTAAGAGGCAACGGACTGCCTGGAGCTGAAGTTACAGGCAGTCATGAGGCGCCCAGACTTGGGTGCTGAGAACCAAACTACCGTCCTAGGCAAGTGCCATCTTTCCTGCTAGCCCTCCTCCATCATTTTCTTTTGCTCTGTGGTCTACCTTTTCCCCAAACATCCTAAATATCCCAATGTCTCTGCATAATACTGTTCTTTCTGCCCACATGCTCTTCCCTTAGTCTCACACGTCCTCAGATCAGGCATATTTTCACTATCCAACACCATCTACTTTATTTTTTTATTATTTTCCCACACCGTTCCAATACAAGTAAATGTTCTGTTTACTCAAACTCTCAATAAATACTTTGAGTTAACACCGCCATCTCCGCCTTAGACCTTTTTTAGCCCAAGTCCCACCTGATGAGCACAAACGCCGCCGCTAAGTGTTCATTCATCCTCTGTTTGCACAAGTGTCTCATTTTCTCATTCTGAGCCCTACCACGTTCAGTCCTAGAACACCTGCTTTGACCCCAGGCTTCAGGGAACGCGGGTCACACAGGCTTGTGTGCAGCGACCGAGGAAAGGCAAGACCCAGACGCCCCAGAGCTGTGGGGTGCCGCAGCCTCTCGGTGGAACCCCGCTGTCTCTAGCCAACCCTCAAAACCAGACCTCGGCTTACCTGATACACTTCGCTCAGAAGAGACCATACACAGCTGGCTCCGCCCCAGTACCACTTCCGGTTCCTGATCAGCTTTGAGTGGCATTCTGGGAGTTGTAGTTTTCCGTCTAACAACACTATAGAGGATACCAGTAGGTTGCTCGGGCTTCTATACTTTGGGTTATATGTCTGTTAGTTTTGAGGATGGTAATTTCAGGTCCTTGTAGACCTTACATAGCTCAAACAGGTTATTAGTCGCTTTCTGGGGTGAACCAAGCTTTAAACTACCTACCTTGTCTCTTTGGTCAGTATGGGTACCTTATGATTCCCTCGGTTTCCCTTAGCTAACAAGGGTCATGAGTTATCACAACCCTTTCCTGAGCACACAGTGGTCCTTCTGCCGCCAGGCTGTCCAAGTTCAAAGCCCAGACAAGACTTAGCAGGCAAAGAGTCTAGTGGCTAGTTACATACCTTGTGCATCTCCCTTCACATATAAACCCAGAAACAGGCTTAGATGCGAGAAGCGATTAGTCCAAGCCTTGTCTTGTCTTTTCTTTTCTTTTTTAAGATATATTTTTGCTTATATGTATGGGTGTTTTGCCTGCATATGCATGTGCACTTCATGCGTGCCTGGTACTTGGGGAAACCAGAAGAGGGTATTGGAATCCCGCCCCCAGCCCCACACCTCCTCAACCTGCCACCCATGCCGGAACTGGAGTTACAGAGAGTTCTGAGCAGTCATGGGGGTGCTGGGAACAAAGCCTAGGTTCTCTGCAAGAGCAACCGATGCTCTTAACTGTCGAGTCATCTCTCCAGCGCTCGACCCACTGCCTTGTGTTGTTACAGACTATCTGCTTCTTTCCGCTAACTCCTGTCCTCCTAGGAGTAGCATTCTTTCAGAGAGAGAGATCCTACAATAAAAGAGCCTGATTTTTCAAGAACCCAAAGCCTGGTTGCATTCCTTCTTGGTGCACTATTCTCTCCTCGGGACTTTTCTTGGCACAACTCTCCCTAGTCCATACATCAATCTAATTAAAAATAAAACAAACAAACAAACCCCAGGGTTTTATTACATAACCCAGATTGACCTCAAATTCGCTATCCTCCTTCCTCAGTCTTACAAGTGCTAGATTATAGTTGTGTGTTCCACCATGCTGAGGGTTTTGATTTTTAAAGGCTAACCCAAACAGCCCTTTCTCCTACATGACCCATCTGACCTCTGCCGGCATGCTTGGGTACAGCTTGCAAAGCCGGTCACTTGGCCAGCAATGGCACTTTTAGATGTCATCTCACAACCATCAGTCTCTCTGTCTCGTATTCAGCCCTAGTGAACTCCTCTCCACCCTCACGGTCCGGTGTCATTTCGCTTCTCCTACAAATGAAGAAGACAGTTTAGCTGGTCTTGCTGCCTTTCCAACTGCCTCCATTACCATTTATGCTCCCACCCACCCACCCAAAGATGTCTCAGCAGTTTCCCAAGGTACTTGGGAAAACCTAATCCTACCCACAAGGCACTGCAGCACCCGGGCCGGAAGCTCCTCAGTTCTAACTGTTCTGGTCTGCCAGTGCTTGAAGCACGTTGTATTTCCTCTCCTATTTTTACAGCTGGGGTTTTAAAATGATTGTTACTTTAAAAAAATGTATGTGACTATGTTCGCCTGTTTGTCTGTGTACCAAGTACATGCAGGTGGCCATGGAGGTCAGAAGAGGATGACCAATCCCCAAGAACTGGAATTACAGCTGGGGATAGAACCCTATTTCTCTGCAAGAGCTGCACATGCTCTAACCACTGGGCAATCTCTCCAGCCCTGGTTCTTACTAAGTGTCAGCTTCATCAGTCTCCATTCAGAACACCCTTTTCTGGTCACACCAGGTAAGGTTGGCTCATTTTTTTTTTGTCTTGGCATCTTTTTAAAAAGACACTTCCATGTCTGTAATTTTTGTCTTTCCTACTAATTCATGTCCCTTGAGAGCTGTGCATGGTGGCACACGCCTTTAGTCCTAGCTCTTGTGGGGCAGAAGCAGGCAGATCTCTGTGAGTTCGAGACCAACCTGACCTTCATAGTGAGTTCCAGGGTTAGATTCTGTCCAAAAAGAGGGGGAGAAGTCCCTTAAGGAGCCCATGCTTACTGTGCTCACGGTGTTTTACCTGCTGTCACTGCATAGAATGACTCTGAAAATTCACAGATGAATTTTCTCTCTTGACATCTGAATCCTATCAAATCTCATGGCCTTACACACAGCGTCCAATAGATGCTTGCTGACACCCAGCCCGAATCAGTGCTGCCTCTTACAGGAAGCCTTCCTTGATTCCTTTCTCCCCACACATCTCATCCTGCCTTCTCTGTGGTGACCCGTAGCTTTGTCATTCTCTAGCTCTAGTCACCCAACCTCCAAACAGGATGCTCTCCTCCCCTGCTTCATGAATGGAGTGTATCAAAGAAAGTACCAGATAGGATGCCTTCCCTGTGCTTTAGTTTCTCAGTTAGCAGTGTTCCTACCATTTCTGGACCTTACTCTTCCTTACAGGAAACACAGAGAAAAAGAATAGCAACCAAAGAAAGGTGGAAATGCTTTGCTGCCTGCCTCAGCGGCAGGCTTTATTTATTTTTAAATTCTATTTATTATTATTATTATTATTTTGGTTTTTTGAGACAGAGTTTTCCTGTATAGCCCTAGCTATCCTGGTACTCATTCTGTAGACCAGGCTGGCCTTGAACTCAGAAATCTACCTGCCTCTGCCTCCCAAGTGCTGAGATTAAAGGCGTGCACACCACCGCCCGGCTTAAATTCTATTTTTACATTACATGTATCTTATCTTTTTTTTTCTTTCTTTTCCCCCTTCCCTTCTCCCTTTTGCTCTGGGTCATGCTCTCTCCAGCCCATAGATTTTTTTAATTTGTTTCTCACTAAGGATGGTTGTGAGCCACCATGTGGTTGCTGGGGCTTGAACTCATGATCTCCAGAAGAACAGTCAGTGCTCTTAACTCCTGAGCCATCTCTCCAGCCCTATTTGGAGCTTTATAAGAAACACTATTCTGAGGAATGCCTTACTAGGTAACATGTAGCTGGGAGTGGAATGGGAGGTACATGCGTTCCTCTCATGGCCAAAGATGGCCTCCCTTCTGCCTGGAGAGTGCATAGGGAGTGGCTCCTCACTGATCCTGCTTTTTCTGGGCAAGGTGAGGCATTAGGCTGCCTTACAGAGTAGAGCATCAACCTCCTAACATGTCAGTAACAGGAAGAAAAAACAGACCTCTTTGATGACCTCCGACAGTCCAAAGTAAGCCACTATGCCACATTTGACCAGACAGAGCAAAAGGTGTCCCAAAGAAATCTTGAAACAAATTTGCCTGGAGTGGAAAAGGAGTGGGGACGGAGCATTGTTACCAATACTAACAATTTACTGTTTCCTAGGTTTATGCCTCTTTCAGGTGGACAATATGAGTCTTTTCATGTACAAGAGAGAAATACCAAAACATGAAGAGTTTAAGCAGTTTGTTCACGTCCACGGTAAGGAGGATTAACTTGATCAGCTGGGGCCAGTGAGTTTTTCTTCTGCTCTAATATTGTTCTGGTAATGGCAACTTTGACTCCTGGACTTAATGTTTGTCTTATGATGTTAAAAACGGAAACAGGGTGCAAAATTCAGGGGTAAAATTTCAGATAAAAAAATCATAAACCCTCAGCATGGGTAAGCAAGTAGATATGCCAGTGGTTCTCAACCTGTGGGTCACAAACAACTCTGTCACAGGGGTTGAATATCAGAAATTTATATTATGATTCAAGACAGTAGAAAAATTACAGTTATGAAGTAGCAGCAAAATAACTTTATGGTTGGTGGTCACCTTAACATGAAGAATTAATATCAAGAGTTACAGCAGTTGGAAGGTTGAGGACCATTGAGGTAGGGTATTTACTGTCACCTAGTGGCAGGCAAGCTGTGATTGCAGCAGAAAGGCAACCCAGAGTATCAGGTCTCTGCCTGGCCCCGGTGCTACAACCAGGTGCTGACTTGGGAGGGTTGAACCTATCAGTCACACACATATCCACCTGTTTGCAAAGATTAGTGCTAAATTAATGTAACGGGAACCAAGACCAGAAATTCCTGAGTTCTTGGACAAAATCTGAGACTTTTTTTCTTGCCTGATACCTTGCTAGCTGACTGGACATCTACTCATCTGTACCCTAGCACATCTGATCCGGGAAGAAAGGCTCATGTCATACAGCCTGTTTTCTCAAGTTCCCAGCGCAGGTCTGGTGCAAAGGACGTGAATGTCCGTTGACTTGAGTATGAGCAAACATTTTTAATACAAATTTACCATCACTCAGAACACGAAAGGCAGAACAAGACCAGATTAAGCAGCAGTTTATTTGAATACTCTATGTAGTAAACATTGGAAGGGATGGGTGAACAAGAAGAGGCTCCTTGGACGGGGGCCCTGGGTCGGTGACCTGGTCACAGAGCAGTGGATGCCCGGAACTTCTGGGTCAAACAGAACACAGCAGCTGTGAGGGCCGTGCACTGGCGGGCCAAGAGCTTCACGCTGAGGTCATGGTAGCCTCTCTCACAGGTGAGTTTCGCGGCCTCCACGAATTGGTGGTAGGTGTACACTACGTCCCTCAGGTTCCCAGCCACCTCCCTGTGCCGGGTGGAGCAGCGGCTACAGTCTGTGAACTGGAAGCAGAGGCCGGCTAGCTGGACAAGGTACTGGAAAGTGACCCGCACGGCACCCTGCATCTCCTCGGGGGATTGGTCCATTCTGATCACGTGTTGACAGCTGGATAGGAGCTTCTGTGAGCCCATGCAAAGGCGGCTCCGGCTTTCTGAAAAATGCCAGGTGCACTTGTCAGGGGGGTGTTTGTTTCCAACCCCCCAGGAAGCTTCTAAAATGTCCTGTAGCTCCAGCAGGCTCTCTGTGAGTTGGACAAAGCCCTCGGGGGCATTTGCGGGGGCAGTTTTCAGCTGTCTCAGAGCCCTGGAACAGTACTCTGGCCAGATGTGGCTTTTCCTGGACAGGGGTGTGGTGCAGCTGTAGGCGCGGGCTGCCTTCCAGGGCAGAGTCACCTGGCTTCCTGCAGAGGGTGGTGAGGTAAGGGGGGCAGCAGGGTGTGTCTGTGGGTCCCCGTCTTCTTCCTCCGTCTCAGGCTGCAGGCCACGGAAGCATGTGGTGTAGGAAAACTGACATCTGCAGTGCTCTATGCCAATCCCGGCAGGCGCCACTTCGTTTATACCAGCGAAACTGAAGGAGGTGACCCTGCTGAGACCGGTGGAGCCCTCGGGATGGCTCTCTGGGGCAAAGCACAGGAAAGACCTCTCAGGCGGGAGGCAGATGATAGGACTGTCACCTTTGCTATCTGCTGGTGAGCCATGGCCTGAATCTGCCGAGCGGGGCTCTTCTTGACACGGCGAAAGCTGTGGCAGGGACGGTACTGTATGAACACAGACCTGCTGAGAAGTGTCTACAGAGCCCAAGCCTTCCTCCGTCACATGGTCAAGCTGCTCTGCCTTGATTGTTGCTGGAGAGAAGGCTGACTGCACCCCAAGTAAGAAATCAGGGCCCAAGTCTAGTTCTGTCAATAGCTCCTGCTCCTGGGCGTCTCTGTTTTCCCCTTCAGAGCTGGGTGAGATCTGCCCTGGCCCTGTAGCAGGAGGCTCTGAGCAGGGGGAGCTGCTGATTTCACCAGCTGGAGCACTACCGTCAAGGGCCTGTGGAACATTATCCAACCTGTCACCCTTGACATCCCCCAAGTCGTCCCCAAATCCCTTCTGGAATAGACTAGGGCCATCTTTGTGCGTAACTTCACTGTCACTGTCCAAGGACAGCTGTCCTTGCCGCACCTCATCTGCAGCCAAGGCCGTATCTTCCAAATTCACTTCACATTCACCACTGGTAGACCCATCTCCAGGACACAAGGGTCCTGTGATTTGGGGTGTACCTTCTTGTATGTGATTTATTAATAAAGATCCTGACCCCATTTCTGATGGCACCTCTTCCAGCTCTGATGCGTCTCCTTGAGAGACACAGGGTGGCCCTGGGCTTTCTGGATTAGGGTCAGCACTAGAGAGAGGGAAGGTGCTGTCCTCAGGCTCTGCCGTGAGTTCTCTGGGGATGGTACCAACTGGGTCTTGACCAGGAGCTACAATTTGAGAAGGCCTGACCTGGGCAGCCTGTGGGCTGGAAGAACCTGGGTTGGAATGCTGGGGGTTGTGAGGGATGCTTGCTGAGGAGCCATCAGTGGTGACAGCCAAGGGACTAGCCTCAAGATGCTCTGTGTTGCCAGGGTCAATTCGGAGGCGAATGGCAGAGATAGAAGACACTCGGGAATCAATGACTGACTTGGTTTCCATGGTCTCTGGCTCCATCTCCATGATCCTGGAGGCTGGATTCTTGCTCTTTGTCTCCCTCAAGGAAGCCAGCAACCCCAAGGCCTTGGTCTCCAGGAGGCCTGGCTCACCTTGCACGTCCTGCAGGGAGGACACAGTTGGGGAGGGGACAGTGAGGGTCAGGTAGGGCTCTCTGTCATAGTAGCACACATCCTCCATGTTCCCTTGGGAGGTCGATGGCTCCATGGGGAAGGAGACCTGGGAGGTGTGATCCGTCTGTAGGAAGGACCGTCGCTTCCTCAGGGACTTGGCATACTTCTTCACCCCTCCCTGCCTGCTTGGCTCTGCTCCCTCTGGGCCGGGATGCAGGCTTTCCTCGGAGCCACGGGTTCTAGGCTGACTTTGCAATCTCATGGCACTAGGATCGGCAGCTCCGGGCCCTGCAAATCAAGACAAGGAAAATCACACTAAGCACGGACAAGCAGAGAGGTTGTTTGCGCTTGGGTAAGCACGTTGGCTTGTGTGGACTCAAGTCTTAAACCTTGTGCGAGCTAAATTTTCTCTTCCCCAGTCTCCTCATCTGTCAGATGGGTATAACAATTGTGGTAGACATTTCTTGTTGCTTGTCTAAGACTCACTTATACACCTTTAGTTAGAGCACGCCAAAGTTTTTTTTTCGGTATGTGAACTCTGGTGGATATCAGTGGTACAGGAGATCTAACTCGGAACCCTATGCATGCTGGGTAAGTACTCTAACTCAGAACCCTATGCATGCTGGGTAAGTACTCTAACACATTTACTACTCTCAGACCATAGTGAATTTACAACAGTGAAGAGATGAGATTCACAGTCCAGGAAGTCAGCTATACATTCTCCAGAATCACAAAAACAAACACATATTATTTTTTTTAAAAAAAGGTGTTAGAGAGATGGTTCGGCAGTTAAGAGCATTGACTGCTCTTCCAGAGGACCTGAGTTCAATTCCCAGAAGTTCCATGGCACACAAAACCATCTATAACTCCACTTCTTTTTTTTTAAGATTAATTTATTTATTATATGTAAGTACACTGTAGCTGTCTTCAGACACACCAGAAGAGGGCGTCAGATCTCATTACAGATGGTTGTGAGCCACCATGTGGTTGCTGGGATTTGAACTCAGGACCTTTGGAAGAACAGTCGGTGCTCTTAACCACTGAGCCATCTCTCCAGCCCCTGTAACTCCACTTCTAAGGGATCTGATGCCTTTTTTTCTCACTCCTGTTGACACGACGCACACATAGAACACAGACATGTATACGAGGGAAACACCCATAGACATAAAACTAATTTAAAATAAGAAAATTAAAATAAGCGTGATGGTCCACGTCTGTAATCTCAGCATTGAGGAGACCCAACAGGCTTAAGGCTAGCCTAGGCTATATATTTGAGTTTCTAGCCAACCTGGGCTACAAACATATCAAGACCGTGCAACTCAATGATAATAGTTAGATGTCATTGTTTACAGCCATAATACCCTGACAATACAGCCAAGGAATTCTGCTGCAAAGACTTCCAGCCTGGCTGCCAGCCAAGTCTGAGCCCAGTTCTTCGGGCTTGCTGGCAGTTCACAGGCTTTGTGTCTGTCAAGCTTTTCTTCATGGTGATGCCAACTCACGCCCACAGCTGCTGCTTCTGTTGATACTTTATTTTACATGAGAAGGGTGTGAGGGTGCATTGCAGGGACCCTGTCATGAAGGGTTTGCGCTCGATGGAATGATCTTTCTCAGGAGAAGCAGCATGTGAAAAGGCCTTAGGATTTGAGCAGCAGGAATCAGGATCTATGCTAGTGAGAACTCAGAGGCTCCGACACTCCAACCTGCTTGCATGGGACTGGATAGCTTATCAAATTCTAGGCCCACCCTCAGACCTGCAATGTCAGAACTGCTGGTTGGCACTGAGGAATTGACAGACTTTAAACAAGGTTCCTCAGGTGGTTCTGAGGTGCAGCCATGTTTGGGAGGTGCTGCCTTGACTGCTGGTGAGAATTTGTGGAGCTCACGGTGATTTAGGAGCGGGACTGAAACCCAGGTGTAAGAGTCTCAGTTCTAGGCTCTGTGCTTAGCACCGCATTGATCCCCTGCCTGTGAAAGGGTGGAACTAAGTTCTGGATTCGGTCCCCATATAAGAGTCCCACCTGCTGGTTATAGCCACACCCTTCATCCTGCTCCTAGAAGAAGGGCTAGCCTACCAGGGGTCAGGAAGAGCCCAGGAGGAGGTTAACTGGGTTGTCCGGTGTAGGGCAGCATATTGCTGTTCTGATCCCATGGTCTACACAGAGAGTTCCAGGACAGCCAAGAGCACATAGTGAGACAACAACAGGGAAAACAAAGGCCAGTCCCCAGTGAACAAAAAACAAAACAAACAAACAAACAAACGTAATCAAGTCAAGGTAGACTGTGGTGAGTTCACTCATTCATTTAGTGATGGTGCCCAGATGCTGTGTGCTGGGGACACCTTCCCTGCACACAAGGAGCCTTCTCATAACCATGCAGGTGAATGTGTAACTGCAGGCAGTGTCAAGGTACAGGCAGAAAGCCTCCATTTCTGGCAGAACCCATGACTGAGATGCACAGCTGGCCCTGGTCATGTAAACCTGGAAAATGTTCTCTGCAGATGGGAACCCTTGGCTGAGACTGGACAGCTGACGGGTGACCAGGTGAAGACAGGGCAGACAGAGGAACAGCTGACGGGCGACCAGGTGAAGACAGGGCAGACAGAGGAACAGGTGCGCGGGCGACCAGGTGAAGACAGGGCAGACAGCGGAACAGGTGCATTGGTGACCAGGTGAAGACAGGGCAGACAGAGGAACAGGTGCATTGGTGACCAGGTGAAGACAGGGCAGACAGAGGAACAGGGGCACGGGTGACCAGGTGAAGACAGGGCAGACAGAGGAACAGGTGCATTGGTGACCAGGTGAAGACAGGGCAGACAGAGGAACAGGTGCATTGGTGACCAGGTGAAGACAGGGCAGACAGAGGAACAGGGGCATTGGTGACCAGGTGAAGACAGGGCAGACAGAGGAACAGGGGCACGGGTGACCAGGTGAAGACAGGGCAGACAGAGGAACAGGGGCACGGGTGACCAGGTGAAGACAGGGCAGACAGAGGAACAGGTGCATTGGTGACCAGGTGAAGACAGGGCAGACAGAGGAACAGGTGCACGGGTGACCAGGTGAAGACAGGGCAGACAGAGGAACAGGTGCACGGGTGACCAGGTGAAGACAGGGCAGACAGAGGAACAGGGGCACGGGTGACCAGGTGAAGACAGGGCAGACAGAGGAACAGGGGCACGGGTGACCAGGTGAAGACAGGGCAGACAGAGGAACAGGGGCACGGGTGACCAGGTGAAGACAGGGCAGACAGAGGAACAGGGGCACGGGTGACCAGGTGAAGACAGGGCAGACAGAGGAACAGGGGCACGGGTGACCAGGTGAAGACAGGGCAGACAGAGGAACAGGGGCACGGGTGACCAGGTGAAGACAGGGCAGACAGAGGAACAGGTGCGCGGGTGACCAGGTGAAGACAGGGCAGACAGCGGAACAGGTGCATTGGTGACCAGGTGAAGACAGGGCAGACAGAGGAACAGGTGCACGGGCGACCAGGTGAAGACAGGGCAGACAGAGGAACAGGGGCATTGGTGACCAGGTGAAGACAGGGCAGACAGAGGAACAGGGGCATTGGTGACCAGGTGAAGACAGGGCAGACAGAGGAACAGGTGCGTTGGTGACCAGGTGAAGACAGGGCAGACAGAGGAACAGGGGCACGGGTGACCAGGTGAAGACAGGGCAGACAGAGGAACAGGTGCACGGGTGACCAGGTGAAGACAGGGCAGACAGAGGAACAGGTGCACGGGTGACCAGGTGAAGACAGGGCAGACAGAGGAACAGGTGCATTGGTGACCAGGTGAAGACAGGGCAGACAGAGGAACAGGGGCACGGGTGACCAGGTGAAGACAGGGCAGACAGAGGAACAGGTGCATTGGTGACCAGGTGAAGACAGGGCAGACAGAGGAACAGGTGCACGGGTGACCAGGTGAAGACAGGGCAGACAGAGGAACAGGGGCACGGGTGACCAGGTGAAGACAGGGCAGACAGAGGAACAGGGGCACGGGTGACCAGGTGAAGACAGGGCAGACAGAGGAACAGGGGCACGGGTGACCAGGTGAAGACAGGGCAGACAGAGGAACAGGGGCACGGGTGACCAGGTGAAGACAGGGCAGACAGAGGAACAGGGGCACGGGTGACCAGGTGAAGACAGGGCAGACAGAGGAACAGGGGCATTGGTGACCAGGTGAAGACAGGGCAGACAGAGGAACAGGTGCACGGGTGACCAGGTGAAGACAGGGCAGACAGAGGAACAGGGGCATTGGTGACCAGGTGAAGACAGGGCAGACAGAGGAACAGGGGCACGGGTGACCAGGTGAAGACCAGGGCAGACAGAGGAACAGCTGACGGGTGACCAGGTGAAGACAGGGCAGACAGAGGAACAGGTGCATTGGTGACCAGGTGAAGACAGGGCAGACAGAGGAACAGGGGCACGGGTGACCAGGTGAAGACAGGGCAGACAGAGGAACAGGGGCACGGGTGACCAGGTGAAGACAGGGCAGACAGAGGAACAGGTGCACGGGTGACCAGGTGAAGACAGGGCAGACAGAGGAACAGGTGCACGGGTGACCAGGTGAAGACAGGGCAGACAGAGGAACAGCTGACGGGTGACCAGGTGAAGACAGGGCAGACAGAGGAACAGGTGCACGGGCGACCAGGTGAAGACAGGGCAGACAGAGGAACAGCTGACGGGCGACCAGGTGAAGACAGGGCAGACAGAGGAACAGGTGCATTGGTGACCAGGTGAAGACAGGGCAGACAGAGGAACAGGGGCACGGGTGACCAGGTGAAGACAGGGCAGACAGAGGAACAGCTGACGGGCGACCAGGTGAAGACAGGGCAGACAGAGGAACAGGTGCACGGGTGACCAGGTGAAGACAGGGCAGACAGAGGAACAGGGGCACGGGTGACCAGGTGAAGACAGGGCAGACAGAGGAACAGGTGCACGGGTGACCAGGTGAAGACAGGGCAGACAGAGGAACAGGTGCATTGGTGACCAGGTGAAGACAGGGCAGACAGAGGAACAGGTGCACGGGTGACCAGGTGAAGACAGGGCAGACAGAGGAACAGGGGCACGGGTGACCAGGTGAAGACAGGGCAGACAGAGGAACAGGGGCACGGGTGACCAGGTGAAGACAGGGCAGACAGAGGAACAGGGGCATTGGTGACCAGGTGAAGACAGGGCAGACAGAGGAACAGGGGCACGGGTGACCAGGTGAAGACAGGGCAGACAGAGGAACAGGGGCACGGGTGACCAGGTGAAGACAGGGCAGACAGCGGAACAGGTGCATTGGTGACCAGGTGAAGACAGGGCAGACAGAGGAACAGGTGCACGGGCGACCAGGTGAAGACAGGGCAGACAGAGGAACAGGTGCATTGGTGACCAGGTGAAGACAGGGCAGACAGAGGAACAGGGGCATTGGTGACCAGGTGAAGACAGGGCAGACAGAGGAACAGGGGCATTGGTGACCAGGTGAAGACAGGGCAGACAGAGGAACAGGTGCATTGGTGACTAGGTGAAGACAGGGCAGACAGAGGAACAGGGGCATTGGTGACCAGGTGAAGACAGGGCAGACAGAGGAACAGGTGCACGGGTGACCAGGTGAAGACAGGGCAGACAGAGGAACAGGGGCACGGGTGACCAGGTGAAGACAGGGCAGACAGAGGAACAGGTGCACGGGTGACCAGGTGAAGACAGGGCAGACAGAGGAACAGGTGCACGGGTGACCAGGTGAAGACAGGGCAGACAGAGGAACAGGGGCACGGGTGACCAGGTGAAGACAGGGCAGACAGAGGAACAGGTGCACGGGTGACCAGGTGAAGACAGGGCAGACAGAGGAACAGGTGCACGGGTGACCAGGTGAAGACAGGGCAGACAGAGGAACAGGTGCATTGGTGACCAGGTGAAGACAGGGCAGACAGAGGAACAGGGGCACGGGTGACCAGGTGAAGACAGGGCAGACAGAGGAACAGGTGCATTGGTGACCAGGTGAAGACAGGGCAGACAGAGGAACAGGGGCACGGGTGACCAGGTGAAGACAGGGCAGACAGAGGAACAGGTGCATTGGTGACCAGGTGAAGACAGGGCAGACAGAGGAACAGGGGCACGGGTGACCAGGTGAAGACAGGGCAGACAGAGGAACAGGGGCACGGGTGACCAGGTGAAGACAGGGCAGACAGAGGAACAGCTGACGGGTGACCAGGTGAAGACAGGGCAGACAGAGGAACAGGTGCATTGGTGACCAGGTGAAGACAGGGCAGACAGAGGAACAGGGGCACGGGTGACCAGGTGAAGACAGGGCAGACAGAGGAACAGGTGCACGGGTGACCAGGTGAAGACAGGGCAGACAGAGGAACAGGTGCACGGGTGACCAGGTGAAGACAGGGCAGACAGAGGAACAGGGGCATTGGTGACCAGGTGAAGACAGGGCAGACAGAGGAACAGGGGCACGGGTGACCAGGTGAAGACAGGGCAGACAGAGGAACAGGTGCACGGGTGACCAGGTGAAGACAGGGCAGACAGAGGAACAGGTGCACGGGCGACCAGGTGAAGACAGGGCAGACAGAGGAACAGGGGCACGGGTGACCAGGTGAAGACAGGGCAGACAGAGGAACAGGTGCACGGGTGACCAGGTGAAGACAGGGCAGACAGAGGAACAGGTGCACGGGCGACCAGGTGAAGACAGGGCAGACAGAGGAACAGGTGCACGGGTGACCAGGTGAAGACAGGGCAGACAGAGGAACAGGTGCACGGGTGACCAGGTGAAGACAGGGCAGACAGAGGAACAGGTGCACGGGTGACCAGGTGAAGACAGGGCAGACAGAGGAACAGGTGCACGGGTGACCAGGTGAAGACAGGGCAGACAGAGGAACAGGTGCACGGGTGACCAGGTGAAGACAGGGCAGACAGAGGAACAGGTGCACGGGTGACCAGGTGAAGACCAGGGCAGACAGAGGAACAGGTGCAAAGGCCAACTGAGATGAGGGAAAGGGGGAGGGAGCAGGAAGGGAGGCAAACAGGCAGAGGGCACCACACAGAGAGGGCTCGCTCAGGAGTAGAGCTGGCTTTTCTGCCAACAGCAATGAGAACCACAAGAGGGCAGTATCAGAGAGGCACAGGAGAGGGCTGAGGCTCAGACTGTCATGTCTGGCTGCTTTCCAGGGTTTTTAACCTCAGAGAGTGGAGACAAGAGTTTATGGGACCTTTTGTATGTATGTGTGTCTTGCAAGATTTTCTGGTTAGCTCAGGAAGTCTGTGTGGAAAGACTTTACATTGATGTTTGTTTGGGATCATGGATTATAGATTAAAAATCTCACAATGAGGTTGAAAAACATATGAGGGACCCAGCCAACAGATTCCCAACCTTCTACGTCAGGGACCCTTGGATTCCCTAAGTCAATCAAACACCACTGATGGCCCGTCTTGTTGTTCCAGTGATTGATTTCAAGTCCCCCCCCCCGCCCCAGGATCCACACTGGCACAGCCACTCTCTCTACTGGGCACTCCATTCCTTTCTTGTGAGTCCTGTCCACCTGACAAGGCCCAGTCCATTTGACACCTCTTTTAGGAAGCCTTTCTCTGGTTCCCACAGCAGGATGAATTCCTCTCATTGTCCCCTGCCCACCATTCTCCAAACCTCCCTTGAAGCCCTGACTCAAGGCCATGAGCCTTCCAAGTTGGTCCATGGACTCAAGAGTAGAGGAGGCTGTGTCTTGCTCTCGAGTTGGCCCTGGGCTCTTAGAAGCCGGCTAAGGGTACAGATCTGGACTAGGGCAGGAGTTGGGGGTGAGGGGCTCACCTGAGAGTGTGTCTGGGGGTGTGAGCTTGTCGGCTGCATCATAGTATTCCTCATCTGAGCTGCCATCCTCAAAGGCCAGTGGGGGCAGTGCGGGCAGGGCCAGGGTTTCCAGCGTGGAGCCAGGCTGGGCCTCCATCCAGCCCTGCTGACACCATGGTGGTGGTGCAGCTCCCTGCCGGGAAGCTGCACTCTCTGAGCCCGAGTCACTCAGGTGGCTGCCTGGGGAGACGCTGGAACACAGGCTATAGTAGTCAGTCCGACTGTCCTCATATAACCTGGGGTCTAGCCTGCCCATGCTTAGTTCTGGTCCCCAGCTGCAGGCCTCTGAAGCAAGGCCCTGGGGACCTTTTATCTTCTGACACCGAGGACTGGCATTCTGGGCCAGGTCCAGGAGACAGAGAAAACCATTGGTCTCGACCCTGCTGTCTTCTTCTTGGCTGTCGGTATCAAGGCCCTTGGAGAAGCTTGGTGGGCCAAAGTGGAAGAAGCTGGCCCCGCTGGAGGAGCAAGCATCTAAGTCATCCTCCTCCAGGGCGTCCATGGACTCACTAGACCCGCTGGTCCTGCAGCCCCGGCTCTCGGTGTTGGCTGAGTCCGATGCCTCAGACTCTGCACTGTCCGTCGTGCTGCTGGCCCCGCAGGTGCCTGGACCTCTCCTGGTCGTCTCGGGGGTGGGGCTGTCTCCAGGGGGCTGCTCCTCTCTAACAAATGGTCTGCAGAGGCTCAGCTTCACAAGGCATCGGTCAGAAAGGGGCTCCAGGACACAGTCCACTTCAGAGGACTCCTCTGAGTCACTGCAGGCCCTGGATTCGTAGCCTGTGATAGACAGGACACTGAGAGTTACAAATCAACGTTCGGGTCTGACAGACACCTGTGTGTCCTGCTTCCTGTTATCCTGCTGCAGGGGGAAACACGTAAAGTGTCTGACCTAAATCGTGCTAGAGTGACTAATGCCAAGACCCAAGGAGGACACACCACTGTACTACCTGTCCTTCATCTATCTGAGCCACCTATGGAGTGAGTCCATCTCTTCCTCCAATGAGACCCCTCTGTTTGTCAGAGAGTGGTGGGTATTTACTTGTTTCTCTCTTGTACTCTCTCAGCCTTTCCTCAAATACCTCCCCTGTGGTGTCAGAACATCAAAAATCATATGGGGCACCAAATGTCAAATGCAAACTAGATGCTTGGCCTCTCCCTGATATGTGAGCCAGAGAGTAAGCGACTGGGGCCAGAGGCTGCTAGGTGGCCTTTAGGACAGTGGAGATACATCCAACTGTAGGTACCTGGGAAGACTATATACGATGGAGAGGGGCAACACTGGGCTAGGTTTCCTGTTTTTCTCCCAAGAGCCTCTGGGATGATCTCCTAAGAACATCTTTGTGTTCACTGCTTGATCCTTCCTCCCTCTACAGGGAAGAGCTGAAGGTCCCTCACGAGGGATTCTCATAGTGTGGCCTTGCTGCTCCTATCACAGAGACCCTGATCCCTCTCAGTGTGTTCTCACACTGTGACTCAGAGCCCTCCCTTGTTACAGCCCCCACAGTGTGGCTGGTCTATACCCGAGCAGACTGGCTGTCCTCTGCAGCCTTCCCCAACCTTGGTCTTGTGCTGTGATCCATGTTCCCTCTCCTCAAATGAGCGCCCCTTTATCATTTGCTTGACTCCAGGGTGTTGTTCAGGGACCAAGCCTCTGGTGCACTGTCTCTGAACTGTTGTCTCTAGTGCACAGTTCTTCCCACCACACCCTCCAAACCAGCATTGCCCCATTGTGCTGTTTCCCCGACGGGACTCTGAGCTATTCCTCACTCAGAAATGCTTGGTGAAAGCAAAGGAAGAGTAAGCAAAGCGCATCACTTCCTCACTACAGCTGGCCCTGCAGACCCGTAGGTTTCATATGTGTGCATTTGTACATCCATAGGCTCAAAATAGAGTAAAATATGTCCATGCTGAACACGTACAAGCCATGACGACTCCACAAACACAGTATGACAATTGCACACTACAATATAAATTATGGGGGTATAGCTCAGTGGCAGAACATTTGACTGCAATATAAATTATTGTATTTATATATATTGTCATATATAAATTGTCATGTGCTATTAGCTATTGTTAAGTGCTGACTCAGAAAACAAGAGATGACCCCCTCCACTCAAATATGTTTATTTTGAATTTCCCCCAGAACTCTCTGCCCTGGATCAGGCTGGACCCATGCTCTATCACAGGAGAAAGAATAGCAAACCTCTAAGGGTCTTAGAAAAACTGTTCCTGAGAAGAGCCAGAAGGCAAACTGTTTCAAACCAAGATTACTATTGTTTATCTCATGGTATAAAAAACATCTGCAGTGGTAACGAAAAACCAGAGACTTCTCCATGGAGAAGGCATTCTGCCTGGCACCCTCTTTATCGACCAGGGTTCCCAGATGACTGTTCTTACAAGGCTTCTCCATCCATTCCTGTTGGATAACATAAGTGCCGAATCTAATGTCCTGCTATGCATTTGCTGCTTGCTGTTTTGTTCTTTTATTTTTGCTTGCTGTAGACTAATAAACTCACTCATTCAAAACTGAAAGCATTGGTCCCAGGACCGGCCTCTGTATAAAACACATCCATGGCACTGACAACAGGATGGGTAATCTAGTTTTACGTGAAGGATTTGGAAGAACAGGCATAGTAACATTTTGGATTTTTGGGAATATAGGAATGAGCTTTCATTTTAATATCAGGTGCAGGGAGGAGGGGCTGCTTCGGGCTGTCTGCAGCGGCTGAGTGCCGTGTTCTCCGGCAGAGGCGTGGTTTTCCAGCTGCAGACTGTTTCCATGATTGTATGACATTTGGAATTCTGGAAACTTTTCCGAGGGCACATAAATACTAGAGCCCCAATAAGGGGTTGCCGATCATTCACAGGGGCTGGTTGTGGTTTATTAGTAGTTGTTCTCTCTCTCTCTCTCTCTCTCTCTCTCTCTCTCTCATCTTTCTTTCTCTCCTATCTAGTGATAGAGGGTGAAACCAGGGGGATAAAGAGTGGGAAAGGAAGAACCCATAAAGTAGCAAAGACTGGCTACAGACGTGTATAGGCTATATGTAAACTATATATACCATTTCATGAAAAGGATTGAACATGTATGAATTTTAGTAAGCGCCAAGGGTTGTGGAATGAGTGATTGCATCTCTTTTTCCAATCGTCTGTTCTGGAACGATCTATGCCTATTTTGACCATGTGGAGGAAACACTATATAACGGTAAGATCCTGAGCGCCGCTGTCTATGTCCACATCAGCAACACCATGCTGGTGCTGGGGGGAGTGTCGGGCACTTGTTTCAGGTCAGGGTTTCCCCCCACAGAGCAGCTGTTAAACACTATCAGGACCACCTAGGAAAAGCCACATCAACACAACGGCTGAGGCAGAAGCCTGATGGCAGCTGAAGCCACCTGGAGAACTGTCTGTCTCCCCAGAGCTTTTATTTTTCTGTCCTCATCCTACTTCTTCATTCTTTACATGGTATAATGTCAAGTCTCTTTTGACTCCAGGTACCCCTTTCTTCTAAACATGTAAGGCTGAGAATTTCTCTCACATTTCAAGATAATGAGAGAGAGCAAAGGCACGGTGAGAGCCATGTCACCCATGTTCTAAAAGTGATGTCTCCTTTTGCTGAGAAATAAGATACAGTAGACCTCAGAGACAGTTTTGGGAAACTCTACAGGGAAGAGACCTAGCACTCCTTGGCATTTAGGAGAATTCCAAATACCAAGAAAGTGCCTCTAATATTTAAGAAAGATTAACTCTTGGCTGGAAATAAATGGGTCTGTCCTGACTGGGGAAAGACTCAGCACCTCACCTTCTTCAGCAGACACCCGGTGAGTCTGCTGTCTGTTTCCAGACCAGAGGAAGACAGGGTTGGTCGGGTCCACAAACAGCCTGTAATACCCAGCGATCAAGCAGGCCAGGTCTTTTGCACTGCTGGATTCCAGCAACAAAGTCAGAACCTGTGAAGGCAAATAGAGCGTTTCTGTTTGTAGAGAACCAAAATACAGCAGGGCCTTATGGGGCCAAAGAGAGATAGATACTAAGCCATGTCTGCAGACTGGCTCCTACCGGTCCATATTCTCACATTGTCTCTTTCTTTCTATCCTCTATCCCACTCCACCCTACCTGCCCCATCCATACAGCCAGTCCCTTAAGGACCTGACCTCTCACAGGGAAGGGTGGAAGAATGACAGAGAATGAGGACAGGGTGATAAAGACACAGTGCTCTTCTTGGGCACAGAGGATGAAATCAAGGGAGGGGACAAGTGACCACAGGACCTTCCAGAAAGGCCCCAGGCTGAGTTCTGCCTTCTCCTGTGATAGGTCAGGTCTTTAAGGGTCAGGGTGGATGGGACGAGGGGGTGGTGGTAGAGTACAGGATAGAAAGAAAAGAGACAATAAACAGATTAGGCATGAGGGACCCACCGTGCGTCAGGAGGCACCCTGAACCCTGAACTGTTTACCCATTTCAAAGAGTTCACCCAACAAACTCTGGGTGCAGAGCTTTTCATCAATCAAACACATGGCCCAACAAACAGAACGGAACCTTGTCGAGAGCTTCTTGGGGTAATGCAGGCTCTCTTTACCACTCTCCACTTGAGGCAGATCCTTTGGGCCAGATCAGCAGTGGTCCTTATCATTGCTCAGAGCTCATAGAAACTACCCTTGAATACTTTACACCAAACTCTGGGAGCCAAACTGAGGAGCTCTTCCCCCGTGTTACCTTAACGTCCTGAAGGTAGACCTTGACCATGCTCACTTTCTCGGACTCTTCCGTCAGTTCCACACGGCTGATGTTGGCAAACTCTGCCAGCGTGGACATGATGTTAAGCTTGCTGTTGATGATCTGGCTAATCCCATACTTGGCCCCAACCAGAAGGGCAATGTAGGATTCTCTGTCCTGTAGCTGCGGATGAGTGGGAGCGAAATTAGTTTCTATTCGCAAGTTTGTGAAAATATAAACATGCTGCACATGACATCTCTCTCTACAATTTTTTTTTGAAAGGGTTTTGCTGTGTAGCCCAGGCTGGCCTCGTATTTATGGTCCTCCTGCTGCACTCTCCGGAGTTCTGGGCTTACAGCATGTGCCAGATGTTGCTTCTCTCTCTGTTTCCTCGTCACCATTCCCTGAGATTACTCCTCATGGGGCCCATCCAAAGCTAAATTAAAAATAAATGTATCTCCTGTAAACTCTTTACTTTTTACTATATTGAAATTATGTGTACAATAAGTGTCTCTGTGTACTTGAGTCCAGTGCCAACAGAGGTCAGAAACAGGGTGTTGGACTCCCTGGAACTGCAGCTACAGTCAATTGTGAGTGGTCCCAGGTAGGTGCTGGGAACTGAACTCAGGTTGTCAGCTAGAGCAGTACATGCTCTTAACCCCTGTAATCCCAGTACTTAGAAGACAGAGGCAGGAGGATGAGTTCCAGGTCAACCTCAGGTAGCAAGTTTGAGGCCAGCATGGGCTGCACAAGACCCTGTTTCTCCTTCTTGGACCCAGACTAAGCTAGCAATAGTGGATCTATCTTTCCATCCTTCCCCCCAACAGTGGCCATAGCCTGCATCATGGCTTTGTCTTGTGGGTTTAGCTTACTTCATCCTTGAAGGCAGAAATTATAACTAATTCGGCTCTGCCTCCCCTAGCATCTTCTAAGTCAGGGCCCAATAAATGTCTGCCAATCTGCAAATATTCAAGGTCCTGGGCAAGCAGGAGTCTATGGTTGTCTGGTACATACCATCAAAGTAGCATTGAAGACTTTCCCACCATATGTCTTGAGTTCCCCAAGGATCTGAAGATAATTTAAGCGTAGCTGAGCAGCGGAAATAAGTTGCTTTAAGAGACAGAAAAAAAAGAGAGAGAGAGAGATTACTGAAATCTAGGCAATAGTGAAAATGATTCCTCCAACATTTCACAACAGAAAGCTGGGTGGGTTGGCAGAGCCTAGACTGCCTTACCTTCTGCCGGGGTTCCAGCAAATTCTGGTTTCTCTTCATGTGGAAGCTAATGGCTTTCTTGATGTCTTTGCCTTTCATATTTCGGAGTAAAGTTGGAGATATAAAATTCTCTATTCCCCAGTCTTTCCTGCAGTGAGACGTTGGAGACAAGGAGATCCATGTCTACATGTTTACATTGCACTTGGTTCTAACAAAGAGTCAATGATGCATAATTCAGATCAAGAGCCCTGACACACAGCACTTAGGAGTACCTTTCTCTAGTGGGAGGAATAGAGATGGGCAGAGGTGTAGATACAGAAAGAGAAAAAGGAAAAAGAAAGAGAAAGGGGATGCCTGTGATGTTTGAATAGGTTTGGCCCCTGTAGCCTCATGTATTTGAATGCTTGGCCCATGGGGAATAGGCACTATTAGGAGGTGTGGGCTTGCTAGAGTAGGTGAGGCCTTGATGGAGGAAGGCTATCACTGCGTGGGGGTTGGGGGGACTTTAGGTGGGTGTCTCCTAGTGCTCAAGTTCCGCACCAAAGCTTCCTCCTGGCTGCCTGAGAGAGACAGTCTCCTGGCTGCCTTTGGATCAAGATATAGAACTCTCAGCTCCTTCTCCTGTACCATGTATGCTTGTCCATTGTCATGCTCCCCGCCATGATGATAATGGACTGAAACTCTGAAACTGTTACACCAGTCACAATTAGATGTTTTCCTTTATAAGAGTTGTCTTGGTCATGGTGTCCCTTCACAGCAATGAAACCTGAACTAAGACATATCTTCATTTATCTCTATATGCATATCTCTCTATTAAGGGAGAGAGAGACAGAGTGGGGTTTTTTTCCCCCATAAACACACATGACACACATTATATACATTCTGCATTTAGGACCTCCTGACTGGCCTGGAAACTGCCTAGTCTTGGTGTGGAATATTTCATTAATCAAAGCAGAAGTTCTCAATCTTTTTTTTTTAATTTAAAATTCCATTTCATTCATTTATTGTGTGTCTATACTAAGTCAAACGTCTAAAAAGGGGAGTCCGAACTGCTGTATTTTAGCACGTGTGCACATGTGTAGCGATCAGAGGACAACCTGTGGTAATCGGTTCCTACCATGTGGGTCCTGAGGACTGAACTCAGACTGTCAGGCTTGGCTGCAGGGCAAAGCCTTCCAATAGGTCTGTTCTCAGTCCTTTTAATTACAGAAATATGTGGTACGATCATCCACATACAAGAACAAGTCTCCCACCCTCTGCTAGGGAACAAACCCAGGGCCTTGCGTATGCTAGGCAAGCACTCTGCCACTGAGCTATGTTCATGCCCAAACACTCTTGCACCAATGGCGCCTGCCAATCCCGAAGCTAAGCTTCAGAACATTATTAGCCTAGAAGCCTCAGAATCCCCCTAAAGTTGCACCTTGACTCATTATACCAGGGATCTGTTCTATTTTTAAATCCTGATTTCTCCATTTGATTTTGATCCCCCACCAAGCTAGAGCAGAGACCTGGGGAGGGGCTTAGCATAACAGATGTTAGTTCTCTGAGCTAAGAATCAAAAGGAACCTGGATCTTAGGACCTGAAGCATTCTCCCATTTGGAGAAAGGCATAATGCAATAGCAATTGGTTCACACCTGTTGAAAAAATTAATTTCCAAGACATCCCTGCCCTCAGAAGTTGTCAACTGATGGCCTCAGATATTCTTTCAGTGACTGGAAATTTATGAGGAGACTCTGTGTTACTGCAAGAGGAAATGGCTTCTACCCAGACAGGGAGCCAGGCTGGGTCAAGGGAAATGGATGGAGAGACAAAAGCAGATGGGCAAGTATCAGTTTTCTGTGGAGTCTGGCCACCCTGGCTAGGAGCCAGCAGTCACAAATGTGACACAGCTGCCACCCCCTGCCACTCACTCTATGTACTTCAAAGAGATCTTCTGTGGCTGGGCACAGGCATAGATCCGCTCCTGGATGTGCAGGGCTGCAAGCCGGAGGGCAGAGTTGCACTTCATCTCCACAGCAAAGCGCTCCTGGAGGACATCACTGCAGCTCTGCAAGAGATTACACAGAGCAGCTAGGCAACAAGAGAATGCATACAGAACCACCCCAGTTCTCTCCAGTCTAGCAGCAGGATCAGCAGTCAGCTTTGAGGTCTTGACTCTGTGACCTTAGGTACATTCAGACTCTCTGAGCACAGTGTCTCCCATTGTTAATTGCATACTAACTGTCTCTGTGATCCGAATTATTTGATTTCCATGGGGTTTAGAAAAGATAATATGCAGGATTGTGAGGATAAAGTGCTAGTGCTATCTTATGCAAGTATAATGCACGGGTAGTGGGGCGGCCACTATTACTATTTTCTAGCACCATTTCTGTAAGACTTAGGCCAGCCTTATACCAGACTGGACTGTAAACTGGTGGCATCTCCCAGATGACTCTTCCCATCCAGATAAAAATAACAAAAGGAATCACACTCCAGGAAATATGAGGGCAAGGCCTAGTTGGAAGTCAAGAAACCAGGTTTCTAGCTGGGCATGGTGGCAGATGCCTGTAATCCCAGGACTCAGAGGCAGAGTCAGGTGGATCTTCAAGGCCAGCCTGGTCTACAAAGCTAGTTTTGGGACAGCCAGGGCTACACAGAAGAAACTGCCTCAGCTGGGCAGTGGTGGCGCACGCCTTTAATCCCAGCACTTGAGAAGCAGAGGCAGGCAGATTTCTGAGTTCGAGGCCAGCCTGGTCTACAAAGTGAGTTCCTGGACAGCCAGGGCTACACAGAGAAACCCTGTCTCGAAAAACCAAAAAACAAAACAAAACAAAACAAAAACAAAAACAAACAAACAAACAAACAAAAACACCAAAAAAACCCCAAACAACAACAACAGAAAGGAAGGAAGGAAGGAAAGAAAGAAGGAAGGAGGGAGGGAAGGAAGGAGGGAGGGAGGGAGAGAGGGAGAAGAAAAAAGAAACCAGGCTTGGCTCTACTGCTAAGTGGGGACATCAGACACATGCCCCTTCTAAGACCTGGTTACATCATCTCTAACATGAGTTTCTGCGGCACTAAAGCCCCATCCTGCAATAAAAGTGGAAAGGATAACGGCGTTTAATAGTATTAGAAAAATGTATCATCTCCATTGAGGACTAAGCCTAAATTTGATTAGTCAACTGCAAATCTCCCATTACTGCAACTCGGAGCAGGAATGACATGGAGGGATAATGGGACCCACTGTTCTCTAGAAAGAGACAATCCCTCGGGAGAGCTGTTTAGCCACCACCAACCCAGAATAACCCAACGTGCATCCTAGAGGACACTGGCCTCCCAGGAAGCACAGCCTGGTCACCTGTAGGTAAAGATATTCAAAGGCTATGGGGTCTTCTTTCAGCAGGTCCAGAGGATCCTTGGGAACAAAGCACACCCTGAAGAGGCAGCGAGAGTCCTGGGATTCTTCCCTTTCCACCACCTGCCCAAGGTAAAGAAGATACGGTGACCTTTCGGCTTTCTATAAAGCAGCTTCACAAGGGAAGAGAGAAAGGGAGGCCTCTGTTCTATTTCAGTCTTTCCCCAGACAGCACAGCCTTCTTTCTTAGTCTGATTTTATTTTCCATGGTGTGGAATGTGAAAGATTCAAAGAGCATTCTTTCTTCTGTCAGAGGGAATCCCTGTCCACATCTCAATGCCCTCCCAGGGACAGTCCAGGAACCCCTGTCCACATCTCAATGCCCTCCTAGGGACAGTCTAGGGCTATTTGCTTTGTGGTTTGAATGTGAAGCTCCCCTCCCCCCAGCACATGTTTAAACACATGGTCTTGGGTGGGAAGGGCTGTCTTGGGTGTCTTGGGAGACCCTAGAACTTTTAGGAGGTGGGGCCTGCTTGGAAAGAGAGAGCATGTCTCTGAGGCCCTGGGGTATATCTTGGGTCCCTCTATTTCCTATCTGCCGCTACAATGTGACCAGCTGAGATAAGCGCCCACCATCACGGACAAGGACTGTTCCTGCTGCCATGCCAACGATGATGCGTTGCAACTCTTAATCTCCGAGGCAAAATAAGCTTCTCTCCTCTCCTAAGTTGCTCCTGACAGGGATTTTTTTTTTTTTTTTTGGTTTTTCGAGACAGGGTTTCTCTGTGTAGCCCTGGCTGTCCTGGAACTCACTCTGTAGACCAGGCTGGCCTCGAACTCAGAAACCCGCCTGCCTCTGCCTCCCAAGTGCTGGGATTAAAGGCGTGCGCCACCACTGCCCGGCCTGACAGGGATTTTTATCGCAGCCAGGAATGCATACTGAGTGTTGACTTCCACAAGTGATGATGGAGTTAGTACCCTTCTGCACTTTATTATTCTTTAAGAGTTTGCAGCAGTTGGTGAGTGTGACTGGGCCATAAGTCACTCACAGTGAGGTAGGCTGAGTGACCCCCAAGGTCAAGGCTTCCCGATCCCATTCCCCTGATGAAGAAGCCCTCCCCTTCCCCAACTGTCGAGTGTCTACTGATCTTTTCATAGTATCCACCCTACAATGACTTGTTGAACTGACCCATGTTTGACTTTTGAGAGTCTGTGCTATAACTTCTTGCATGACTGAAGGGCTGGGTGGCATAGAAGGACTGGCTGTTTGTCCTGTCCTATCATGAGGGTTGCCTCTCAGTGGGGCAATGCCACAGAAAGGGTTTTGGACACACCAACCAATGTCCCCTAATAGTTCTGAGACAGTAGGGTACCAGGAAAGATGATCAGAGCTAGAAGCAAAAGACTCTGTCAGATATGTGACTGGGGAAAACCACCTCACCCTGCTAAGCCTCTATTTCCACACCTAGAAGATGGGCATCTTGGATTATGCCCTGTATTCCTTACAGGAACAGATGTAAACCAGGCCCGAATCTTGCCCTTCTTACCCAGGCTCATGAGTGTACTTGATGCAGCCCTGAAGTGGCCGAGGAGCCTGGCCTCCCAGAGAGAGACAGGGCCTCCTACCTGCTGGATGAACTCCTCCTCGTGCAGAAGGTGTAGGCGGGAGATGCTGTATTGCTCCTCCAGGGCCAGCGCAAAGTACTCGATACTTCGGATGGACAGCTTCTCCTTCACTGTGAGGATGATGTCCTGGTGGCAGAGGGGAAGAGGGGCCACCTGATGAATGGGGAGACTTCCCGGGCCTTCTTACAGCTTCCCCAGTAGAAGAAGCTGCTGCTGCTGTTGCTGCCTTGTCCGCTGCTAACACAGGCAGGGCCCCGGCTCCCATGCTGGACCTTTACGGCCCTGTACCGCTCATGGCAGCAATCTATCTTGCTTTTCTTGGGAGGATGCAGCCTCCATGGGGAGAGACCAGTCTCCTGCCTCAGTGTCTGGATAGAAACTCTCTGGAGTTACCAGCCTCTACCAACTGCTTTCTGGACAGAATCCTCCCAGTTCCCTCATGTGACTATGAGATGTTGGCTTAAGTTTCTTCCCCTGAAATGGAAGATAACAATGCCTACAGACTGCCAGGGAGGCTGTCGAGATGGAAAGGCGGATGGATAATGCTTTGCAGAGGCCCCACAGCCACCAGGCCACACTTGTCCTTTCTCTCCAGTGGCCCCTGCCATGACAGATGCCTCAGGCACTCACAGACGTTCTTCCTCTGACGAATACACTTTTTTCATCATTTTTCACAAGGCTGTTTCTGTCCTTTTAAGTTTGACTTACATCTCACCTCTTCAGAGAGGTCCCATGTGGCTACTGTATCTAAATGCTATCCTGCCTATTATTTTCAGTTGCTGGAAGGTCTTTGGTTGGGGATTGAACCTATGACCTCACATATACTAGGCAAGAGCTCCCCCGCTGAGCTCAGTCCCCCAACATTAGTTACTACCCTTTTTTTCTTTTCTTTTCTTTTCTTCTTCTTCTTCTTCTTCTTCTTCTTCTTCTTCTTCTTCTTCTTCTTCTTCTTCTTCTTCTTCTTCTTCTTCTTCCTCTTCCTCTTCCTCTTCCTCTTCCTCTTCCTCTTCTTCTTCTTCTTTTTTTTGGTTTTTCGAGACAGGGTTTCTCTGTATAACCCTGGCTGTCCTGGAACTCGCTCTGTAGACCAGCCTGGCCTTGAACTCAGAAATCCGCCTGCCTCTGCCTCCCAAGTGCTGGGATTAAAGGCGTGTGTCACCACTGCCCGACTCTACTCTTTTCTTTAATAAACGAAGTTCTTTTTGTAAGACAGTATATCAGATACATGAAAGGGTTCTAGACTGAGACTGATCCTCCTCAGCTCACTGTATCTGTGGACACACTGTTGTTCTCCTTGAGGTTTATCTCAGTTTTGTCTCTGACATTAACACCTGTCAGATGGACTGCCATGTGCATTCATTTCCCCCAGGGAAGACACTTAGGACACGCCCTGGCCGGCAGCGCTCTACATAAGCTCCCCTCTAGCATTTTTTTTCTTGCTCATGTCCTTTTACCTTAATAGACAGCAACCCACTGACCATGTAAGACCTCACCAATGTTGGAGTCTTAGTCAGGGAGGGTTTCTACTGCTGTGATCAACACCATGACCAAAAGAAACTTGGGGAGTTAAGGGTTAACTCAGCTTACACTTCCACAGCACTGTTCCTCACTGGAGGAAGTCAGGACAGGAACTCAAACAGGGCAGGACCCTGGAGGCAGGAGCTGATGACGCTTGGAGGGACTCTGCTTACTGACTTGCTCCTCATGACTTGCTCAGCCTGCTTTCTTAGGGAACCCAGGACCACCAGCTCGGGGATGGCACCACCTACGATAGGCTGGGCCCTCCCCATCAATTACTAATTAAGAAAATGCTCTACAGCCAGACCTTAGGGAGGTATTTTCTCAGTTGAGGTTTCCTCTTTCCAGATGACTCTAGCCTGGGTCAAGCTGTAATAAAACTAGCCACCACAGTTGGGGTCTGTTATGCTCCAATGCTTGGGGCCTTGGAGATGCTTAGTAATGTGTCATCTGATCAGTGATCACTGTGGACCCACTACGGAACTCAGAACCTCAGATTTAGAAAGCCCCAATTGTGAAGGGCTGCCTGCTTCCCATGACTCCTGACCACCAACGCCCTCACTGCTGGCGCCATTCCTCTCCACAGCTAAAGTGGTGACTAAGCTCTGAAGAGGGTATCTGCCGTCTGGTCTGAAGTCAGCATTAATTCAGCACCTACTGTGTGCCAGGCATGGGTGCTTACCACAGCAGACAGGCCTATGACTCTCTCTTAACTGTACAATTATGAAATATGAACTTATACACTTTTGGCATTGCAGACTGACTGCTGAATTTCTGAAAATAGTTTTTTACTTTTGTTACATTTCATTCACGAATTTTCTGTGCATGTTTGTGGCTGCGCACATGCCAGTGTGTCTGTGGAGGTCAGGACAGTTTGCAGGAATCTGTTCTCTCCCCCCACCATGTGGGTTCTGAGCTCAATCTCAGGTTGTCAGCTTTGGTGGCAAATGCTTTACTTGCCGAGGTTTTTTCACCGGCCAGAATTATCGGTCTTTGACTGGTTGGCAAGCCTGCCTCTTGACTCTGTGGGTCCCTTCTTCCATCTCTCCCTTGCCTTGAAAGCCCACACATACTTCTAGTCTTGGCTCTCGCATCCAGCAGTCCTTTACCCTGCATCCAGAGGGGTTATCAGACAGCAGCCACAGAGCTCACTGCCTATTTCGTCATTAATATTCATGAGAACAAAGCCATACACCAGCCACTATGACAGGAGAATTGAAAGTGACCCGATGGCTCTCAAAACCTAAAATAGTTCTTATCTGGTCTTTTATCATGTAGATCTAAGTGGTGGTTCTCAACCTTCCTAATGCTGCCACCCTTTATACAGTTCCTCATGTTGTGGTGATTCCAACCATAAAATTATTTTGTTGCTTCTTTATAACTGCAATGTTGCTACTGATATGAATTGTTATGTAAATATCTGATATGCAAGATATCTGATGTGTGACCCTTGTGAAAGGGGTCATTCAACCTCCAAAGGGGTCGTGACCCACAGGTTGAGAACCACTGTTCTGGAGGCCCTTGGCTAAGCTTATATCTGTGTTGTTCCCCCTTGCTCAAGAACAGTCAAGGCTTTCCAGGTTTAAATGGCCAAAATCCAAATTCAGTTGAATAGACACTCAAGTATCAAGTGCTGATGGAACCATTCCTTCCATAGTATCCCTTGTCCTCTTTTTAAAGAAAGTCTCTCAGCCAGGCAGTAATACAGCATATCTTTGATCCTAGCACCCAGGAGGCAGAAGCAAGTGGATCTCTGTGAGTTCAAGGCCAGCCTGGTCTACAGAGCAAGTTCCAGCACAGCCAGGGCTACATAGAGAGACTTGAAAAAGGGGGGGCAGGGCAGGGATCTCAGGACCAGGCTCTGTGGTTAAAAGCTAACACTGTTCTTGCAGAGGACCTGAGTTCGATTCCCAACACACAAATCAGACAGATGATAATCTCTTGTAACCTGAGTTCCCAGGGGATCCAACACCTAAAGTCTCTATGGGTAACTGTACTTGTGTGCACATATCTACCTACACACAGGCAGACACATACACATAATTATAAATAACAAAGAAATCTTTAGGGCTGGAGAGATGGCTCAGCAGTTAAGAGCACTGACTGCTCTTCCAAAGGTCCTGAGTTCAAATCCCAGCAACCACACGGTAGCTCACAACCATCTGTAATGAGATTTGATGCCCTCTTCTGGTGTGTCTGAAAACAGCTACAGTGTACTTACATATAATATAATAAAGAAATCTTAAAAAAAAAAAGAAATCTTTAAAGAAAAAGAGTCTCACACTGTAGTCCAGGGTAACTTTGAATTCCTGATCCTCCTGCCTCAGCTTTGAGTGCTAGGATCTCAGGTGTACAGCACCACACGCCATGTCCCACTCTATCGTCCGGTACTTTTGCCAGTGTGCCCTGCTCTCAAGCATCCAGGAAACTTGCCCATCTCCAAGTCTTCGTTGGTCTTCTTCCCATGCCTGGAAGCATCTTGATCCCACTCCCAATCCACTGCTATCAAAACCTGTCCGCTTCCACGTCTGCCACGGCCCATTGTTTCCAAGAAGCTGTGCATTAACACTCAGCTGGAAGATCTCTCCTCTGAGCCTTCACGACATTTCTGTGACCCTTTCCTGAACGTAAGCACACGGTACATTTTCTCCATCTCCGACACCAACCTGATACCCCAGACTTCTTAACAGGATAACCCTAAGCAAATGGTCTCTGTATTAGCAACGTCCAAGTGATATAGAAATGTCTGACCCACAAATGCCAGTAAGTCAGTAAATGTTAATGGGTCAAATGACATTTCCTTCAGTCTAGAGACGTTTTTGTCTGTCTCTGTTTCTTTCTGGGTAGGGGAGCAGAGTCTGCTGCCCAGGATGGCCTCAAACTTGCTATGTGGCTAAGGGATGATCTTGAACTCCAACTGCCACCTTTGGGAGCTGGGATTACAGGCATGTGCCACCACACCCTACCCAGCAGCTCCAGCGGCTGAACCCGAGGCTTCGGTCGGCTATAGCTCTGGTCGGAAGAACATTTTTTGATTTAAAAATCTTCTTCCCATGGTGAGGGGAGGGAAGAAGTCCCACATGGGCTGAAGCAACTTTCCCTTTTTCCCTGACAGGATTTGTGTGGATCCACTGCTCTCCCGGTTATAAAGAGCTAAGAGATTTGCTTTCTAAACTTTGGCCACTACAGATAAGATTAGCCAGAATTATACTCGCTAAGCCTTTGTTCACGGTCCTAACTCTATCTTCTTAATTCCTCTGCGATATGAACTTTTATTGTAAATCCCCTCAGGGTATTTCTGGCTGCCACTGAAGACTTACTTGCCCTCTTCCATTTTACTTTGATCAAAGATGACAGAAGTAGAACCCTGCCTGCCCGACTCACTCATAAAGCTTGAGAGTCTGGAGCAGAATAACGGAGGAGAGGTGAGCCCCAGCCCGGAGCTCGACAACAGAGCCAGTGGAGTGCAGCATGTTGGGGACCTAGTGGGCCAGTGTTCCTACCTACAAAGTGAAGACAATGCTAGTCAGTCACCTCCCAAGGTTATGGAGATGTTAAATTAGTATGCAAGGAAGTGCCCAGGGTGTGGCTGGCATGAACTAAATGCAACCAGTTCACCCTCTTGTTCCTCCAATGGCATTGGAGCTTCCTGGGTTCTAAAGAGATCTCTCTAGCTTCTCCTAAATTATACTAAGTGGAAACAAGCAGGGAATTTGGAGCAGCTCGCAAATTGCTAAAGGAAGGTGCCAGAGAGAAATATTGGCTATATGCCTGTGCACATGTATGTGTGCATGCATGCACTTACCTTGTTAAGGTTTTGTTTTTTACTGTCTATTGTAATGCTAAGTGTTGCCACCCAAGACCTGGAGTCAGCACATAGCCCCTGGGACCCTGCCCCCGGAGTTAACTCTGATTGGTGAATAAAGATGCTGACAGCCAATATCTGGGCAGAAGAGACATAGGTGGGGTTGAGGTTTCCAGGGCTTGCAAGGGAGATCGCTCCTAGGAGGGGGAGAGAGGAAAGAAGCCTCGATGGAACAGAAGAGGAGCCACCATGGGCTAAGGGCCAAGGAACATGGCTCAGAGGGCTGTCCAATTGGGTTAGGAGCAGCCAAGATGGAACATAATAAAGTGATAACTTGAGGTTATCAAAAGTAGATTCTATAGCATAGAGGGTAGACAGCCACCCAACTATTGTGCTGTCTAGGGCATATTTAAAAATATAAAGGCTGCGTGTATCTTTCATCTGGGTGGGCAGAAACCCCTTGCTGGGATTTTTAATATTTATTACTATATTACTGTCAAGTGTTGGTTACTGTCTATAATAGTGTACTGCATCGTCTTACCTCTCATCCAGTCCCTTCAGAGCTGGGTTCCTTATTTAATTGTCCAGTGTGTGTGTGTGTGTTGTGGTCTTTTGCTTGTTTGTAATATGTAGTCTCTCTATGTAGCCCCAGATGTCCTGGAAAGCAACAGGTTGGCCTTGAACTCACAGAGCTGTTCCTGCCTCTGATGCTTGAGTGCTGGGATTAAAGGTGTGCGCCATCACACCCAGCCCTTATGCCCTTTATATCTTAGAAACAACAGTTGGCTTCCTTACTGCAGCCTTTCTCTGACACCTCTTCCTTCTGTGCTCAGGAACATTTAGAGCCCTCTCTCCCACCTGGACACAACTGTCTGGCGTTGGAGGCCCTGCCCTCCGTGGCTATTGTCCCTCGTAGGAGAGTAGCCTGTGGTCCCACTGCACACTTGGCTGGATAATGCCCATTGTCCTGGTGTGTGCCTCATCCTCTGTCTTCCTTTGTGGAAATCTTAATGGCCCTCCGCAGTGTTCAGGTGCATTTCCCTGCCTGGGCTGATGTACTGGCCTGAGAAAGATGCACGTTTGTGGCACACATGCAACTTACCCATCCCATCTTTTGCCCCATTTTAGCCTGCTCTAGACAACTGCAGTTTCTGGGATGCCCATCCTCTCTAAACGTGACTGAAGACTCTTACAGTCCTTTACTAAGCTCAGTAACCCCTCTCTGAGAATCTCAAGTGAGGAGTTGGTTATCTGTAAGAACATGCAAGGGCCTGGGCTTGGCCTCACATCTTGCCTTGGTGTTTAGCTAATTTGGTGTTTGGGTAGCGGATGGAGGCAGAGACAAGCCTGTTGGGAAGCCTGTAGTTAAGGATGAAAGCATAGGAGATGTAATATGGCCTTGGACAAGTCACTTCGCTGCTCTGAGTCCCTCCCCTGCAGGAAGTGACAAAAACAAACACCCAGAGTGCTCCCCCGCCCCCCAAACCATCTTATTGGGTAGTTATATAACCCAAAAAATATAGTACAATGCATACATTTTCATGGGCATGCAGGCTGCAGTGGGCACAAGCCCACCAAGGCAGACAGAGGGCAAGAAGCTGTCTGGTGGTCCGTTGAGCAACTTTCCTATGAAAAAAAGGTTCCGATTTATTTTTAATACCTTCACAGTTGTATTTGCCTCAAACTTGAAAGCTTTGGTCTGTCCGTTCTCCAGGTACACCTTGAGCACGTTGGGCATACAAAGCAGAGAGTTCCCCTGGAAAACAAAAGAGCAGTGTTATATTGCTGACACATTCTTCTGGTTCCTAGTATACCCATCCCTAGCTGCCTGGCACACCAATCCCTAGCTGCCCGGCACTGCCAGTTTTGGAGAGCTAATTGCTGCTTTTTAGCATTTGGGACACTCTCCAGGGGGATAGATGTACTTTGTTCAGGAAAATGCATGAGAGCCTCGAGATGTGATGGGTAGTAGGGAAAGAAGGGTGAGTCTTGCCCTGTCAGTGGCTCACAGCTGTTCACTGGTGTAATCTACTGGGTGCCACCCTTAAGGGACACAACTTCAAAAATGATGTCTGGCTGGGCGGTGGTGCATGCCTTTAATGCCAGCACTTGGGAGTCAGAACCAGATAGATCTCTGAGTTTGAGACCAGCCTGGTCTATATAGCGAGTTCCAGGACAGCCAGCTTGACACAAAGAAATCATGTTTTCAAAAATAAACAAACAAACAAACAAATGCTGACTGGTATCTGTGCTCTTCACCTGGGGCCTTTCCCTTCCTTAGACCCTTCCTTGTGGGGCTGGAATGAAGGTGGGGTTAGAGGTGGAATGCTTCCTTAGAGCCCACCCCCTTTTATTGCTGTAGCTCTCTACAGTGAAACATCAGCAAAGGGCAGAAAGGGATGCCTTGCACTTCCCTGACTCCAGCCATCCCCTCTAAGGGTCCCTGACCCTCTTCCAGGGCTTTGGGGGTCAGAGGAATAGGGCTAATCTTTAGTAACTCCATGCCAGTCAGGATTCCTGGGAGCAGGGCAGCATTTGGGGGGAAGGTGAAGGTGCCCCCAGGGTCAACTCCCATTTTAAAAATGACTTCTGAATTGAACTGAAATTTAAAACTGACATCCTCCAGAACTAGGGAGAAGTTCTCAAGCTCCCTTCCAGGCTTTGAACCAGGACTGGCTTTATGTGTCTCAATGGGTAGAAAGCTCAACTGGGCAAAGAAGTTCATTTCCTTCTAGTCCGCCTCCAACAACCTGACTGCATTCTCCCATGGGAATCTAGACTCTTCTAAATATGTAACATCAGTGCTTGGCTTAACTTTTTTTTTTTTTTGGATACAGTGTTTTTATTTATGGATGTAAGGCTGGATACAGTGTTTTTATTTATGGGGGTAAAGTTGGATACAATGTTTTTATGTATGGAGGTAAGGGTCCCGGGTGCCTTTTTGTTACTTGATACAAGCTAAAGTCATCTGAGAAGAGGAACCTCAATAGAGAAAATGCCTTCATCCAGGTTGCCTGTCTCTAGGGCATTTTCTTGGTTAATGATCCATGTAGGGGGGGTCAGCCCATTATCCCCCCAGGTCTCCCCCCCCTAGGCATACAGGAAAACAGGCTTGGTAAGCCAGTGGAAGGAGATTGACAGTAAGCAGTGCTGCTCCATGGCCTCTGCTTCAGCTCCTGTCTCCAGGTTCCTGCCCTGCATTCCTGCTCTGACTTCTGAGTGATGGGAGTTGTAAATGGAAAGAAACTCTTTCTTCTCCCAGTTTCACGGTATTTGATCACAGCAACAGAAACCCTAACTAAGACACGCTCTAATACCAAATCACACTCAGCCAGAGAGTGGGATGTTATTTCGAGTTTCTGGCTCTGGATGTAAAAAAAAAAAAATCTCATTTTGGATTTTCCACTTGGGGACTTTTCTCTTTGGTACCTTATAATTTGTGATTTACAAGGCTTAAAAAAATGCAGCCTAACATCATATAGCTCCCACCATTTATTTTTCTTTAAAGCTTCTTTCAATGTTTGTCTAAATTTCTACATAAATTTAGAGATCCGAAAAAACAGACTATGTGCAATTCTATATTCTTTTATTTTTACCCAACATTTCATATATGATTTCAATGTAGGCTTACTATTTATCACTGCAAGGCTTTAACGTATTCTAAGGAACCGAAATAACCAGGTCTCTATTCTAGACACACAACATCTTTCTGCTTTTGGACTATTTAAAATACTGATACTACAGCTATCTTTATTATATGCATTTCTCGATTTTAAATCTCTCTATATTCTAAATTTATACAAGTGAGATGTCTGTGCCATATTTCATGGGAGATCTCACTTGCATCTTTTTTCACCTCCTCCGTGAGCTTATGAACTCTTTTACAAAGCCCCAGTGGATGCATGACCTGACCCTGCCTTCTCAGCACCCAGGCTGACATTTTTTTTCTGATTTATGCACATCACTAATGAGCTGGCAGATCGACAGCTTCGTCACTTAGTAACAGTCTTCCTCTGTGTCCCTTTAACTGTGAGCCAAACTAGACGCATTTCCAAAGCTGGGTTTTACTAGAATAATCTAAAGCGATGTGCACCCTCAGAGCTGTCTTCTCATTTTTAAGAGAAGCTTAATCAGCTTTTAAATGCTTCTGAGGATGGAGCAGTGGTTACAGTGACAAGCGCTCCCTGGCTTTGCTGCCTCTCCCTGGACGGCTGGTGCTGGTGCCTATTCTTGGAGCCCCAGTCTGCAAGTTTCTCAGAGACACTATTGAGGCACACTGTCCCCTAAACTACCATCCCCACCAAAACTCTTAACCCAGTTCAGTAGCCTGTTTGGGTTTTAAAATGTATCCTTCTCTTGAGTTTTCAGAACAGATTCGAAGGGATGAGGGATGGGGACCCTTTTTAAAGCGACCGACCAGATTACCTGGTCCACACTTGTGGTGCTTCCTGTCTCGAGCTGCTTCTTATCCCCACTCCTCAGGAGGTACACTACTCCGCAATATGCAAGCCTCCTGCTTCTTGGACTTTTGGCTAAGATTAAGTGAATGCACATGTCGAATCTAAATTTAATCTTCAGAGAGATTTAATCCATTTTCACAAGTGTGGACACGCAAGAGATTCAAACCATTGCTGGCAGGCAGCGTCCCGGGTTTACCCTGATTGATTGATTGGGCCTCCGCTGGCCCCTTCCTGAACAAACCTACCTTTTTCTCTCAGGTCTCACTGAAGATGTGCTCTGTCATGTAGCAGAGCAGAGAGAAAAAAAAGGCTTTTCTATGTGGACCAGGTGAACTGATTAAATCCTTTGTTTAAATTTCTCTGGATGACAAGAAGTTTTGACTTGAAAGTTTAAAAATCTAATACTGATTGCTGGGTTCAGAATGGCAAAAGTTTCCAGCCATTTTATAACTTATGAGTAAATGTGTCTTTTGTCAATCAATCCTTGTTTAAACCATCAATCTCGAGATAGGACATAGCTCTGTGGTTAAGAACGGTTGTTGCTCTGAGTTCAGTTCTCTGTACCCACAGGGTGCTTCCAGCTGTTAACTCCAGCTTCAGGGGATCCACTGCTCTCCTCTGGCTTTTGTGACCACCTCCCCCACCCCATTCACACAGAGGCACACAGAGTACAGAGACCAATACACACACATACACGGAAATAAAAAATCAAAATCAACCTTAAAACAACCCATCTGAAGGCTCAAGTTTCCCTTAACAAACGTGCCTTTTCGCAGCACACCCCTGCCTGCTCCCTTCAGCCCTGGATTTTTCTCTATCAAAAATGACTAGAGCCGGGCGGTGGTGGCGCACGCCTTTAATCCCAGCACTTGGGAGGCAGAGGCAGGTGGGTTTCTGAGTTCGAGGCCAGCCTGGTCTACAGAGTGAGTTCCAGGATAGCCAGGGCTACACAGAGAAACCCTGTCTCGAAAAACCAAAAAAAAAAAAAAAAAAAAAATGACTAGAGAGCATGACCAGGAAAAAAAACACAAAAGAAGTGATGTCACACAGATCCAGGCTCCTGCCTTTTCTTACTGTGTGATTTAGCAGTTAATTCTCTTACTATCTCTAAACCTTTGTTTCTTCTTTTGTTATAATTCCTCTGCAGGATAGAAGGACTAGGCACAGAAAAGGTTTAAAGTGAGTAAACAGAGGTTCAATAAGATATTGGGCTCTTATCAGCAGATGTTAAATTTAAAAAAAAAAAAGAAAGAAAGAAAAGAAAGAAGCCGGGCAGTGGTGGTGCACGCCTTTAATCCCAGCACTTGGGAGGCAGAGGCAGGAGGATTTCTGAGTTCGAGGCCAGCCTGGTCTACAAAGTGAGTTCCAGGATAGCCAGGGCTACACAGAGAAACCCTGTCTCAAAAAAACCAAGAACCAAAAACAAAAAAAACAAAAACAAAAACAAAAAAAAAAAAAGAAAAAAGGAAAGAAATCGCAGCTACCACCACCATTATTTTAGCAACGTATTAATTAATATTTCCTTTCAAGGGAATAACAAGCTCATTCATGATGAGAACCGGAATCTCCAGGCCTGTCACAGCAGGAGAATGGAGTTGGTGGCTGAACAGGCAGCCACACTCAGGACTTGTTCCTCATCCCAGCCTTGTCCCAGGGCTCCCCCAGTGTCCCTTGTCCTCCCGCAAATGCCTGTGGCTCCTGCTGCATCCTTTCTGAGGATTCCAGAGTTGTGTCGAGGCGCATGCTAGGAGAAGCCCATCTCTGGCTATGGACGGACAGACGCACCTGACTGTGCCCACTGACCAGCACTTCCTCAGCAAAGTGCACCTTCACAGGGTTGGTCTTCAGCCGGGCCCTCTTCTCTTCAGTCAAGAAGGATGACTTGGGGACTCCCTGAAAAATATTAGCACACTTTGGAACAGCACATTCATAAAAGCATTTACATCTTCTTACTTATACACACACACACACACATACACACACACACACACTCATGGTTGCCATGGACTCAGTAAAGTGCACACGGAAGGAGGGCACTCCATTTAAAGATTTCTTTTCCTAGAATCTAATGCATCCCATCTAGACAATGCTCTTGTGTGTCTTAATAGTCGGAAATTCCAAACAGCAGTGAACTAATGGTGAAAAAGTGAGACAAAGAGGGAACCTAAGTCCCAAGTTGTGAAAATGTCAAACATAAATTCCTATGAATGGAAGCGTGTGTGTGTGTGTGTGTGTGTGTGTGTGTGTGTGTATGTGTGTGTGCCCATGGGTGCATGCACGCATATGTGTATTAGGACTGGAGTTCAGGTCCTAGCTTCTGGTTAACAAAGCCTGATCCCAAGACCTTTTGATCTTTGTGCATGTACCTATACTTACACACACACACACAAACACACACACACACACACAGAGACACATACACACATACACATGAATAAATAAACTTTAAAATAACTATATGATCAGCCAGGCAGTGGTACTGCACACCTTTAATCTCAGCATTCGGGAGGCAGAGGCAGGCAAATCTCTGACTTCCAGGTCAGCCAGAGCTACACAGAGAAACCTTATCTGGAGGAAAACAAACAAAGAACCAACCAACCCCATCCCCACCATCCCCCAAAAATCAAACCAAACCTAACAAAACAAAAATCCTCCCTAAACTGTATAACTTTGGCTGTCTTTGAGCTTCTCTGAATGTCAGGGTTTCCATCCACACACGCAGGAGCTAGACAGAGCTCCCTGAAACTTTGGTCTGTGTGAATTGTGACTAGCCTCTCCTGACTGTAGTCTTCTGGTATCCTCTTTCTCCAGAAGTAAAAAGACTCATATTCGCTGGTATGATTAGATGGTAAACCCTTACGGATCATATCAGGCCAAACTGTGACACTTGAGCAATGCCTTATATGAAGGAGACCAGCAGGGCATGATCTTACTGCCCATTGGGCTATTTTCCAGCTAGCATCCCACAGTCCCTTCCATACTCTAGCCAGACTTTGGAATGTGCATATGTATAAGAGTCCCAAGATGGTGCCTTGGGCCATGTTCTATGTAGCTGAGGGAAGAGATCCGTAATAGCATTGGGGAACTTTCTGGAAGCCAAGTTCATGGGCTTAGATATCAACACACCAGTGTGTGACGTACATGAAAGGAACAATGGCCCTGACGTTTTAAGAAGGAGAAACTGTGGTGTTACTTGGCGTGACTGGACATACAACTGTGATTCACCACCTCAGAGACATAGCTCGCTCTCAGGCCACAAGAGTAACAAAAGCTTGAGGATGAGAGGCAAGCACAACTCTGCTCCCATGAAGACACTCTTGGTTTTCTGATCTGAAAGAATAAATGAAATAGGAAAAGAAGAAGTTGAAATCCAAAGTTATGCACTCAAGACTTTGGTCCAGGTGAATCTAGGGACTTAAGGAACTGGACTGTGCCACAGTTGGCACTGCCCAAGATCAGAGAAAGGAAGACACACTTACAGACTACAGATGGCCAATATTAAGTTCTCTGCAACAAACATGGACGATTCAGAAGACGCACACTGGAAAGCCTGTTGTTAATTCTTGGTAAAAAAAAATCTAAGAGATGAGTGGGGAGCTTTCATTGATGACTAAGGGGTCAGCAAGGACAAGGCAGAACCAAGCAAGCTCGGTTTTCTTTGAGGACAGCATTCCAGATAGACAGACCAGGGCCCTGTGGACATGTCAGAATGCCTTCATTCTTGCAAAGCACTTAATAATGTCTCTCACAATCCCCCTGCGGAGAAGCTACATGCGGAGTCATTAGATGGATTCAGCAATGGTTTATCTGCACTCGAAATAGATCTGGCTTCTTTTCTCTTTTTCTTTTCCTGTCCTTTCCTGTGCTGGGGATCGAACCCAGGGTCCCGTTCCAGTTAAGACAAGGGAGCTGCCACTGAGCTAAGTAACTCAAGCTCCCTTTGGTTGAACCCTTATTGTTGCTATTTAGCAACGCCTCAGGAGAAGGCAGAGGAAGAATTTATAAAGGCAGAACTGTAAGAGGCCATCAGGTCCCAAGCAACAGCGACTGAATGAGATCCTTGAGACCCAGAAGCTCTGAGTCAAAGGCTGGGAAAACCAAGAACAAGTCTAAGAGGGCACAGGGGGCGGGGCTGCCAACACAGCACAGTGTTCACAGTAAGGCAACCAGCACCACTCTAAAGACTCAGGAGGTGGAGTAATCAAGGGCAGAGCAGAAGAGAGACACCGAGAGTGGGAATCTACAGGAACCGGTCACTGTTTCTCATTCTAGGGAGGGCAATCCCCTGAGTGTTAGGCCAAGAGCTGAAACGTTAAAGAAAATTAGCTGGCTGAGAACTAGAGGGGAAGGAGCGCTGAGAAGAGGAGGCTCCTTGACAAGAAAGGAGGCTGATTATAGCTGGCAACTGTACAAATAAGCCTTTCAGCCTCAGGACTATAAAAGCACAGCAGGCCAAAACACCCAGCCAAGCTACATGACCTGACACGGATTAATAGGAAGAGTGACTCTGAGGATTTAAAAAAAAATCAATTGGACGAGCATGGGGTGGGGGACTCGGCCTGGAAGCTATTCATTTGAAAACCAGCTCAGTATTTCACTGACCACAAGTATCACCCAAGCCAACAGTGTGACTGGCCTCGCCAAGAGGGAATCCAACCCTGAGCTTCACCAGCATTTCTGGTGCACACCAGAAGCGACCCTTCATTCCCGGGGCACTCTTTGGCTATTGGTGGAAGTGTGGACCTTTCTGGATGTCTGGACCCATTTGCAAGGTTCAGTGAAATTACAGTCCATCCAGAAACCCATTGGCAGAGTGGGAAGTATGAGGAGTAACTGTTCAGCTTGAAGACAGGAAAGCCACACTGCCAGACCTTAGAGGAGCTATCTCAGACAAGAGAGGCTATTTTGAACTAGGACAGTCACTGGGAGTTACAAGGAAATAGGGTCTGTCACCCCTGGAACCATGGAACTGGCTGCTTTGAGAAAGAACGCTCCATCATCTGTCATGGAAAAGCCCAACTCATGGGCCCCATGGCGGCCTCTTTGCTTTCATATCTACACGTCAGTGCTGCAAACCAGGCAGCCTGGCATCTGTAACATGCTACGAACCAGGATCCCCCAGATTTGTGACATGCTACAAACTACTTCTGCAAGTGCACTGATTTTTTTGAAGGAACAATTTGGAGGATATGAACTACCCTTTATCCGTCAACTTCTGAGTTCTTCCTGGGTTCACCGACAAAATGTGCGTTTTGTTTTTTTTTTTTTTTGGTTTTTCGAGACAGGGTTTCTCTAAATAGCCCTGGCTGTCCTGGAACTCACTCTGTAGACCAGGCTGGCCTCGAACTCAGAAATCCGCCTGCCTCTGCCTCCCAAGTGCTGGGATTAAAGGCATGCGCCACCACTGCCCGGCAAAATGTGCGTTTTTGCTGTGGAGTTAACACTTTAAAAGTATTAGGGTAGAAAAATTTGCTGGTCAAGAGAATGGAATCTCTGGCCTGGGTAGACACCCCTAAGTTCCACTTGGGCTGGTTCAATCTGTCTGGCTAAGAGACACCCAGGGAAGTGGGGGGTGGAGAGATAGTGGGCTCACCCCAAGCCACACTAACAAGGCAGGTGAAATAATTAGCTCTTTAATGAGATACTGTTCTTTTCCCCTCCCAGAATCCCTACCCTTGGTGCAGCAGCGCATTGGAGGCAACCTTGTAAGGGTTGGAGATCTGCCCACTTTTCTGAGTTTTTAAGAAGAGCACTGCTTTCTTTTTCTCTTTTCTAAGGCCTTCCCCGGACATTTTGGATTCTCTTACTCTTTCTCAAAAGCCCTCCTCCCCACAGGCGCTGGTTGCCTGTCTTGAGTCTGACCTCCGAGCCGGGCTTCAGCGACTCGACTTCCCCTTCTCTCCTCCATACTTCCCTCCTAGACAGGCTGAGCTTCAGAGCCTGCTGGCCCCAGGGGCTTTTCTTTTAAACTCTAATAAAACTGTCCTTGGGCTTCCAACAGAGTCCATCCTTAAATTCTTTTATTAATGAATCTAAGAACTCCAAAGGGGACTCCCCTTTATGAAAATAATCTTTAAAAAATGGCTAGTTGAAAAATTATTTCGTATTTCTGCAGTGCCCTTGCCAAGGGTGACTTCATGAAAACGGCAGGGCCCATGAAGGTCAAACGGCCTCATCTTAGGAAGTGTGGGCTCCAGAGTCTGACTCCCTGGAAAGAAGCTCATCCCCCCTGAACTGGGTGCTACGCAGTGAGCTGTGTGGTCACAGCACCCGTGATCTGCAAAGGTGGGGATATGAGTTTATTCTGCTTTGCCCATTTTCCTTCTGGTGAAAATTATGTAACATATTAATTGTTAGTACAATATTAAAATAATTAATGTAATAGATACAAAAAATGCAGGCTTGGGGCCGAGTCGATGGCTCAGTGGTTAAGAGTCCATGCTGCTATGGGTCTCGGTGTTAACACATCTTTAATCCCTCAGCGTTCAGAAGGCAGAGGCAGGAGGATTTGAGTTTGAGGCCAGCCTGGTCTACACAGTGAGTTCTAGGACAGCCAGGGCTACATAGTCAGACTTTGTCTCAGAAAAACAACAACAACAGAACAGTCCATGCTACTTTTCCAGAGAACTTGAGCTTGATTCCCAGCGCCCACCTCAGATGGTTCAATTGCCCGTAACCCTAGCTCCCAGGAACCCGACACCTTCGTCCAGCTCCCTTGGGACTGCATTTCTGCACACAAACCCGCACACTGATAACATACATGTACATGAAATTTAAGAAAAATAACAATTTTTTTTTCAAGACAGGGTTTCTCTGTGTAGTTCTGGATGTCCTGGAACTCACTCTGTAGACCAGGCTGGCCTCAAACTCAAAATCCGCCTGCCTCTGCCTTGCAAGTGCTGGGATTAAAGGCGTGCGCCACCACTGCCTGGCAACAATTTTTTTAAAATGCAAAATTTAAGCCAGAATGTATTTTTCCATAAAATCTGTGTACTAGAGAAATAGTCATTAATGTCCAAGCTTTGCATTTTATAATTCCCAATCTGTTTCAATTTTATGAGGTTTACAAGAATCTACTATGACCCTAGCAACACCAAGTTTCCTTGGTGAAGAAAGCCATGTCTCATACTGCAATGTCTGTAAAATGCTTTGGGACACTTCTGGAAGAGGGCATTTCTCAGGGGTCCTGGTGGGCTCCCCTGTGGGTTCTCCTGGGTGTGGTGCTCACGTTTCTGCCTGGAAAGCTTGGTATTGGAACACAGACTTCTTTTTCCTCCCCTACTTTCCAATTTTCAGGCCGTATGGCTACATGCCATTTTCTGCCCGACAGAACCAAGTGCTTTACTTTGTCCTTTCCGTGGAACTGCTGTGGGGAAACCCCACTAATTAAGATTAAGATGTTTCCCATTGAGATGATAATAAGCTAAATAAAAAGAAAGACTTACCACCTGCACTGTTATTTACACTGATTAGCTCTCTCCATTTTTATATCGGGTTCACATTATTTCATAGACAAACTCTGGCTAGAATAGAAAAGCCCCCACTCAGCCTGCCTAGAACATTCAGCCCGTCATATTTATAGCAAACATTTTAATTCTAATCGGGTGACTTTCCCCCCCATTGTTCCCAAGAAGTAAAAATAAAACACTTGTTGAACAGGGAGAAGAGCCTCGCTCTCTGTTTATGGAGTGCTGGGTCCACAGAGATGTTACGTTTTCATACGACTGAAGGGTCATTTCTTCCGCGGTGCTTCTTCCTATGGCTGTGTGTGCAGGAAACCTTCAGTAGCCAATGGTCTGACAGTCAGTCATCCATATTGTTTGTATCTTATTTTTATTTTAAAAAAGTTTTAAAGTTATTTGTGTGCGCTCATGTGTGCCTGTGTATGTGTGTGCAGTGACAGTCGCAGGAAAGTCAGAAGGCAACATGGAGGAGCTGGTACTTTCTTTTCACTATCTATGTCCCAGGCAGTGCACTCAGGCCATTGGGCATGCAGCAAAACCTACTCTATAACAGCATATGGTGCGTGCCAGCTTGCCTGTAGCCCAACTGCTTAAAGCCGTTGAGGGCGGTTATACATAACTACGGCACTTGCTCCCCGGAGCCTGAGGCAGAATTCACTATATATAAGAGGTAGGTTTTGCTTCTTATTATTCTCTTTAATCATTTTAGTTGATTGTTTTAGTTTATTGAGACAGGATCTCATAGAGCCCAGGCTGGCCTTCACCTGGCTAAGTAGCTGAGGCTAGCCTTGAAGTTCTGATCCTTCTGCCCCTGCCTGACTGCCTCATGCAGCCCCATCTTCCTAGTTCTATTTTTTCCAACTTCTTTTCACCAAATACTTAATTGATTTCCTTTTCAACTAGTAGAAACAGTTAAGATTGTCAATTTTTACCCTGATCACAGCTTCAACACGTAGTAATTTTGTTGTTCTTGTTGTTGTTTCCGTGTGGCCCTGGCTATCCTAGAACTTACAATGTAGACCAGGCTGGCCTCAGACTCACAGACTCCCCTTCCTCTGGGATTAAATGCCTGTGCCACCCCACGAAGCTTAGTTTTTATTTAAAATTATATTCAGGAAAAGAAACCTTAATTTTTTTTTTTGCTTTGTGTATTTTTAATAGAATTTCATATATGGCTTAAGGTAGCCTTGGGCTTGCTCTGTAGCCCAGGCTGGCCCTCAAACATTTGATCCTCCTGAGATCAAACCTCAGCCTCCTAGGAGCTGGATTTTAAGTGTAAGACACCACACCCAGAACTTTATGCTTTTTTTTTTTTAATTTAAAAGTGGTTTGCTGCACTTTCTTGGTAATCCAGTATGTGGTCAATCAGGTTAGATTATTAAATACATTATTAAAATTTCCTGTTACTCACACTTCCTTTTTTGATTTATTGTTTAGTCAAATTCTCAAAATGTGAATTTTTTGTCAACATCTCCTCCTTGGTTAGTTTGCTCTTACAACTGGGTCCCACGAGTTTCCTGTGTTAAGGTCATCACACTTACATCCTGCCTTGTGGTTGGCCTTGGCTGATAAACCCGTCACTCCTGGTACTTCATTTGGTGCTTTGGGTGATCCGTCAGGCAGACAAGGCAGTTACTGTCCCCTGCTGTTTTACCCAGTGAAAACTTGAAGAAGAGACTTGTCCAAAGTCGTTCTCCCAAGCCTGTCTTGGAGCTGCCAGTTTGATGGTCCCTCCATTAGCACACTGCGAGTCACAGATGGTCTCCTCCCCTGAACAGCAGGTCCCCAGGGCCTGGACCATATCTGTTTCTTCCCCAGCACTTATGGCCAGGAGGGCTAACTAGCCATCCACTGCCTGGCAGCTGCCACCCTCTGCCCTCTGCCCTATCGTATAAGGGATATCTTCAAGGAGCAACAGAGTCTTCAGATCAGGGGGAGTAAAGCTAACATATAGAACAAAAAAAGAGGTTTACCGATGTGCAGCGGACAACTGTAATTGAAAGAGCATCTTCGGTTTCCCTGAAAAACAGATAAGGATAGAAGAAAAGGTTTCAAAAGGTTTCAGTCATTCGTGTGTGTGTGTGTGTGTGTGTGTATGAGTATCTATATCTGTGCATTTGTGTGTTTGTCTTTCTCTGTGTGTGTGCACCTGTGTGTCTGTGTATGTGTCTGTGTGTGTGCACCAGTGCATCTGTCTCTGTGTGTGCATCTGTGTAGCTGTGTGTCTCTTTGTGCATGTCTGTGTGTGTGCACCTGTGTGTCTGTCTGTGTTTATCTGTGTGTGTGTGGGTGTGTGTGCACATGTGCGCATCCGTGTGTGTCTGTGTGTGGTGACTGTGATAAACCCTACTCTTTAGAAAGGCTTCTTTGGCTCAATGTTCCTTCTCCCAGGATGCCCATCTCTGCCATCTGTCCACTCTGCCCTCAAGGCTCTTCCTTTAGTGTCATAGGGTAGAAAACTCATGGAGTGGATATTGGCCAGTTTATTGGTTTGTTTTGTTTTGTTTTTGCACAGTGACAACACAGGCCTCCTATTTCAAAACACACAGGCTAAACATTCCTCAGTAGACAGCACCTATCAGACAGGAGCCAGCTAGTTCTGTACTGTTTGGGCACACACAGTCACTGCAGTGAGCCCAAGAATATAACCAAGATACCGAAGAGACATTTCTGTTTCAAATTAATGTGGAGATTTCAAAGGTGATATGACAGGTAAAGCTGTCACAGTAACTGTCATACCTCCACTTTCTTTTAGAAGAACCAGGAAGGAGCACGAGTGGACCGCCACCCCCACTACCTTGCCATGCCTACAAAGAGAAGCAGTTTGAAGCTTTCTTTTGACTTCTTCCAATACACACATTTAGGTCGATGGAAGGGGTACATCATCCCCTCCAATGGTTACGCTCAACCTGAGGTTTACCACTGTCTGGGGGTTGCCTCTGCTCCAGTTCATGTGAGCACAGGCTTTTTCAGAGGTAAGTCACAAAGAATCCAAGGTCCCAGTGTTGTACAAAAGATACTGGGCCTCAGATATCTTTGGAGAAATTAGAGACAGATTTTGTTGTTGTAATTGTCAGGTTATTCTGGATTTTTTGTCTGTCTGTCTGTGTCCGTCTGTCTGTTTACCCTTTTCAACAAAAATGAATGAAAAATCTACCTTGCTTTCAGACCCAGGGCACCAAGCTACAAGAGCAGTCCATGTTGAGGTCTCCACAAACGCAGGAGCAGAGTCGCAGCACATCTCAGTTAGAAGCCTATCCTGGTTGCCCTTCTCTGGGGGAATGACACTGGATCGTGTATTGGTACCCAGGACCCTCCATAATTTGGGATTTACCTCCCAGAATGTTTCTTTTCTTTTTTTAAAAAATTATTTGTTTATTTTATGTTTATGAGTACATTGTAGCTGTCTTCATACACAACCAAAGAGGGCATCGCATCCTATTACAGATGGTTGTGAGCCACTATGTAGTTGCTGAGAATTGAACTCAGGACCTCTGGAAGAGCAGTCAGGGCTCTAAACTGCTTAGCCATCTCTCCAGCCTCCAGAATGATTCTTAGGATAAAGGGAAGTGTTCATCGCACTTCTGCCCCCATCCTACTGTCCAAGTTCATTAATTTACCTGGAGCATCACTCAAGTTCTACATGGCAGGAAAGGCCCTGCCCCAGGGGCGTGGAACTCAGATGCACCGTGCTTGCCTAGTGTGCATAAAGCCCTGGATTTGATCCCCAGTATCACATGGTCTGGGGGTGGTGATACACACCTGTCACCTAGTACTGGAAAGGTGGGGGCAGGAAGATGCAAAGCTCAAGGTCATATGAGTTTGAGGCCAGCCAGCCTGGATACATGAGACACAGTCTCATAATGAATGAATGAATGAATGAACGAAAAGCGTACAGCTGAAATACTTCTGAACTCTTCTTTGTTTTGTCAAATTGCAGCTTCCTCCTTAGCTGGGAGTCCCCTATGTTTGCAGCCTGGCCTCTCAGCTCCACTCTCCACTTCCTGCTGGGCATCCTCATCCCGGAAGGGTGTGCACCACACTGATCTGCATGGGCTTGCAAGCGGCTGGGGAGCAGATTGCCTCTGCCTCCCAGGGTTCCTTGCCCAGACTAGATGCTCAGTGAGCAGACAGGGGTTGCGGGGAGGGGGGTGAGGGTAGGGGATGGGGAGGTGGGGGGTGGGCAAGTGTTTCTTAAACACCCAGTTCTAGACTGTGGCTCAAAGTTATAAATACATTTGTTGATCCCTCACAGTTTAAGATTGACAGAAGTATTAGTAGTACGAAAAAAAAAAGTCTTTTGGGAATGATCCTCTTTGGGAAAACAGCCAGATAACCTAGAAAGCAAACTTTGAGGTTTCTATACTTATTTTTAAATAAAATCATTGAATCCTTTCCTGCCCGCTTCACTGACTTAATTAAGCCTCTGGCGTTCCTGAAGCGATATCAGGTTTGTTGGCTCCATAGGTTCTCTGTGAGTCTTAACTTGAACTGTCTGAATTCACAGGAAGACTGTGCTCCCTGAGGGTGGACACGGGGTCCTGCCTTTTCAGCAACTCCTTCTCTAGCTTGTGGATGTTACCTATTACTGCTGCCTTAGATACGCTCTCAGATGAGCATACCGACCCAAAACCAGGCCAGCCTGCTCACAGAAAGCGAATGTTACTCCCACCCACGCTGCTTCTCATTTCTATGAATATCAAAGTCACAAAACAGTGCGGAGCGGAAATGTAAAAGTCCAAGGCTGCTCAGGTCCTGACATGCAGCCAGCCTTTCCCTACCCCAGCACCTTTAAAGGAGGGTGGCCAATTCTCAGGGCTACATTTTCTCTTATCTTATGGTATCTTATTTTCTCTACACACGTGCCTTGCTCTTTCTTGGGAAGGTTCAGGTAGATAGGGAAGCATTTGTATAAATCGAAACGACACCACAGAACGCTGTAGGTGCCACATCACCAAACTGTATGTGTGCCAGTCAGGCTGTAATAGAACACTCAAGAAGACAGTAATAGGATTAAAGACAAACACTGGCTTCTATTTACTCTAAGCTTCGTCATATGCTAGCACCAACCCTCCCAGGGCAGGGCCTATGTAGTATCCACCAGTACACTGACTCCCTACAGTGCTTAGCATGGAGTTTTAGGCATAGTGGAGGTTTGATAAATATGCATTCTATGCCTGCCAAAGTTCTATAGGCAGGCGGAAGATGGCAAACCGTTGCAAAAGCAACTTTTATTCACCTGATGTAATTGTTGTCTTCGAGGCTTACTGCCTCTGTCTGTTAACCTAGGCCTAGTCCTGGAAGCTTCTTGCCTCTGCACAATCTAACCTGGGCCTAGAACGTTTTTAGCCTCCGAGACTTGCTGCTGAGTAAGCTCACCCTTTCTAGTTCTTTCTGAACTCTGGCTGGAAGGTTCAACTCAGCTGTTCTGGCTCAAAGCTCCTCTCCAAGCTGACTGATTCAATCTGGCTTCTTTCAGATTTTGACTGAATTGCTCTGCTTGGTCTCATACTGATTTTGGTCGTATATTCTAATCTTCTAGCTCCTTCTCATTCTCTGGCTTGTTCTGACATCACCTGTGAGTAGTTTGTTCTCTCTCTGCAACCAGTCTCTGTACAACTAACTACTCCTTCTCTCCCTCTGTGCTCCCTCCTGTGTTGCCTCTTTTTCCTCTCTCCTCATGAGAGTTGGGCATATCCTCTTCTGTCAAATCTTTCTCCAATTCATCACTTTGTCTGCTTCTCAATTAGACATCAATTTCAAATGAGTGCTTCCTTCTACAAACTAACTTTACTTTTGTTGTTTGGGATTAAAGGTGTGTGCTAAGGGCTGAGCCACACCACAACTAGAAGCAGTTTTTTTTTCCCCAGTAAATAACACAGTCTCATGGCTAGCTAGGAGACAGCAGATCATAGTACTGTCGTAGCCAAAATGCCACCTTCTGAGATAGTTGGAACTATTCTGGTGCTTTAAAGGGGGCAGGCCGGCCACAGCATTCCTGACGCTTCACTTTGCTCTTCGATCACCGGAGTGGCTCTGAATGCTGTAAGACAGGTGAGTACCTGAGAATCTCGACTGCTCGTTCACAGGAAAGGTCTTCAGCCGGCTCATTGTTCATTTGGAGAATCTGATCGCCGGGGAAAAGCTTGCCGTGAGCAGAGCCGCCTGTCGGATAGAAAACAGGTAACTGCTCAGGCCTGGAGGGTGAACCACCACCAGTCACAGTGCACCTTGGAATCGCAGCCTAGGTCCCTTAGGCACTGGCTCATATAAAGCATAGTTTTACTCATGGTTAACCACAGGAAGGGTACCTATTCCCATCAGTTTCAAGAGATGGTGGAGACTGGCCACAGAAAGAAAAGGAACAGAACACTGTCCAAACTATCACAGCCGGCCAAAGGACTGAGTGTGTGTACATCCTTACATATATAAACAGAGGGTAATGTATTTTAGCCAGCATCAAACCTAACACCAACACACAGCTCAAGCATGAAAACAAAGGCTCTCCCAGCCAGCTCCTCTCCCCTCGGGCACAGCCTATATTTCACAGAGACTCAAGTGAAAACAAATCAATTGTTTCTATTATTCTCTCCGCAGAAACTTGCCAGCCAGGACATGCAGGAATCAAAGAGGAGGGACAGCTTATCCAAATACCTTCCCTACCCAACCCAGGCCTGGAAGACACAGGAGTGCGGAGCCCTGGCCAAGGCCAGTGGGAGTCTAGGGCTCAGAGTAGCAAGTGTTCCTGGGGCTACTCCATTCTGGCACCAAAGGAAGGCAAAAAGCTCTAGAACCAGGTCAGAATTTTCCAGTTTCCCAGGTAGCACTTTCTGCATTTTCTTACAGGCCGGGGTGAGGGGGATGTGGGGGGGGGGGGAGAAATCCTGCTACTTTCCCTAAGAAGCTAAGATCCTTTCCCCATCAGCCCCTACCTGCTGTGACAGCCACCACTGTGAGGGGAAGAGTCTCAGAAATGTGGAATCCATAGTTCTGGAGGAGGATATCTTTGTCTAGCGTTACTGTGTGCCTCACTGACGTGAGTACTTGGGCTGGGTTCCCGGGTGGCCCATCAGCTGCAGCAACTTTAGCCCTAGAAGAGAATGAGTCGAGGGTAAAACAAATACAGAGAACTTCAAGAAGTAGCTACCATTCGGGCCAGCCCAAGGATGACAGAGAAAAATCTGAGGCGAAGTAGACTAGACGCCAGGCCTTTTCTTTCAGTTCAGGGCTTTGTTTGTGGCAGTCGAGAGCTCTGCCAGCAAGCTAAATCTTCAGCCCTTCATGTTTGGAGATAAGGTACGGTTACACAGCCCAGACTGGCCTCGCTCGACATCTTTCTGCCTGTCTTAAGTTGAGTGAGATAAGGCACAGTGCTGGAGACAACATCAAGTAGGACTTAGCACCATGCTCTGGAGTGACGTCACAGGATGCTGTGGACACCAGAAGCCTAAAGAACAGGGACAGGGACAGGAAATCCTGCCTGAAAGAGGTAGGGTTTGAGCTGGACCTAGACATACATAGCTCAAGTTCTGGACTACAGAGTCAATGACTAGAAGGACAGATGGGTTGACAGGCATTCCAGTAGGACGGACAGTTTGAATAGAAAAGGAAAACCACAGAAAGTACAGAAATGAAGAGCTACTCTATTTAACGACTTCATTTTGAGTTTTTATTTGTGTCTGTGTATCTCCATGTGTGTCCATGTGTGTCTGTGTGTGCGTGGGAGTGTGTTTGTATGTGGGTGTGCGTGGGTGTGTATGTGTATGTACATGTGTGTGGGGACTCACGGAGAACAGGAGAGGTTCCCCTGGAGCTGGAATTAACAGGAGATTGTAAGCTACAAACATGGGTGCTGGGAACGGAAGTCTGGTTCTCTACAAGAGTATCAGTGCTTTAACCTCTGAGCCAACCTCTGCCCCAGGGTAGTCTGCTCAGATGCTTGCTGATGGCCTTATTTTATAGACGGATGTTCCTTAGCTGGTTTGTCTATTTACCTCCATGATACATTTATTTTCTGCTAAGCTTTGAAACTGTGAGGATTTCTATATGGAATTCCGGATAGCAAGAACTGCCTCAGTATTAATCTGTGAAAAGATACGTATTCTGTCTACATCTAAAAGCAGGGAAGTTGATAGCTATATTTTCCCATCTCTTAAGACCATGAAGCAGATCTCAAACTATTTTTCATCTGTCTGCAGCAGCAAATGGGTTTTTTCTGCCCTAACACTCAGCGGTTGATTCCGAGGAAGGGCAAAGAATGCCGGACTGAGGCGTCTACCATTATTATAAATAGGAGGGCTGTGGAGAAGTAACAGCTCCCTCAGGCCTCTGCATTTACTGTCTGTAACTGATTCTCATCTATTTACTAAACACTGTCAGGAACTCTGCCTGATGCAACAGGACCTAACCTATTGGGCACTGTCATTTATAATGACCTCAACACCAAACAAGAAACAGGAAGTATTAACGCAGTCTCCCAGAGCCAGTTTTCTGAGACTGGAGAGAAGACCTGAGTCCCACTGCTTAGAAGCAGGAGGTGGGGAAGGCAGGGGATGGCTTCCTTCTAGGAAGTACACATGTTAATACAAAAGGATGGATCTGCAGAGGGATCTAACACCAGGTAGGAGGCCAAGCACAGTGAGTATACCTATAACCTTAGCTCGCTGGAGGCGGAGGTGGGAGGAGCTCAAGGTCGCATATAAACTGAGCTCTGTAAAAAAGACCCTATTCCAAAAACAAAAAACAAAAAAAGCAAGGCATAGCATCCCATACTTGGAACACTAGCATTTGAAAGGCAGAGTCAGTGGCTCAGGGGTTCAAAGCCACAATGTGCTACCTGAGACTGCCTCAGAAAAACAACACAAAAAATATTAAATTTATGTGTATGTACGTGCATATCTGTGTGTAAGTACACACAAACTTCAAGTACCCTTGGGGTCAGAAGAGGGTGTTGGATCCCCTGGAGTTAGATTTGTGAGCCACCCAAATGTGGGTGTTGAGGAACAAACTCCAACCCTCCAGACCCAACTTTAAAGCTATAAAATGGCAGCCGGGCACATCTGTTGTTCTCTGCTTGAGAGCTGAGACAAGAGAGCCTTTGAGTTCAGGGCCAACCTGAGCAACATAGGAAGACATCATTGCCTCTTTAGACACACACACACACACACACACACACACACACACACACACACACACACACAGAGAGAGAGAGAGAGAGAGAGAGAGAGAGAGAGAGAGAGCTCTCAACATTTGGAGCTACATTGATGGCTCAGCAGTCAACAGCACTTACTGCTTTTGCAGAGGACTCAAGTGCAGTTCCTACTGACAACACAGGCAGCTGACAACTGTCTGTGACTTGAGATCCAGGGAATGTGATGCCCACAGTGGCCTCTGCACAGCCCAGTCAAACACGCAGTGCACACAGATACACACATGCAGGCAAAACATTCATACACATAAAATGAAATAAGCCGTAAGAAAACCATTATCTGTATTTTTAAAACAGCAAAGGTTATTATGGTTATTTAACGTTACAGAAGAAAACTTTAATATTGAATCAGGGATGAAAATGACAGGAGAAATAAACACAGAGTGGTCATGCATCACCTTTCTTCATTTTAATTTAATTTTATTTAATGTGTGTTGTGTGTGCGTGTGTGTGTTCTGTTCTTCTTCCACATTTATGTGGCTCTGAGGGTTGAACCCAGGCTGGAAGGTCTGCATGGCAAGCCCCTTTTGGCACTGAAACATCCCTCTGACCTCCACCTTTTTCCAGGGCTATAAAAGAAATTGGTGGAGTTGCCAGTAGTTGTGGATAAAATAAAATAGTCACAGAAAGACTCCAACAACTCATTAAAAACAGATTAGTTGAAGGTATATTCACTGCCAGGCGTTTTTAATGAGCTAATATTAGGCAGTTAGGAAGTACCATCAGAAGATTCAACTAACAAAATTAGTGGTGTGTATTCATTAACTCAGGGACAGAGAGGTTTATTTAAGGGGAATGGCAAAACTGTCATTGAGGACATAAATGAGACAAATCCTGTACAAGTCAGGCTGGGTTCCTGGGGTAGAGAGGATTAAACGTAGAACAATAGAAGCGCTCTGTTAAAACACAGATTTAATGTCACATGGATTAGAAATTCTCTCAGATTAAAAAACAAATTTAGAAAAATAAGTCCAGGCGTGGTGGCACATGCCTGTAATTCTAGCACCTGGGAGGCAGAGGAAGACGACAGACCAAGAGTTCAAGGTTATCCTTGGCTTCACAGTGAATTTCAGGCTGGCTTAGGCTACCTGAGACTCTGTCTTGAAAATTAAAAAAAACAAACAAACAAAACAAAAGAACAAATTTTATTAGTTAATGGGAACAATAATAGCAGCGGTAGCAACAGCAGGGGCATAGCCACTACTGAGGAATGCTGGGATATGTAACTTATCAGACTATGTTAGCCCCTCATAATAAACACAGGAGGGATTTTTGCTTTTATAAACAGACTGGATCTTGATTTTTGTTTTATTCTTGCTAGTTTTCAGTTTTTATTTTAAATTTATTATTTCATGTGTATGAGTGTTTGTCTGCATGCATGTATGTGTACCACATACATGCCTGGTACCCTTGGTGACCAAAAATGGGCATTGGATACCCTGGAACAGGTGATTGTGAGCCACCACACGGGTGCTGGAATCCAAATCCAGGTCCTCTGTAAAACCAGCACGTGCTCTTAACCACTGAGCCATCTCTCCAGATAATTAAAAATAAAACTTAAAAATAAATATGCTTTACAACTGCATTTAGACTGGTGGAAACATTTTCAACAACCAACAGGGAACAGCTAAACCAAGCCCAGATAAGAATTAGCCCGCAGCCTGGAGGTGACTCACGCCTGTCATCCCAGCACTCAAGGAGGCAGAGGTTCGAGGTAGCCCCTCCCATCACTCCAGCCTCAGCCCCTCCCATCACTCCAACCTCCTAGTCAGTCATTCTGTTACTTTGGTTCCATCAAAACATCTCCTTTGCTGGGCGTTGGTGGCGCACGCCTTTAATCCCAGCACTTGGGAGGCAGAGGCAGGAGGATTTCTGAGTTCGAGGCCTGGTCTACAAAGTGAGTTCCAGGACAGCCAGGGCTACACAGAGAAACCCTGTCTCGAAAAACAAAAAACAAAAAAAATAAATAAACAAAACATCTCCTTTGAGTTCTTCAAACATGACAGCCTTTGGGCAAGTTCCTTCTTCTGCCTGGGAACTTCCAACACACACACACACACACACACACACACGGCAAACTCCTTCTGCCTAGGAACTCACACACACACACACACACACACACGGCAAACTCCTTCTGCCTAGGAACTTCCAACACACACATACACTCGCTCAGTAACACATACACATAAACACACATACACACACAAGGGAATTTTCTTCTTCTGCCTGAAAATTTCCATCTCACTTTCTCTCTCTCTCACACACACACACACACACACACACACACACACGGAAGATCCTTCTTCTGCCTAGGAAATTCCAACACGCACACTCACACAGACACAATTATACACACACTCATCTTTATCTGCATTCTCTTTCTCAACATATCCAACCATGTACCCCACCTGTCCAACCCCTACTTAGTCTTATGATTTTCATTTGCTGAATGTGCCCACAGCACCATATCTACCCACTTCCTGCCTCATACATGGGTCACAGGATGAATTCCTTAAGAGTCAGTTCTTGCTGTCTACACTTTGTTGGGGCAGGGTTTTTTGTTCTGTTTTTGTTCGTTTTTTGAGACAGGGTTTCTCTATGTAATCCTGGCTGTCCTGAAACTCACTCTGTAGACCAGGTTGGCCCTGAATCAAGGCCTCCCGAGTGTTGGGATTAAAGGTGTGAGCTACTATCGCCCAGCAGGTTCTCTCTTTTCTGTGATCATGCTCCATGCTCCAGGACAGCCTCAAGCTTCCAGCCGATTCTTCTGCCTCTGTGTCCCTTCTCATGATAAAAGTTCTGGGATGAGGAGCATATGCCATGCCCTGAGTTCCAGGGTTGGAGCTCAGGTCATCAGGTTTGTAAGACAGGCACTTTTATGCCCTGAGCCATCTCCCCAGCACCTCCCTTTGTTTTACTGAGCATGTCTTATGCTCTTTGTGCAACCCAAATTGGCTTCAAACTCTCTATGTAACTAAGGATCTTCCTGCCTCTACCTCCTGAGTGCTGAGATTACAGGCCCTTGCCTTCACACCCCGCTACTATCCTTATCTCAAACAGGCCTCACATTTAGAATGACCAGTGCAAATTCTGCTGCCCTCTCTAGGTTGTAGTTCTCATTTTGAGAGCTGAATCTTTCTTTTTTTCTTTTTTTTATTTATTGGATATATTCTTTATTTACATTTCAAATGTTAACCCCTTTCCCAGTTTTCCCCCCTCCTTGGGAGCCCCTATCCCATCCTCCCTCCCCCTACTTCTATGACAGTCTTCCTCCACTCACCCCAATCCCACCTTCCCCGCCCTCAATGCCCCTACATTGGGGCATCTACTGAGCCGTCATAGGACCAAGGACCTCTCCTCCCATTGATGTCTGACAAGGCAATCCTCTGCTACATATATAGCTGGAGTCATGTGTACCCCTTGGTTGATGACTTAGTCCCTGGGAGCTCTGGTGGGTCTGGTTGGTTGATTTTGTTGTTCTTCCTATGAGGTTGCAAACCCCTTCAGCTCCTATAGTCCTTTCTCTAATTCCTCCATTGGGGACCCTGCATTCAGTCCAATGGTTGGCTGTGAGCATCTGCCTCTGTATTTGTAAGGCTCTAACAGGGCCTCTCAGGAGACAGCCATATCAGGTTCCTTTCAGCAAGCGTTTCTTGGCATCCATGATAGTGTCGGGGTTTGGTGACTATATATGGGGTGAATCCCCAGGTGGGACAGTCTCTGGATGGCCTTTCCTTAAGTCTCTGCTCTACACATTACATATTTGCTCCTGTGAGTATTTTGTTCCCCTTCTCAGAAGAACCGAATCACTCACACATGGTCTTCCTTCTTCTTGAACTTCATGTGGTCTGTGAATTGTATCTTGGGTATTCAGAGCTTTTGAGCTAATATCCACTTATCAGTGAGTGCATACCATGTGCGTGACTTTGTGACTGAGTTATCTCACTCAGTATGACACTCATGCAGTTCCATGCATTTGCCTAAGAATTTCATGAATTCATTGTTCTTAATAGCTGAGTAGTACTCCATTGTGTATATATACCACATTTTCTGTATCCATTCCTCTGTTGAAGGATATCTGGGTGGTTCTTTTCAGCTTCTGGCTATTATAACTAAGGCTGCTATGAACATAGTGGAGCATGTGTCCTTATTACATGTTGGAACATCCTCTGGGTATATGCCCAGGAGTGCTGGGTCCTCAGGTAGTACTATGTCCAATCACATGGGCACAAGGGAAAAATTCCTGAACAGAACACCAATGGTTTATGCTCTAAGATCAAGAATCAACAAATGAGACCTCATAAAATTGCAAAGTTTTTGTAAGGCAAAGGACTTTGTCAATAAGACAAAACGGCAACCAACAGATTGAGAAATGATCTTTACCAATCTTACATCCGATAGGGGGCTAATATTCAATATATACAAAGAACTCAAGAAGTTGGATTCCAGAGAATCAAATAGCCCTATTTAAAAAATGGTGTACAGAGCTAAACAAAGAATTTTCAACTGAGGAATATCAAATAGCTGAGAATCACCTAAAGAAATGTTCAATATCCATAGTCATCAGGGAAATGCAAATCAAAACAACCTGAGATTCCACCTCACACCAGTCAGAACGGCTAAAATAAAAAACTCAGGTGACAGCAGATGCTGGCGAGAAAGAGGAACACTCCTCCATTGCTGGTGAGATTGCAAGTTGGTAAAACTACTCTGGAAATGAGCTGAACCTTTCTTTTCTTTTTTTAAAGATTTATTTATTTTATGCATATGAGTACACCACCATTTCTCTCTTCAGACACAGAAGAAGAGGGCACCAGCCCCCATTACAGATGGTTGTGAGCCATCATGTGGTTGCTGGGAATTGAACTCAGGACCTCTGGAAGAGCAGTCGGTGCTCTTAACCACTGAGTCATCCCTCCAGCCCAAGCTGAACCTTTCTTAATCTGTGTGAAGAACTGAGAACCAGCCAGAGTCTCAGTAACTGGAGAATAAAAGAAAGAGCACACACACTTACACAGGGTTTCAACTGACTCTACCTCCGTGCTTTCAGATGTGTGGGCTTCAGTTACCTGACGCTTTCCCTTTGGAGGGTGTACTCTTTAACAGTGGAAGACAAACAAGGCCCCACTGTGTGTATTAATCGCTGGATAGCATTTGTGACTTTGGATCAAAGTTTGGAGTTGACATTTTCTCCAAAGGCCAGTCTAGCTTTTGCTTGGAAAGGGATTATGTAAGTACATGAACAAACTGGCTTCTCTTGAAGAGAACATTTAATATTTGACAGTAGCTGGAAGAAATGGTTTCTACAATGAAATGTCCTCTTCTGAGACATGTTTTAAATAGAAAACTAAATGGTGATCCAAAACCACATCTGTCTATCTCTGTGGCAATGCCTGATGCGCTCCCAACCATCTGTCTACCTCTGTGGCAATGCCTGGTGGCCCCCCCCCAACCATCTGTCTACCTCTGTGGCAATGCCTGGTGCTCCCCAACCATCTGACTACCACTGTGGTGATGCCTGGTGCGCTCCAATCATAAGTTGGAGGCCATTCCTCTGAGCTTACAACCAAATAGCAGAAGACTCGTCATTACACTAATGGAATTCCCATCAGATAACTGGATTTACCCCTAAGGTAGGAGCAGAGAAAACATAGTCAATTCATCTAAACAGTTTGTAGAGGTTAATGCTAAATCTTATGGGTCATAAGTTCATGCTGAGCTGATCAATAACACTGAAAAAGAAAAAGACACCAGGTGGAAATGGATTATGCTTCAAATATCCTCTGGCCTTTCCGCTGTTCGCTGATACTCTGGAAAGTATATCTTACCTCTATGCAGAATCACTCTCGTGTTCCGGCAGCTTGCGGAGAAGCAGTTTTAAATCTATGTTTAAACACCTTATTATGTTTAGCTTCAGTGATTTTTAGAAGCTGACTCTGGTATGAACCAGATTTTATTACCTTGAAATGTATTCAGAGAAAGTTGGAATAGAGGCAAATCTGTATCCAAAAGGGAGTCCCCTGTTGTCACAGTCAGAGGACTGTTCCGGTGTTGTGAGAGTTTCTAGGCAGGCAGTCAATGTAGATGTTATGAGTGTAGCACCCCCACACTTGAGCGGGTACCTTCCATCCTTACTATTTATTGTTTTGTGGTATGAGGGATGGAACCCAGGGCCTTACATACACTAGGAAAGTGATATTACTATATTATATCCCAGGCCTGCTACTACTTTAAACATGATTTAGAGGTAGACACGGTGGTACAAGGATGTAATCCCAACACTTGGGAAGCAGGGGCAGAAGGTCCCACGTTTCAGCCAGCCTGGACCACACAATGAGGTCACAGTCAGCATAGGAGCCTGTCTTCCAGACTGTGCTCAAATCTTTCAACTTTTCCTCACAGGTCAAGTAGCAATAGAAAAATCTGGTACCTGAAAGGATATTTATCATTAGGACTATTAGAAAAGACAAACAAAGCCACCTTTACTTCATGGTAAGTAGGCTATGAATAATGGGACTGGACAAATAAGTCTGGGAAGTGTGCAAAACCAGTAGGAGGGGCTTGTGACACTGAGATGGCACACATGGATGTATGCACACATATGTGTACATGGACGTATGCGCACATACATGTACATGGATGTATGCGCACATACATGTACATGGACGTATGCGCACATACATGTACATGGATGTATGCGCACATACATGTACATGGATGTATGCGCACATACATGTACATGGATGTATGTGCACATACATGTGTGTACATGCGTGCAGTACAGTCAGTTCTGAAAGTCAAGCTAGATCAAAAGAAATCTTTTTTGAGCTTAAAGATAAAACTAATCTTGCTATATAGAGCTCTCATCTCCAAAGATTAGAAAATTCAATGTCATGCTTGTATTAATAACCAGGTGAAATTATTCAGTGTGGCAGAAATGACAAGCAGGAGGGAGCAAATGCTCTGAAATCAAAGCGGAAGAAAAGTCTGGTCTATCAGGAAATGAGGTGTGTGATGCAATTCATATAGGTGGGTTTAACACAGCCACATAAAGCAGTAAGTTCAACGGCCCAGAAATGGTTCCTATCACCCGCATCATGACAAAGCAAGAGTCCAGAGAATCACACAGGCAAAGACTCAATGACAGTGACTCACAACTGCTTACTCTCCTGAAAAAAAAAATCAAGCTATATCTTTATTTCCTAGATTATATCAAAATAAATTCAACATTGAAGAACTAAAGATAGAGTATCATAAACTGTGCTCAATTTAAAAGTGAAACTTCCATTAGGTCAAGAGTATTTTCAAAAAAAAATTTGTGTGTGTGTGTGTGTGTGTGTGCGTGCGCACATATGTGTATAAGTATGGAGGCCAGAGGTCGATGCTGAATGTCTTCCTGGTCGTGCTTCACCTTATTTTTCCTTTTGAAATAATAAAATTTTGCATATAAATAACATAATTGTACATATTTATGGGGTATCAATATACCTATATGCTCATGTGATGTTCAAATGAAGGTAATTTATCATTTCTTCTCCATAAGAATATTCAAAATCCCTTTGTTTCCTTTTTTTTGAGACAGAGTCTTTGGTTTTTGTTTTTTTTTTTGTTTTTTTTTCGTTTTTTTGGGGTTTTTTGAGACAGGGTTTCTCTGTGTAGCCCTGGCTGTCCTGGAACTCACTTTGTAGACCAGGCTGGCCTCGAACTCAGAAATCCTCCTGCCTCTGCCTCCCAAGTGCTGGGATTAAAGGCGTGCGCTGCCGCCACCACCACCCGGAGACAGAGTCTTTTGTAAATGTATTTAGTTTTTGGAATGGGCTCTATCACTGAACCTGGAACTCGTCAAATGGGTGAACTGGCTTACCAATGAGCTGTAGGGACCCACCATTGCTGGGGTTACAGACATCCCACTCTACCCAGCTTTTACATGGATGCTGGGGACCTGAGCACAGTCTTTTAGTGACTGAGCAATCCCTGGAGCCCCAGGTCAAGATTATTTTAAATTTAGATGCAATAAAAAAAATGTATCAAGGAAAAGAAGTGCTTTAACTATATAAAACCAGTAACTTGTTGGAAAAAGGACAACTGGAATATCAGCTTCTAAGCCAGTATAGCCTCATTATTACAGAAAAGCCCAACAGTTCCTGGGAGGCAGGGACAGACAGACAGGTCTCTGTGAGTTCCAGATAGATCGGTCAAGGCTACATAGTGAAACGTTGTCTCAAAACAAACAAACAACAAACAAAAAACACTCCTCATTCATTTGTAAGGAAAATGACAAGTTAAGGGTTTTATGTTGCAATTTCTCCGTGATGGGATCTTTCTAAATCATATGTACTGTAGAGAAAATCACCCATTTCCTTAAGCTTCTCCAATTTTTGGAGTCCAGGCTTTTGAAGATCAAATGATTCTTTGAATTTCTTAACTGTCTGTTGTTATATCTCCCTTTTCATTTCTGATTTTGTTCATTTGGATATTGTCTCTCTGTCTTTTAGTTCGTTTGGTTAAGGGTTTGTCTATTTTATTGATTTTCCTCAAAAAATCATTTCTTGGTTTCATTGATTCTTTGTATTGTTTTCTTTGTTTCTAATTGATATCAGCCCTGATTTTGATTTTTTCCTGCCCCTACTCTTGCTGTGTGTTTGCTTCTTTTTTTTCCAGAGCTTTTCAGATGTACTTTAAAATTGCTGGTATGAGAATTTTCTCATTTCTTTATGGAGGCCTGTAGTGCTATGAATTCTCCTCTTAGAGCTGCTTTCATTGTGTCCCATAAATTGGGGTATGCTCTGCCTTCATTTCATTGGATTCCAGAAAGTCTTTAATTTTTTATTTATTCATTGGGAAGAGAGTTGTTGAGTTTCATATCTATCACCTTGCACAAAATTCAACTCCAAGTGGATCAAAGTCCTCAGCATAAAACCAAATATACTAAACATAATAAAACAGAAAGTGGGGAATAGCCTTGAACTCACTGGTACAGGAGAGAACTTCCTAAACAGAACACCAGTGGCTCAGTCTCTAACATCAACAATTAATAAATGGGACCTCATGAAACTGAAAAACTTCTGCAGGGCAAAAGACATCGTCAATAGGACAAAATGGCAACCTACAGACTGGGAAAGGATCTTTACCAATCCTATATTTGACAGAGGTCTAATGTCTAAAATATATAAAAAACTAAAGAGATTTGATACAAATAATCTAAACAATCCAATTTAAAAAATGGGGTACAGAGTTAAATGGAGAATTCTCAACAGAAGAATCCCAAATGGCTGAGAAGCACTTAAAGAAAGGTTCAACCTCTTTAGTCACCAAGGAAATGCAAATTCAAATGACTCTGAGACCTTTCACCAATCAGAATGGCTAAAATAAAAAACTCAAATGGCAGCACATGCAGGCAAGGATGTGGAGCAAGGGGAACACTCCTCCATTGTTGGTGGGAGTGCAAACTTGTATAACCACTCTGGAAATAAAAAAAAAATTGATGGTTTTTCAGAAAACTGGGAATAGTTCTATCTCCAGACCCAGCTATACCACTCCTAGGCATATACCCAAAATGTGCCCCACTATACCACAGGGACTCTTGCTCAACTATGTCCATAGCAGCTTTATATATAATAGCCAGAAACTAAAGACAACCCAGATGTCCCTTAACTGCAAGAATGGATACAGAAAATGTGGTTTATTTACACAATGGAATACTATTCAGCTAAACAAAGACAGCATGAATTTTTCAGGCAAATGGATGGAACTTTTGAATATCATCCTGAGTGAGATAACCCAGACCCAAAAGGACATACTTGGTATATACTCACTAATAAATGGACATTAGCCATAAAGGGCAGGACAACCATGCTACAACCACAGACACAAAGGAACTGGGTAATAAGGAGAGCCCAGTAGAGGATGGTGAATCTCACTCAGAAGGAGAAACTAAATAGTCATCAGAGGTGAATGGAGAGAGGGAATTGGGCAGGAGAGGAGGTGAGGAGGGGGCAAGAGAGGGCTAGAAGGGAGAATGGAAATCGGCAGGGGTGGGCATCTCTGATGAGTAGCTGAAGGCCTGAGTCAGGAGAGGATATGGGGAGTTTATGGGGATGACCCTAGCTTAGATTCCTACTAGAGGGGGATAGAGACTGAAGTGACCACCTCCTAAAGCCAGGCAGGACTTCCAGGGGAGGAAGGGGGACATCAATCTACTCACAAAACCTTCAACTCAAAAATCTGTCCTGCTGACAAGATGTTTAGGGATAAAGATGGAGCAGAGGCTGAGGGAACAGCCAACCAGTGACTGCACCAATTTGAGCCCCATCCCATTTGAGAGAGCCAACCCCTGACACTATAAATGATACTCTGCTAGGCTTGCAGATAGGAACTATCCCCTGAGAGTCTTCATCCAGCGGATGGAGGCAGATGCAGAGACCCACAGCCAAACACCAGGCAGGGCCTGGGGAGTCTTGTGGAAGAGTGGGGGGTAGAAGTGAGCAAGTCAGAGGGGGCAAGGGCACTACAAGAAGTCAGACAGAGTCAACTAACCTGGGACCATGGGGGCTCACAAAGCTTAGGCCACCAACCAGGGATCATGTAGGGGCTGGACCTAGGCTCCCTACACATTTGTAGCAAATGTGAAGCTTGGTCTTTATGTGAGTCCCCTAACAAGTGGAGCTGGGTTGTCTCAGTCTTCACTCCCTGTCATTGGACCCCTTTTCCCTGTACTTGGACTGACGAGATACCCAAGGGTAGGGTGGTACCCAAGGGGAGGGGGCAAGGAGGAGAGGGATTTTTAAGGGTAAGACTAGGAGGAGAAGAGGGAGGGGGGCTGTGATCTGGAAGTAAACAATTAATTAATCAATTAATTAATTCAAAGCTGTCCAAGCAGTGTTTCTATTTCTTTGATAAAGTATCATGATGGAAAGCAACTTGGGAAGAAAAGGACTTATATTTCAGTCTATAGTTTCACACAATAGTCCATCGTCCAAGGAAGTCGAGGTGTGGGGGTGGGGGGGGGAACTAAAGGCAGGGACCTAGAGGCAGGAATTGAAGCAGAGACCATGGCAGAACTTCATGCAGTTGCACCATGTCTACTCAGGGATTTTCTTAACTGGGTTGCCTGAGGTGACATCGTTTTATAGGATGGCTCCTGGATATGAGAGAGAGAGAGAGAGAGAGAGAGAGAGACTAAGCACCACCCTTCTCTGCCTGAGGAAGCAACGTGACTGGTTGCTTCAAGTTCCTGCTGGCTGTACCTCCTCCACATAATGGACTGTTCTGAACTGTGAACTAAAATAACCTTTTTCTTTTTTCCCTTGAAGTGTTTTGTCGGGATACTTTTTATCATAGCAACAAACACACAACTAAGGCAGGGGCACATGCCTGTAATTCCAGCACTCAAGAGGCAGACTTTGGAGGGTGAGGAATTTAAGGCCATCTGAAGCTACACAAATCCAAGTGATCTCAAGTAATCCCAAGGCTATGGGCTACATGAAGCTCTGTCTGAAAAGGCAAGCAACCAAAACTAACCAACCAAATAAAAAAGTAAATGAACATGACAGACAACTTCACACTTACTGTGAAGGCTGCTATCAAAAAGATGAATAACAACAAGTCTTGGCAAAGAACTGAAACCCTCACCCCACACTGGTAGAAAGGCAAACAGTACAGTCACTTTACACAAGGGCCTAGCAGTTTTTTCCAAGGATTAAACAGAGTTACCACATGACCTGGCTATTACCCTCCCAAACAAACAAATAAACAAACAAAAAACATTAAAAGAAAATGTTTTATGCAAATGTTCACATAATTCATAATAGTCACTAAACGAAAACCACCCAAATGTTTATATCACACAATATCAGCTGAGGAGTAGACAAAATATTCAACAGTGGGAGATTATTTAGAGGTGAAAGGGTAGGACATACTGATTCATACCATCATACCACGGATTGGAATGGATGTTAAGTGGAAGGAGCCATGCACAATGCTCCCCAAATGAGTGGCTCCGTTTATGAGAAATACCTAAACAACCATATCTATGGAGGCAGAAAGCAGCTGGGACTAGTGAGGAGCAGTTTTGAAATGAATTCAGGAGTTGGGAGGGAGCAGAGGGGAGGAAGAAGGGGGAGGGGGAGGAGGGACGTTGGAAGGGGAGAGGGAGGGAAAGGGGGAGGGATCCTTGTTACTGTCAGCATTTGAAAATGTAGTTATGGTGACAGTCACACAATCCTGGGTATATGCAAATATATACTAAACATTACAGAATTGTCTGTTTTGAATGGTGGAGATTCACGGTAGGTGATGAAGAGGGATATGGGGAAAGAACTTTCTAGAGGTTGGTTGCCTTCCACGTACACTTATGAAAGAAGTAGGAGGTTATGAGCTCCAAATCAAAGACTCAAGCAACGCCAAGTTAAACGGGTCTCTCTTCTGCAGGAATTGTCAGTCTTTAACCAATATTATGTGCTTACTGTACATAGTGAACAAGGTAGGTGGGAAGGACTGTGTCTTAGGGTTACTACTGCAGTGATGTAACAACATGACCAGAAGCAAATTGGGGAGGAAAGGGTTTATTTGACTTATGCTTTCATATCACTGTTCTTATAGAACCCAGGACCACCAACCCAGTCCCCACCAGAACCCACCTACCACCCGCAATGGGCTGGGTCCTCCTCCATCAATCACTAAGAAAATGCCCTACAGGCTTGCCTACAGCCCCGTCCTATGGAGGTAACTTAACTGAGGTTCCCTCTTCTCTGATGACTTTAGCATGTGTCTAGTTGACATGAAGCTAGGCAGCACAGAGTGGGATCCAGAAAGACAGTTTTTTCAGTGGAGTGGAATCCCATAGGGCTAAGATCACAGAACCTCCACTGGGAGCCAACTGTCTCATTCATTACTCACTCTCTGGCTACCTGCAATGCCCCTGTGACTCAGTCACCTCTGGGCTACAGATACAGACAGAGCTGACAATTTTGCTGGTCTCCCAGGAGGCTGAGCCAGAAGGAATGTGCTCAGTGAGTTCCACACCAGGTGGAGCACAACGTCCACAGTGCGGTTTATTCTATGCGGCCACTGAGATGTTCATTCTCACGGAGGACTGAGTGCTTCTTCACAGAAGTCTCAGCTCTTCAGCCAAGCTCCTGTGCTGGGCTAAAGGATGTGCCGCCACACTTAGATTATTTTATGACTCCAGCTCCAAGGGATCTGACCAGGTTCCTTTCTGGCCACTGAAGGCACTGCTTGTACATTGTACAGATACACATGCAGGCAAAACGCCCCCACATTTACAAAATGGAGGCCATCGGAGGTCTTTGGATAAGGGAGAGAGTGGTCTTAAACGAGTCATTCTCAAGTCCCTCTCTGAGCCCCGTGTTTTGTCTGTAAAATGGGGCTGATCCTACAGGTCTTCCCACTCCTCCGTAGTGGGGCTCAGAACCCGAGCTCAGGCAGCGCAGCAGGTAGAGTTTGTCAGTTGGCAGCAGAACAGCTGTCCTGGAGCCTTCAGGGGGATGCGCCTCGCTAACACCTGGCACCCGCCACTTCAGCTCTGTGGCAGTGCCAGATGGGAAGATCCCGGGCAAAAACAAAGGCTTTGAAATTTTATTTTGAAGTTGTCTTGTAGCAGCCATATCAGATCTGTATTTGATATCATCTTTGTTTAGAACGAAATAGGGGCTTATGGGAAAGAAACGAGGAAACGTTTCTCCAGGAAACGAGGACATAGAAAGAATATAAACTCTTATATTAAGTGGCCAGAAAGTGCATACAACATGTGTATAAGACATATGTAAGCACGATGATGTCTGTGCGAATGTGTGTGTGTATGAGTGTGAGTTTGGGTGAGTGTATGTGTTGGGGGAGGGTATAGGAAAAGACATCCCACTTAGTCTGTTGGCTGAGTTGCTGTCGTATCTCTCTGCATAGGGCAGCAGCCAGGGACAGGAAGGAAGCCCCAGGTCCTTCCAGGACAGGCACTTCCTCCCACAGAGACACCAAACCCCTACCAATAGGACCCTCTGCCAGCGCAGGACCTTACCGGGCTGAGCTGTCCCTGGAGCGCCGAAGCCACCTTGCCACCATCTGCTCTATTCTGTGTGCTTTCCGAGTCTGGGATAAACTGCCCTCCAGCTCTTCCATTTACCTAAATGGAATGAAGGAAAGAAGAATGTTCTTAGGAGACGAACCCAAGTCTGTAATGAGGACTCGCCACATCCACACCCGCCCATCTGATGACCCAATGAGGAAATAACTAGTTCCCCTCCTAGCTGAGCTCTTCACAGTCCACAGAACAAACACTTCAGCATCCCTTGCCTGAAGAGTCCAGGCTTGTGGTAAACAGAATTCCTCTGCGTCTCACACAGAAGGATGAGGGAATTTACAAAAGGTAAGGTTTCACAATTGAGTTGCCTCCAGGACCTGCTAGCATATGGCAACATTTTTGTCTGGAGTTTTGGGTTTTTTTTTTTTTTTGCTTGTTTTTGTTATTTTGAGAAGGTTTTGCTATGTACCCAAGCTGGTCTTGAGCTCATGAACCTCCTGCCTCGGCTTCCAAGTGCTGGATTTACAAGTATGCACCATCACACCTGACATGAATTCCTTTTTTTTTTAAACAACAACAACAACAGAAAACATTTATTGGGCTGGAGAGATGGCTCAGCGGTTAAGAGGACTCTTCTGAAAGGTCCTGAGTTCAATTCCCAACAACCACATGGTGGCTCACAACCATCTGTAATGGGATCTGATGCCCTTTTCTGGTGTGTCTGAAGACAGCTACAGTGTACTCATATAAATAATAATAAACAAATTTTTTAAAATTTATTTGTTTCATCTTATCTGTAGGAGTATTTTGTGTTCCTGTGTGTACTCAATACATGCGTGTGCCTTTGTGTGTGTAGAGGTCAGAAGAGTGTTGGATTCACTGAGCTGGAGTTAGAGAAGGTTGTGAGCTGCCATGAGGGTGTTGGGAATCAGACCTGTGTCCTCTGGAGGAGTAGCCAGTGCTTCCCTGAGGCCCCTCTCTGGCCCACAGTAGCACTTTTACTCCCATGATTGGGTAAATTCTTCTGAGTGCTGTTTTTGCTTAATGATTTATGTTTAACTTTTAAATAGGTAATTCACCAGCATAATCCCATACAGGTCTATAAAAGAAGAGATACAGGCATTGTACTGTGAGCTAAAAATTGTGGGACGATGTGGGGAGAGATGTAGCTCAGCTTGGTAGACCGTTTGCTTGGCATCCAAGAAGCCTTGGGTTTAACTCCCAGCCCCTCATTAACGGGGCATGATGGAACAATCCAGCAATCCCAGGAGTCAGGAGGTGGAGGCAGGAGGATCAGAAGGGTTGTCTTCAACTATATGGCAAGTTTCAGGCCAACCTGGGCCCAAGACCCCGTCTTGGAAAAAAAAAATTTATGAAGATGGTAACCACTAAGTACTCTTACCATGGTGAAATCAAATACCTATTCAGAGAATGGTTCCCTCACCCAGATCTGAGCCCATACCATCCTCTCTCCTGAGTTTCTTCCCAGCTGTGCAAGTAAATACAAACAAAGGTGCTATAATTCTTCTTCCTGTGAAGGGTAGCACACCACACGCACTGTTCTGTAGGCACCAGGCCTCTGTTCTTCTCCTTGAGTATGCACCCCTGTCATCTTCCCACATCAGGACATAGAGTCATTCTTCACTCTTTCTGACAACTGATTGTTTCACGTGTAAACTGTACTGTAATCTAAAAGGGAGTCCTCTGATGATAAACATTTGGATTATTGCCAGTCTTTTGCTATTATAAACAAATAATACTCAGTGAATTACAGAGTACGTACATCATTTCTGCATGTATGCAGTTATATATCTGGATAAGATTCCCTACTGTTAGGTAAAAGGTCACACGCATTTGTGCTTTGAGAAATGTTGCCAGGTCGCCAAGAAAAGAGATGTGCTTGACGATTAATGCTTCGTAAATCAATGTGTATTGACATTTCTATTGTCTAATCTATTTCACTTCTTTAAAACGCTGGTCTCAATTCACCAGAGTAATTTCACGATAACCCAATAAATAACTGCACAAAGTGAAAAAGTACAGCAGTGGAAAATAAAACTGGATACAAAGCAGATAAAAATGAATCATAAAAGATTATGCTGTTTAAACACTACACAATTGCTCAAGAGAACCTAGAACACAAGGAGAATTATTAAGATTAAAAAAAAAATAAGCCATCTGGATGACCCCAGAAAGGTCAGGAAATCTAAAAAGCCGGTTGCCATAGAATTTTTTTTAAAAGAACTCCACTGCCCCCCTCCATTCCCAAAACAGACAATTCAAAGGTGAGTTTTTACAATCTGCACGAGGAGGTTCATCCGAGTGAATTACTTCAGCCTTGTTTTCCACTAACTTTCTACTTTGAGACCTGAGGATGTAGCGCCATCAGTAGAGGGCTGGCTTAGCATGCACATGGCCTTGGGTTCAATCCCACATAACCCATGTGTGGCGGCACATGCCTGGAATCCTAAGTTCCAAGTTCAAAACCATCCTCTGCTACACAGTAAGTTTAAGGCCAAGCAGTGCTATGTGATACCCTATCTCAAAATGCACACACACACACACACACACACACACACACACACACACAGAAGCCTCACTTTTTATTTAGTAGTAATTTGGGATGTATAAAACATTGTAAAGATAACACAGAATCGCCATCCGCCCTGCACTCAGTGTTCTGGAAAATAACATCTTACATAACCTTTAATATATTTTTTTCTTGCAAAATTAAGACATTAACATCAGCACAAAACTATTTACCAAACTGCAAATTACAGGCAATATTAAAATCTCATCGGTCTCTCCAATGTTCCTTTTCTATGCCAGGATCCACTGCAGGGTACAATTTGCGTTTAGCCATTTCGATTTTCCCCAATGCTATTTCTGCTGTTCTAGAGCAGAAAGAAGGGAAGTTTCTGCTTGGTAGGGCCAGCATAATACAAACGTCAGTTCTGACAAAGATGATTCAGTGAAGTGAAAGTTCAGTCTTCCCCGTGAGTAATGAAAAGTGAGTATTCTTAAAATTAATGATCAGGTCTGGGCAGTGGTGGTGCACGCCTTTGATCCCAGCACTCAGGAGTCAGAAGCAGGAAGATCTCTATGAGTTCGAGACCAGCCTGGTCTACAGAGCAAGTTTCAGGACAGCCAGGGCTACACAGAGAAGCCCCGTCTCAAAACAAAAACAAAACAAAAATAAAACAAAAACATTAACATGGCTGGTGAGATGGCTCAGTGGTTAAGAGTTCTTCTGAAGGTCCTGAGTTCAAATCCCAGCAACCACATGGTGGCTCACAACCATCCGTAATGAGATCTGACACCCTCTTCAGGAGTGTCTGAAGACAGCTACAGTGTACTTACATATAACAATAAATAAATCTTTGGGCTGGAGCGAGCAGAGGTCGTGAGTTCAATTCCCAGCAACCACATGATGGCTCACAACCATCTGAACAGCTACAGTGTACTCACATCCATAAAACAGATAAACAAATCTTTAAAACAACAACAGTGGAGCATCTCGCACAGGTGCAGGGAGAGAGGGCTGCCAGGGCACATAGAATGAGCGCAGGATATCCAAACTGAATAACTGAAAACCTGGAGGCATACGCTTTTTAATAAATGGAGCAAATAACAAACTAACGGACAAAGCTGAGCATGGACACAGGCTACCATAAAATATAAATTCTAGGCTCTGTGACTCTCCACATCCCTGAGATAGCCCCGGCTTCCTGTGACACGCCAGACGTGAGAGCGGAAGTGAACAGCTTGGGCACCTGGTCACCACAGCTGCCTTCAAACTCTGCCAAAGTAGATACAGTTGCTATCAGTAACCCCTTCATTGACTTCAACTTCATGTTTCACAGGACAGTCAAGACTGAGAGTGGGAAACTTGTCATCAATGGGAGGAGGGTCATCGGCCTCCAGGAGCAAGATCCCCACATCAAATGGCGGTGTGCAGTTTACTGGTATCTTCAACACCACAAAGAAGTCACCCTCTCTGCCCCTTCTGCCAAGGCCCACATGTTTGTGCTGGGTCTGAAGCATCAGAAGTAAACCTCACTCAAGACAGCAAAGGTGCTGCATTCTCCTGCATCACCTAACCAACCAGGCAAGGTCATCTAAGACACTTGTGTTGTCAAGGGGCTGGTATCCATAGCCCACATCACCCTGGGCTTGACCCCTCTGGGAAACGGGCACAATGGCTGTAGGGCTGCACAGATCACCATCCCCACGTACAGCTTGCCAAAGCTGTGGACGAGATCATCCCGGAGCTGACCAGGATGCTCAGTGGCACTGCCTTCTATTCTCTTAACCACAGTGGAACTGCCCTACTGCCCAGAGAAAGCCGCCTGATACAGTGGGATCGAGGAGGTGAAGTGCGCGTCAGAAGGCCTCTTATTAAGGAGCATCGTGGGTTACACTGAGGACCAGGTTACCTCCGGCAGCTTTAACAGCCACACGCATTCTTCTACATCTGATGCTGGGGCTAACAACCTTGGAAATCACCTCGTCAAGCTCATTTCCTGGCTTAACGCAAATTTGGCTACCGCAACAGTATGGTGGACTCATGGTCCGCATGGCCTCCAAGAGTGAGAAGTCTTGGATCCTCAACCCAACAAAAAAAACGAGAGGACAAGAGCCACCGCCCATACTCTGCCCAATACACTGAGCTTCTCCCTCAGTTTCCATCCCAGCCCCCCAGAGGAAGGTGGGGGGTAGAGAATCTTATCAAAAAACAAGAGTGCACCCTTGGAAATCAAAAGACTGCTGAAATAAATTCAATTAACATTTTAAAGAACTCAAGTCTGTGGAGCGTCATAGAGTAACCAAGGACCTGGGTGGCAGGGTGGCTCAGTGGGTAAAGTACTTGCCATAAAGTATGCAGACAAAGTTTAGATCCCTAAACTCCACATGCCTGGTGGTGTGGCAGCCTGCCTGTAATTGCCAGCCTTGGAGGGTAGAGACAGGGGGTCAATGGTGTAAGCTGGCTAGTTATACTAACCATATTGGTGAGCTTCAACAGAGAGTTTATATCTCAAGGAAAAGATGAAAAGTGATGAAGACTGATATCAGCATACACCCACACACCCCTACATGCACACACACACACCCTTTACACACACCTACACACACATCCTACATACACACCTACACCCCCCCACACACATAACCCCTACATACATACTTCTATCTACACACACAAACCTACACACACCCCTACACACACCCCACATACACCTACACACATACCTTCACACTCAAAAATACATACATCACTCACACAGGCAATTACAAAAATTAACAATGAATAAAAGAGAAAGTGACCAAATACCACAGGCGGAGAAGCATAACTGAATGGACTGTGTCAAGCAGGAAGTCCAGTATTCACATGGGGAGGGTTCTGAAGGTTAGAAACAGCCTGTGGTGTTTGGATGAGAATGACCCCCGTGGGCTCACACTTTAATGCTGTTCATCAGGGAGTGGCACTACTTGAGAAGAGTTAGGAGGCGTGGCCTTGCTGGAGGAAGTGTGCGGGGGGGGGGGGGGGAGGGTTGAGGCCTCAGAAGCTCAAGCCAGGTCAAGTCTCTCTGACTCTCCCTGATGCCTACGGATGAAGATGTAGAACTCTCAATTACCTCTCCACATGTCTGTCTGTGTGCCACCGTGCTTCTCCTACATGAGGATAAAGAACTAAACCTCTGAAACCATAAGCCAGCCCCGATTAAATGATTTCTTTTATAAGAGTTGTCGCCGGGCAGTGGTGGCGCACGCCTTTAATCCCAGCACTTGGGAGGCAGAGGCAGGCGGATTTCTGAGTTCGAGGCCAGCCTGGTCTACAGAGTGAATTCCAGGTCAGCCAGAGCTACACAGAGAAACTCTGTCTCGAAAAACCAAAAAAAAAAAAAAAAAAAAAGAGTTGCCATGTCACAGAGCCTCTGCACAGCAATACAACAAGGACTAAGTCACTACCAAGTAATTCAATAAGGTTTTCCCAAGAAACCAAAATTTCCAGATTGAGACTATCTGGAAGAGAACTGACCATGCCTGATGGACAAGCAGAGGCAAAGGAGTCCCGGGTTGTAGGCCAGCCTCCTCTATGCAGTGAGAACCCCTTCCCCACCTCACCCACAAAGCAATCAGTTCTACATAATGAATGGAAAACCAACAGCAGGGAACAACACCATATATTTTATTATTTTATCTTATTTTATTTTATCTTTTGAGACAGGTTCTCACAATGTAGCCCTGGCTGACCTGGAACTTACTATGTAGATCTAGCTGACCCCAAACTTAGAGATCCACCTGCCTCTGCCTAAGTGCTAGGAATAAGGACACTTACAACTTACGCCAGGCAAAAAATTAAAAACTAGAAACAGAAAAGAGCTTCTAAACATTTGGTAGGAAAAATAGATCAAACATAAAAGTTGAGAATAAAAATAGCATCAGACTGAAAGCTCACAGGGGCCCTGAGTTCAGTTTTTTTTTTTTTTTTGGTTTTTCGAGACAGGGTTTCTCTGTGTATCCCTGGCTGTCCTGGAACTCACTCTGTAGACCAGGCTGGCCTCAAACTCAGAAATCCTCTTGCCTCTCTGCCTCCCAAGTGCTGGGATTAAAGGCGTGTGCCACCACACATACATGTACATATACATATAAATAGAAATAAATCTTTTTTACAAAGCATAGTTCACAATTTAGTTAGTACTGGATAATATTTATATCTTTATAACAATGTAAACACCAGGGGCTGGTGAGATGGCTCAATGATTAAGAGCACTGACTGCTCTTCTGAAGGTCCTGAGTTCAAATCCCAGCAACCACATGGTGGCTCACAACCACCCGTAATGAGATCTGACACCCTCTTCTGGAGTGTCTGAAGACAGCTACAGTGTACTTAGATTTAACAATAAATAAATCTTTGACAGAGTCATAGTGAGCTGGGACGACCGGAGCGAGCAGAGGTCCTGAATTCAAATTCCCAGCAACCACAACCATCAGTACAGCTACAGTGTACTCATATACATTAAATAAATAAATAAACACTGAAGTGATTTCCCAAAATAAAAATATGACACAGGAAGATATAGTGAAGTAAACTTAGAGTGTACAAGAGTTAATCCTCATTTACCATGATGGTTGGTTACCATAATTAATAAATTCTGTGATAGTAATTAAAGAATATTTATTTTTTAAAAAGATTTATTTTATTATTATATGTAAGTACACTGTAACTGTCTTCAGACACACCAGAAGAGGGCCATCAGATCTCATTATGGATGGTTGTGAGCCACCATGTGGTTGCTGGGATTTGAACTCACGACTTTCACAAGAGCAGTCAGTGCTCCTAACTGCTGAACCATCTCTCCAGCCCCTAAAGAATATTTCTCATGGGGCTGAGAATGTGGGTCAGGAGTGTCCTGGCAGGCAGTGTCCTGGGTTTAACCTCCAACACCACATAACTGAGCAAGAAGGACACACCTGTAACCCCAACTCTCAGGATGGTAGGAAGGGCATTCTCAGTGATGTAGAAGGTTCCTCTGTCTCACAAAGGAAATATATTTTCAGAAGTAATTAGGAAAATACCAGAGGAAGCAAGAAGGGTTTAAGGATCATGTTTCTAAGGCATGGAGGCTGCCCCTTACTCCTAGACGATTTTATATTATTATTTTTTAATTTAAAATTACTTTTACTCATTTTTTAGGTTGACATAATATAGGCTTAGTAAAGCAGCAGAAAGTACAAAATAAAAGCATCTATTATTTCTACTTTCCAGTATTACTTTTATTTACCACTCTTTTTATTAATACACATGTACTTATTTTTTAAACTGAGATTTTATTCATTTAACTCTTACAGTTCCATAAACATCATTGTATATCATTTACAAGTATTTGTGCTATCAGTTCAAATAGGTTTGTAGTATATTTTCTCTGATTACAATTTATTCATTAAATCTATCTTTGTACCAGTGGCAGTTTGAATAGGTATGCCCCATAGACTCATGTGTTTAAATGCATGGCCCATGGGGAGTGGCATTATCAGAGGAGTGGTCTTATTAGAGTAGGTGTGGCCTTATTGAAGGAAGTGTGTCACTTGGGGGTGGGCTTCTATGATCTTCTATGCTCAAACTACACCCAGTGTAATACGCAGAATCCTCCTGCTGCCTGTGGATGAAGATGTAGAACTCTCAGCCGGGCAGTGGTGGTGCACGCCTTTAATCCCAGCACTTGGGAGGCAGAGGCAGGAGGATTTCTGAGTTCGAGACCAGCTTGGTCTACAGAGTGAGTTCCAGGACAGCCAGGGCTACACAGAGAAACCCTGTCTCAAAAAACCAAACCAAAAAAAAAAAAGATGTAGGACTCTCAGCTCCTCTTCCTGCACCATGTCTGCCTGCACACTGCCATGCTTCCCGCCATGATGATAATGAGCTGAAACTCTGAAACTGTAAGCCAGTCCCAATTAAATGTTTTCTTTTATAAGAGTTGCTGTGGTCATGGTGTCTCTTCACAGCAATAAAACCCTAAGACAAGACATTTGTGTTGTTTGTGTTGTTTCCAATTTTCACTTTTACAAAATCTTTGCAGAACTATGGAGATGGGTCTTTTTGCAGAACTATGGAGATGGGTCTTTTTGTAAAGTGCTTGCCATAAAAGCCTTGAGCTGAGTCCCCACGTAAAGGGCGGAGTGTCGAGCAAGCAGAGACAGGAGCATCCCTCCTCCTGAGGATACAGGGTTGGTTCCCTTACCCACATGGCATCTTAGAACGGACTATAACTCCAGTTCCAGGGGATCTGACACCCTCTACTGGTCTCTGCGAGCACTGCACACATGTAGTGCATAGACAGACATTCGGGCAAAACACGCCCATATACATAAAATGAAAACAAACAACTGGGACATTTTTAAATGAAGGTAAAAAGTAAATATTCATACTCTCACAAACACGCAACTTATCACTTAGGAACAAGTCCTAATACAATGGAGAAAATTATGCTTGGCTATTGGTTCAAATGTACTCTGAAAAACTAAAATAAAACAAGAGAAAATATCACACCATCACATTAAAATAACTAAAATATCCATCCCATATCAAGCATTACCTCAGAGGCCCATATGATCAACATTTGTTAGCAATATGCTAACTTCCACCTAAGTTTATAGAAATCCATATTTTATATATTAAACTATGGTTTCCACAAAAATAGAATCATGTTATACCCCTGCACTTCATTTTTTTAAAGACAGGGTCTCACTATGCAGCCCTAGCTGGCCTCGAACTCACAAAATCTACACTCTTACGCTGTAAATGCATCATGTGCATCTTCCCCTACACAGGCTCACTGCAGTGTGATCGAGGTTAAGTCATGATTAGTTCCTCTGACCATTTCTCATGAATCCTGCTTGTTCAAGTTTACTGGTTGTTACTTTGTTGCTGTTTCTGCTCCCTATCTGCGCCCTCCCCCCCCCCCGTTTTTCTACTGTAATGTCTGTCTTCCTTGCTTCCTTCCAGGCACTCTGTTGTAATAAAGGTTATTTAATCTTTCCCCTGCCACAGACACAAAAATCACACTGGATTTCTGTGACACTTACATAGAGGAAAAGGAATGTAAGTCTTAGACTTCTGACGATGCAGAGGCAGGAAAGTAAATGTGCAGTCAAGTCCCCCGGGTATTGTTTCCAAAGGCAATTGCCTGTGAGTTCATCTAGGGGATCAAGTTAGCGGGCAAGTTATAGGATATGGATATAACTGGGTCTATCTTTTTTGAGGGGATCAAAATTTCAAGGAACTAGGATGGTAAGGAGGCTAAGAAATCAAGCCACACAGGGTGGGGGGGTTGTCCCTGTTCCTGTGTGTGGAACTGATTCCCTAACTGGGCAGCCCTGTCTGGCCTCAGTGGGAAAGGATGTGCCTAGTCCTGCAGTGACTTGATGTGCTGTGGGCAAGGGTGGGGTGGGGTGGTTTCCTAGAGGGGGCAGCTCAGGGGAGAAGGGGAGGGGGTTGGAGGAGGGACTGTGTGAGGGGTGATGGGAAGGGAGGCAGCAGTGAGGATGTTAAGTGAGTTGCAAAACAATCAAGCTATGTGATCAACACCCAGAGAATCAGAGAAAGCCCAGGATAAACGCCTGATACGAGCAAGACTCTGGATTCCATTCCCAGCCTGGAAAGGGGGAAGGAGGGCAGTCTGAAGATGCTTGTTAGACAAAACTTGGAGGTGGCCTATACCATCATGGTCCACAAATTGCCAAAAGGCTACTACTATGTGGACAGTACCCATTCCCCATGACTGAGGGATAGAGAGTCAGTATTAACAGAGAAACAGCACAGGGGTGTGTGTGGGGGGGGCGGGGGGGACTTCGATTCACACTCAGTGAAGACCTTTACAGCGCTCTGAGGATGGAATAGGTTTTCTTAGAAATTAATATTCTGATCCATGAGAGGACTTAAGCACTAGTTGCATAACTGCATGACTGTAAAAGAGATTCTGTAATGGAGTGAAGAAAAACTTCCAAGACCAGGGTCAGAAGACTTCTGCAATTCCTTCTGGCCATGCAGTCGGTGCCTCCATTAGATCTAGGAGCCAGGAGGCCTGAGACTTGTTGCCTTCTGTTTTAGATCTAAATCCCTACATCACCTTGATCAGCTGAAAGCTCTGAAGAAACCAAGAAACCCAGATGGGAAATTTCTCACCTGGCTCTAGTCTCTTAAGACTGCAGACTTTTCTGAACTCTCACATATACCCATAAGACCTGAAGAACAGTAAGCTTTTGCTTCCCATTGAAGGTCATCCAACTGTAGCAGTTACTTACCAAGACCATTAAATTGCTGCCAGATACAGTTTAGCTAACTGATTTCTATAAATGTATATGACTCTAATTAAAATAATTAATTTGCATTATATATCTGGACTGTGGGCAAGCCTGTGCCTTCATCTAGGGATCTCCAAAGACCAGTCAGAGGGCTACATCAATGGAGCCATTAAAAGTGCCCCTGACTCAGCAGGGTCCAAGCAGGTCCATTTAAAGTCAGGAGAATGACCTGCTAATGGCTCTAATATCTGCCTGTGATGCGGGGCTAATGGACAAAGGAAGATGCAGATAATCCTCAAACATTTAGAACCTCCTCCACTACAATCCCAATGCCAAGAATCATCTAGCCTCTAATGGTTCCATCCTTCACTGTTGGCCCCAACTCCTTGCTCGAAAGTGCCTCTGCCTACAGCTGAATTCTACACCTCGGTAGCTTCTGGTCTCCTGCAGGAGTATTGACCTCTGACACATCCTCTCTACACACACACTCATCCTTCTTCTATATATAGCCTTCTGGATCCAAACCTAGACATCTTGTCTTTGGGTCTCCTCTGCCCCAGGCTAAGCATCCTTAGTTCCTCCAGCAGATCTTCTTGGCCCAAGGTTGCTTTACATTAGTCCTCTCTGGCTTCAACCCATTCTTGCACATACACCACTTAAATGCCCAAAATCCCAAACAGAACCCATTCCTGTCTCTGTGGAATGAATAAAGTACAAAAAGGCATGCTCTTCCGAAATATTTCCCAAATGGGCAGGTGGGAAGAGGAAGCAAAGGAAGAGAAACTGAAGCACAAACTGCTTCTGTGACATTCTTTAAAACTAGATAGCAATTTAAGTGGGCTGTCAGAGGAGGAGGAGGAGGAGGAGGAGGAGGAGAAGGAAGAGGATACTCTGCTTGCAAACAAAAGGGATTAGAAGAGAAAAAAAACAGCAAAGAAATGCAAAAATCATAATCAGCAAATTTCTTGAGCTGAAAAATACATTTCAAATATAAAGGACACACAAAACAATTCTTAGTGGTTCTTCAAGGAAGGCTTCTCACATACTAAGTTCTTGAGTTGCAAAGAAAAGAAGTTAGCTTAAAATCCATTTTTAAAAACAAAAAGAAGATAATCATCTGAAAGAGATTGGGCTTGTATTTTCTGTTTATTATTATTATTGTTGTTGTTGTTGTTGTCTGTTTATCATTGTTGTTGTTGTTGCGGTTGCTATTTGTGTGTGTGCACACCATGGTGCTCTCATGGAGGTCATGGGACAGCTTTGCAGAGTCAGTTCTCTTCTTCCACCTTTGTGTGGGTTCCAGGCATCAAATTCAAGTAGCCAGGCTTGCACAGCAAGCGCCTGAACCTCTGAGCCTTCTGGTCAGCCCCTAGGCTTCTCTTACAGCACAACAGAGATAGGGCGTCATCGCTCTTCTCCTTAGGGAACGTAAAACTTTTTAAAAATGGTATTTAAGACTTCAAAACTGTAAAGACACACCTAGGTTATTATGTGATCTATCCTTCTTTCTTTTTTTCTTTCTTTCTTTCTTTTTTTAAAAGTTTTATTGGAGCTGGAGAGATGACTCAGCAGATAAGAGCACTAACTGCTCTTCCAGAGGACCTGAGTTCAGTTCCCAGCAACCACATGGTGGCTCACAACCATCCGTAATGAGATCTGATTCCCTCTTCTGGGGTGTCTGAAGACAGCGGCAGTATACTCACATGCATAAAATAAATAAATCTTATTAAAAGAATTTTTATTTTATTTTGTGTCTGTGTGCATGAGTGTTTTGCTTGCATGTATGTCTTTGCACCACATATGTGCCTGGAGCCTACATAGGCTGGAAGAGGCATTGGATCCCCTGGAACTTGAGTTAACAAACAGTTGTGAACAGCCACATGGGTGCCGGGAATTGAACCTGAGTCCTCTGGAAGAGCAGCCAGTGCTCTTAACCACTGAGAGTCATCTCTCCAGCCGTGTCCTGTGACTTCTCAACCTAAGTGAGATCTTATACTAGCTTAGTTTCTTGCCCTCATCATTTTTTTCTTTCTTCCTATCATCGATTTAAGCCCAAGACCCATGACCTCTGTTTTCTCTCAGGACCTGTCACCATAATAAATGGTGGTTGAGCGAGTGAATGTGTCTGTCCCTGAGTGAACAGAACTAAAATAAAAGCAGAAAAAGGCAGAGTATTAAAATATCACTCGAGACCACGTTCATATGGTTTTGTGTGAGATCAAGAAAAATCCTCAAACCCGTGTTATAAGTTATTCTAGTGAGATGAGTAATGGCGAATGAATACAAGTCCCAGGCATGAGGCAGCAGGCATCGCATCATTCCAGTTGGCCCTGAATTCCAGACAAGCCAATTCCCAGGTAACAATGTCAGCTTCATAAAATGGTGTCTTCCAAGGTGTCCCTACCAACCTCTGCCATGTAAATGAATTCTGGTGAGAGCTCCCCTCGATCATGGAAGACACCTTCCAAGTGGAGTCCTTGAGGGACAATGTAAGAGAGGGAGATGTGGGGGGGGCACTGATTGATTCTGCTCTTTCCCAGAGGCCTCAGCATGCTGTTTGTAGCATAAAAGACCCCATTCAGTGAGAACAGAGTCACTGGAGGCCAGGGTGGGGAGCATTGGGGCGGGAGAGAGTGCTCAGTCCTGGTTAGGTTTCTAGAACCCACGTCAGGTGTCTCACAACCATCCATAACCTCAGTTACAAGAGCCAATACCTTCTGTCCTCCATGGACCCCTGTACATACATTGTATATGATTTGTGCACACACACACACACACACACACACACACACACACACACACACACACTCCATGCAGGTCACCAAGAATGAAAGGGGAAAGAAAAACGAGAGCTTCTAGGTCAGGAGAAGAAGGCTGTCTCTCAAACTGTGCTCTGTGCTGTGGCAAAGAGACCTGGCAAGGCAGTTAACGCCTTGGCTCATTTATTCTACGGTTTCCACGAACTTCTTTAATCTTTTGCTCCAAAAAGACTGATTCTCCATACAAAGAACTAGAAATGACAACAAAATGAAAACTGTAAGGACTCTGTCCTCAGAATTAAAAAAAATGTTCTTCAACAGAGAAAATGAGAGCATATAACCAGGCTATCTTACTGAGCCAAAGATAACCCTAAGTTTAAAATCAAACCAAGAGTATAATTAAAAAAGGATACAGAGATCAATTTTACTCATGAATCACTCGCACAATTCTAAAATAAGATCCAAGTAAGAAAATTAATAATTCCTCAAGTTGAGAAATGCTAGAGTTCATTTTATTATTCTCTCTGCTTCCATGTGCACTTAAAATTATTATTCTTTTTAAATTACTATGTGTTTTTAACCTTTACATTTTTATTATACATGGTTACCTAAAGTCATTTTCATGCAGGTTTATCATGTACTTTGAGCCTATTCCTTTCCTTTATAAAATTACTCTTACGGTTTTAAAATTTTACAATTGCTAACAAACTCCAATAGCAGTACATTATAAAGAGTATATAGAATAATTCAGTTGGATTTATCCTAAGAAATAAAACTTCAATTTAAGGAAAACTGTCAATATATCTTATAGAAATAGAAACAAGAGAATAATATAAATGGTTACATTGTAAACTGTAGGTCATTTGTTACATGTAACCTGATTTCCTCATTTTAAACCTCAACATAGAAATATCATGTCATTCTATATCATTTTAAAAAGAAAAATAGAAAAATTTTACTTAAAAGTGAAAATAAAATTACAATATTTACTGCAATATTTGAGTTTTGGGGGAATAATTGTAACAAGACAAGAAAGGAGACAGGGATGGAGAAAAGGTGAATGGAGAGAAGAATGAAGAGAGGGGAATGGAGAGAGGAGGTGGAGAGATGGGGGATGAAGAAAAGATGGATAGAGAAAGGGGAGGTGAAGAGAAGGGGATGGAGAGGGAGTAGGGGAGGGGAATGGAGATGGGGGTAGAGAGAGGGGGTTAGAGTGAGGGGGGACAGAGAGAGGGGTGATGGAAGAGGAGGGATGGAGAGAGGGGGGGATGGGGAGAGGAAGAGAGAGGTGGGATGGAGAGATGGCTCAACAGTTAACATCTCTTCTTGCTCTTCCAGAGGACCCAGATTTGGTTCCAGGCATTCACATGGTACAACCATCTCTAACTCCAGCCACCTCCACAAGCATCAGGTACACACGTGAGATATATATATATATATATATATATATATATATATATATATAGTCATTTTTTAAAAACCAAAATGGAGACAACTACAATCTAGGAAGAACTGATTTAGCAGGTGATAGGTGGGACCTGAGAATGCTCATTTTAATGTGGTTCTTAGATAAAATTTAGGGATTCCTAAGGAGGATGATAAGCCCAGCCCTGGGTAACCTGGTTTGTTCTCTGTTCAGAAGTCACAAAGCTTGGTTTTCCTTTGCCAATATCACCAGGAATTTTTCTACAGACCTAAAATACTACCATCCTGTTATTATCCATACATTCCAAGTTTTCTGCATGTATATCACACTGTCTTCTACCAAAAGACTACTCTCATGACAAATTTGGGGGAAAGGGGTGAAAAATCACCCAAGAATACAGCTCAAGAGAGGAAGGGTTTGGGCTCAGTTTCCAGTCCATGGTGGCAGGCTCCATTGCTATAACACAGAATATGGCTGTGGCAGAGGACTAGGCAGTTGCTTGCCTCATTGAGAACAAAGTCCAGCTTCCCAGAGCACTCATCTAGTGACTACTTAGCCCAAATAGCTTCCACCTTCCAATAATGCCAATGTGTGAATCCATCAAGGGATTAACTCACTGATTAGCTTGGAGCCCTTAAGACCCAAGCACTTGGGGCAGGAGAGATGGCTCAGTAGTTAAGAGCACTGACTACTCTTCCAAAGGTCCTGAGTTCAAATCCCAGCAACTACATGGTGACTCACAACCATCCATAATGAGATCCGACTCCCTCTTCTGGAGTGTCTGAAGACAGCTACAGTGTGCTTATATATAATGATAAACAAATCTTTGAAAAAAAAAAAGACCCAATCACTTGAAAAAACTATCACCAGTCTATCAATGAAGGCTTCAATGCACAAGCCTTTTAGGGGGAGTTTCTCCTAACAGGCCAGGAGAGGATAAAGACCTTCAAGTGGCTGAGGGATGCTGAGGCCTTCCACTTTATCACATAATCCTCTGTTCACGCCTCCCGCTCCTCTGAAACTAATTCTAATTAGATTTGACCTTCAGCACATAGCTTGGGCCTTGCCACATTCAGGACAGTTTCCTGGCTGCTGGCCTAGCATGTCTCACTGGATCCCTAATTGTGGTGGATTGCCTAGGAACGATGCCCATAGACTCCCCATAAAGCCTCCTCCCAGCTGCCAGCAGTTTGCTACTGCCTGTGGATTGAAATGTAGAACTCTCAGCTCCTCCAGCACCATGTCTGCCTGCATGGGGGTCTTGCTTCCCGCGATTATGATAATGGACTGAACCTGTGAAACTGTAAGCCAGCCCTAATTAAATGTTTTTCTTGATAAGAGTTGCCTTATGAAACCCTAATCACAGTACCTCGGTCGAGTGTCCTGTCCCTCCATCCAGCTGGGACCAAGTCACCTGCACTTTTGCCTGTACTTTCTAACCTTGTGTCGAACTGGTCTTGTTTTCTGCCCCCTGGACTATGTGTTCCCTGAACGGAGGAGAAGCGCACCACATAGGCATAACCTAGCAGAGCTATGCGCACCAAGCAGTGTTTGTTGAATGAATAATGACAAGGACATGGATGCCTAAAATACAGTGGTTAGATCAGAATAAAAATAATATAAATTTAGACTTCTAAAGACAAGGAAAAAGTTATTAGTATTTTGGAGACGCTCATTATTAGCTTTCTGCTTTTACTGTCACTTAAAAATGTTTTTAATTACACTGTATATAAAAAAAATTACACTATATGTGTTTGGAGGTCAGAGAACAACTTTTAAGAGTCAGTTCTCAGCCAGGCGGTGGTGGTGCACACCTTTAATCCCAGCACTTGGGAGGCAGAGGCAGGTGAATTTCTGAGTTCGAGGCCAGCCTGGTCTACAGAGTGAGTTCCAGGATAGCCAAGGCTATACAGAGAAACCCTGTCTTGAAACCGCCCCCCCCAAAAAAAGAGTCAGTTCTCTCCTACTATGTGGGTTCCAGCAATCAAATCTGGGTGGCCGGTGTGCACTACCATCCTTAGCTTCATATATGCATCCCGAACACGGATCAGTTGATATCAGCTCTGGTTCGTTACAGTGATCACGGCTTGGTGGAAGATCATGGCTGCTGTGTCATAGCTGGCTGAATTTCTTAGACTGCTATGTCACTTTATTAGGAAAATGTCATTCTGAGAAAGGAAGGGGCATCTGTCCCAGACCATGTGATACAGGGTACACCTAGTACCATGATGTACAGCTCTAGTACAGCGGCTACCAGGACCCCATGAAGGCATTTGCTATCTCTTCCCTTCAAAGATCAAGTCAACACAGGTCTGATACAGAATCCATTCACAAATCATGTGGTCTGTGGTTATAGAAACAGCCCAGGAAAGCCAGATGGCAGCTTCATTTCTCACGTGCCCGTACCTCCTCCACCTTCCTTTCTTAGCCTGTGTTTCCATGCGCCATCTTGCCCAACATCTTGTTTTATAGGAAAGGGCTTAAGAGGCCTAACAGGAGTTTTACCATGGACCAAAGAGAAACCAGCTTCTCCCAGTTGGTTCTCTAGGTCTCCTTGGTCCGTGGGAGCATGAGTGTTGGACACAGCCCCTCCCTATATCCTTTCCAGGGCCCATTTCCCATCTGACTGATGATAAGTCCTGTGACTAACTTCCCATCTTACACTTGGAGCGTCCTAGGTCCTGGTCATTTGCATCCTCAGTCAGCTCACCCTGAACCAGGTGCAAATGAGACCCAGGAGGTGGCTCCTGAGAAAGCACCTAGGGTCACCACCATCCACAGCAGCACTCCCAAATGACAGATGACCTCAAACTACCTTCCTGACTTCTTCCATGTCAGCGAACTGCCAGACCACTATCCTGACAGCACACTGTACACATGGAAATGACGCTATGGTATGGCGTATCCCGCAATAGTGGCACCCTGAACGGTAATGTTCACTGAACCACAGGTTTGACCAGGCTAGCTGGCTTTTCCCCTGGTCACATAAAAATACATATGCAAACCATTTAAACAGAAAATATCCATTCCCATTATCACCCCAAATCATCCTCAGTGCCGCAGGGGCAAACACAAGTGTTCTCGGGTCCAGGCTATCTTGGGACCACATGCCCTCAGATTTCACATCTGCCTGACAAGATTGGGCATCTCAGAAAGAGCTGAGCTTCTTATCTAACTCACTGCAGATGGCCTCTGTGTGGCCCTCTGGGAGCTTCAGGGAGGCAGCAGCCAGCAGTGATGGGAGCGCAGGACCTGTCTTTCTCCTGACAGCAATTTGAGGCCATGGGGCCCAGGCCACTCCAAGAGGATGATGGGAAGTTGGTCACACAATTCATCTGCCTTATCAGATGGACAGTGAGCCCTGGAAAGGATGTGGGAAAGGGCTGACTTGAATACCAGCGAGGCCCACACTTCGCCTCAGCTGTCCTGAGGTCCCTGAAGCGGCCCTCAGAGATAAAGGCAAATGTCATCGTTGAGTTACATGCATCTGCCAAGCCCCTTGTCCTCACTGGGTGAGGAACAGAGTACAGAAGATCTGTAACCAGGCCCCTGTACTACCAGCTGCTAGACACAGGACCCAAGACACACCCTTTTACAGGCAAACCTCAGTTTTCCTATCTGTAAACGGCTTGTGTGAACAAACCTAGGAAATATGATTATATTACAGGGTTGTGCATCTTCCTCTCCCTATGATGGGGTTACAGGCACACTCAGCTATCCACAGTTTTTTATATGGGTGCTGGGATTTGAACTTGGGTCTTCACGCTTGCACCACAAGCATCTGACTTATGAGCCATCCCCTCAGCCCTACTTACGATTTTGGTATGAAAATTCAGACGATAGAATCTTTTTGTACCAGGTATTGTTCTAGTCCTTGGGACATGTTGGGAACAAAACCCCAACCCTCATACATCCTGGTGGAGGATCCAACTACACTAAGCACAATAAAGGAATATAGAAACGTTAGAAAGTGTAGGTGCTGGGGGATAGAGACAGAATCCGTACCGGCATGGTCACACTGGATATCATTTACTCTGAGACCTCACTGTGGTTCTCCCATATAACATCTCCGAGAGCCCTGGAGTTCTACCTGTTTGTCTAATTCTCTGAGTCAAATCTGTACTCAGGGACTTAGCCACCACACACCTGAACAAACATGGCTGCTTCACTTTCATCCTCCGAGAGTCAGCTCTAATTTCTACTTTCTACAGGTTCCTTTAAGAAACTCTGATCGCTGGAGTGATGGCTCAGCGGTTAAGAGCATTGACTGCTCTTCCAGAGGTCCTGAGTTCAAATCCCAGCAACAACGTGGTGGCTCACAACCATCTGTAATGGGATCCAATGCCCTCTTCTGGTGTGTCTGAAGACAGTTAGCTACAGTGTACTCATATACATAAATAAATAAATAAATAAATAAATAAATAAAGAAACCCTGATCAAGCCTGGCAGTGGCGGCACACGCCTTTATTCCCAGCACTTGGGAGGCAGAGGCAGGCAGATCTTTTAAGTTCAAGGCCAGCCTGGTCTACTGAGTTCCAGGACAGCCAAGGCTACACAAAGAAACCCTGTGTCAAACACAAAACAAAACAAGAGCTGCAGGGTGCCAGAGAGAGACACTGTGGGGTTACTGAGACTCTGCAGGCAGAATCCTCACAGTCCCTAGAGCCAGAGAAACATGTCGCCTAACTCAGAGCAGATCACAAGGGCCGCTTGCTGGAGACCTACACTTGCCAAGCAGTTTCATGAGCACAAATGCTCCCATCATGACCCTCCGCCCCTCAACTTGGCCAGTGACCCCTCATGTCAAGAGCAGAGGCTTTGACACTTCCTGGTTCTACTTCAGCGCTCACTGGTCATGCTACCAGAATGTTACTTTATACTTTCCTCAGCCTGTCAGTGAAATGGGAAGTCTCTTCCACATCACAGCACATTAGATACTAGGCACAGTGGTGGACATATGCTGTTAAAGGAGCCCTGGGGATTGCAATGCACAGCCAGCACTGAGCACACTGGGGTAGACTGCACAGAGCTGGGAGGAGTGGGTGGGGGACTGCCATTTCAGGGGCTGCAGAGCCACAGATGAAAGGAAGCGAGACAAGAAGGCCAGAGAGGCAGGAGAGCAACCAGAGATGCCTGAGGTTCAAAGAGACTATGGCGACAGTTTGGAGCGTTCTCAGGAAGTTACTTACTAAAATAATACTGATTTCGGCGAGTCCCCTCCTGGGTATACACCCCAAAGAACTGAAAACCAATGTTCAAATGGAAACCTGTACACTGATGTTCAAGGAGCAATATTTATGATAGCCAAATGGCAGAAACAGTCCCAAAGGGCATCAGTGAATAAACGGATAAATAGATCATGGTGGATTCAGCCGCTGAACAGGATGAAGTAATGATGCAGGCTACGATGCAGATACATCTTAAAGACACGTGGATTGAAAGAAGCTAGGCACAAAAGATAAAATACTATAGGTTCCCATTTATATTTAATGTCCAGAGTTGGCAAGGCTACGTAGAGACAGGAAGCAAACTGGTGGCTGCCAGGGCCTGGCAGGAAGGAGGGACTGAAAAGTGCTACTTAATGGGTACAGGGATTATTTGAGGGATGATGAAAACTTTAAACTAGATAGCAGTAATGATTATATAGAAGTGCGAGTCTATCTTAACGCCGCCAAACTGTATTCACTGAAGCGGCTATGGCTGGAGATGGCCCAGCAAGTAAAGGCACCTGCCACCAAACCTGAAGACCAAGTTTGACCCTTGGGATTAGCATGGTGGGAGGAGAGAACCGACTCCCGAAAATTATTCTCTGATCTCCACATGAATTTGTGCACACACACACTCACACACACACACATACACACATGTGAGTGAATGAAAAAAAAGTAAATTTTATGTTGTGTATTTTACTATTTCAAAAAGTATGCAACTGACTAGGTCAGGTATTATGTCCCAGGGGGCCAACAAAACCCATCCTGTAAGGAATCCACAGATCAACTGTCGATTAGGGCCTTCACTGGAGAAGCTCGATGCTACACAGGTGCACAGCATGCCCAGGAGCAGGGCTGGAAGTCTGCAGGGACCTTCTCAGCACAGACATCTTTAGAGCCTGCAGTGTCTAATGTCCCCCAGGCACGGAGTAGAGAGAGATTCTTCCTTCTCCACAGACACAAATGTCTTCATTCTCATTAGTAGAAAAACTATTGACCACCATCTGGGAATAATCTGACCACACTGTGGAGTGTGGACTAAGATCTAAATCTGTATTTTTATCATGAAATGATTTATCACGTCACTAGGCACTAGCAAATTTTCAAAACCCTCTGGACACATCTGATACCATGAGCGCCAAAACCGAAACCCCAACTGCTTGGGAGATTTAGACTGAGGATTCCCAGAGTCACGGCTTGCCACTCTAGTGGACTGGGCTGTGACTCCATGTGTTTGTCTAGGAAGAGATGTGGGCTCCCAAATCTACCAGATCAAAGCCAACCACAATCACAGCACAGCATATCAACAATGGCTTCCAGAGCCAGGCCCAAGGCATGCTTCTCAGACCTGTGACCCATGGCCGGTGACACCAAGGATTTGTTCTACCCCGAGGTCCCTTGTCTGAAGTCCACACCAGATGAGGTTCCCTCCATGGCTTTAACTCTTCACGTTTTGAGTCCACACCCTGGGGTTCAGATTCTATTTGAAGAGTTTTTAGCCATCTCCAGGTAAAAAGGGGTTGGGGGACTCTAAGTCAGTGTGACCATCCCACCAATGTCTAGCCCCTCTTGCACTGGGACCTGTGCTGGGCATGATAGCAGGGGCCCAGGTTACCCAGTCATGGCCCCTGCCCTTGAAGTCCTTATGTTCTAGAGAAGGTAAAATACATTCTTAGCTGATACAGTTCAGAGTGTGAGATCCTCAGGAAAAAGGACGCGTAACACCTTCTGACGAGGAGTCTGAGAAACACCTCCTCCAGGGCGGCATGGGGCTCATTTCTGCTTGAGGCCTGATTGCTGTCAGACAGCCAAGAGTACCAGATGCCACCTGCCAATCAGGACCCTGCGAAAGGTTCAGGCCAAAGGGTTACTCCAGCTGTCTTAATTAAGCCCTAATTAAGTATTCTGCCCGGAACCCCCCCTCTGGTAGAACTGCACGGTTTACAGGGACCGATTCAGGGAATCGGGTCAGCTGTTGGGTGACGGCAGCCGTTAAGAGCGGCGCTGTGGAAGGATGCCAGTGGGATTCTCGGACTCCCCACACACTACAAGGCTCAGAAATACAGAATGCCAGCTCTTGTGAGGCATTCGGCCCTGCCCCTAGCCTCAGCAGTGCCCAGCTTTGCCCCTGGGGAGAAGAGAAAGAGTATGTAACTAAAGGTCTGAGAGACACTGTAGGAAAGAAAACCAGAGTGACTGGCGGATGGCAGTAACGAGGCCGCCACACCCCTCTTCACTGAATTGCTAAATGCTACTAACCAAAAATCACAGAGCATTCCAGAAACTGCTGTCAAGTCGAGCACTTTGATTTAATGTGGGCTCTAAACTATAGGCTATATGCCTATATAACTATAATCTGCAAAACCACTGCCTTCTGGAGGAACCAAACCCTTCGTTACACTGGGCATAGACAGGCAGGAAACACAAATTTGATCTAATGTGTAAGGTGCTTCCGGTTTGGGCAGTAAATCCTTGAAGTGTGTATTTTAATGTCTGGTCTTACTGTCTGTGCAGCAGGGAAACCTCTTCTAAGGATGGGAGAGGTCTCTGGGGAGGGATGGAGCAAAGGCTCCCTGGAGAGTCCGACTGTGCCAAATGAAGGCACACTAGTCTAGCAGCAGCAGGTACACACCTCAGGGTACCCCAATTCTGCCCCTGTAGGAACTTCTTCCCCCCCTCCTCCCCTGTACCCACATCTTTTAGGTCTATTCACATCCCAAAGCCCTGCCAGCTCCTTTAAGATTCTGACTGGAGGAGAAGTCAGAAGTTGAATGAATTCTGTCATAAGTAGCCACTAGCAAGCTCACATAGGGACAGGACAGGACACTGGCACCTGCATCAACAGCAACAAAGTCCCTCCCCACTCTACTTCCTAAGCCCAGAACCCAGGTTTAGGGGCATCCATCAGAGTTTGGGGGTCATGGATATAGGTCGGTGGTTAGTGCCAACTTAGCATGCATGAGGCCCTGGGTATTAGCTCCAGTCTTGCTAAAACAAACAGAAAAACAAAACAAAAACAGAGAAACAGCAAAATCCAGCCACTCTCTGGCTCCTGTGAACGGGCCTCTTCAAACTTCCCAGACCACACTGCACATGGGAGAGCTGGTATGGCCTCGGAGGTGGGCCACTGCACCTGGTCCCCTGGCCTTGGTGTTTCTATCTCTCATCTATACCTCATATCATGGGATGATCTTCTAAGATGTAAATCTGACTGTCACCCCATAACTTTTAGGGTGATTTATGAGGTTCTCATTGTGAGCCCTGGGCTTCTGTCTCAGCTCTGCTGTTTCGTTAGATGGATGACTGTGAGCAGATTAACTCCCCACTGATAAAGTGCTGATAATAACAGCACCTGTCTCACAAGGCTGTTGTGTGCTTGAAGGAAGGAATGCGTGTGACAACTCAGGACACGCTGTGCCTGGCGCAGAAGCACAGAACAAAAGGTAGCTACTATAATCATTTCTAGGCCATTAAGGCCCTAACTGGTCAGGCCCCGTGTCTCTTCTCTCTCTTCTCTGTCTCTTCTCTGTCTCTTTCTGTCTCTGTCTCTGTCTGTCTGTCTGTCTGTCTGTCTGTCTGTCTGTCTCTCTCTCTCTCTCTCTCTCTCTCTCTCTCTCTCTCTCCTGCCTCCTTGCTTTCTTCTCTCTCAATACTCTCACATTCCAGAAGGTTCCAGCTCCTCTGCGCTTTTGCTCACGGGTGGGAAGCTTTCATCGTCAAGTCCAGCCTTCCCACTGTTGTAGTCCCTGTAGAGTTCATTACCATCTTGCTACTGTTCTGTTTGTGTTTCTGGAGGGCTGGGGCTCAAACCCAGGGCCTCACACACACTAGGGCAGCCACTCTCTTTTTTTTTTTTCAAGACAGGGTTTCTCTGTGTAGCCCTGGAACTCACTCTGTAGACCAGGCTGGCCTCGAACTCAGAGATCTGCCTGCCTCTGCCTCCCAAGTGCTGGGATTAAAGGCGTGCGCCACCACCGCCTGGCAGGCAGCCACTCTTACCACTGAGCTACATCCACAGTCCCTGAATGAATTTTTTCAAGACAACTTTATTGAGTTATGATTACACAAGTCACTGCTTCTCAGCACGGCCACAGAGCTGAGCATCTGCCATCACAATCAACTTCAGAATAGTTCATGGCTCCCAGTCAAGCCCCGGACTCATAATTAGGCAGCACCACGTCCCTGTGTCCTCAGCCAACTCTAGACAATTACTAATCCACCCCAGTTGATATTTAGGTTCCTCTTTATACCTCCAACTCTTAGGGAGGTGCTCCCAAGTACACAGTGACTTCCCTCCATCAGAACTGACCGTGTACTCGATAGACAATGAGGCTCAAACCCTGGTTCTCTGGTTCATATGAATCTTCAGTGTGAGACGGATGCTCAATAAATACTGGTTGAGTGCAAGCTGACCAATGCCCAGGACAGAAAAATCAACAGTGACAGTCTATCACATACGTGACCAGTAATGAAGCACAAGACATTCCTTCCTAAGCCACTACCATAGCCACCACCGGTGTATGTCAGGTCCTTGGAAGATGAGCTTTGTCCAGGAGCTTTAACAAGGTCAGTCCTGAGTGAGACGGAAGACAAGAGTTGGAAGAGGTGAACAAAAGCCCTGCTTTAGGATCCACTAGTGGTCGGTTTTAAGGGTCTGGCACCACCCCGCCCCCATCATCACGGAGTGAAGTCAATACAAACTTCTGAATGAAAATGTTAAAAAGGAAGGAGGAAAGGAAGGAAACACTTTGTTCTAGAAGTTTCCTACAAAGCCTTTCTGTTAAGCAGTGTCTGTTTTCCTGCACATTCCCAATTATAAAATTAGATCTGCCTCCCCCTAGACAATAATCATGCCCTTTCAGAATCCAATGACCATCATAAGAAAAGCAATTACCTCCTAATTAAACATTAAGGCAATTTTCAATCCATCAACACCCTGAGGCAAAAGTTACAGAGCAAGACTGACGAGAGTCTCCCCTCACACTCCTGTCCCACAATGCCGGTTAACCCCACTGGAAACAGTTCTGCTCAGGCCTCGCTTATGAGAAACCATTCAATGGCTCCCTACTGCCTCCAGGATAAAGAATGACTCCTAGTTGGGTACAAGAAGAGCCTCCTACTTTGGGTACTGGCCTACTTACCCAGCCTCATTTTCTTCTAATCACCTTCAAATAACCTCCATCCAAACCTACCGACAGCATCCTTACCTCTACCTTTTCTCTCTCTCCTAGAATGTACTCGACTTAGCCCCTGTGTCCCATGTCAAAAACTCTACTGTCAATCCAGATGTGGTGGCACACACCTTTAGCCCCAGCATTTGAGCAGCAGACAGACGGATCTCAGTGACTTGGAGGTCAGTCTGGTTTACAGAGCTAATTCCAGGATAGCCAGAAAGACATGGAGACCCTGTCTCAGAAAACAAAACAAAACAAAACAACAAACAAACAGAAAACACCAAAACTTGTCAGTGTTTCCCTACAGTGTGCTAGTCATGACATCTGCAAAGTCGGTCCCATTTCTCAGTTTTCCTTCCTCCCTCCCTCCCTCCCGATCCTGCTTTATTTTTGGTTTCTGTTTGTTTGTTTGCTCGTTTTTTGAGACAGTCCATGTAGCCCAGGCTGGCTCTAAAATCACTATGCAGCTGATAGCGTCCTTGAACTCCTGATCATCCCAGTTCCATGACCACAGGATTGCGACCCTGAAGGGAACTGCACTTCAAGGACCCACAGAGCAGATGGTCAGATCTACCCAGCAGTCCTGGTCATGCAATCAGTCATGGTATGGCAGGAGCATTTTTCTAAGACTAGGAATTTCTTTTTAATTAAATAGATCAAAGTGTAGGGCAAAGTTCAATCAAATTGTGGACCCACCCCCACCCCCATCGCATGTGTAATTCAGAGGTGAAAGTCTACACTGTCTAAAGAGGTTCCGCCGCAGAGTGAGGAGGTCTGAACCTGGCGGAGGGTCAGTAAAAACTGTTCCCATCCTATCCTATCGCCAGGCCACTGTGTAACCCAAGCCTGCTCATTACCCGATTAGGACACCACTGTGCTGCATGAGATCTGGAGTTAGAGCTGGATAAAGATGCTTTCTGAGTTTGATCCCTGGAGCCCACATCATGGAAGGAGAAAACCAACTCCCAAAGTTGCCCTTTGACCTTCACAATTGTCCCATGGCACCCACGCCCCATTCCCACAACAAACACAGAAACAAGGGAACTCTGGAGATGAAGATCTCCTTTCTTGGTATTTACATCCTGCAAGCCTATTTTTTTGAAAACCTGTGAGCAATTTAGTGCCAGAAGTATTTGATAATTATGCCTTTTTCATATAAACAATTAACAATACAAGTGTTTGCCAGCACACACACGAGAGAGATTTGCCAGATACATTTGAGAAGAAACTTTGATGATTATATTGTCATTAAAACTAAAAGGGGGCCTTTGCTCAGATTTTATATGGAATGTGTAAGAACCAACCTGCTATGGAAATGAATATTTAAATATGCACGTATTTAAAATCTGTTTCCATAGTATATTTATTGCTGTATATACACAAGAACAAAGTAGATTTTACAATTGAATGGTCGAGCAGCTCCCTTTCTGAGTGCAGTCTAGAGAAAACAGGACTTGTCTCAGAGTGAGAAATGACCACTCACCAGTCAGTCTGAGCTGAAAGGACTCCTCCAAGGCATGAATCCCTCACCTTTTCTCCACACCGACACCACTCCTTCATCCCTGGACACTGCACCCAGGCTATCCTCAGAGATAAAAGGCCAACATTCCCAGGATTTCAGCCACAGGGATGTGAGCATCCAATGACTGACTGTTCCCCAGCTCATCAATAGGCGGGGTGGAAAGCTTGGCGAGGCCATGTGGGCACAGTCGGACTGTCCCTGGGTCAGGCCCCGCTGCTCGCAGGGCTGGACCCTCCTGTCTGCTGATGCTGGGCTGCAGCAGCGCTCTCAACACCAGGCTGGCTTCTCTCCTTTCAGCACATCAAGTCCGGAAGTCCTCTGGATGCCATTGTCATCCTCAAGACCTCAGCCACTCGAGCCAGCGGGAGGAGGAAACCTTAGAGGCTCTTGATTGGCACACGGGCTTCCTCTGTGCCAAGGGCAACACAGACAGTAACACCCAAGGTCTTAGGATGAATCCATTCTGTGGGGACCCAGCGCCTGGTCCCCAGCTGGTTCTGCCCAGTCATCTTCAGCTGACGTTGATAGCAAGAGCATTAGCCCACTAAGCCTCACGGGAGCCCAGAGGGGCAGGTCACCCCCAAGCATATTATCCTCCCTTAACAGATGGGGAAATGACGACACAGGATGATTAAATAACCTGCCCAGCCTCATGCAGCCTGACCCAGGTGGAGCACAAAGTGATCAGAGCCCTCATTCTCAGGAATACCTACCCAGCACAGGAGGTGGAAAAAGAATAGGAAAATAAGAAAAAGTGAGATAACCTTAAAACGACTCTCATTGTCTCTGCTCACCTGCCCTAAAACACCATGAGAGAAGAAAGATATTTACTAAACAATGAAACAATGAAGAACAATACAATGAAACAATGAAGAACCATGGCGTGGGCATGCGCATAGCAGGCAGGTAGGCAGCAAGGGCTGCAGTGAATGGGATCAAAGAAGGAAGGTCAAGCCAGGTGGAATTCCTTCAGTGACCTCTGTCCTTTATACCACTTGGGACTTGGCATAGACTACAGACCACCAGTCTAAAACTGCAACCATGCTCTTTTACTCAGTGAGCATTTGCATATACAATGTATACAAGGCACTAAGAGAGACATAAAGACAATCAACCTGCCTCTGCAGTAAAAACTATCTGGGAATGTCATCAATGAGCATACTGAGTCACTGATACACAAAGGAAGGGCAGCTGGTAGGAAGTCCAGGAGTCTGTGAGAGAACTCAAAGTAGAGGGAGATACCAGGGAGCCCTGTGCAGGAGGGGACCTATCTCTGCAGCATAGGAGAGGGAGTCAATCCTACAAAGGTGGGCAGAAAGATATAGGAGATGGCACTGGGCTATCCCACCTTTTGTTCCAGGCAGTAAGGAACAAAAGATGGCCGGATGTATTGGTGCATGCCTTTAATCCCAGCACTCAGATCAGCCTGGTCTTCATTGTGAATTCCAGGACATAAAAGGCGATGTAAAGACCCTGTCTCAACAAAACAGAGGGAGAGGGAGGGAGAAGAGAAGAGAAGAGAAGAGAAGAGAAGAGAAGAGAAGAGAAGAGAAGAGAAGAGAAGAGAAGCAGGGAAAGACAGACAAACAGACAGGCAGGCAGGCAAAGGGTATGTGAAGTGAAATAAGGTTGAGGCATGAGGGTAGGGATGACCTAGAGAGGTTACATCATCAAACACTTACGTGGAAATAGTTTAATGTTACTCCCCGGATCATCCCAGCAATCTGCCTTGCTCATGATAAAAACTCAGTGAGTGTTAGTGGGAGAAAGTGGAGGGGGTCGTTTTACTCATGAGGAATGCTGAACAGCTTTGAGGGAGACATTCCAACCTAACCCAAAGCCACTTAAGCCTCCCTTTATCAACTGTTATTCAGTCCTGACCACTCCTAAGAAACAATTCAAGATATTTGTTAGGGACGCCGGATGCGGTAACATACTTGGGAGGCTGAGTCAGTGGGGTTGTGAGTTCCAGGACATCCAAGGCTACAAAGTAAGAAGATGCTGTTTCAAAGGAGAGAGGGGGACAGGGCCCTGGAAATGGAGTTCAGACAGAAGAACACTTGCCTAACGCTCTTGACTCCCAGCACTGCATAGGTTGGGAGCAGAGGCATATACCTGTGGTCCCAACACCTAGGTGGTGGAGACAGATGGATCAGAATTAGAAGTCATTCTCTTGGATACATCTGAGTTCAAGGCCTGCCTAGGAGACCCTGTTTCAAAATAGCCTGTGCTTCGGAGATGGCTCAGCAAGTAAGCATGCTTGCCAAGTATGTATGCTGACCTGAGTTTGATCCCTAGACCCCAAGATGAGAGGGGAGAACCAATTCCTGAAAAGTTACCCTCTGACCGCCACACAGTATGCCCATGCATACACACATGCACACATACATAGATGGACACACACAATTATAAGATAGAATCTAAATTAGAAATACACCGAAAAGTCTGGAAGGGCGATTAGCAACTTGGATATAAAATAATACAATATTTGTTATACTGTGCCTGCACAGAGACCATAACCCTTACTGTCGACTTCTCACCCAATAACGCTGGGAGGATGAACGATGAGGTAATGTCTGTGAGTGCCCAGAGCTCTCTGAAGATGCGTGGCAAAAGGCATCACTATAATTAATATTTAACGAGATGCTCCCCAGCTCTGATCTCTTCTTCTGCAGACTAATGTTACGTCTACAGGATAAGGTGATGCCAGATTGGCCCCTGCATCAACCTCTTCAGCAGACAGTACCCAGTCCTGCTACACGCCCCACCCCCCAGGTCACTTCCTTTTATGGTTGATGGGGTTCATTATCCCAACCATTCCAGAGTGGTCTCCAGTGTGGGAGTCCAAGGATGCTAGATAGTGAAGGTGAAAATACATCAAATAGAAGGGCAAAATAGATGTCAGAGGGTAGGTAGTCTTCTTTGGGATCTCATTTTGAAGCATTCGAGGACCCCATGAAGACTTCAAGGGGAATTATTTTAGCAAAACCCACATCCTAAGTCAGTTAATATTTTTAGGCCTAACATGGTACTCAAGAAAGGAAGAAATAAGAATAGCTACGCAGGTTCAATTACAAATGGAGTGGAGAAAATAATTTCAAAAGTTCAAGGGGAAAAAAATCAATTTATTTCCTCCCCTCTCCATGCTTTCACTTCTATAAATACTCACACAAATGGACCCAGGACCACGCTGCCTTCGAAAACACTGACCGTCTGGGAATCTGCAAGATGGATGGATGATGTGCTGGGCTAGCCTTCGATGCGCCTGCACTCAAACAGTGCTTGAATTTCTTGGTTCTTAAATAACATAAAATTTCCCTCTCGGATTGTAAGAGCAATACTTGTGCCTGGCAGAAATTTTTTTTCATCTTTTAGAAATAAGAAAATATTCTCTAAAATCTCCAAGGTACTAATTACCCTTCCTTTTGTATGAAAACACACATTTTTCAACATAACTTGAGAACCTATCTTTTAGATGAGTTACAACCTAGTTTCCCTTCCGCCTTTACTAAAATTCTGCTACAGTTTTAAGAATGTCCTCTAGGTAGAAACATTCTTTATAATACCCTACTGCTGGACATCCGGTTCTTTTTTCAGTGTCTTACAAACCATGCTGAGATAGACATCCTGTCTTGTACATCTCTGGCTGTTCTCTTAGCACTGGCCTAGGAGTGCAGAAAGATGCTTGGTTTGGTTTGGTTCGGTTCTAGGAGATGGTGTGTAGCCCAGGCTGGCTTTGGATTTGTTATATAGCCACAGATAGAATTAAAAGTCCGGAATCCCCCAGGTACATGCACACCTCCTTCCACTGCTTATATTATAAGTAGGCTCCAAACCCAGCAGAGTTCTGAATGCTGATAATAGCCAAAATGCCCTCCAGAGTGGTTATCTCACTCCTACTCCCTCCATCTGCGGGAGAGTCACATCCTCCAAATGCTCATCATCCCTTTATTTGATAGATAGATAGATAGATAAAGAGATTACTGCAGCTGGGGGTGTCGCCCAGTTGGTAGAATCCTTGTCAAGCCAGACCAAGGCCCTGGGTTTGAGCCCAAGCACTGGACATAAGCAGGTATGTTGGCATGCACTAGTAATACACCTGAGAAGGGAAGGCAGAAGGACTGGAGAGCCAAGGACATCCTTATCTACATAGAGAGTTCATGGTCAGCCTGGGCTACGTAAGACATTCTCTCAAAAGTAAGAAAATAATGGGGTGTTGCTCTTTGATTTGCAGATTTTCCCAAAGCGTTGAGTGTCAGTAGTATCTTGAGAGTATCTTTACAGTGTGTTCCTGAGCATCAGAAAGGGATCTTCTACAGAGTTCTTTCTCTCTCCCTCCTCTGAGGACACCTCAGTGGTCTCCCTGCTTTAAGCCTGGTACCCCATTTCCATCCCCGTGTCCTCCATGACTCTCTCAGCAAACATTTCAGTTACAGCAGGTGAGCCAGACAAGTGACACATCAGTCACTTTATTTAGCATCTCTTTATCCCGTTGCTATCTCTTGGGATGAGGCGGGCTGTCTGTGCAGCCGCTGGCCCCATGCTAAGAAGGAAGGACAACCGGAGTCCTATGAGAAACCTTGGTAGGGTCAGGGCTAATCTGGGATGGAGGGGGAAGGGTCACAAGAGCAAAGTCCAGAGGCTTGCCAGATAGAGCACCAGCCACAGAAGGCATATTTTCATCACCAAGGCCTGGGGGGAGAGGCTAAAGACTGAAGTTAGCTCAGGCCAAATCCACAGGACGAGCTACCTCAACCCCCGCTCCATTCTCTTCCCCGAATCTCAGTTCAGACTGTGATCCCCGCCTGCAGATTCATCTAAGAGCCTTCCTGGAGAGCCCTCCTCAGCCTCCAGACTTCAGTGCCCTGGGCAGGAATTCTGGCTCACAAACCAGTCTACTCAGCAATTCCCAGTGAACACAGGACTGTTCCACGACTCTGGGGCAATAAGTCATGAGAGCCTGGCTAGAAAAGAAACTTTTAGTTCTAGGTGATATATTCCCTCACACCCTGAGGCTCTCAACATCAGACTAAACTCATATAATAGGCAATCAATAAAAGTGTATAGAATCTAACCAAATTAAGTTGAGCAGAATACATACAAGAGAGATGATTGTGGGACGCAAGCCGTAAGGATCTGTAGACCAGACAGCTGGGAACACTGAAACTGCCTTGGAAAATTAGTTTCTGAACACAAATCTTATTAAAAGGTGGAGTGATTAAAAGGTGGTGTGAATTTTGCGTCTATAGCTGGTTCTCGGGCACTGCGAGGCACTTGTTCAGCCAAGCTGCGTATCCTAAGAGCCTCTGGGCACAAAGGCCAATCGATTCTCCAGATTTTGATTTTTCACTGTAGGAAGTCAGAAGAAGGAAGGCCCCTAACAGAAGCCACCTCCAAGATGTTCCACACTGACAATCCCAGTTCAGGGCAAAAATCCAACCTTCCCCATTCATGTCCTCATGCAGGCAGCAAACAGATCTAGATACTTCTTCCCAAGGGCCAAAAGAATGAACGTTCCCCAAATTCATCAGATTCCCTGGGCTGCGGATTCCTTCCCTACTACAGAGAGAGAGCCCTCAGGCTAAGTTGCTGGGTTTTTGTTTGTTTGTTTGTTTCCTCCCAGTGACCTCTACCCCCCTCCTACCCCCACAGTTCCTGAAGGCTTGAAAGAAATCAGGGCCAGAGGGATGGCTTATCAGTTAAGAGCGCAGATGATCCAGTAGAGGACCTGAGTTTGAATCCCCAACTCCCACTTGCCTGTAACTCCAGCTCCAGGGAGATCAATGTCCTTAGCCTCCAAGGGTGCTTGTACTCACATGAACACACACACACGTGCACATATAATTTACAAGGTTTTTAAATCAGGAGGCTGGAGAGTTGATGGGGTTTGAAATGAATGGCAATCTAGGGGGGAATTAAGCTTGGCTCTGAACAGTCTCTAACACAAAACAAGCCACCTCCCCTCCCCTAGGCAGGTTCTTACTATGTAGCCTTGGCTGGGCTGGACCTTGCTATGTAGACCCGGCTGGCATCAAATTCACAGAGTCCCACCTGCTTCTGCCTCTGCTGGGATTAAAGGCGTGTGCCACCATGCCTGGCCAACCAAACGAGTCTTCTCTCTCCTCTACAATAGCTCTTCAGCTCATAGAAAAGGGAGATGAACATTTACTGTCTCTTCTTTTCTACAGTTTTAACATGCCCTGATAATCAGATGAATAAGCAACTGAACAGTGGGCCCCAGTTTACAAGGCCAAAAAATCTGATCTGATGGAGTCACAAGTCCAGAATCTTTTCCCTGTGTCACACTGTCCTTCAGACTCCAGTAGTAAGGCTAAGGGTACTAAAAAGAGTTGGACCACACGGCTTGTCCAGGACAATGTAGTTCAGAAGACTGGGAGCCGGGTCTGCAGTCTCTCCATCCTCAGAGAGTCTGGGGCAGTATGTGCTGCCTCTGAGTTCTTGCTAGCACTCGCTTGACAGAGCAAACTGACTCCAGGAGCAGGGATGCCTCACAAAACCCAGAGGCCCACATTTGCAACATACCTTGCAACATACCATAAAAAAGAGCAACAGGATAGCAGGAAGCCAGACTCTAGATTCAACAACGCCAGCAGGCACAACCATCATCGTTCACTCATTCCTGCCGTCAACAGTTTGCTGAGCCTGTGCCCTGGTGTGCTCAGCTTCTGGCCTTCAGAACGAGCTAGAAGGACTCAGAGCCTATGTGGGAGAAGGTCCTAGAAAAATGGTACGGACTGTATAGAAACCTCCGTGAGGAAGCAATCCCGGGGGCGTGATCTTGAACTGTGAAGAGGCAGGATAAAGGTATCTCATCCCAGACAGAGGTAAGATGGAGACGTTTCAAAGCAGCTACAACAACAGTCTTGTGGAAATGAAAGTCACTGTTCCCAGAGCTGCCTAGCAAAACCAGAACAGAAATCTCCACCCTGCTCCTACCAAGCCCTTCAGGCTCCAGTAAATATCTTCCTTACCATGTGGGCCTAAGATCTCTTTTAAACATCAGATTCTTATAGTCCTCCTATATGGTCCAGCATCCTGGACCCTAGACATCACTCATGAACCCTGGACATCACCCTGTGTCCCTGGTGAGGCTGTAGCTCTCTGTTCCGAGTCCCTGATGAGGTTGTAGCTCTCTCTCTCTCTGTTCCTTTGAATGCACAGGTCTGCTTTGCTTCCCCCTCTAAATCTCTTACCCATCGAAGCTCCGTTCAAATGCCAGTTCCTTCTGGAAGTCTTTCTAGGTATCCCCCCCAAGGCATGTCCAAGGGTCTTGTAAGGTATAGCACCTTGCCCAGAGCCAAATGACTGTCAGTTGCAGGTGAGGCGGGGACACGAGTGACTCATCTGTCTCCTCCCTCTCTGCCTCCCTGGCTTCCTGCCCTGTGCAGGCCTCCTTTGGCAAAGCAAAGACTGAGAGAGGAGCAGAGACCAAGAGGGTGCTCTGGGCAGAGTGTGAGGCTGGGACCTTGGGAACGATGGGGATAGCACGGAGCAGAATCTGGAGTTGCTCAGACTGCAGGCCCTGTGAGGCTACCATCCCGCCCTCTGCTCTCCCTCTGCTCTGCTACCTGCCTAGCAAAGCCACCACCCACTTGCTCTAGACTGCCCCATGTTAGTGTGAGTTGCAGATAGAGAGCCCAGAAGCCAGTAGCAGGCTGTGGATCACATTTAAAAGACCATGGAACTTTAAGTGAAGGGAAAGGAGCTCACACAACAGTTTTTCCAGGGCGGCCAACAAATATTTCCTAATTTTTTTTTAAATAGAAAGAGATGTGTAGCCGGGTGGTGGTGGCACACGCCTTTAATCCCAGCACTTGGGAGGCAGAGGCAGGAGGATTTCTGAGTTCGAAGCCAGCCTGGTCTACAGAGTGAGTTCCAGGACAGCCAGGGCTACACAGAGAAACCCTGTCTCGGAAAAAAAAAAAAGGAAAAAAAAAAAAAAAGAAAGAGATGTGTATATGGGCCCGGAGACAATGAATTATTTTCTTCAGTTCATTAAGGAAATACAAGGACGTAAGACTCCCCTGGCCCGTCTCCTCTGTCCAGAGTACATTCACTGGGGGACTGTCTGTAAGTCTGACAAAGGCTGATGAATATTTTAACAGCAGTGACTGCTTCCCATTGATAAATCTCTACGTATAAGTCTGAGCTTGTTGGTGAAATGAGGGTGTGTACCAGAAAGACCTGCACTTCCCTGGGCTGCCTAATCCTCAGAGGCCCAACCCCCTAAAACGGAGACAGATGATCAGAACAGCACAAGCACCCAGCAGGGCAATAGCCAGGATGCTAAAGGAGAATGAAAACACGGAGGCCAGAAAGCAGAGGCCAGGGTTCGTGCGCTGGAACATTCCTATAAACTCAGCACCAGGAAGCCGAGTCGGGAGAGGAGGATCAAAAGTTTGAGGTTAGTCCTTAAAATATATATAGAGAGAGAGATGATAGAGATAGCGATATATCCACCCACTAGGGGCTGCAGGGATGACTCTGTGATTATCTTGCACGGGAGGCTCTTCCAGAGGACCTGGGTTCAATTCCAAGCACCCACAGGGCAACTCACAGAAGGTATCAGAGATGGCACGCAAATGGTACAGACACACGCAGACAAAACACACACACACACACACACACACACACACACACAGTAATAAAAAATTATTAGATATTTATTTACATTTCAAATGTCATCCCCTTTTCTCGTTTCCCCTCCAAAGCCCCCTATCCCATGCCCCCTCTCCCTGCTCACTAACCTTCCCACTCCCATTTCCCTGTCCTGGCATTCCCCTACACTGGGGCAACAAGTTTTGAGAAGACCGAGGGCCTTTTCTCATTGATGTCCGACAGCGCCATCCTCTGCTACATATACAGCTGGAGCCATGGGTCCCTCCATGTGTACTCTTTGGTTGGTGTTTTAGTCCCTGGGAGCTCTGGGGGTACTGGGTGGCTCATATTGTTGTTCCTCCTATGGGGCTGTAAGCTCCTTCAGCTCCTTGGGTCCTTTCTCTAGCTCCTCCATTGGGGACCCTGTGCTCAGTCCAATGGTTGAGATCATCCACCTTTATACTTGTCAGGCACTGGCAGAGCCTCTCAGGAGACTGTTATATCAGGCTCCTGTCAGCAAACACTTGTTGGCATCCAAAAAAAATTTCCCAGCTGGGTGGTGGTGGTGCATACCTTTAATCCCAGCTCTTGAGAAGTACAGCAAGGTGGATCCCTGAGATCTAAGTTAGCTTGGTCTACAGAGCAAGTTCTAGGGCAACCAGGGCTGCACAGAGAAACCCTGTCTCCAAAAACCAAAAACAAAACCAAAAACAAAAAAGATTTTTTCCAAACAAACAAAAGAATGTAAGGAAAATAGAGAGCCCTAGAAGAAATCTGTACAAATCTCAAATCAAGGACCCTGTAAATATGCTCTTATGTAGGAAAAAAAAGTCTTTATGCACAGAACCTGTTACTGGGCCTTAGAGCAGTCTACCTGGATTGTCCTAGATCCTAGGATCATGAATGTCCTAGGATCGAAGCTAAGAGAGATTTGACACAGAAAGCAGAAGACAGAGAAGTAGAGAGGGCAGAGACTGGAGCAATGAAGCCACTAGTCAAGAAAGACCAACAGCCACCAGAGGTTGAAAAAGGCAAAGAAAGGACACTCCTTCTGTGCCTGGCCCCACTTCTGCCCAGATCTCCATGTAAAAGTCAGCAAAGTCAAAGCCTTGATTTTGCATTTGGGACTTCCTGTGGATCTCTACAGCTTTAGAAGGCAAGGTATGCAGGTTTGTTACAACACCCACAGGGAATTAATACAGCACCTAAGAAGCCGCAGTCAGACAGAGAAGGATCTGACTTCCAGAGCTGCTCACCAGGCCACCCAGAAACAACACTGGTCCAAATTCCACTGGGCTCTAACAATGACACCAGGCCAGGAGGCCCATGGAGGGCACACCAGGCCAGGAGGCCCATGGAGGGCACACCAGGCCAGGAGGCCCATGGAGGGCACACCAGGCCAGGATGACCATGGAGGGCACACCAGGCCAGGACGATCATGGAGGGCACACCAGGTCAGGAGGACCCTTGGAAGACACTCTGGGCCCAGGCAGCGCCAATGAAACAAGTACTTAGAAGCTGCTTTAGCTAAAAAGCACAAATGCCTCACTTGAGCCTACAAAATAACTAAAAAGCAGGATAAAGGCCTTGATTTTATGCCTGTCTCCTTTACTGTGGGTCACCTGCTTACCTGGGAAGGTCTGCATGCTAATCACTCAAGCGCTATCCCCTCTCAGGGTCAGGATGTCACAGATATGTCACTATCCCTTTTTCCTCTGGAGTTGCTTTGGATTACCAGAACAAGAGAACTTCAAGGGACAGTCCACCTCTCAGTTGAGGGACCTGATCCACGAGGGTGGGGCCATACCACAGAGCACCCAACTTGTCCTGTCAATCAATTTGAAGCTCTTTGGATCCTCTTGCAAGACCAAAGCTATGACCATTGAAACCACACCTAACCTAGCATTATTTAACCATGCTTCCTGTTTAAACCTAAAGCTCGAGTCAGCGCTCCAGTGATGGACTTGAGGGGTCACTGGACCAATGTGTCCTATTGAACAAACCTGCTTTTCACAGTCCTTTGTCTCTGTAATTAGAGTTTTGGGACAGATGGCTGAGCCTTGCGTGGTGGGGCTGCTGGAGGGCAGGCTCTGACTCTAACTCCAGTTACACTAACACAAATATAGATGCTGGAGTGAGGTGACAGAGGCCTTGCTACTTCTGGGCTGAGCATAGCTCCTGCACAGCTGTGTCCTATCTTAGCCCTTCTCGTGGCTCTAGATAAAACTGGGGCACTGACATACCAGAAGAGGTGAAGATGTGGGGGCCTGGTCCCAGACTCTGAATGTCTAAAGTGCCTATATAGCCATTGTAGGGAAGAAGAAATGGACGTGTTGGTGGGGGCAGGAGGCTCAGGAGCAGAATCAAGATGGCAGGGCAACCACTGCCCAAAGAAGATCTTTGGCTCGGCATGAGGAAGAACTTTCTAATAATGAGTCTGCAGAGAGTGGGGTCACAGTGCCCGGTGGTCTGTCAGGTCCAAGGCGATGGCTGGGTGTGAGGGGAATTCCTGCATCACACAGAGGACACGCTTGATCGGCTCCCATCTGGCAAGCCTTGAGGGTCTGTCACTGGTGGTTCAAATATCCTTTAAGTATCTGTGAATTTAGGTTTTTGGCCTAAGACAAGGCATGTTCGCACTTTTATTATCACCTGACTTTTCTGAAAAACCAAGGCAGAACCTCCCCCCCCCGCCCCGCCCCAGAAATGAGCCTCCAAAAGACTCAATTCTCCCTACCCCAAACACAAAACAAAAACAAACAAAGAAACAAAAACCATTTCCTGACCCTAGACATCACTTTCCATCTGACCAGCAGCCAACAAACCGCACAGGTGCCAGAGAGCCAGGCCCGGCCTGAGTTTGCTGTTCTTTTCCCAGGAAAACTGGAGAGCAAACACTCAGTTATCTAAAGGGGAAATAGAAAGCATCCCTCTTCTTTTTAATAAGTGTCTTTTCTTTTTGCATCCTTCCGAATTCTCCCTTCCTGCTTCTAATCAGGCCTGACCCTGCTTAGCTTTTAAGATGGTTTGGCTAGAGACCATCCTTCTGAATTCTCTATTTACAACTAAGAACACAGCAAAGAAGTAACCTGGCAACTTAACATATTAATATATGAATTAGCCATGGGGTGGGTGTTTTGGTGGGAGATAGGTTGTAGGGAAGATTAAGAGGCTGTAACCCACACCTGGTCCGTATTCTGGATACACTGGGCAGGAAGTACGGATTTCTCATCTGCCTGCACATCTGTCTTCTCTTAAGTCAAAATCTCGGAGAAAGGAGCGCTGTTACATCCGGATGAATTCCTCTGAAGCTCTTTCCATTCAGGATTTTGAAATTTTGCCATGTTGCCCTTTTACAGAATCTGCTGTGTCCTCAGATCATTCCTCAAGAGAGGTCAAAAGAAGACACTTTCCTATCTCCAGATTTATCGCCACCTCCTTGTCTAGTCTGTGAAGTTCGCGCGCGCGTGTGTGTGTGTGTGTGTGTGTGTGTGTGTGTGTGTGTGTGTGTGTGTGTGTTCGTTCTCTCCAAAAGGAGCAGCATTAAGGGAGCACATCATTCAGCAGCTGGCTCAGGGAATGATTGGAAGCCTGAACCATCTTTAATCACTGCAAGTATCAGATGAGTCTGTGAAAACATCATGTCCCATCAGTGAAAATAACAGCTACTGCTTCGCATCGACTGGCAAAGCACCAAACAGGGCTTCTCACTGTCCCTCAGGCAGAGAGTTAATCTAAAAACAAAGCAAAACAAGCTGTCCTGTTTGCAGAGCTGCAGAGAGGGATCTATACTTACCCAAACAAACGCAGGCTGCTGCTGCTTGTGAGCATTAGACTATTCTGTCTGCATCAGATTACAGCAACAGTACAATAGCATGCATATATACAACTGTGTACACTGGATGGCACTGAGCACACAGGCACATACGATATTTGAAAGCTTACTGGATCAGGTCTTTTGGCACAGTAAAGAATGCTTTTTATGGGTGGGCAAGCTGGTTCAGTGGGTAAAGGTGAACTGGGTAAACTTGGTAATTTGAGTCCCCTTCGATAATAATCATTTTTTGAAAGAATGTTCTTTATAATATTATTGCTCAAAGCTCGAAGGTACAAAGGCACACAGCGTGTGCTTATTTAAAATAGGTCACGTGGAAAAGCTAAATTCAAAATTCCTCAAATTTGAGACAGCAGCATATCTTCACTGAATGAGGCCCTAATTTAGAGGGAGTTCAGCTGAGGACCACACGCAACCCTTATGCAGCGGCAGCGTGCTTCTGGCTTCCTCACGCCACCTCTGATGTCACTCTTGATAGGCAGGGGTGTGACGGAGCTGGCACTAGAGCTAGGCACTGTGGAAGGAGGGTGTGGTGGGTGAGGAGAATTGGGGCACCGCACCTGTCACTCTGGGGACTTCTTCTGACTTGTCTCTGTATGTATGCACAGGTAACTACACACAAAATCTTTAAGCAAATGCTTCTCCATGAGCAGTAGCAAGGGCAGTAGGAGAACAGGGGTTGATGAACACCCTAGACACAGCGATTAGAAAGACAGCTTCCTAAGGGAGGGAGGACTTGAGTTTGGTCTTCACCAACTACAGCCAGGACCACTCAGGCTAGGCACACGCCAGGCAGAGATGAGAAGGCCAAGGCCTAGCCTTGGGGAGGGGCTAAGAATGGAGGACGGGGTGAAGAAGAAGGGCGTGTGTCATGTCTATGAGGCTAAGAACTCTGAACTTCCAATATGAGACCACATGAGGTCAATGAGAAAGGACGGGATGTGACCAGAGCCAAGCTTTAGTAAGAAATGACAGAAGCCTGATATTCAAAGTGAGTCTGGGAAGTTGGAGAGAGTTGGGAAGTTAAATATCAGGGTATGGTGACCAGTGACCACAATAAAGAAGGAACAGTCAAAAGGACAAGGTCATAGGTGATTATCCTCAACGCTCTAAATGGCTATCCCCCTGCCCTCTGCTGGGGAGTCTCCAGCCTGGGAGAAACAGGGGGTAATGACCATGAGTATCCTGGGGCCAGGAAGCAGGGCCACTGACTTGGTACCAGGGTTGGTACTGCCAGGCACTCAACCCCACCCAAGCTTTCTCTTCACATATCGAGGCACAACTAACTTATAGTAAGAAAGGGGAAGACAGGAAAGAAAGGAAGGTGACAGAGGGTGGGGCACTAAGAGAAAAGAAAGGGGGGCATGAGAGAGGAAGGGCAATGGAGGGAGAGAGGACAAGAGATCCTGACTGTCACCTGAGCAAGCCATTTACCAAGCACAGCAGCAGCAGCAACTTCAAGGGAATGCTACAACCTGCGGCTCCTCTCCAACCTCCTGACACGGTTCTCCACTGCAGGCAGGGAGAGCTTAGTCCAGAATGTGCCCAGTAACCACTGCGGGAATAGCGTCTGTACAGGCAGCCCATCTCATTCCTGAACAGGCCTTGGCCCCCAGGCCTTGGGACTCGCTGCTCCTTCTACCTGCGATACTCCTTAGCCTCTTTTATTTGGTGTTTATCAATACAGGACACTCCAACAAGCACTTTTTTGTTTGTTTGTTTGTTTTTAATTAGGGTTTAGGAAGATGGCTCAGCAGTTAAGAGCACTTGCTACTCTCGCAGAGAACCTGAGTTCAATTCTCAAAATCCACACGGTGGCTCACAGCCATCTATAACTCCAATATAACCTAATGCCCTCTTCTGACCTCTGAGACCACCAGGCATACACATGATACACAGAAATACATGTGTAAGCAAAATGCTCATACACATAAAATAAATCCAATACATATATAATTTATTTTACTTGCATGTATGCAAGTGCTCTGTCCACATGCATGCACACATATCATACAGACACACATGTGTGAATGAATGCATCATGGCATGCACATGACAGTCAGAGACAACTTTTGGGAACCGGTTCTCTCTTTCTACCATGGGGGCCCCAGGAACTGAACTCAGGTCATCAGACATGTGCCTTTACCTACGGGGCCACTTTTCCAGCCCCCTCTCCTATGTGCCTTCTATGTATCAACATTAAATTCTCACAACAACCTTATCATTCTCTCTAGTAAGCAAATAAAGCATCCTAGAAGATCAAATAATCTGGAGCTACTGAGATGGTTTGGACTAAAAATGCTCCTTGCTATCAAGTCCTACAGTCTGAGTTCAATTCCCAGAACCCATATGATGGAAGGAGAAAACCAACTCCCACAAGTTGTCTTGTCCTCTGACCTCCATATTTGCACTGTGGCACATGTGCACATGCACACACAAGCACAGAGGTGTACACTTGTGCATGCACACACACACATTTTTTTTAAATACTAGATAACCTAAAGGAAGAATATATGTAGAGTAAGGGCTAATATGCTAATCTAGGCAGTGTGGCCTAAATCTGTACTCTCTTCCAGGAAGCTTCAACACAGCCCCTTCCCAGGTCCTTTGGGGACCTAGAGAAGCATCCCTTAAAAACAAACAAACAAACAAACAACAACAACAACAAAAAACGCTCCATCACTTTCTCTCATACTGCCCCAAGTACCTCCTTCCCAGCATAACCTGCAATTGCCTTATTTATGTATTTAGTTGTTTGGTCTGTTTCTCTAACCAGAACATGAACCTCCACAAGGCAGAGACCTTGCCTTTTGTATTCCTAGAATAATTCTCTGGCTCATAGCAGTCACCCTGTGAACAACTGCTGAATGAACAGGGAGAGAGTGCATAAAAACTACGTCGTGCTAAGCAGAGAAATATAGTGGTGAGTGCTATTCTTCACCGTTTGAACTGTTCTTCTCTGACCACTGCAAATGTTCAGCATCTTACACCAAAGCAGAAGAGAGTCACGGCCCAGATCCCAGCATATATGGACAAAGTTGACATATTTATAACTGGCTGTCAAATCCCTCTGCCTGGGTCCTTGAGCACACGGTGATAAGCTTGTGGGAGGCAAGGATTGAGGCTTCTGATTTAACCCATCGGTAACCTCCACCACTTTAGTGTTTACAGGACACTGGAAGCTGTTCATGTCCATATCAGATTGGAGCCCCCCTCCAGATAACAAGTGCCCATCTCTGGGATCAGGAGGTTCCCTGAGAATGAACGTGCTGTCACAGGACTCTAGCCTGGTAGAGAGGTTCTTAGTCAAGGCAGAAACTAAGACAAAGACACCATTTTTATATTCTACGAGTGCACAGCAACACACTGAACTCACTGCCCATGAACACGCCACAGAGGGAACTAACCCTGACCAAATGCCTGTTATATACAAACACATGCTAGGTACTTCTACCTAGGATCTAACTTGCGAGTTGACAATTATCTTTAACTTCCTTTGATAAATGAGAAAAGTGAAATCCCACAGCCAGTGGAGACCAAGGCACTTCTGCCTATCCTCCGCTCTCAGAGGGCTGGTTCTGCCTGCTCTGGGCTTCCACTGGACGCCATGCTCCCTGCTGACTTGAACTTTGCTAGCCAGTGGTCATCCAATTCCTTTCCTTGAAAATGACCTCCCTGCTGAGACCCTCACTGTCCCCCCATCTTCCTGGGTGGCAGCTCCTCCAACTCTCCAGCTGAACTGTAGTCAGTTTGCACAAGCCCTAACAGATGAAGCCCAGAAGCCCCATGCTATAAGCCTAGACTCCTCACAAGACCCTCAGCCCATGCAGTGAGGAGAACCTGACGGTAGTTTTCCTCATCTCTTCCCATGAGAACCAAGCACTAGAGGATGAAGAGGGGGAGACAAGCCTGTGTCTGAATGCCTCTGGGGGCCGAGGCCAAATTAGCCTCCAATTCAGAGTGGCCCTTGGGAAACGCAAATGTAGGTATCACAACACCACCCAGTTACAAAACTCATTCTCCCCTGCCTTCTGTCTTCCTAAAGCTTCCTAAACCAGAATGTCTAAGAAGGAAATCAAGCAAAATTACTTCCATGAGATGTCTGTCACTGGGGAGACACTAATTGCAGCACAAGATATTGGGCAGTGGGACAAAGCTTACCTTCTACCAAACACTCTCAGGTATCTCGTTCTCAGCTTTGCTCGGACTACACCAGAATTCACTGGTTCCGGAAGTCAAGACATGTCCTTTCTGAACTATGGGCCTCTGCAGCCCCCATGGACGTTTACATGCAACACCCACCAGAGGATTAACTGATTCAGAGTGACTCTCCATGTCCTGAATTGTAAAACATCTCAGCCTCCCCTTAGAAAGGAAATAAGCAGCCACTAGCCTCCTTCAGGGCCCTACAACAGTGCATTATCTTCCTCCCTCGATTTTGTGAGGTTTTGGCAAAAAATAACCGCCTCACAAACAGAAACATTTCCTGATCTATAAGCCACTTTGAAAACAAATCATTATGTCGTTGAATATTTTATGATGGGCCAATGCACCGGAGGAGGCAAGGCGCGCTTTCACCAACCCTTGCCATGTCTATTTTGAGACACCTAGAGCAAACTCCAAATGCTTCCTTTATTTTTCCAAACACCAACTTGTAAGTGCTGGATAGACTCTTGATGGATTAATGGCTCCACCCAAACTGACCCTGCAAGGCAGAGCTCAGAGACTCCCCTTCTGTAGAGTTTATAGTAATCTACCTCACTACTTTCACCCTGCCTTAGAGGCGCCAAAACCAGCCCCAACCCGTGGACTTGCCCAAGGTCACACAGCCTGGATGACCCCGGGACACCTAGCCTTTGGAGCTCCTCCATTTCCAGAGGCCATCGCCACACCCATCCTTAAGCTCAGTCAAGGCTGCAGCGGGTTAGGGACGTGACCCCTTCCTCCCCCCAATATTGACTTCTGTAGATCTCCAACATTCCTCTCCACTCCCCATGAGCTCTGGAGCTGAAACACTCTCCGGGCAACCCTCCACTCAAAACAGAGCAATACAAGCATGACGCTTCAGTCGATCGTCCCGGCGAACAGCTCAACCCACTCTGGTGCAGGTGTGGCAGTCGAGACCGGACAGTCAGGACTCATCTGAGGTCACTCAGAAAGTTGGCGCTGGCCGCGGCCGCACCTGAACCCAGGTCTGCCCCGCGGCTGGTCGCTCCTCCCACAACTACACCGTGCAGACCTCGGAAACTTAAGGCACACGGATCCCACGCACAGAGTTAACCGTTGCAGGTCCCAAGCAAGCGGGTGGCCATGCCACGGACGCCGGGAGCGAGGACACGAGGAGCGGTGCGGGTCACCCGGGAGTGCAGCGTGGAGGGCGGCGCGGAAGAAGCCGAGCAGCAGCTCCCAGAGACGCAGGCCTGGGCTGTGGGGACCCAGGTCCTCCCCAAAACTTTGCTGCGGCGCGGAGGGGACCTCGCCCTTACCTGAGGAGGAGGCGCCGCCCGCGTGCACGCGGAGCCGGCGGGAGCAGTAGCTGGGGCGCCCCGCCCAGCGGCGGCCACGGTAGCGGGCCGGGCTCGGGCAGCGGCTCGGCTCGGGCTCGGCTCGGGCTCCGCCTCCCGCGCCGCGGCTGCGGCCCGAGGAGGGAGAGGCCGGGCCCGGCTGCGCCCGCGCCGTCTGGCGGCGGCAGGTGCTGAGGCTGCAGCTGCGGGGCCGCCAGCTGCCGGCGCCGCGACCCCCGCCCCGGGGGAGGAGCCCCACGCGCCGCCCACGCAGGGCCCCGGAGGTCCTGAGCCGTCGCAGTGGGCGGTTCTGCTCCCACCCAGGCCCTGCCTCTGCTGGCCTTCCCCAGCTCACCCGCCGGGGGACACGCTGCGTCCCCACGGGAACACTGAGGCTGGGAGGGGAAAGGGACACCCCAAGGTCACCCAGGCCATTCAGCCCGAGCTGGAACCCGGAATGACCCCCCTTCTAAGCTCTGGCTTCCCAGTCTTCTTAACCCCGCGGTAGGAGACCCCGGGGAACACAGAGGATCTTTATACTTCCCTTGTCTCCCAATCCTTGGCCCTCAGTCTCTCCTGCTGGGAGGGCAGTGGAAGAGAGTGGGCTCACTTTAGGCACTGTTGACCACTACCCCTGCCTCTGCCCGAGTAGCCATACCCCCCAATCCTTCTGTTCTCTAGGTGGCTCGGAAAACCTATAAGCCCTAAACTGCTGAGATACCCTGGAGCTCTGCACGCATGCCCCTTCTGATCCCCGCCTCCCAGCCGAGTAACCCAGTTCCCGAGTTACAATTCTACCACCCCTTTCCCCATGCAAGTCTCTTAAGATGGAATAGCTACACCTCCAGGCTTACGCTGTGCTAGACACTGGAGAAGTGGCCTCCAGAAAAAAACACGGTCCTTGTTTCCTAGTACAGTCTAGCCGATTGAATAAAGCGCTGATCTGGTGCCCATAGCACCAAGCCGCCCACTGAAGGCCTGCTGGAGCCCTCTGAACAACTGGAGTTGGCCAACTGGAGTGTGGGAAAGCATTCCAGGCAGAGGACCAGAACAAAGCTCTCAGGATATCGCAGCTTTCACTGAAACAGGAGCGGAAAGGAGCTGAATTGAAGACTTAGAGGAGGCTATTCCTGGGCAGTATACTGTGCTATCCCTGGCGCTGATTCATGGGAGGAGTTTTGAGGATGGAAGGAGTTGCCACCAGATTATCAAATTAGACCACTCCGGGCATCAAACGGAGCACAGACGAGATCCTTAATCCAAGGACAGCTGGGCAAAGCAACAGGTCAGCCCTTGCCCTGGATGAAGACAGAAACTCCAGCACCCACCAGCTCCCTAGCCTCGGGTCCCAAACCCAGGCCACTCTCTTGTGAGTGGCTCCATCTTGGAAGACCCCCTTTCCAAGAAGGCTGATGAATCCTACGCCTCTCTTCCCCGTTCCTGTTTTAGACAAGGTGTACAAAACTACGACCCAGGGTTAGCACCACTGGGGGAAGTGGGAAGAAACAGAAGATACAGAAGCACGGTGGGTTTAAAGTCAGCTTTGGGAAAATTAAATATATTTTGGAATGGCCCACGGACCGACAATTTACAGTAAAGTTTAATTGAAAGACTGTGCCATAACTAAATTATATGCACAATCCAGATTAAACACCAATCGGGGCACTTGTCACACAGGAAAATGAGAACCCAGTCCTGTTGTCCAGCAAGAACAAAATTTCCCCGTCAGGTCTGATCCTGTCCCTCCAGTTTCCTAGCTGCCTAGGTCGGTAGTCTCTCAAACATGTTCTGTATGAGTTGCCATCTGCATGTTCATCCCTGACAGCCTGCTGCACTGCCTCAGAGACTTCTTTCTCCTTTCACTCTTCACTCTTTTTTTTTAAGATTTATTTATTATTATGAGTACACTGTAGCTGTCTTCAGACACTCCAGAAGAGGGCGTCAGATCTCATTACGGATGGTTGTGATGACCATCCATCACATGTGGTTGCTGGAATTTGAACTCAGGACCTTCGGAAGAGCAGTCAGTGCTCTTAACCGCTGAACCATCTCTCCAGCCCTTTCTCCTTTCACTCTTGTGGAGCAATTCTTTCTTAATTTTATTAGAACGTGTTCATTGTACGATGCTCCAGGCTTTGTAGGGATGCCATTCAAAGGACATCGTGTCCTCTGACCGTATTCACCCGCCTCCACTATCCTGACCTCCCCTCAAGTCTGTTCTCTTTCTCACTGCCAATCGTCTCGCATTCTCAAGTATACACACATGTATGGAATCTACCTTATACATAAGAGGAGACATTATTTGTCTTTCTGCATCTGACTCCTGTGGGCTGTGTGACTCAAGTCAGGTGGTTCTTCTGAGCTCCAAACCCAGACACACAAACACCTGCTGAATTCCCGAATGAACCTTCATGGCCCCAGGCTCAAATTCACATCTTTCTCCTAAATTGTTTCTCTGTCTCTACTTGTGCTCGTACCATCTGCCTAGAGGCGCAAAAACCGAAAACCAAATAGTTGTTGTACTCTTCCTCTATCTACCCCATCCCTAGCAGTCACTAAATCCAGTTCACGCTGTGTCCTTAACATCTCTTACACACAATTTCCCCTCTCCTTCCTATGGCCCTTGCCAAGGATTATTTGTGTGTGTGTGTGCACGTGTGTGTGTGTGTGTGTGCGCGCACACACACGTGTGCTCGCCCTCCCCCATGCGTGAGCATGCAGATGCCTATGGAGACCAGAAGCATCAGATCCCAGGAGGTGGAGTAACAGGCTATTTCAAGTCACCTGACATGGGTACTGGGAACTGAACTCGGGTCCTTTGCAAGAGCAGTACATACTCTTAACCGCTGAGCTGGCCATCTCTCTCCAGCTCAGTCACGCTGCTTCTCACCAAAGCTGTGGTAAATACCTCCTGTCTCACCAATTTCCCCTTCCTCCTTCCAGTGCTGCTACAGTCTCTAATTAAACACAATCCTGGCAAGTCAGCTCTCCTGAAGAGTCACCTGCCGATCAAGTCTTATGGTTTCTCTCTACACAGCCTTGGCTGTCCTGGAACTCACTCTGTAGACCAGGTTGGCCTGGATCTTACAGAGAACCACCTGTGTCTGTCTCCCAAGTGCTGGGATTAAAGGTATGTGCCACCACACCTGACAATTTATGCTCTCTTATTTCTACTCACTGCACACTTGACCACCAAATACCTATGTTCCCAGGCTACGTCATGCAATAAAAGCTAATATAGACTTGAGCCAAGGCGTCTGGGTTTAAATCCCAATGCTGCTACTTTTTTAACCCTGTATAATTTGGGGGAAAGTTCTAGAACCTCACTTCTGAATTTCTTCCTCTGGAAAGGGAGCATAACAGGAATACTTACAACCTGGCAATGATCTAAATTCAGCTTTGGGGCCGGGGAGCTAGCCTGTTAGCCAGTGCTGTCAATTTTAACTGCTTACAATCGTGTGGCTTGCTCTGTTTACAGAGAAGGAATCTGAGACTCCAGTAAGTACCTTACCTACGATTAAAGCAGCTGCTTGGACATTCAAACAGGATTCAGAATTTCTCACCACCAAAGACTGTACAGGTGTTTTCCTCCCTGTAGGAGGCCTCCTCAGTTCCCCACCTCTGCCCTGCCTAATAGACAAACTCTTCATCTTTAGCTTGAGGGTTTCCTCAAGCTCCCTAATCTCCCTCTGTGCATCTGGTACATGTGTACATCCATCAAACTTGATCTCTCTCTCTCTCTCTCTCTCTCTCTCTCTCTCTCACACACACACACACACACACACACACACACACTCTACAGTGGTTTGGTAGCATGTCTGTCTTCTTGGGACCTCTTGAAAAAGAGAATGCCTTATTAAGTTTTGTCTTCCCAGTATGCCATAAATGTTTCTGAGTGAATGAATAACTCAGCAAATATTATAAACATACATATATATACATATATATCATATAGATATACATAGTCCTCAAGGTTTAACCCTAACAGCTGTCATTTCAGTATCAATCCCTCCCAGCATCCTCCTCTGTCACCCAGAAGAGTCATTTCTGATGATAGGACAGCATTGGATGATGCTGTATTCTCCCAGAACGAGACAGCAAGACTGATATTTGCCTGTGCCTTGCCCTTTCCGGTGCCGTGCCTTTTTTAGTGACACCATGTAATAACCCATAATGAGACTCTGTGTTGCATCCTAATGAGACTTCCTGACTAAAACATCTGAGGCTTTAATTTCTTTCCTATAAGTACCATTTCAGCTCAAAGTTTGCTCTCTCTGTGGCGGTGAGGGGGCCATTTGTCATCGGCTAAGTGCCCATACCTTCGCTTTATCTCTATTAATCTTCTTTGCATTCCAATATTCCTAAGAGCGAACTTAATAGTGAGCATTTCTATACATATTCCCTCTTAGAATGCCCAGCTCTTCCTGACTGCACGTCTATTGTTCCCAAAATAGAACAGTTTACTGCTTCAAATTCAGCTTTGCTGTCTGCAGAGATTTGGGATGAGGAGTACTCTTTGTAATGACCAAATTTCATAGGGTTTTTAAAAAAAAATACACGACCCTGACATTCTGTATGAAGTAGTGTCTTGTTTAATGTGTGTGCTAGAATACTGGCAATGTTAAATATTTTCCCCATCAAAATAATGAGAAGCAGGATAGGTTGGAGAAACCACGTGGCTTGAAGTAGGACCCAAAGGTAGGTGACATAGTGTTTTTCTATTTGCATAAATCCTCTCATTCTTGGAGCTCAGCAGAGAGAAGTAGAGTCCAATGATCTTCTAGGTCTCTTTCAGATCTGAATAGCAAGATTCCTTAATGGCTTTCCAAGCTGTTATTCATCCACTCCTCCAGTCTTACTAAGTGCCCATCATGGACTTAAACCCTTTGAAGTGGATAGTTTTAATATAGAGCCACACTTGATGAGGAATTCTGTAATTTGGCTAATATTCAAACTTTTCTTAATGAAGAACTATAATAAAGGTTGTTGCGTCAAAGAACTAAGACCCACGAACTATTAAGAGTATTGCAGGAGACCATTAGAAAAATAAAGCCGGCTCTCATGTGGTCAGAGCGGAACACAGTTGTATTTGCCCTCTCAAGGCTGAGGGAGACGGATCCTCAGTTCAAGGTCAGCCTGGGCTGCATAGCAAGATGATGTCACAACAACCAAAAGAAACACCTCTATGGGAGATCTCTGCCAGAGTTCTAGGCCCTGGCTCTCTCTTCCTTGCTATGTAGCAAGCCACTGCTCTGAGCCACAGCTTTCCTCTATAAAGAGCAAGAAAGGTATCTGAAGGCAGCCCAGCCCCTGGGAACCCTCTGTTGACTGATTCTTTGAGATTAAGGGAGCCAGAGTTAATGCTAGCTAGTCACAAAGAGAGGTGCTGCCATGCTCGGAACTGGTTGTCATGAAGACTGCACGATGGCCTGAGGAGAGGAATTATTGCTCTACGGGGAGAGATGCTGGTGTTAAAAACAACAGCTCTTACTCCCCAGATTCTAGAATGAAGACACAGCCATCTCTGCTCGCTTCTTAAGAATGAATCATCTAGTCTTAAAATCCGGGGAACATAGTCGGACTAGAAAGTCCGTGTTATAGCTTGAATGGGAAGGGTCCCCCACGGGCTCATGTTTTGAATGCCAATTCTTCCCTGATGGTGCTTGCTGTCTGAGGGGAACCAAGGAACCTTTAGAAAGTAGATCCCTCGTGGTAGCCTTTGGATGCTGTAGGCTGGCTCCTGGTTTCAGCATGCTCTCTGCTTTCTGATTCGCTGAGATAGGAGCAGCTGTCCTCCACTGCACACTGCTACAACCATGTTGTTCTGCCAAGCACTTGAGCCAGGCCACCATGAGTTAAAATTAACATTTCCTTCCTTAAGTTGATTCTGTCAGGCATTTGGGTCACAGTGATATGAAAGTAACCAGTCCACTATCTTTTAGGGTTTTGTTTTGTTTTTCACTGTTTTTTTTGTTTGTTTTTCAAGATAGGTTTTCTCTGTGTATTCCTGACTATTCTGGAACTAGCTCTATAGATCAGGCTAGCTTCAAATGCAGAGATCCACTTGCCTCTGGCTCCCAGTGCTTGAATTTGCCTGCTGCTGCAGTACCTGCCCGCTATGTCCTTCTGAATACAATGCTCAGTCTTCTATACTATCCAAACCTCCCTAATAACCTACTGTAGGCACTCACGAAAGACAGCCCCCTTCTATCTTCTTTTTGTTAGTGGGTCTGTAGCACATACCTCCTTTCTGGATTGTTTCCTTAGCACTCACACAAGCCTGTCTACTTATATTTCTTCCCTTGATGTTCCCTGCTAACACTGGAATTCTAATCTATTTATTGCTAATGCAATAAATGACTAAATGACTCAGAAACAGAGGGAGACATTGGGAAATTTGCAAAGAGCTGAAAACAATTCTCACAACCTAAGAAAATATTCAAGGTCTTTATGGCTTTCACCAGATGCATTTTGATCCCATTCCTTTGATCATAGATTCTTCAGTGTTTGGGGGACAGTGCTGAGTGTAAAAGAATGGATTCAGCATTTCCTACACTGTCTTTTTTAAACTCAGTAAGATTCCCTTTACTCTCCTTGTTCAGTGTTTGGGAGACCAGCTCCCAGGAATGCATGTCCTAGAGGTTGTGGCTACTCTCTTGTGTTCCTAATGTGGTCTTGCCCACAACCCAAAATCCTTTTTCTACTGGGAGCTCTACTCTGAATATACTGGGCGGTGGCTAATTCACACCACCAGCTTCTTCCTTACAAACCCCTGTGACAGATGCTACCACCTTCCAGCATTACATTCTTAACCACCTGTACCTTCCAAAGGATTTTATAGTTGACACCCCAAGACAGAACAATCCTCTCCTTACAATCTCTTCTCACACTCTCTCACAAGCTCCTTGAGCTATGCAGGACAAGTAGTACCCTGTTCCTCATCTTACAGATGAAGAAAGTGAGCTAAGATCTGAGAGGTCAAATGTCTGCATGAAGTTGCAGAGCTTGGTGTGGGATTCAAATCCAAGTCTATCTGCGTAGTAGCATTCTATCTTCTGCAGGAAAAAGATGACTGCCACCAAATCACATTATGGAGACATTTCTTAGGTCACCTTAGCATGACTATCCAGGAGTATTCTCTTCAGATTGGAGCTTGCTTCTTACAGCTAAGCTCATTGCTGAGGTGATAGAGGACACAGGATACTGGAGCCTGTAGCTGGGGACTACAGCAAATCTCTGGGAGATGCGCCCGGGGAGATAATCACCATAGGACCAATGAATGTGCTGCTCTGTCATAATGTATAAAATTGCTTGAATTATGGTCCAAGACCCTAAGAGATCGCTGTGGTAGTTTGAATGAGAATGGCCCCTGAAGGCTCATATATTTGAATGCTTGGTCCCCAGTGGTGGAACTATTTGGGAAGGATTAGGAGGAGGTGTGGCCTTGTTGGAGGGGGTGTATCACTAGAGGTAGGCTTTGGGCTTTGAGGTTTCAAAAGCCCATGATGCTGTTCCCCAGTTAATTGTCTCTGTTCATGATTGTGGATCTAGATGAGAGCTCTCAGCTACTGCTCCAGCACCATTCCTGCCTGCCTGATGCAATGTTCCCCGCCATGATCGTCACAGACTTTAGCCCTATGTGACTGTAGCTCTAAATTAAGTGCTTTCTTTTATAAGTTGCCTTGGTCACTGTGTCTTATACCAGCAATAGAAAAGTAAGATGTTGGACAACCTTACTAGTAAGTCAGCAGTGAGAGCTGTCAATCTTAGCACCCCCCGCCCCCCCCACAATCCCACTGAGATGGACTATCAGCAAGGAAAGGAAACGTTACAGTTGGGCCAAACATTTCCCAGAGCCACTACCCTCACACAGCATCTTTACGTATCCAGGGGATGACTCAGTAGTTAAGAGCCTTTAGCTCCTGCTTGTCCTCATGACTGGGTGCCCTTTTGAAGCAGAGAGTGCAGCAGACTGGCCTGCGTAGGAGGAGTCAAGGCAGGTCAGAGGTCACTGAGGGAGGCAAGCCCTTGAAGGGATAACATGACGCTGAGTAACCCGAGAGGAGATAACCAGGACCACGTGGAGATAGAAGAGAGAACACTTAGTGTCGTTTTTGTTCTTGAGATGGTGCCCCATACAGCCCAGGCTAACCTGGAACTCCCTCTATAATTAAGGCTCACATTGAATGTGGGTGGGTTTCCTGCTTCTGCCTCTCAAGTGCTGAGATTATAGACATGCATCACCACAACTAACAAAAGAATGCATTAAAAAAAAGCCAATAACTTTAAAGAGACTCAAGTAGAGATGAAAAAGAAATGATCAGAGTAAGGGTGCTGGGGAGTGAACTTGAGCTCTCTGCAAGAGCAGCAAATAAGTGCTGAGCTACCTCTCCAGCCCCCAACAGGTCATTTTTAAATATGAACATTTCATCCATTCATGGTGATAGTAGGATCATGAGTTGGAGTTCAATTTAATCCGATAAAAAAAAAAAAAAGAAAGAAAGAAAAGAAAAGAAAAACTCACCACTTCAAATGTGAAGTGAAAATCGGAGTGACCACCACCACTGGAGACTAATTCAATGGTCTGCAAGGAGGGAAGAGGAGCACAAAGACAGACAAGGCAAGAGCAAACACTGACAGCTCTGCTGTAGCCAGAAGATCAGGTAATGACGAGAGTCTCAACTGGAGCAAAACTAGCAAGGACACAGAGCTGTCACACACACACACACACACACAATCAAAGAAGAATTGTAAGCACTTTAAGAAACTCAAGTTACCCAATAAAAATTCACTGATTCGCTGTGTTATATTAATTGAAAAACACAGCCCTAGAGTGCCCAGTCCCAGATAAAATGAGATACCCTTTTCCTTCTAAACACAGATAAAATTATTCCATGTAATCTATAAACAGCACACGGAGATTCAGAGAGCGCAACAGCAAAGGCCTTCAGGACTCGGGTGATGAATGCGTACATTATTTCCTTAATGTTCCAGACGAAACATTAAAGAGACCAAGCAGGGAGTAGAAGCCAGGGGGAGGATGAGAAAAAGACACACAGAGACCAAGAGACAGAAAGACAGACAGGTCCTGATCTCTGTAGCCAAAGACATAGGAGAGGAAGCCTGTCCAGACAGAACGGTTGCTGACAATACCCCCATTCCAGCCAAGTACCATGGGGAAAGCGGCCCACAACCCTCAACCATCAAGCCTTTTCTAAGCAATTTGTATTATTTCATTTAGTAACCCCTAGGGATTGTATGAAATTAGCATTTCCCTTTACTTCAATTTTTGTTTTTATTTCACGTATGTGTTCTGTGTACCTGCTCATGAGGGCATAGACACCGATGTGTATGGCCTCTCGTGTCTGTGGAGGTCAGAGGACAATGCTGGGGATCTTCCTCCTCCTCCTCCTCCTCCTCCTCCTCCTCCTCCTCCTCCTCCTCCTCCTCCTCCTCCTCCTCCTCTTCTTCTTCTTCTTCTTCTTCTTCTTCTTCTTCTTCTTCTTCTTCTTCTCCCAAGGTTTTGATACAGAGTCTCACTCCATAGCCATAGCTGGCCTGAAACTCACTATATAGACCAGGATGACATCAAAAAGAGGTTTGCCTGTTTCTGCCTCTTGAGTACTGGGATAAAAGAGGTGACCACTACTATATCCTGCCAATTCACCATTTTTCTCTTTCTTTCCCTTCCTTCCTTCCTTCCTTCCTTCCTTCCTTCCTTCCTTCCTTCCTTCCTTTTTAAAAGAGACAGGGTCTCACTATGTAATCCAGACTAGCCTGAAAGTCACTATGTAGACCAGACTGGCCTCAAACTCATAGAGAGCCACCTGCTTCTGCCTCTGATGCTGGGATTTAAAGCACAGCACTGAGAGTTTGCCCATGCTCCAGTGAGCATATAGACTTGGTATATATATTTTTTCTTCTTTTTTGGGGGAGGAGGTCACATAGGTGAGGGCTGGGCATGGGAAGACTGGGACATGAATGTGATTTGGGTTTATTATAAATTCTCAAGTATTCAATAAAAATGTTACTTTTTTTTAAAGCATGCATCACCACATTTAGCTCATTCACCTTATTTTTCAAGGCAAGGATCTCTGACCTAACCTGGAACTCATGGACCAATGAGAGAGCTCGGGGACCAATGAGCTCTCTGACACTCTTTGTCTTGAACTCCCCTACCCCCCCCCATCTTCCACTCTGGGGTTACAGATCTGAGCCACCACATCTGGTTTTTCCCATGGGTTCTGAGAAGCTAACTCTGGGCCTTATGCTTGGTGAGCAGGTGCCTTACCAACTGAGCCATCTCTGGCTTACAGATATGGCTAATGCCAATATCACCAAGGCCACTCAACTAGTAAGCTCCTCTGACTATCCACTGGTGGATACCAAAGAATGAATCCAGTGAACCAACCGAGGAGAGAGAAGAGGTACATCTTCTAGGCAGAGAACAAACAGCCTATTGGAGCCTATGGGAGGACAGGAAGAAACCTCAGCTGTGTTTTCAATATGCTATTAATTATCACAAAACTACAACAAACAGGCATTGTGGAGTCTAGCTTGCCGATGAAGAGACTCAGCAAATAAGCACTTTGCTCGAGATCACCCAGGCAGCAGGCAACAGGGTCACAGTTTAAACTGGTTCTCGCTGGCACCCTGAGAGAGCAACCGGCTAGAATGGCCTTGGAGCATATCCCAACAGTATTGTCTCTGCCACATTAGCTGCCCTGTAATGACCCAGAAAGCAAGACCTTTAAGAAGGGGCTGAGAAACGGCTCAGTGGTTAAGAGCACATACTGCTTTTCCAGAAGACCCGAGGCTTGTTCCCAGCACCCATGTCACAGGGCTCACAGGCACCTGCAACTCCAGCTCCAGGGGCTCTGACATGCACATGTAAATCACATTTAAAGAATTAAGTAAATCTTAAAAATGAAAAGAAGAAGGAAGAAAGGTAGGAAGGAAGGAAGGAAGGAAGGAAGGAAGGAAGGAAGGAAGCCCTTAGAGAAAAGGCCCCGTCCTGCTCCCTGGGTTTGTCAGTCAGCCTGCCCAAGTCTGAGCGTCTCCATCAAAGGGAACAGAGCCACCGCCGATTTCTCTAACTCTGAATGGTAAGAGATGAGAGTGTGGGCCAGTACTCCCCCTTATCCAGTTCTGAGAGCTGGACCCAGGGAATGACTCCCCCAGCTCCCCTCTTTGCATCAAAGACAGAACAAGCAGGGGAAGCTGAATGGGGAGCACGGGGTGGGGGGGGGATATTTCTCCTTAACCCTAAGTTCTGAGAGTTGGGCCCAGTGCGTCCAATGTTCTCTCCTATCTCCTGTGTATGGCAGAAGAAAGGAGAATGACCTAGATTTTCTTAAAAACAAGGCTTTGTTCATGTTTTGCCGCGATGTACTGTGACACTGTGTTTCAGCCTGTTCTTTGAATCACAGGAATGTTCTGGAAAGGATCTGGGCTGCTGGGTCAGACAAGGCTTGAATGTTAACTTGAGCCCTTTCTAGCGTTGTGTCCTTGGGCAGATTGAGGCTCAGTCATTTTCATCATAACACAGAGATAATGCAGACCTCCATGGTGCTCTGAGGGTTCTGGAGCGGGAAGCACACACACCCAGCGTGCACATGGCTTTCACTAAATGACAGCTTTTATATTGCTTTTTTCCAAACTCCTGGGTCCTCAAGACCCTTGTCTGCCTTGAGCAGTCTGTAAAACTCGGGTCTTTCCCTTTTCTCTGGTTCTTTTTTATGCGTACTTACCGGTATTAAAAGAGATGATTCTTCTTGCAAATCAAATACTAATGGCTCCATAGTAGAGCTGTTGGTTTGTGAAAGACCACACACTTATCAACAACAGTGAAGACATGTTTTCAACATGTCGGTACTGCTCAGTCAATATTGCATATGCTGATTAGCCTGAAAACAAGTAGAAGGTACTCACAAAGTTGACAAAATAACATATGCTCTGAATGTTCAGTTTCACTTTAAAACTGTTTTTCCCTCCTCTCCAAAGAATAAGAGTGATTTTATGAGCTTTGTGTAGATAGACAAAGACAGTTTTCCTTTACAGACTTTTGAGTCTTAAGAACCTGTAGCTAGGGGGATAGAGAGATGACTCAGTGGCTAAGAACACTGGCTGCTCTTCCAGAGGACCTGAGTTCAATTCCCAGCACCCACATAGCAGCTTACAACTGTCTATAACTCCTGTTCCAGAGGATCTGACACCCTCACACAAACGTACATGTAGTCAAAATACCAATGCACATAAAATAAAAATAAATTTAAAACCAACCCCCCCCCCACAAAGAACCTATAGCTAGACAGGTTATTGTTGCTGGAGCAAACCTACTATTGCTATTCTGTTAAGTGGACATAGTATGAAACTGATTTCTAATGAGTTATCATTATGCCCATGGTTAGAGCATCTCTCAACTCTCATCAGGGAAGTAGGCGGCAGCTAACACAGAGAATATGCGGGGCTGATGAGATGGCTCAGCGGTTAAGAGCACTGACTGCTCTTCTGAAGGTCCTGAGTTCAAATCCCAGCAACCAGATGGTGGCTCACAACCTTCTATAATGAGATCTGATGCCCTCTTCTGGTGTGTCTGAATATAATGTACTTACAGTGTACTTACATATAATAATAAATAAATCTTTAAAAAAGGAGAATAAGAGATCACTAGGTGCCCAGCATCTAGAACATTCTCCCTCCTCCAATGCTCAGGGATTATTACCATGGAAGAGGCAATAGAAAGACTGTAAAATCCAGAGGCAGTGGATGGCTTCGATGAACAGTGCTCTCCAGATGCCAACGGGGAAGCTGCACACAGGAGCTCGCCCCTGTTGTGACAACAGGGAGGACACCGGCACAAGTCAAGCTGTACAAACCCCAGCATGGCATCAAGTCCTACCACGAGGAAAGGAACTGCTGGCAATGGATATCTCGGGCAAGAGGGTGGGTCCTTTTTTTTTTAAGGTTGTGACCCCTGGTAAGAAGACCGACCGCACTGGGGAGGGGGGATGACCCCACACCCTGGAATGTCTGGGCACTCACTGGACTTTTACAAAAAAAAAGAAAGAAGAGGACATGAAGTCAGGTTTGTGGGAATGGATCTGGGAGGAGTTGGGTTGGGAGGAGGAATTCGATCAAAGTACATCGTGTGAAATTATAAAGAATTAAAATATCTAATTAAAAATTAGCGATACTCTGTGCGTCATCCTGGAGCTGGAGTTACCACCTGACTTTCCAGAGCCTAGGCGATGTCAGGCTATGCTTTCCTGGAGACTAAAGTTGTGGCAGATTTTCCTACAATGGACCAGGTTATTCTTGCTATTTCTCATGAAGCTTAGTGGGAGAACATTTGAGAGCATATGCTACCGTGTCAACGGATACTAATTCCTCCATTAGTGTAGCTCTTGGGGAATTTCAGCCTAAGCCTAACGGGTGGCCGTTTGGGAATCAGAAATAGCTACTTATAGCCCCACCCCTGCCCATGAGTCTGCTCTGTTTAGTCTTCCCCTCCTCCATCAATCCAACCAGGAAGAGCAGAATAGGGCGAGTGAGAGGTTGTCAGTCACAGCTGAACTGTAACCCTTTAAGGCACACTACCACCTGGATGTCCTTCAGAGCCCTTGTGCCGTCAGCTTCTCCTTTGGCTTTCACAATACTCCCCTGCACTGTCACCACACTTTGAAGACGAGGGATTGTTAAACTGATCATTTGAGTGCAGACAGACACAAGGAAAGAGCCATGCTGGCATGCTGAGTCCGGCTTCAAGCTGGATGTCTAGATGTCTACTTGGCCTGACTGGGGCTACGAATTGCTTAGCTCTGTTGGTGGGAATCAAGGTGTGGACCATGGTAAGCACAAGCAAGCTTATTCGTTTATTTAAGTAAGATTGCCTAGCTGCTTCTGAAATAGCAAGGCACTGTGCTAGCTCACTGAGGTAGAGCCGTGGCCTGGAAGGAGAATGGGGTTTGGATTCATGTGGTCTGTGTGGACACATCGCCTCTGGTAAAGGTCACTACGTGCTAGCTGCTGTCACTGGGAGGTGAGACGGAGGACACAGAGACCAATTAGATATTGCTCTGACCTTTCAAAAGCTGTGATGAGAAATACAATGTGTGTTTTCAGGTAGCTGTCACTGAAGGCAGAATACAGCCATTGTTATCAGTGGAACAGCGGGACTGTGGCCAAACCACAAAGGAGGCTCCCAGATTGTCAGAGCTAATTCACCCGGTCACTGTGGGACATGGTCAATTTTCAAAGGCAACATGTCAATACTCAAAACCTATCAGACGTGTGCGTGCTAACAGCTCCTGGGACTTCACGGTTTTAACACTGGATCATGCCTCTCTTTCCTGTGTCTCTGCCAAGCTGGGTTTTTATTGATTCCTATGATAGAATGGAACAGGAAATAAAAGCAACAGCCAACCAAACTCTGGGGCTTAAGAAGGTCTGGTCCTCTGACAGACACACAATCCCATTAGTAAATGGCTAGGATGACTTTAAAATTAGATAAAACAGGCTGGAGAGATGGTTCAGCAGTTAAGAGCAGGTTGGAGAAGTCCCTGGCTCCATTCCGAACAACTTGTAACTCCAGCCCTGAAAGATGCTTACATTCGTGTGCACACACCACCCACCACACACATACTCATAATTTTTTAAAAAAGTAAAAAGATGAGATAAAACAATGTTTTTGATGCATTGCATTATTTTCTCTAATAGTTACTAGGACTTAAATACTAAGTTATTATTAAATTGTTCGGGTCAAACTGCTTAATATATGAAAGTACTTGTTATTCATTTTTACTTGGAGATTTGTGAAGTGCTCTTGGGATTTCAAAGAATGGAGAGACGCCATGTGAGATGGGACACCCAGGATTCAGAAGATAGGATGCTTTGGAGAGGAAGGATTTGAACATTGAAGGCAGCTGGATGTGGTGACACACACACTTGGGATTCCAGTGCAGAGGCAGGAAGGCTGTCTCAGCCGCTTCTGAGCACCTGTGGGCAGCACTTTATAATCAGACTGCTTCCTGGTAACAAGCTCCCGTTGTCACAGATGAGTCACCAGTTACCATGCCCTCCCCACCACAATGGACTGTATCCCCTGAACCAGGAACCCAAATAAATCCTCCATCCCTCGAGTTGATTTTGCCCGTATCAGCCACAGCCTCGAGGAACCCCAACTAATACACCCAAGAGTGTCGCCAGCAGGTATAACCACATCAGCTGTCTTTGGCCATGTTCCCAGCCATGATGGCATAAACTCACCCTCTGAAACTGTAAGCAAGCCCCCAATTAAATGCTTTCCTTTGTGAGTTACCTTGGTCACAGTTGTCTCTTCAGAGCAGTAGATCAGTAACTAAATCAAGAGAGCATAAAGAAGAAGCTTAGAAAAGAATGTATGAAGGTCTCAAAGTATTTTGTTTCCTGCAGTGCATAGAAAATTAGCCAGCCAGTTTCCAGAAGTATGAAGAGTCATAGGAGATAGTTTTCCTGTGGACAGACTCTCCTAATGTGACTTGACATTCTCCATGAGCTAAAGAGGTGTGTCCATCTCTCCCCAACAAAACCTAAGCAGTTTCGTGGCTATGCTAAGAATGGACTATGTGACTTCCATGCCCAGGCCAGGGAAGGCAAGCCACCTTCTGACTGGTGTCCCAAGGGTCTGTCACTCTAGGAGCCTAACCAGGGCTGTGAGGTACAGATCAGCCTCTCCAGAGAGCTTGCATGGGAGACCACCCTTCAACTCAGCTCAAGTCCCAACTCCCAGGCAGCGTGTGTGTGAACACACTTCCCCATCAGTGTAGAGCTGACTTTTTAAAGAGTCTTGATTGACAGTGTTTGCCGGGTTTCATGCTGTTTGGAACTGACTGGTTTCAAGTCTTAAATTTCCCACCAAGAGGAATTTGGGATAGAGTGCACACTGGCTCTCTAAAGGCAGTTTGAGCCAGGTTCCACATCAGATATCTGATTAGAGCTTCCAGATATCATGTCACCACTGAGCTGAGTCCTCCAGGCAGAGGACACCACGTAATGGAATCAAGGCTCCTCTCCCGTACTCTGTCCAAATGGCAAGCCCCTGCGATGGTTATTTCATGTTAGTTTGGAGACTATCATTAAACTACTCAGTGGAACTCCAGAGAGCCAAAGGTCAGAGGGCATTCTATACATTCTCTGCTTTGTGGACAGGAGCTGAAGAGTGGCTTGATGGAGTTGCTATACTTGTAAATCAATTGGTTTCTGATAGCCAAAATGAAAAGATCAATAACCAACCCGTAGAAAAACAATCGGGGCCGGCAAGATCACTCTACCAGTAAAGGTGCCTGCAGCTAAGCCTGACAGTCTGAGTTTAATCCCCAGGACAAGACCCACATGTGTGCAATGTTAATTGTTTTTCAAACAGATGATTGTAATATTTCAAAATGTTCTTTCATAGAGATATGTTATAGATTTAACCATTCAGCTATTTTTGATGTTACATTCCACTTTTCCCTAAACAATGTTGTGATGAGCACCTTTGGGCACAAGTCAACATCTGCTTTCCTGATTATTTTGGAATAGATTCTAAAGGTAGAATTCCAGAGTCAAAGGACCCGTCAGCTGGCTGATGGTGGCTCACTCACACCTGTGATCTACAGATCAAGTTCCAGGACAGCCAGGGCTGCACAGAGAAACCCTGTCTCCAAGAAAAAAAGAAAAAAGAAACCAGAAAGGGCCTGTTCATTTAAAGTCTGTTCCATTAGGGATATATAAATGTATTGTTCAGGTATGAATTCTCATTTCACCTCATCTTTGACAAACCGAAGTTAGTTTATGTTTATAAAGTTTACATAGTTTATATATTTATAGTTTATAGTTTAGAAAGTGTTGTTAAGTAGGGACAAATGCTTACTCACCAATTTAATTTTTTATTTATACATATTTGATTACCAGTGAAGCTGTGTGTGTGTTTTTGTGTTTATTAGATATTTGCAATTCTTTTTAAATTTTATTTTATAGACCATTTGTGTTTGGTGCATGCCTGTACATGTGTGTGTAGGAACTCCTGACACAGTGTGAGTGTAGAGATCAGAAGACAACTTCTGTGGGAGAAGCTGACTCTCTCAAATGCGGCTTCTGAGACTCTCACAACTGGAGCTTTTAGCAGCCGAGCCATCTCGCCAGCCCAATAGTTGAAATTTTTATTATATGAATTATCTGTGTGAGTGTGTAGTCTGTCCAGGAAGCAGAGAACAAAAGAAGAAGCACTCAGGAATAATGGAAGTACTATATCACTGACAGCTGACTGTTAGGTGGTGATATATCACTGACAGCTGACTGTTAGGTAGTGATATCACTGACAGCTGACTGTTAGGTAGTGATATCACTGACAGCTGACTGTTAGGCAGGTGGTACTATATCACTGACAGCTGACTGTTAGGCAGGTGGTACTCCATCACTGACAGCTGACTGTTAGGCAGATGGTACTCCATCACTGACAGCTGACTGTTAGGCAGATGGTACTATATCACTGACAGCTGACTGTTAGGTAGTGATATCACTGACAGCTGACTGTTAGGTGGTGATATATCACTGACAGCTGACTGTTAGGTGGTGATATATCACTGACAGCTGACTGTTAGGCAGGTGGTACTATATCACTGACAGCTGACTGTTAGGTGGTGATATATCACTGACAGCTGACTGTTAGGTGGTGATATATCACTGACAGCTGACTGTTAGGTGGTGATATATCACTGACAGCTGACTGTTAGGTGGTGATATATCACTGACAGCTGACTGTTAGGTGGTGATATATCACTGACAGCTGACTGTTAGGCAGGTTTCAGAAATCTGTGGATCAGTTACTTCCTGTTGCTGATTAACACGGGAACAAAGGTGCCTTACAGGAGGGAGGGTTTATTTGATGATGTTGGTTCCAGAGGGGTCGATAATGGCAGAGAATTATGGCAGGAGGCAAGCGTGGCCACTAGGGCTGAAAACTGAGGACTCACGTCCAGAAGCACAAGCAGGAAGCAGGAGAAGTAAACTTAAAGTGGTGCCAGCCTCCAGTGACATACTTCCTCCAACACTGCCTGTCTCCTAAGTCTCCCAACAGCACCACCAACTGCAGAACAGTGTTCAAATGCCCCAGACTATGGGGACATTTCTCATGCAAATCACCTCAATCGACAACAAAGTGGCCTGCGTTATATTATTGCTGTCAAGTTTTAGGTTGTTTGTTATGGTGGCTGTCTATAAGTGTCTAGCCCTGTTTTCTCCATGGAGCAACAAGGAGAAACAAGCAAAAGGCGGTTGAACAATTTCTGGCAAGCTAAAACCCGCAGGCTTCCATTGCTTCTCCTTCAGGAGGCTAACAGAGCTGGAACGGGTCCTGAGACGAAGTTATTACAGAAGATGAATCATCATGTTTAGTATTAAGTGCTCTCTGGTAGTTAGACAATTAGATCACTCTGAAAGGGCCTGGAAGGACACTTTCCATTTCATTCCGTGTGAGACCCAGCAAAGGGGCCAGGAATGCTATGTTTGAATATGAAAAGCCTCCACCCAGTGGGCTCAGGATCTCAGTGCTTGCTCCCTAGCTGGTAGTGCTATTTTCCTAGGTTATAGAAACTCCCTCAGGCCAGGGCATGGTGGCCCCTGTCTTTAATCCCAGCATTTGGGAGGCAGAGGCAGGTGGATCTCTGTGAGTTCAAGGCCAGCTTGGTCTACAATAGCAAGTCCAGGACATCCAGGGTTTGTTACACAGAGAAACCCTGTCTCATTAAACCAAAAGAAGAAGGATGGAGGAGGAGGAGGAGGAGGAGGGGAGAGGGGGAGGGAAAGGGGGAAGAAGAAGAAGAAGAAGAAGGAGGAGGAGGAGGAGGAGGAAGGGAGAGGGGGAAGGAAAGGGGAAAGGAAGAAGAAGAAGAAGAAGAAGAAGAAGAAGAAGAAGAAGAAGAAGAAGAAGAAGAAGAAGAAGAAGAGGAGGAAGAAGGAGGAGGAGGAGAAGGAAAGGAAGGAGACAGAGAGAGGGGGAGGGAGGAGGAGGGAGGGAGGGAGGGAGAGAGAGAGAGAGAGAGAGAGAGAGAGAGAGAGAGAGAGAGAGAGAGAGAGAGAGAGAGAGAAGAAAGTCCTTCAGGTGAGACCTGACTGGAGGAATTAGGTGGCTGGGGATATTGATATTACTGCGGGCAGGAGGGACAAGTATGTCACTATTATCCCTGGTAGTACCCTCTGCCACATGTTCCTACTATCATGAAGCCTGAATACATAGGACCAAAAGTTTATGCCTGAAGCTTTTGAAACTGTAACCTGCCCATGTCAGATACTGGGATTAGGGGCACAAAAAAGTAACTGGCACAAGGGGCACCCACTTAGCTTTGGGCAGGATTGGGAAGGCTAGCACACTGTCTTTGATTGCTGGTTCACTTGTTCTGGGATCTGGAGCGGCCTTGAGTGTCTCAAGGATTTCTCCATCACTTTACAAACAGGGTAACTGAGATTCTCAGGACAGAAGATACTTAGCTAAAAGTAACTAAGGTTACTTTTTTTGTTTCCAGGGGAAACAATTTTGTTCAGGGAGGGGTAAATTGTGGCTATTAGTCTGCAATGGTTACTTAAGAATAGATAGTACTCAAACAGCAATGGTCATAACCGTGGCCCTTATCCAAGGAGATCCACTAAGTCATTGCTGAGGTTAGTTCTAAGCTCTGATGTCTTGTGGTCATTTCTGGGAAGTTCACCTGTACATTCTAGGCAAAGACTGGGTTCCAGTCTAGAACAACTGATTCCACAGACCATAGTCTCTGGAGAATCTAGCCTGTGGGTAGCTGAGCATAGCTGATGCCAATAACCAGAAAACAAAACCCTGTTTGCCTAATGGCATATTAGTGGCTCCACCTTTGTGGTGTAGGATATATACAGTTTTGCTTTGTTCACAGATAGCCTTGAAACTTTAAAATATGGGCCCAAGTAGCAAAAGAAGACTGTTCAGCTAACCTGGAAAAGAGCTGTGGAGGTTGTGGGGCGAGAGGGGTGTGCGCATGGGGACATTGTAGCCAAGGTTGTTTCACTGTGTTAGGGAACAGTTTCCTCTGTAACAGCCTTGTTTCAGACAGAGGGGATCAATCAGACATAAGAGGAAGGAAATGGTTGTTCTTGGCTCTCTAGAAACCCATGTGAAATAAGGCACTTTAGGATTGTTCTATAGAGAAGATAAAGGGGAGACCCTGAGAGTGATGTGCATGTCATTTGGGGAAGGCCCATGAATACAAGACAGATTGTACACGTCACTAGATGAGAGCAACACCTGCTTTCTTTACTGTTAATAATCCAAGTGGTAACAATGTAGCTGGCAATCCGTTTTCTTAGTGGATGAATTAAGAATGAATGGGTGAATGAATGAATGAATGAGTTCCCTAAAGGTTTTCACAGGTGGGAGACAGGGTTAAAGCTGTGCTTTTATTGGGCATTCTGGCATCAGTACATATGCCTAGGGGAGATGGGGGTGTGAACAATGGGAGGAAGTGGCTGGGAAACAGATCTGGAGTGAGTGGAAAGGAGACTACTAGGTGTTCAGTCAGGCTTTCACGTTTTCAAGCGATGATGCCTTTGATGGGCACATAGAAGAAGTCTTAGCTTTCCTCCTGCCTATTTATCCTGCTGTTCCCGTGTGGTTATGTGCTGCTGATTAACAACTGACTTTCTTGGGGGAAGAAGACTAGGCTGTGTTATTTGTCCATTTCTATGCTGCTGTGACCAAATTTATCAAGCTCAGACATCTAACACCGAGGCTCCCAGGGCAGGAGATCTGCCAAGGAGATCCTCTCCTAGGCAAGCAGAGGTCGGAAGGGGGCTCGGTCATGTTGCCTCCTGTCCTAGACTAGCAACAGTGGTGGTACCTGACCTTATACCACTGACAGCAAGACTGGCCCCAATCAAACCTCGTTGTATCCAGCTCTACTCAAATTTGGGTGCCTGGGACTCCTTGACTGCTGCATTTCCTTGCCTGATATAGGCAGTCAGGACGTATCATCAGTTATATCACTGAACTATGATTTACGGTCAGTCTGTCACACCCTACTGCCCTGATATAGATCTTTAATGCTTGGCTGAAGAAAACAACTTCTGGTGCTTTCCTTACTTGCCGCCCCAACTCTTCTCCATGGAGCTATTGTAAATCTGACTTACAGTTGTGTCTGTACTAAAACTAAGATAAAAGGCAAGGACTAACACCAGAGGTACCTCGTTGTGTACACTGTAGGACACGCACACACACACACATACACACACATACACACACACACACACACACACACACACACTCGTGCAGTAAGAACAATAGTAATAGTAAAATTTTAAAAGTCCAAAAGATGAAAAATAATTTATTGAGACAAAATAAGACAAGAAGACTTTAAAACAGGTAGGTGACTCCACACACAGTGGACTGGTTTCTTCCACATCAATAAATAACCAAGAAAATGATGGGCAGTGGTGGCATACACCTTTAATCCCAGCACTTGGGAGGCAGAGATGGGCAGATTTCTGAGTTTGAGGCCAGCCTGGTCTACAGAGTGAGTTCCAGGACAGCCAGGGCTACAACAGAGAAACCCTGTCTTGAAAAACCAAAAAAAAAAAAAAAAGTTGCCTTGGTCATGGTGCCTGTTCACAGCAGTAAAATCCTGAATAAGATACTTTCTTAGCAACAGCAGAAACTTCAGCAGGGCGAGCCTCCCTCACCAGAGCCAGCGAGGCCAGACTTTGGTCTGTTCTTGAGTCTCAGGTGGTGCGCCCCCATTGTGTTCTGAGCCACCATGTTGGTCCTGTCTGCTCTGACTCCCAGGCTTTTCTCAGACCTGACATTTCCGAGCTGGGATTTGTAGTCCCATCTGCACAGGCCTCAGGCCTGGCTCTGCTCACCTCTGTGATATTTGCACTAGCTTTAGATGTTCCTGAGAGCTCTCCTGGATCCTTAAAGGCTTGTGAACACCTAAAGCCATCTGGTTCAAGCCCAGACTGTCAGGGCCTATAAGATGGCTCAGCAGGCCTTGCTGCCAAGCCTTGATGTGTGTGACACGGTATGTAAGTGTGTGACACGGTATGTAAGTGTGTTACACGGTATGTAAGTGTCCGCCCCCCCCCCACACACACCTCACACTAATAATAATAAACAAGTTTTAAAGAGAGTGAGACTGTCTCAAACAGCCACAAAGATCAGTGTATATCTGAGAACAAAGGATGAAAATGTTGCCAAGACCTCACCCTCAAATTCCCTAAGCTCTGATTCTGCATCATCCGCTCAGGCCGCAGGAAAGCTGCCTTGTCTCGCTACTCCACAGAAATGATTTCACGGAGCTTTGATTTAATCAAGAGCTCTTATAAATAAATAAGAATTGGATAACTATCCAATAGAACAGATAAATAATTCACAATAGGACCTCTAAAAGAGTAAAAAGCCTGAAACTCCCTTCATCTCCATTCTAAGCAGACCCATTCTGGTTTTGGGGGTCCTTTAGTTTGTGAGGGATAAGATAGATATGACCAGTATATTTTGAGGAGCCAGAATGGAGTTAATTTTCTTACACAGAGACAAGGAAAATTGGAGAAAATCCCAAAGCATAGAAAGCCAGAGACAGTGAAGTAAGTATTGTATATGGGAGAGGGAAGGGGAACTGAACTGGAAATGTAACAACTGAAGAAGCTAATTCAGGCTAAGTATGGTGTGTGACACCAGCACTCTAACAAATGAGAAAGAGCTGTGAGTTCAAGACCAGCCTGGACTATATAGCATGAAGGTCCAGGAAAAAAATAAAAGATGACAGAAGCTAGAGTTGGCTGAGAGCTTATGAGCACATACTCCTGCTGAGGATGTGAGGTGGTTGCCAGGACTCATGTCAGATGACTCACACATGTAACTCTGGCTCCAGAGATTCTGATGCCCTTTGCTGGCCTCTCAGAACATTTACCCTCATGTGCACATGCCCCCACGCAGACAGACACAGAAACAACTAAAAATGAAACTGATTTTTATAAATAGTAAGGGGCTGGAGAGATATCTCAGCAGTTAAGAGCATTGGATGTTCTTCCAAAGGATCCAGGCTCAGTTCCCAGCAACCACATGGCACTCAAAACCATCTGACAGCCTCTTCTGTCTTCCACAGTCACCAGGTCACCAGGCACACACATGATATACATGCATGCGGGTAAACACTCATACACAAAAATAATAAAAATTTAAAAATTTAAATAGTAATAATAACAACTCATGATTCAGTCAGGTTTACTTTGGGCACACAAGGCTGGTACACCATTTGGAAATCAATAAATATAGCTTATCAGCAAGCTTAAAAAAGAAAAAAAACCATATGCTTATCTAGACACAGATAGGGAATTTGATAAAATTTATCATCTGATATAGTTTGGATCTGAAATGTTTCCCAAAGGCCCTGTGCTAGAGGTTTGGTCCCCAGCTTGGCATTAGTAGCAGGTATTGGCTACCCTGAGTGGTGGGAGCCAACAGGTTTTAGGTCACTGGGAGTTGCCTTCCAAGGGGATTTAGTTAGGATAAGCGTCTCCCCCTTTTTCTCTTTCACTCCATGCTTAGTCAGGGTTCTGTAGAGTCACAGAACTTAAGGAATGTCTCTCTATATTGAGGGAATTTATTGTGATGACCAACAGTCTGTAGTCCAACTCCCCAACAATGGGCAGCTGTGAATGGGAAGTCCAAGACTCTAGTAGTTGCTCAGTACCACGAGGCTAGTTGTTTGAGCTGGTCTTCTGTAGAAGGAGGTTCCAACAGATGTGCTGGCAAGTAAGTGCAAGCAGGTGAAGAAGAGTGAATCTTTCTTCTTCCAATGTCCTTATGTAGGTCTCCAGCAGAAGGTGTGGCTCAGATTAAAGGTGTGACCACCGCGCCTGGATCTGGGACTTGTTTTGTCGCAGGCTGACCTTGAACTCAGAGATCTCCTTGCCTCAGTCTCCTGGGATTAAAGGCACGTGCTACCTTGCCTAGGCCTAAGCTTTTCATGGCCACTATGCCTCCAGATCTCCATGCCAAGATCCAGGTCAGAAACTTGTGTCTTCCAGTCTCAAGATCTGGATGCCAGGTGAGCCCTCCAATTCCGGATTGTAGTTCACTCCAGATATAGTCCAGTTGACAACCAGGAGTAGCCATCACACTCCACATCATGAAGTAAGCTCTTCCCTGGCACCAGTCTTACCAGACACACCACAGGCACAAAGCATCCAAGCTGATAGCACAGAATGACACCTCCAAAGCTCTGGACAAAATAAACCTTTCTTTCTATACATTGATTTCTCTGAGGCACTTGTTACAGTAACCAAAAACTGACTAAAACATTTTTTTCATGATAAGCATTACCACCAAACTTAGCACAGAAGCAAATCACTTCTATTTAATAACTAACGGCACCTACAACAAACCTACTGCTAACATCATTGGAAATGTTGAAATACGTGTTTTCTTAGTAAAGTCGAGAACAAGGAAAAATCTTTTCACTACTTTACTCAAAATCCTACTACTTCTTGAAATAAGATAAGAAAAAGAGAAAAAGTAACATGAGAAAGAAAGAAATAAAACTACCCTTATTTGTGAATGACATGATTGTCTACACAGACAACCCCATGGGTTGTACAAAAAGAGCTATTAGTTTTAGTAGATCCAGTAAGAACACTGGACTCAAGTCAGTATTTTAGCAGCCGGGCTTTGGCCAGGTGGTGGCTCACACTTTTAATCCCAGCACTTGGGAGACAGAGGCAGGTGGTTCTCTGTGAGTCCAAGGCCAACCTGGTCTATAGATCGAGTTCCAGGATGGCCAGGGCTACACAGAGAAACCTTGTCTTGAGAAAACCAAACCAACCAAACCAATGAACTGGCCTTACGCTACCCTAGCCATGAAAAAAGTGCAAGCAAGGCTAAAAGTAGCATTTACAACTCTACCAGAAATAAAAACATAAGGTTAAATTTCTGTTTGCAAGACTGAGTGCTGACAACTGCCAGACACTGTGAGAGCAGACCTGAAGAAGAAGCGATGGCCCCGGCCTGAGGGTGGTGTACTACAGGTAAGGATAAAGAGGCCAAGAAGGCCGTTTCTCCCAGATAGATGTATAGGATCAGCCTCTTACCATCGACATCCCAGCTGGACTCGTGTAGAAATAATCAGGTTATCCTACAATGAATATGAAACTAGAAACTGCAACAAGCCCTTTCTTAAAAACCAAAGTCAGGGACCAGGAGATGACGTAGCAGGTAAAAGCACTTGGCAAAAATTCATGGCCCTGCCTCCAAGCCAGCTGAAGGGACAGGACGGACACACGGGTTGTCCTCTGAATTCCCTGTGGTATTTGCATCCTCATGTATGAATTTGTACACACACACACACACACACACACACACACACACACCATGTATACATATATACAAAATAAATAAATATTTTTTAAAGCTGGATGTTGGACAGGGTGGCGTACTGCTACAATGCCACCAGCCTTGTCAAGTGGAGGCAAGAAGATCAAGAGTTTAGGGTTATTTTTGGCTACATAGTGAGATCAAGGACAGTCTGGATTATGAGATCCTGTTCCCAAACAAGTAACAACAACAAAAGTTGGAGGATTGGTACTACCTGGTTTATAGACTTACTATAAAACTGAAGTAATCCGGAGAAGAAAATATTAGGGAAAGGTTAAACATTTAGATAAAGGGACAGAATGGAGCCCAGACACGGGGCCTATACATGTGTGCTGAATTGTTTTCCTTAAAGACAATTCAATGGGAAAAAGATAACCTTTTCAGCAAATGGCACTAAACCGATTGCAAAAGCCAAAACAGCAACACCTCATGCATCCCTTATAGCACATACACAAGTTAACTCAAAACAGCATAGCCCAGGTCTGAGGTGAGTGCTCAGTGGTTAGGAACACTGGCTACTCTGGCAGAGGGCCTGGGTTCCATTTACAGCACCCACATGCTCACACTACCTATAAGTCTAGCTTTAGGCGATCTGATGCCTTCTTCCCGCACCCCCACATCAGACACTCATATGGTGCACATACATACATGCAGGCAAAACATTCACATAAAATAAAAATATATAACTCAAAAGGTTTTTTTTAAAAAAAACAACCATAGTCCTAATTTTAAAACTGAAGATGGTAAAACTTTTCAAAGACAACAGAAAATTTTGTGAACTTAGACGAAGCAAAGATTTCGTAGAGAATGAAAACAAAGCTATAGTGTAAAATAAGATGTTTTCAAATTAAAATCCTAATATAGGACATGTATCCAGAATGTATCAAGAACTTTCCAGCCTCAGTGATAAGGAAACAATACATTTACAAAATAGACAACTGGTAAAGATCATTTCCCAGTTAGTTGGTTACCGCTTTGTCTTTTTGACAGTGTCTTTTGCCTTGCAAAAACTTTGTAATTTAATGAGGTCCCATTTGTCAATTCTTGATCTTAGAGCATAAGCTATTGGAGTTCTATTCAGGAAATTCTCCCCTGTGCCCATATGTTCAAGGTTCTTCCCTAGTTTCCTTTCTATTAGTTTCAGTGTATCTGGTTTTATGTGGAGGTCCTTGATCCACTTGGAATTGAGCTTAGTGCAAGGAGATAAGAATGGGTCAATTTGCATTCTTCTGCATGTTGACCTCCAGTTGAGCCAGCACCATTTTGATCTTTACCAACCCTACATCCGACAGAGGGCTAATATCCAATATATACAAAGAACTCAAGAAGTTAAACTCCAGAGAGGCAAGTAACCCTATTTAAAAAATGGGGTACAGAGCTAAACAAAGAGTTCTCACCTGAAGAATATTTAATGGCTGAGAAGCACTTAAAGAGATGTTCATCATCCTTAGTCATTAGGAAAATGCAAATCAAAACAACCCTGAGATTCCATCTCACACCAGTCAGAATGGCTAAGATCAAAAACACAAGAGACAGCAGTTGTTGGCGAGGATGTGGAGAAAGAGGAACACTCCTCCACTGCTGGTGGGATTGCAAGCTGGTACAACCACTCTGGAAAGCAGTCTGGCGGTTCCTCAGAAAACTGGGCATGACACTCCCGGAGGATCCGGCTATACCACTCCTGGGCATATACCCAGAGGCTTTACCTGCATGCAATAAGGACACATGCTCCACTATGTTCATAGCAGCCTTATTTATAATAGCCAGAAGCTGGAAAGAACCCAGATGTCCCTCAACGGAGGAATGGATTCAGAAGATGTGGTATATTTACACAATGGAATACTACTCTGCAATTAAAAACAATGAATTCACGAAATTCCTAGGCAAATGGTCAGAACTTGAAAATATCATCCTTAGTGAGGTAACCCAATCACAAAAGAACACACATGGTATGCAGTCACTGATAAGGGGATATTAACCCAGAATCTCGGAATACCCTAGACACAATCCGCATATCAATAGATTTCCAAGAAGATGGAAGGAGAGACCCCTGGTCCTGGAAAGACTGGATGTAGGGGAACGCCAGGACAGAGAAGCGAGAGGGGGTTGAATGGGGAAAAGAGGGAGGGAAGGGGGCTTATGGGATTTTTGGGGAGGGAGGAAACGGGAAAGGGGAAATGATTTTGAATGTAAATAAAAAAAACTTAGAAAATAAAATAAAATAAAAAAAAAAAACAAAATAGACAACTGGGCTAGAGAGATAGCTCAGCGGTTAAGAGCACTGACTGCTCTTCCAGAGGTCCTGAGTTCAATTCCCAGCAACGACATGGTGGCTCACAACCATCTGTAATGGGATCCGATGCCCTCTTCTGGTGTGTCTGAAGACAGCGACAGTGTACTTACATATGATAAAATCAACAATCAATCTTTAAAGATTCACCAGTCATTCGAAATGAAACTATAAACACCATGAGATGCCATGTCTACAGCAACAGCTAGAATTTTTTTTTAAGGAAAAAAAAAAGATCACCATAAGTGACCATGCCATATAATGTTGAAGACATTGTGGCAACTGGAACTTTAGCTGTTTTTGCTGGCAGGAAAGCAAAATGCAGCCACTTTGGGAAGAGTTTGAAAGTTTCTTCTAAAACTGAAAATATAATTTGGGCTGGATCAGAGGGCCATGCGTCAAGACCTGATTGATTCTCAGGGGTCCCAGGAGATTAGAAAGAAAGCACCAATTCCAAGAAGTTGTTCTTTGACCTCCACATATGCTGGGACACACCCACCCACTCTGTGAATCTGTTATTATGTTTTTTGTTTGTTTATTTGTTTGTTTGATTGGTTGGTTTTTGTTTTTTTGAGGCAGGGTTTCTCTGGGTAGCAAAGGCTGTCCCAGAATTCACTCTGTAGACCAGGCTGGCCTCAAACTCAGAGATCTGCCTGCCTCTGCCTCCTGAGTGCTAGAATTAAAGTTGAGTGCCACCACCTACCGGATTTCTGTGTTGCTGTTTTAAGACAAGATTTCTCTGCGGCCTCAAAGTTTCCTGGCCTCAGCCTTCCAACTACTGAGGATACCAGGATACCATCATGATCAACTGAGTGATTTTTATATGCAATTTTACTTTTATTTTTTACAATGAAAAAAGAAATAATGACTGACCAATCAATCCAAACAATAGTTTATGAGTTAACAGAAATGTCTAACGAGGAATTAGGTTTTATGTCAAATACAGGACAGTGTGACCCGCCACCTCTGTCTTCCCCAGACAATGCACGAATTCCACTTTGAACATTAAAGATTTATGTGGTTTCTCTTTAGAGAGGACAGGTAAAGAACTCTTGAGTACTTTCTCCAAAGTTGGTGAAAGTCAAAAAGCAGAGACTAGCCACTGGGGACAGCCAGAATATGGACTGTGCAGTTCATTTAAATTTTTTTTGGGGGGGGGTTTCAAGACAGGGTTTCTCTGTGTAGCCCTGGCTGTCCTGGAACTCACTCTGTAGACCAGGCTGGCCTCGAACTCAGAAATCCACCTGCCTCTGCCTCCCAAGCGCTGGGATTAAAGGCGTGCGCCACCACTGCCCAGCATTTAAAGTACAAATTAAAATGAGCTGTCGTCTGTCCATGGTCACACTGATAATTCCAGTAGTGTTTGAAGAGTCAGGATGACAGACTGGAGTTTTCACTATTCTGGGGAGACTGTTCGCCACCTGCTTTGCTGCAGCCAAATTACCAGTCATGCAGAAAAAAAGAATAAGTATATTTTCACAGTTAAAAATGTATCAAAATGAGGCCAATGAAAGGCGTGCCTGGTACCCTCAGAGGTCAGAAGAGAGCATCAGATTCCCCGAAACTGGAGCCACAGAAGGTGGTACACCACGGGAGTGCTATCACAGTTATGTAAAACACTATGACCAAAAGTAACTTGCAGAAGAAAAGGTTTATTTCATCTTACAATTTACAGCCCATCACTGTGGGAAGTCAGGGCAGGAACCCTGAGACAGGAACAGGAGCAGAGGTTATGGAGAAATGCTGCTTACTGGCTTGATCTCCCTGGCTTACTTGATTTGATTTCTTTTATACCCCAATCCTTGCCCAGAGATGGCACTGCCCTTAGTGGGCTGGGCCCTCCCACATCAATCATTAATCAAGAAAATGCCCCCCATAGACTTGCCTATGGGACAGTTTGATGTAGTCACCTATCTCAATTAAGATTTAAATAAAAAATATATCCAATAAAAAACAATCTCCATTTCCCAGATATGTCTAGGTTTGTATCAAGTTGACAAGGAAAAGAAAGAGAAAGAGAAGAGGGGAGAAGGAAGGAAGGGAGGGAGGGAGGGAGAGAGAGAGAGAGAGAGAGAGAGAGAAGGAGGAGGAGGAGGAGGAGGAGGAGGAGGAGGAGGAGGAAGCCAGATCGAGCCAGCACATGGGTTCCTGGATGAACCCAGGCTTAGTGGCAATTGCCTTTACCCTGTGAGCCATCTCAACAACCCTTGGAAGACTTCCGAGTTTACTGCAGTAGAGGTGTTTTGTCTCTCCTGACAGACTGACACACTTCTCTTTTTCAGTTAACACAAGCTATCTAACTCATCAAGCAACATTCTCCACCCCCCCAACAGTCAATAAAATATGATTTACTTTTAGTGGTAGGTGACAGCCACTCCTTCTACCAGTAACAAGCTCTGCGAATCACCTCCCCTTCCTCCACACCTCCACTGTGGCTTTCTCATCACCAGAAAATCCTTCCCCTTAAATTCACAATGACATAGGAAACCACACCGCCTGGTTACAGCCAAACCTTGCTGCTTATCTCAACATTCACACACGAACTCTCCTGCTTCGGGCAAAGATTTTCACACTGTTCCCCAATGCCTGAGCACTTTCCTTTAATTTTTTTTTAAATTGTCTGTTGTTGAAGTATAATATACTTACCATAAGTCTATCCTAGATGCTTTAAAACACACAAACAAACAATAAAAACAAACCAGGTTCTTGTTTCCACCAAGGCGGGCCTCAGACTTGCTATGCAGCAAAGGATGATCTCCTGTTCTTCTTGCCTCTCAAATGTTGGCATTACAGGAAGGCACACAGTACCATACCTGGGGTGTGGGGGTGGGGGAGAATCAAACTCGGGCATCCATGCTTTCAACTGAACAACATCCCCATCATCCCTGTAAGTGTTCTCGCACATGATGTACTGTCTCTCATTTTTCATACAGTAATCCCTTCTGCCCCTTTTATTCCCCCCTCCCTCCCTCCTCCCTCCTCCCTCCTTCTCTCCCTCCCTTTCTTTCTCCTTCACTCCCTTCTTCCATTCATTTCTTCTTTCCTCCCTACCCCTTTCTCCTTCATCTTGTCTCACTATGGATTTCTCACTGGCTCAGAACTCAATAGATGATAGACCAGGCTGGCCTTAACTCACAGAGATCCACCTGCCTCTGCTTCCTGAGGGCTGGGATTAAAGGTGGGGATCGCCACACACGAAGCAGTCTTCTCTTCTTTTTAAAGAGTCAGCCCTTTCTGAGTTCGAGGCCAGCCTGGTCTACAGAGGGAGTTCCAGGACAGCCAGGGCTACACAGAGAAACCCTGTCTCGAAAAAAAACAAAAAACAAACAACAACAACAACAAAAGAGTCATCCCATGTCATCACCTCCATGAAGCCATGCCCACTAAACCCAGACAGACTTAATTTATCCCTTCCCTTAGAGTTTCTGTTTGCCTCTATTACAGCGCTTAGCATGTTACATTCTAATTGTTGGTGTTTGTGTTATGTCTGCTAGAAGGTGACCACCTCGGGGTCAGAATGTGAGTCTGAGGAGTCTTTAACCCACTACACGGGCTTCCAGAATATGACTCACTGCTTAGAAGCAGCCAAGCTGCCCAGAGGAAACCGCTTCTTAAAGCATTAGTAACACCAGGGCCTCAAGGACCAACGAGTTACTTCTTGCTTGAGCACCTCAGATTGCCAGCCCTGTGAGGTACACTTCTGAAGAAAATGAAGGGAAACCACAAAACACACCAAGGGCAGATATAGGCTGCAGGAGGAAATCATCGTGTCTAAAGATGTACTAGTGACTGCAGAGATGGCCCAGAAGTTGGGCACTTACTGCTCTTCCGAGGTCCCCAGATCAGTTCCCAGCAGCCATGTTGGGTGGCCCACAACCATAAGTTAGCTCTAGCTCCAAAGGATCTGGCTCTCTTCTGGTCTCTGCAGGTAACTATACATGTGCATGTGAGTGTGTGTGTGTGTGTGTGTGTGTGTGTGTGTGTGTGTGTGTGTGTTTTAATACTGTTTTAGTTAGGGCTTTCTTGCTGTGAATAGATGCCATGTCCACGGCAACTCTTATAAAAGAAACATTTAGTTGGGAATGGTTCAAAGGCTTAATCCATTATCATTATGGTAGGAAGCATGGCATCACGCAGGCAGACGTGGTGCTGGAGAAGGAGCTGAGAGTTCTACATCTGTACTGGCAGGCAACAGGAAGAGAGTGGCACTGGGACTGACTTGAGCATTTCCAAGCCCACCCCCAATGACACACTTCCTCCAACAAGGCCAGCCTCCTAATAGTGCCACTCCCTGTGAGCCTATGGGAGCCATTTTTCACTCAAACCATCACAAATGCATACATAAAACTTAAATATATATCTAAATTAACATATAATAAATATGACTATATTATATATTAAAAAGTATATATGACTGTATTATATTTTATAATAAATGTAATATATTATATAATATAAAAAGTATAATATACAGCTATATAGATATGAACATCTATATAGATAGAGACTGCTCAGCAATGAGGAACAATCACTGTTCTTCCAGAGTCTGCCTCCTAGTACCCTGAAGAAACCGCAGGAAGAGCAAATGAATTGGAAAGGCTTAAAGAAGAGAGAAGAGCAAGAAGCAAGTTTGCGATTATGCTCCAGAAGCAGAGGCATCCTGCAGCCCTGCCTGCGCTCTGTGCTTCTGCCCGGAAACCTTCTCTGATATGGAAATCTGGTGCTGCTCTCTTTCCATGAGCATTTCCTGATGCATCTTCAGCTTTGCCTTCATTTCCCAGAAATGCCTGGCGTAGGTACTTTCACCGGCACCAGCGTCTCCCTGGGGTGTGACCCTTTTTCAGGTTCACTTTTCACTCTGAAAGTTGCACACACATGCATGGAAATATGTTCATCCCACATCATACAGTAACACATGCAAAGTGCAAAGTAACTCGCGCACATAAGGAGAAGAATTGTTCATTGTGCACACTCAGGTGTGCGATCTCTAAAACTTCACGTTATCTTTGTGTGATATGTTTTATTTAGGTTTTGATATTTGCTTGTGTGTATTTTTTTTCTTTTTTCTTTTTTTTTTTCGAGACAGGGTTTCTCTGTGTAGTCCTGACTGTCCTGGAACTCACTTTGTAGACCAGGCTGGCCTCGAACTCAGAAATCCTCCTGCCTCTGCCTCCCAAGTGCTGGGATTAAAGGCGTGCGCCACCACCGCCCGGCGTATTTTTTTTTCTTAATGAACACACATTTCGCACACACAAAGAACTGAGGATGTTTGTAATAAGATAGAGTCAGTTCAAAAATAACCCTCGGGCTGGGTGGGACTGCACACACATTCAGTCCAGCACTCTGGAGGCAAAGGCAGATGCCTCTGAGAATTAGGCCGACCTGATCTTTATAGTGAGTTCCAGGCCAGTCAGAGCTACCTAGTGAGACTGTCTCAGAATAGTAGTAGTAGTAATAGCAATATTAATATCTGCAACCAGCTACTAAGGGCAATGAGGCCTTGGAATGCTTGATGAAATAACTATAAAAAAGGAATGAAGATCCTGATTTACTCAGAGGGATAAAACTGGTCATCGTTACAGAAAAAGAAGTGCTAAGCTGAGCAGACAATGGCACATGCCTGTGATCCCAGCACTCAAGATGCTGCGAGGGGAGAATTACCAAGTTTGAGGCCAGCCTAGTCTACACAGTAAGACATTGGTATCTGTTGTTTTTTAAAGCACCAAACTTTAAACTAGATATAAAGTTTACGTTTTCCTGTGAGACTTCATTGCTTTTTGAAAAGCATCCAGAGTCAAATGTTTGCTGAACAAACACACAATCATGCACAGGGTGTGTCTACTGAGAAAAGGACTCTACCCTCTCCCTACCCTCTCCCTACCCTCTCCCTACCCTCTCCCTATGAAACAGCCCCAGCTCTACCTAGCAGCCGGAATTGGTGGCTCAGAGTCCCAGTGTCTGCCTCGGTTCTCTATGCCTGCCATATAGAGGCTTCAATTTAATTTACAGAAAACATAATGACTAGTCCCACGTGTCTCAACGTTGGGTGAGCTTTGGAATTGCCTGAGGCTGGGGGCTTCTTAAAAGGCAGATTGTCAGGTCCCACCCCAGAGTTTCTGACAGAAGTCTACAGGATAATGTGGTCCACATTTCTATCAAGTGGCTACTGGCTGCTGATGCTGGCCGGGGCACCACACAACCACACTCTGGGATCTGGTTCAAACTTCACATCACACAAAAGAACCTGGAATGCTAAAAAGGGGAGAAGCTTGAAAACTCCACATACGAAGATTGAGAGCTAGCTACCGAGCCTAGGTCTCTTCACCTACATCAAATCGCCTTCCCAAAGAAACAAACCCGGCAAGGAGCAAGAGCCTTTTGATAAGCACTTTGAACCTACTCGATTTGATTTATACTTAAAACTTAAACCCAGTTGCTAATAAACAAGAGAATTCTTAGACTACGAGGCTAATTAATGAAACAAGCTATCTAATCTAAGCCAATTTTTTGTTTGCTTTAAATTTTTCATTTCTCCTTCCTCCCCCTTCTCTCCTTCTCCCTCTCTATGTCTACGTTCTCCAGAGCAATTTGCAGGAAGATTTCCCCAAAGATTAAGACGTGTTTACGAGTTCTTTTTTGTCCCGAGTCCAAGTGTCTTCACATTTTCCGGTAAAACACCTCCCACCGCTGCTACCCCATCCATTATCACAGAGGCAGAGGGAGAGGACTGGGCCTCAATGGAGCAGAGCGCACCACCCCACACCAAGGCTCAGTAAACTTTCTGTGTGATCCCTGTTCACAGCACGTAGATGGTAGGGTGCACGAGAGAAGGCTTGCTAGTTTGGAAATTCTTTTCTTTTTTTCAGTTTACTCAATTTTTCAGGAGTCTCTTATATGCAACGGAGTCTGCCTTGTTAGTTCCTGTCAATCCTAGCTTTTGTTGGTGTCTTGTTTTGGTTTTTTGCTTTTGTTTTTGTTTTTGTTGTTTTGTCTGAGGCTCCTTCTTTTGTCAATCAGTATTCTCTGGGCGCCTGGTACTCATCCTATTCATTGCTTAGGCATTCAGTTAATCTTAGTCTAATTGAGCTGAGTTTAGGGCCACTTGGATTGCTGGAGACTCTCAGTCTTTAGCTGTTACTGTGTAGCCAGCATAGACTTTTCCAGCCATAGCCTGCCAACAACTTTGTCACAATACTAGAGTACCTATCCTTAGCCACCCGGCATCCCCAGATGAAAGAGATTAGGAGTAAATCCACTAGGCAAAATACATTTTAGCTATTTAAAATGAAAACAATCCAACAAAGACATCAGAGGACTCTGACTACTCCCCCCAGCCACAAACAGGGTCTTGCTATGTATCCCAGGATGGCCTTATACTCACAATCCTCCTGCCTCTGCTCCTTAGTGCTGTGCCTATAGATATGTGCCGCCATGCCCAGCTAACCCTTTTGTTTGTTTGTTTTTGTTTTTTTGTTTTTGGTTTTTGGTTTTTTGAGACAGGGTTTCTCTGTGTAACCCTGACTGTCCTGAAACTCACTCTGTAGACCAGCCTGGCCTTGAACTCAGAAATCTGCCTGCCTCTGCCTCCCAAGTACTGGGATTAAAAGCGTGCGCCACCACTGCCCGCTCTAACCCTAACTCTTAAGACTCAATGATATGGGATGGTGCCAGAAATAACAAGAACAAAAACTGTCATTTTGATGGGAGAGCTATTCCAGAATCTGAGGAAGGGGGAAATAGAAAAAGAAAAGGAAGCAAGGAGGAGTGTTAACACTAAACATGGCCTTTGAACCAAGAAAGTGGAAGCAAGAAACATTGGGCTGTGCAAGGGATCAGGCCAGGCGCTTAGGCTAGAATGCCAGCATCTCCAGTGGCACTGAGAGAGAGCGCTGGAGAAAATTACACTGGGTAAATATAGAAAAGGTGGCCCGGAAGGCAGAGGGCCTGGCGATAACTACGGAAGTCTAATTACGTGTGTCTCTCTATTACATGAGAGAGAAGGAAGACCAAGCCACGGGGACCTGAACCAGTGCTTCTCAAACTCCGTGCGCGTGGGAATCTGGGATCCTTGCAGGCCCTGGAGATTCTGATAGAGCAGGTGAGTGGCAGGGTCCATCATTTGCATTTGCAGCAATTGGGCAGATGTGATGCTGCTGCTGACTTGAGGATCAACCATGCAGTGCACCATGCTCCCAGCTCAAGGAAGTACCCTCTCTGGAGGAATTGTCCCCAGCCCACGGTCTGAAATGGCTGCATAGGGAAGATGGATGTCACACCAACACTTGAGTTTTCTTTTCTCTGTGCCTTACATCTACACTGTTTTCAATTCCTAATATAATGTCTCCCAATCCTAAGGCTCTAATCCCATGGTCCTCAACCGTCCTGACGCTGTGACCCTGTAACATACTTCCTTCTGTTGTGCTGACCTCTAACCATAAAATTATTTTTGTTGCTACTTCACAACTGGAATTCTGCTACTTTTGTGAATCGTAATGAAAACATCTGTGTTTTCCAACAGGCTTAGGTGACCCCAAGGGGTCTCGACTCGCAGGTTGAGAACCACTGATTTAGAAACTGCCTACAGCTCAGGAGTGGTAAGCCATGGGCTCACTTCATTTATTTATGTTCATGTCTAAGACCAAGGAAATAGGAGCATGCCTGAGAGTGCCAAATTCTCTCTACAGTTCAAAGCAAGCAAGATACCGGCTTTCCCTCATATGGCTTCCCAGCAGGGGGTTCTCCACTTGCATCCCACTCACCAAACAGCTCTACATCAAAGAAACAAAATCCCTGGCATTAGAGACAGAACCAGCCTGTCTGCCTGTCCCTGAGGATCAAACCAAGAAAAGCAATTACAGTCAGAGACCTGAGTTGGTCCTCACATGGGATTTAGAGACTTCCAACTGCTGTGAAGGGCGTGTCATCTCCCCCAAATCAGTGTGTGTGTCGTGTTCTAGGCTCTAAAGGGAAACTGGGAAGTTTCCCTACAAGGAATCTCATGTTCAGACCTTGGATATTGGTCAAAGTTACTAACCAGGTGTCATTCCAGAATATGAAGCCCTCCCATGAGTCACGTTAAAGACTCCCCCAACTGTTCTGATCCAGAGAACTGTGTTGTTGAAGGGTAGAGAGATTAAGCATGTAAACCCGTGAGTGAGATTATGCGTGGACTGTAGAGGAAGACTGAGTGCTTGGAATGAAGTGTCTTCTATGCTGGGACTGTCTGCGCAGGCCTCCAGGCCAGACCCTGTGCTAGCAGGATGCAGATCAACAACAAAAAAACAGAGAAGGAGCAATGCTTCAATCCTTTTAGTGACCCACGCCAAAAGTTAATTTAAAAGACAGTATCCTCCTTAGTTTTAGGGTGACCTTAGAGTAAAGACTGAACTAATATCATCAATCCACAAATGAAGTGAAATCCAACATCTAAATTACAGGCCCAAGCCTGGACTCATGTTTCATTATTTAGATTTTATCACTAGTTTTGTCAGTGATCACTACCACACTGGAATCCCCTCTGTCTAAAATCCCTAGGAGTCAAGATGCTCCAAGGCCTCAGTGTCTAAATTACAGCATAATGGGGTGTGCCAGCCATGCCCAGCAACAGGTAGGGACTGAGGGATGCTGGGAGAACCTGGTAATTAAATAGGCACTTCAGACGCTTGTCCCTGGTCTGAATCCCAACCCCTGAGTTATATGTGCAGGACTGGTGTAAGTGGGTCATAGTGTGTTTCTATTTTTATTATGGGGTTCCCTTGTGTATTTTGTTTCTCTTGCTCTGTCCTATGGCACTTCTGTAACTATGTCACCAGGTCACCTTGCTAAGTGAGTTTCGCCAGTGAAAGGAGCCAGTGGGATATAAAAAGGCACAACCTAAGAGATGCAGGGTTGTTCATCCCCTCTTTGCCCTTCCCCCACCTCAGCTCCTGCTGGGTGACCCGCCTGCTGGGACCAGCTCTCACTGGAAACCAGGAATGCTCTTCCTACTCCTGCTAATCTCTGAGTGCCCCACAGCCTGGTTGATGCTCTGGGCCCTACCTATGCCCCCGGAAGTAGCTCCTTCATTAAAATCTGCTGGATCATCTCAGATTCTTCATCCTATGGAGACCTAACGACAAACACCTCTCGTAGCCCTGATCTATAAAACCAAACCTATCTCCCAGAGGACAGCTGTACTGGTTGGTCTTTGTCAACTTGACACAAGCGAGAGTCCTTTGGAAGGAAGGAACCTCACCTGAAAAAATGCCTCCATCAGATTGACCTGTGGACAGTTTCTTGATTGCTAATAGGTAGAGGAGAGCCCAGCCCAGTATGGGGGCCCCACCACTGGACAGGTAACCCTGGGTGTATAAAGAAGCAAACTGAGAGATGAGAAGCAAGTCCACAAGCAGTGTTCCCCCATGATCCCTGTCCTAACGCCAGTATTTACAGGCCACAATTGTACCTTGGGCCCTGTCTGTCCCAGACCTCAACCTCTGTGATGGTCTGTCTCCTAACTAGCACCCATCTCTTGAGTCTACCATCCCCAATCCACACAACCCATAGCCAGCTATTACGCTGCATATCCTGGTTCCCATGCTTGATTGCATGGTTCCTGAAGTGGTTCCGAGGGACCACAAGCCAAAGCTCAAAGTCCCCAATATAGGGTGCATGGTCCTCGCCTTTGGGTTCAGCTGTATCTACCTCCCTGTGTTTCAGTGCCTCTCAATCCCAGCTCCCACCAAAACAGAAGACTTCCATTTTTAAGGGGAGATTGTGACAGGGAAGGAAGTGATCTTAAGGAAGGGCTGAAAGAGAGAGGCTGATAGAGTACTAGGGATGAGAAAGCAAAATGAATGAACTGGGGTGGGGCCAACTTGTTGGGAGAGCAGGCACCGGATATGATTACGGGAGAAGGGAGCCAATAAAAACCAGTACAGCACAGGTGTATGAAGACACCATGATGAAACCATTAGCCAGATGTTAACCTAAATTTTCTTTTGAAAAAGAAAATCTTCATTTTCATGTTTTGTTCTGTCACCTGCCTAAGTCTACTCTGAAACTTCACAGACTTTTTTGCTTGTGTGCGCATGCGCATGTGCAAGCCAGAGGTCAACATCGAGCGTCCACTTCTATTGTGTTCCAACTTAATTATTGAGACACAGTCTCTTATCAAATCTGTAGCTTATCCTTTTGACTAAGCTAATGAGCTCCAGGGATCTGCCTGGCTCCCTAATACCACCCCAGCTCAGGGGCTCTAGACTCTTGCTGCCACGCCCCACTTTTACATGGGTGCTGGAGATCTGAAGTCCTCACGTACTCCTCAAGCTTGCGTGGCCGGCACTTTGCTGACTGAGCCATCTCCGAGCCCTTGGCTGTTTCTCTTTTCTTACAGAGCTAAAGCACTGTCGCTCGTCCTTGTCCTTTCTATGGTACCTTCCGAGTTGACCTTCACAATGCAGTGTTCTGGGTTCAGCCTGTGCTACCTCCATTCGAAGCATCTTTCCCACTGTCTAATTGATAGAGGTGCCTCCCATGGCACACGCCCAGGATACAGTGCAGAGTCGGCCTCAGCTTGTGTGTCCTGGTGGATGCATGCATGAATGCATCTAATTTAAGAGCCGCTCGGCACCTACTGCAGAGTCTGCCGTGCGCGCGCGCAGGCTTTAAAAACACCTGAATCATCTACTGAATGAGCAACATAATGAATACTAAATGCACTACACAGGATCTGTGTATGTGCTTACTTTACATGACTATTTGACTACCTTACATGGATCTATATATTATAATTTTATCATCTGCCATTGGGGTGGAAAGGCTCTCGTTGGGGATAAGAGTACCACATGCATAAGCTTGCTTTAACTCGATGTGCCAAGCTGAACAAGGGCCTGAAAGAGGTTTCTGAAGGGCAAATAAATGTTCAGTTTTCAAATATCCTGCTTCTTTCTCATTTCCTATCAGCCGGTCCCATCCTCTCCTTGCATCCAATTTTGCCTAATGAGGCTACTGCGATGTATTTATTTTTGAGTGATTGAATTTAGAAAGACATTCATCCACCGCACAGTGGCTGCCGCAAGCTGGATGGTTGAACCGTGGCGGGGAGGATGGCAGTAATCTGAGGACAGCTGCTTCTTATCATCTCTCGGACAGAAAAAGCTCAGGCCAGACTGGAGTTCCTTCCTGCCTCAGGTGCTGGGCAGAACTGACAGGATCTGAAGCAGCAGAAGCTGGGTGGAGGAGGGGCTGCACGCCTGAGATCCGGGCACTGGGGAGGTAAAGGCAGAAGGATCTGGGAACTCCAGGTCAGCCTCGGCTACATAGTGTGTCAGCCTCGGCTACATAGTGAGTTTGTAGGCTGGCCTGGGTGGGATCCAGGATACCCTGTCAGGACAGCAGTAATAATGAAACAAACGTTCTGGGCAGGTGGTAGGAGACCAAGGTTTCCCTAAGAGCCTAAACTTGGGTTTTCAGAGTGCTCTGTGATGTGTGAGGGCTGTTACTGATGCTTGAGATAATCTAATTGTGAGCAAGCTTGATAAAGACATCACAAGCATTTGGGCAGGCCATTAACCTTCTGTTAAGTTCCCGAGTCTTCCGTCATTATTTGCAGCTATTAAAGAACAATGTGGGCCACACTGGTGTGCATTTGCTTGGCACCTTATGGCTAACCGCAAGCTTCCACGATCTCCATCTCAAGATAATTAAGCAGCCACCCACATGCCCAGAACTCGCAGCCTGTTATGGTTTGCCTACGCCCCCCCACTTCGTGCGTTAGAAACTTAATCTCCAGCGTCAGACTGTTGGGAGGTGGAACTCTCCGGAATGGATGAGCTTATTGTGAGCTAGCGTTCTTGAGAGCAGAGCTAGACCACTATGAATGTGGGTTCCCCCATGGGCTTCCTCTTTCACATAGCCCTCCCCTCTCCCTGCTGCTACTGTGTGCTGACCTCAACGACACATTTCTCAACTTCCAGGACTATAAGAAATAAATTAATTTTCTTTATAAATGACCAAGTCTATGATATCCTGGCACAGCAACACAAAACACACGAAGATGGTCAAAACTTAGTGACTCCCATCTTGGGAGTATGGCTCCCAAGTCATTGAAGATCCCCTTCTGAAAACTATCTTTGACATCTTCAGGCAGGAGCTTCCTCCTCAGGCTCTGGAAATCCCTGTAGCCCATACCCAGTTTCTCTTCTGCCAGAGTCTGTCTATTCTTTCCCTGTTTGACAACTTGAAGTTGCTGCCCTCATGAACCTCCAGCAGGAGCCTAGAGCTGTTCCTTGGAACATCTTTTTTTTTTTTCCCTAAATGAATTCTGGGAGTGTCAGCTGATCCCCTCACTGGCTGGTTTGCAGAAACATTAGCCCTGCTCTTTCCTGGTAAGTTTCCAGAGCAAGAGTCAGACCAGTCTCCAGGCCTCAGCTGCAGGTCAGACAGCTCAGACTCTGAGCGATCCTGCTAGTATGATGTGGGCTTACACATGTCTCTTACTCGCTGGGATCAGGAGTGACCCTTGGCATACTTGCTGCTTCCTCCAAGAAATCCCCTTTTGAGCTTTGACATAACCAAGGGCATGAGAGTCATTGAACCACTTTTGCCTAAATCTTGGTTGAAGACTCTTCTGTCTGGTTATTTCCAGTATCTCACAGCCGTTGTATCTGATTCTCTGTAGAGAACCCCAGTCTAGGGCTGGTGAGAGGGTTCAGTGGGTAAAGTTGTGTGCTTGGCAAGTCTGGCACCTGCATTCAGTCCCTAGAACTGTGCATAAAAGTGAAAGAAACAACCACTTCACAAAGTTGTTCTCTGATCTCCACTAGTGGTGGCATGTGCGCTCCTATCATGCATGTGCACACACATGTATATGCACACACATGTATATGCACACACGTATATGCATACACATGCATATGCACACACATGTGCATACACACATTTACACATACGCATATGCACACACATGTGCATACGCACATATACACATACGCATATGCACACACACATGTGCATACGCACATATACACATGCACATGCACACACATACAAATGCACAGGCACACACTTTTTAAAACCAGACTTCCAGTCTAACACCCTGCTCCAGATCACTGCTTATCCAGTGAATGACTGGTGAAAGTCTGACCTAGTCCAGGCTTTCTCTGTTCCCTACCGTCACCTCCCTGATACCAAACATTACATAAGAAGAATCACTTGTGCCCTCTCTCCCTACTTTTCCTCTGCACAAATTTCTAGACATCGTTTTAGATCCATGTGAGAAAGGGCTTGCATTTTCTTTAAATACCAAAAGAGATAACAAGCAAAGTGAAAAGAAAAAAATCTAAAACGGTAATAAAATGAATGTTGGCTGCCAGTTCATCTTTAAAGCATAGGAAGTTTGTTTGGTTGTTTACTATGAAGCAAGAAAACAAGTCCTTTGAGAATCGGTGTCTTCAAAGGGCTGTGGCGAACACTCTGAAAGGTTAAAGGAAAGAAGGCAGTCGATCCTGTACTTCTGGTACACAGGCCTGGGCAGGAAACAAGCTGAGGAAAAGAAGGGACCAGTAGCTAATTTTATTGTTGCTAAAAACATAGTATTCCTGTGCCATATTGTTGCACAGTATATTTGCATAGACATAAAATTTGTATATTTTATCTTGTATTTTTATTTATTTATTTATTTGTGTGTGTGTGAGTGTGTGTGTGTGTGTATGTGTGTGTGTGTGTGTTAGAGTACGCTTGCCTATGTGCATGCATAAGAAGACCAGAATGGGATGCTGGGAGACTTTCTGTGTTACTCTCCACTTACTGAATGGAGACAGAACCTCTCATGGAATCAGAACCTCACACTTTCAGCTAGGCTGGCTGGCCAGTGAGTTCTTAGATCTGTCTGCCTTTGCCCTCCACTGCTGGGGTGACAGGAATGTACAGCCATGCCTGGCTTTTTACATGGGTGCTGGGTATTTGAACTCAGGTTCTTGTGCTTGCACAGATAGTGCTCTTATCTAGTGAGCCAGGCTTCTAGTCCTGTTTTTAATTGTGAGACAGTCTTACTTTGTACCCCTAGCTGGTCTGAGACTCAAAGCAATCCTCCTGCCTTGGCCTCCCATTTGCTGTAATTACAGATATACACACTCATATCTGGATTTAAATTCTATCATATGGAAAGGAAACAATAAAACCAGTGGTTGAAAAGACTAACAAGCGCTCTGAGACAGCTCCACCAGACAACCGGAACATCTAAAAGGCTTTCTCAAGTGTCATGTAACAGCTGTTTACTTACAGAGCCCTTAAATAATTACCCCAGAAAGTTCTTAAATAATCATGATAATCAATAGCTATCGTTTACATAGGGTATTCTTTATGTCCAGTCTTGGATTGAAGTATTTATGGAGCATGTTATTTAACTCTTACTGCAGTCCCCTTGAAGAATGTACTTTCTGTTCCCCTTTGCATATGAGAGAAACGAGCCTCCTTGACAAGACCCTTGTCCTCACCTGTGCACCTGTGCTCCTAGCAGGTGCACCCTTGCCCTCACCTGTGCACCTAGCAGGTGCACCTGCTAACATGTTTGGCTTCTGGTGATGCCAGCGCCATGGCTGCTTCCCTAGGGTTGCATGGCCGACCTGGAAGCACAGAGTGACTGTCCTACTTCCATCCTGCTGTTCTGTGCAGAAGCAGAGGAAGGAAGAATTGCAGCCTCATCAGGAAACCTTTGGGGTCTTTTTTTTGCCAAGCATCCCCTTTGCTTAAGCAGTCATTTGCCTGGTCTTAAGGGAAACCACTCACAATAGCAATGGCCCTCCTTTCCAGCTGCCAAGCTGCCTCCCAATCCTCTCCTTATTGAGGAATATGTCACAGTGCCAGTTCTCAGATGTGGGGAATGAAAGTGACAAGTGGATCTTGAAGCACTGGCTTTCCCCCTCCTTATGTAGCCAAAAAACACATTCAGTCTAGCAAGCTAATCCATGAGACAGTATGGCAGGGCCCCACATGTGACTGCACCTGCCATCCCTGCAGAAACACATCTCTCTTTCCTTCCTCTCCCACAAACATCTGCTGAGCACTTGATGCATCCCATGCACCAGATCAGATATAGGGGTATAACAGGGGCGAAGGCCTGATCCTTCCTCAAGGATCCTCTAGTCTGGTAGATAAATCAGAAAAATAAATATATAATTAGCTTTTTCCTGAAGTTCTAGCTACTTAGATGATTAAGGCAGGAAGATCAGTTGATCCCGGGAGTTCGAGGTCGACCTGGACAACATACTGATACCTCACTTGTAAATACATGCATACATACATACATAAGCATTTGATTGCAATACTGGGTTATGAATATCACAGTAGCTCAAGTAAAGGAACTACAAGTGACAGAAGGTGAGGCGCAGAAAACATTTACCCAAGGGAAAAAACAAAGCCTTTCCTAGTCTTCCCTGCTTGGAATAAAATTTATCCCCCACTCCAACCTGAATTATAATCATTCTGGATCTCTGCTGGAGAACCCTGGTGGCATTGTGGCCTGTGTTAGTCACCTTGGGCTGGGTTTATCTCCTCATTCCATTCAGTATAATTCACGTCACATAAGTACTGTGCTAGGCCTGAGCTGCGTGGAAGGCCAACAACAAAACAAAGCCAAACCCAGGACCAGTTCCTTGAAGGGAATCAGACGACAAGCTGTGGCCCAGAAGGCATGATGGAATGGTACAGGGCAGGATGCTGTGGGCACAGGTACAACCCTCAGAGGAGGCAGAGAGGAGGAGTGGCCTTCCAGACGAGCACTGAGCAAGGTTCCTGTAGTCAGAGACTAAATAAAGCCTCCTTAGGCTTCCTAGCAGACTCGAGAAGGCAGGAAGATGGGGAAGGAGCTTTCGGTAGAATATCAGGGCTGGCATATGGGATCCGTGGTATGACAGAACACAGGAAGCCCCACATAGACTCATTCTGGTGGATAATGGGGTTTTTGGTGCTGGTAATATGTCAACATTTACTGTGGGAGCAGCAAGGGGGTGACTTAGAAGCCCAACTCTGTTTTGTGTGGACTGTGACTGGGAACATAACAGAGAGACCAGTAAGGGGCCATCTCAGGTGGAAGGGGATTACCCCCAGCTGTGAAAAGCCGCAGTAGGGACCAACTGTTGTCTCTCTCTGTCTCCTGGAATACACCATGCTGTTTCCTGCCTGGGTTTCATAAATGTTTGTGGAAAAAGAAATCACATTAAGGAATCACTTTCAAGGTAGGAATTTATACGTTTTGGGTGTTTGATTCTTGCTGTTTGACCCCCTGTCACCTAAGTCATCCAAGTTCAAGTCACAGGACAACCCTGCCCAAGCCTGTCATTATCAGGTATTATGTGGCTACTTAGAAGAGGCCTCGTTTGCCTAATGTGCCATTTCAATCAGGCTGCAGCTGTCGGTACGGACAGACTTGGTTTCCTTCCCGGAGTCAGCTGGGACTGCCCCACCCTGTCCTGCCAGCTCAATCATCTGGAGCATCACCCACAGGCTGAGAAGACTCCAGAACATGCCAAGCTCCAAGGCATGCAAAGAATGGGCGCTCCTGGGGAGTTCTAAAGTCAGAAAGGCCTTCTGGAACCCATTACAGAACAACTGTCCAGTGAACTTAGGTCTCTCCAGGCAAGGAAGGGCTGGAGGGAGGCATGAACTGTACGGGCTGCCCAAGTGTGGCCAAGGTTTCTGGGTGAGGGCTGATCTCTATATAAGGAGGGAGCTTTACTAAATTGTATTTACTTGTGCTCACGCACACTGCCCCCACCCCAGTGTGAATATGTATGTGTGTGTGTGTGTGTGTGTGTGTAGGTTAGAGAGGTCAGGAGTCTCTCCTTCCATTATGTAGGCTTCCAAAAGTTGAACTCAGGTAGGATTGTCAGCAGGCACCTATACCTGCGGAGATATCTTGCTGATCAGGGTGGAATCTTTCGGTGAAGATGGCGCAAGGTGAACTCAGTGGGGAAAAGGGCTTGGCATACAAGCCTTGTGACCTGAGTGCAATCTTCAGAGTCAGAGTGGAAGGAGATATCCATCTCCTGAAGTTGCCCTTTAACACACATGCACACACACACGCGCACGCGCGCGCGCGCGCGCACACACACACACACACACACATATACCTGTACTCACATAGACATCAAACATACACACCTACACTCACAATAATAATAATAAAAAAATGAACATTTAAAAAGTGGTTAAGATGATATATTTGGCAAGTGACCCACCTTAGAAACAAAGTTTAGAATTATGGAGTTAGAGAAGACTCGATGCCTCCTGAATCCAATCAAGCACTTGGGTTAGATTGAAAACATGACTTCAATTTAATCAAAATAATGGCTAATTTCTCTGAGCATTTCCTATGTGCAGACCGCACTGCCTCCACACTGTTAGCATATTTTTTAAGCACTGTTCTTACTAGTCAGCAGGTTTGATCATCATAATAACCCAGTAAAGCCAGTTCCATCATTTTCCCCATTTATAAGCAAGACTTCCCCACACCTCACAGTAGACAATTTGAACCCAGGCGGTTCACTAACACACTATTAAAAGCAGCCCTCTCCTGTCGCCTAAGTTCAGAGTGCCTTGTGTTCTCATACTGACCATCAGGATTGGATGGTTTGAATTCTTCCTGTAAGTGGCCAGGAAATGGTTCACTGCTCCCTTGAACTAGAAAAACCCTATAAAGTCATGAAAGTGTGCAAACGAAGAGGTTCAAATCTTCACGATTCTTTTATTTTAAGGATGCCTGTGAAACTGCCTAGGCTGAAAAGCCACCAAGTATCTGAATGATGTCACCTTAAAAATCCACACTGAACTATTCCTGAGGCATGGTTAGTAGGAATGCCGAGGCCCAACAGCGGGGTTGGTCACAGGGTTGGAGAGCCCCAAAGAGTGCTGACATTTTGCGGTCCATGCTTTAAAACACAGAGGGTGGTGCTGATTCTTGAGTCACTGAACATCTGCAAGTGAGCTAAACTTCCACAGCGCATCATTGAGCTTCAGACACAAGGTCCAGTTAACCCACAGGTGAGCGCCTCTGCCTCACTAGGACAACCTCCCTGAAAACACACTGTCCCTGAAGAGAAGGCTGCGCTGAAGCAATCCACATTCCAGGGGAAACTGCAGAACAAAGGCTTTCTGCACCAGAACAAATTTAGCATAAAATGAACGCAAATAAAAGGAAAAAAGGTTCAAATTGCCACAGCTTTTCTTGTAGTCACTAAGTTACTGAGGGTGAGCCCAGCACAATACCATCTTGAGATTTTTTTTTCTCTAAACCCTCCTGCCTCAAAAACCCAATCCCATCACATATGGGTGACCACGTTATGTTACTGAACATCTAAGGGTTCCAGTTAGAGGTAGGTAATCCCCAAGTTTGTTGCAGGAAAAATAAGGTAGTCCTGCACTGGTGCAGTGTGGGTGCTTGGTAATGACCTACATCTCTGCTGGTTGGGGACAGCAGTATAAGATGTCCTTATTTATCCAGAAGTGGTTAGCTGGTAGACCTCTGGGTTTGAGAGCCAGTCAGCCTCCCTTCCATGCAGCTCCACGCTACTCTACTTCAGTACAATCTCTGTGTGTGTGTGTCTCTCTGTCTCTGTCTGTCTGTCTCTGTCTCTGTCTTTCTCTGTGTCTGTCTCTGTCTGTCTGTCTCTGTCTCTGTCTGTCTGTCTCTGTCTCTCTCTCTGTCTCTCTCTGTCTGTCTCTCTCTCTCTCTCTCTCTCTCTCTCTCTCTCTCTCTCTCTCTCTAAGAGGGTCTCTTTATGTAGCTAGCCCAGGTTGGCCTTGAACTCACAACCCTTCTACTTCCCCATGTGCTGTTATTACACCAAATGCCACCTCACATGACAACCCATGGTCACAGGTGGAATAGATGCTCCCTCTGGCACATTTTATTCCTACTGGCTCAGCTGCCCTCTGAAGTCCTGGAGACAGGGTAGGACTTTGCCCTGGCCTCTGTCATAGTCTCCATGCCAAGTTTCAACACTCTGAGCCTGGTCTACATAGAGTTCTAGGCCTGTCTCAAAAGAGGGAAGGGAAAGAGGAGGAGGAGGAGGAGGAGGAGACAGGATAAAATAACAGATATGAGTGTTTTAATTACAAAGATACAGATGAACGGAATGGGATATGCTCAGTGAAGCTTATAAAATTCTGACAGTCTTAAGTAAGATTGTCCTAAGCCACCTGGGGCTCAGAGGGCCCCAGAATCTCCAGACTGTAAAGTGTCAGCAGTTAGCATCAGTGAGTGATTCTGAAAGAATCAGAAATGAGATTGTCCTCTGAGAGTTAAAGTAGGGCATCACCACGTAATGGATCACAGCAGCGATCAGCTAAGTCTCCTTAAAGAAACAGTAGTCCTTAGACTGGGAAGGCAATGAGTCTGAAGTCAGGCTCATTCAGAAGGAGACCGACTAGATACGAGGCGGTCAGAGGAGCCACGCTCAGCAGACCCCATGGCAGAGCGGCTGAGTTCTGAAGGCGTTGAAGGTGGTAGCTGAGGAGATTCTGACGTGAGTGCCCTCCTATTACAGAGATGTAAGCCAGAAACCTCAAAAAATTCTCTCAATATTCCCCCCTTGTCTTAATCCAAATTTACCAAGCAAACTAATTATAGTTCTAATTCTCAAACTATGATCCACCTACAGGACACGAATACATGAGCCACTGGATGTGGGCGTCCTTTCCCAATTGTATTTCTTACTGTGACTTGTCAAGCTGACCACTGATTAAGGGAGGAGCTTCCGTGTGCCCTGCCTCTGGGGCCAGAACGCCTAACGCAGGAGCATCTGATATCTTCAGCAATTACATTTTTCTTTTCCTTTGGGAAGTTGCTGTCCCGGTAATAGACAGCAGGGAACCTAGACCACTAGGTACTGATGGGTCCGATTCCTGAGCCTTCTGGGCAACGAGCCAGAATCTGGATTCACTGTGAAGCCTTTGAGGAGCCATTCCAACCGGCCTTTTCCTGGGGTCATTTGGTCCTTGCCATCACCCACACTATTCTTTGGGGGAACACGACAGAAGTGAACCTTCCCTTCCTGATACAATTCAGGGATTTCCTCCGTAGCAAAGCAGAGCCCTCTCCTAGAAATCCCAGCATACCTTCCCCAACAGGGCCTGCTATTGCTTGTCTGCACACGCTCTATATTCTGAACTTGGTTTCTTTGTTCTTTCGTTCATCTATGCCTAGGAGAACTCCTTCCCCTCCCTCCTTAGTCCTACACAGCAGCCACGTTCAATTCAAGGCTTAGGGTGGGTGGCCGCTCTGCGATTTTCATCACTACTGTTCCATCTCCAAAATCCCTCAGCTCCTGTTCTCCTGCTGGCCTAGTTTGCGGTGACCAAAAGCACCTTGGGAAGGAAAGGGTTTATTTCCGCTTACAGCCTACAGTCAATCACAGGGAAGCCAGGGCAGGCACTCCGCTAGAGGCAGGATCTTGGAGGCAGGTACTGAAGCAAAGGCCATGGAGGTGCTACTTCCTGGTTTGCTCCCCTGGTCTTGCACAGCCTGCTGTTTTATACAACCTAGGACTACCCACCTGGGACGGCACAACCCAAAATGGAATAGGTTCTCTTCCATCGATTAGAAAGGGAGAAAATGCCCCCACAGACTTGCCTATAGGCCAATCTGATGGAGACATCATCTCAGTTAAGGTTCTATCCCGTCAGATGACTCTAGCTTGTGTCAAGTTGAAAAACAAAAACAAACAAACAAACAAACAAACAAACCAGCACTTGCATTTCTGTCTTGTGTGCAAGCGCTGCTGGGAGAATGCAGTCCCTGCGAGCTTCAGAAATAAAAGTCCCTGTTCTGTTCGGAACACTCTCCTTTTATGGGAAAATCTTCCTGGAAAGTCGTATTCACTGGATCTTTGATTTACTTATTCAGTCATTTAACAGTTATTTCCTGAATGCCTCTCAGTGCCAGGAAATGAGATCCAAAGGAAGAAAAGACTGGAGGGGCCTCTTTCTTCATGTAGCTTGCTGCCTAGGAGGGAAGTCAGACACCAAAGAATCAATAAACCCCAGCTGTGACAGTGTCATGACACACAGTGTGTACTGGACAGGGAGCGGACAGAAGAGGCTTTCCCAGGACCACTGGGACAAAACCCAGAGGAGTCAGCCCAGAGAGAAGCAGGAGCCGTGAGAGAGGGGGGCTGAAGGCTCCCAGTGGCCTGTGTCACTGAACTTGCTCAGTGCCTACTGTCCTTCGTCAGATAAATGCCAGGAGCACATTTACCAGACTCTTCCCTAGGACTGTTTTTTCTAGTCCAGCCAGGACGCTCCACACACACTAACAGCTCTCAATGTAGAATACAGTTTGCTATATTTCAGCTTTCTTAGTCACAGCCACACCCCTTTTAGACAATGTCGATTATTTGTTTCAAGCTAATGTCCTAATTTCATCCTCAAAGAGAACTTTAACATCATGGTTTAGGAAGTCTTACTGCTAATATTATCTGCCTCCTATGAGACACAAAATCCTTGTCTTTTTTTAAAAAAAAGATTTATTTATTTTATATATGTGAGTATACTGTCCCTGACTTCAGACACACCAGAAAAGGGAAAGGGATCCCATGATAGATGGTTGTGAGCTACCCTGTGGTTGCTGGGATTTGAACTCAGGACCTCTAGGAAAAACAGTCAGTGCTCTTAACCACTGAGCCATCTCTCCAGCCCCAAATCTTTGTCTTTTTAATTGCTGTATCCCTGGTGTTATATGGATGCCACATAATAGATCCTTAGTGTGCATCTATTTATGAGAACAGTGGCACTCATTGGATGGATGCAAGGTGGACTGGCATAGGATGAATGGATGGAAGGTGGATGAATGTGGAATGGTTAGATGGATCTCATCTTCTCAAACAGAATCACTGTAAAGCCCAGAACTTGCCTAGGTCATATTTAGGGTCCTCTATCCCTTAGGGCAATGCCTTATATGTAGTAAATAATCAATAATCAAACAGTCAGTGCCAGTGGGTTGCTTTATCTTCATGTATCTTGTTCTTGGGCTAACTACTGCCTCCCTCAGGTCCTTGTTCCTCCCTCTGGACCCAGAAATGCCACATCCTCTATCCCATGAGACCCTCTAACACTGGTGACAGTGGCTAGGTTTCCTGAGGACACTGGTGACAGTGGCTAGGTTTCCTGAGGACACTTATACACGAACAGCACTCCTGTGTGGACGCGAGCACTTTGAAATGCTTTAAAGTACTCCTCACATACTTCAATGGAGGACACGCCCCATAAAACTTTGTAGGGTACTATAAACTCCTACTGAGATCACTGTAGAACAAGCAGGTTCTCTCTCTCTTTCTCTCTCTCTCTCTCTCTCTCTCTCTCTCTCTCTCTCTCTCCTCTCTCTCTCTCTCTCTCTCTCTCTCTCTCTCTCTCTCTCTCTCTCTCTCTCTCTCTCTCTCTCTCTCTGTGTGTGTGTAAAACCCAGATTGCAACCAACAGTGATAACAATAAAACAATAATTAATGTTTACTTCACAATTAATAACAGTCTGCTTGTTGACCCACATGATGCTACTGGGATATAGGTGAGGGTTTTCTGGCCTTTAAATGATCAAAGGAAGGAGAGAGAAGACCATAAGGGCCTATTTATACCTTGCACAGATGTGTGGCCCAAGTTGAGGGGAGAAGTACCTTGCTGAGGTCACATTTACAGTCACCACTGGTCCTTTTTGGCTGAGGAAGTCACTTTGGGTCCAACCTCATTATATCCAGGTACATGAAATGCCCTATCTTCTAGGACTGGAGGTCATGGGAGAAGTGCATGCAACTTAGACACTGAGGATGTACAGGGTTCCTACCCTGCAGAAAGCTCTGTATGTTGAACTAAGTAAAAAATAAATAAATAAAGATTCCAAAAACAGAAACCAGTGTTAGCTGAAGATAGCTGTTTGTTACACATGGATTTCACTGCAGTGGGCTTTGCCCCAGCCTTTTTTAGAACGGATACACTTGGCTAATAAAACAGTCTACTAAAGTAAGTGCATGGACTTGGTCTTGTGGGTTCCGTTTTATTGTAAATACACAAGACATTTCCAGTGTTTTTCTTGCAAACCTTTTCTTTATATTGGATTTCCAAGTGTAAGGCTTGCTCCAAGTATTGATTTTGGTCTGTATTCTCCAACACACACACAGGGTGTGTGGGTATATATCCTTGAGATGGAGTTTCTGTAGCTCGGGATGGCCTACCACTGTTACATAGTCAGCCTGGCATCAAACAGGTTCTTTGCCTGCCTTAAGCTCCCTGGCACTGGGATTATTGACTTGCACCACCAGGCCTGGCCGAGCAGTGATTCTGATATTTTGATAATCTGGTGGTATTTACATATGTACTTCTCCCAGAAGAAAAGAGTCAAACCAGAGACGACACAGCCTGATAACTTGAATTTGGTATCTGAAATCCGCATGGTGGAAGGAGAGAATCAACCCCAGCTAGTTGCCCTCTGACCTCCACCCACATTCATTCTAAATGAAAACAAATTCATATATGAGGGAATATTGCATATGATCCAGGGTCTGTGGACCCAACGCCAGGAACATCTAACTTCTCACATACATTGTTGATGTGAACAAAAACTAATACTAAGGCTACAGAGGAGAATTTGACATTATCTATCAATGTTACAAACACATACACTTTGACACAGTGCCTCTACTTTTAGAACATTATCCTGCAAATATATTTTCGCATTGGCAAATAGGTTTCCCATGAAGATAATAACTGCAACATTATCTATTATAGGAAAAGATGGAAACAAACTTATTGTCTCATAATAGAGACAGATAATAGGTCAGATAAATTTTAGTATGCTCACAGATCGAAACAATGAATCACTCTCTATTATTATTATTATTATTATTATTATTATTATTATTATTATAGATTTATTTGCGTGAGTACACTGTAGCTTTCTTCAGACACATACCAGAAGAGGGCATCAGATCCCATTACAGATGGTTGTGAGCCACCATGTGGTTGCTGGGAATTGAACTCAGGACCTTTGGGAGAACAGTCAGTGCTCTTTAACTACTGAGCCATCTCTCCAGCCTTCCATTTTATTTTTAAGAGGGTGTCTATGTGTTGTGGGGATAGGGTTGTTTTTTCACTGAACCCAAGGCTCTTTGATTGTCTAGACTGGCTGGCCATTGAGCTCCAGTGATCCTCCAGGCTCCACTTCTCAGCACTGGAACTCAGTGCTTTTCCCTTGAGACTATGGGTACAAACTCAGGCCCTCATTCTTGGGCAGCACACACTATCACTAAACTGTCGTCCAGCCCTAAAAATTTGAATTTAAAAGTTCCTGCATTCCATAACATGAGACAGTGACTAAAATGTATAGAAAACATGACCTACAAAAAATACAAACTCCCAAACTCCATGTAAAAGCCACAAATTCGGATATCCCAAATGGAAGGAAATAGCATGATATCATCCAGTATGTGCATGCTATAATCATATGTGTCCTACACATGTGTATATATGATATAGAGGAAACGTGAAGTAATAATACAATTGATGTTACACAGGTCTTCCTATCAGATTTGCTTAGTAGACACTAAAACACACAAAGTAGAACCCTGCCTACAAAAGATAAGTAGCATGCTAACCAGGCCTCCTAGAGATAGAGATTTCAGATCCAAGATGTATATGTTTGTTCACCAGGACTGACCAGACTTTAGAATCCATTTCCACAACAAAGGACAGAGCCCCTTACTTACAACCAGCCATTAGAGCCATCCCCATATCAAAGAGCATACCTCCATAGGCAGTTCAAGCAGACAGAGTCACAACCAAAGTGTAAGGCTTGATCTACCATAAATCACCCAGTTCTCTTCTTGAGAAAAGCATAATTTTTCCAGGAGGGCAAGGTGATCCCAAGTTACAACTGTTTGAAAAAGAACAACACTGGTATCTCCCACCTGCTTAAAACAAACAGATTTGCAGTCTCCTGTCCTTACTTAACTTGTTCACAGTGTAACCTGGGGCTGGGATTTAAAGAGATTTAAGGACAGCCGCATATATAGAATTCAGACGCCTATGTTGTATATAAGTCAGGAAATCCTCTGTTCAAGGCTGACTCCTCTTTGGGCACTAGCGAGAGCCAGACACGAGCTATATTAGGGAATTTTTTTGTCCTTTATTGTTTTCTACGTGTTCGGAGAGATTTCTTACTGGGTAGGCATATTAATTCTATTATATACAGGCTATATATGTCAAATCTATGTAAATATGTTCTGCAACTGAAGCTTCAGGAATTGTGCCTTGAATTGCCATTTAGTACTTGAATAAAGTCAAGTGGGTCTCGCTTTCTTCATTTATTCAGTCATTCAACAAAGGTGTGTGTTCTTATGTGCACCTCTATGTACTAGATGCTACTCTGGCCACTGGGGAAGCCATGGTAGGCAATCAAGCACAGCTCCCTGTCCACACAGCTCCCCAAATCTAGTGGAGGGAAGCAGACAACATTCGGGTGTCGGGCTGTAATCAGCATTGAGGAACTGGAAGCAGGAAAAGATTGAGAGAACTGTTGAGGAAACCTGCAAACAAACCAGCCATTCTAGGAAAGTGTCATTGGATTTAAGGCCCGGGGGGGGGGGGGGAGGAGAGGGGAAGGAGGAGAGGTGGAGGAAGCAGGGGAGGGGACTAGTCCAAACACTCCGTTGCTATGGGAGTAGAGATGGAGATCCAAAATTCTGGTGACAGAGGGAAAACAGAGATGACAGTTCTCTTGGCTTTCCCAAGAGAAACTGTGACCAGGCTGCTGGGGCTAGTAAGGGTGGACGAGGTCAGAGAAGACTGGCCTCGGCAGAGACTCTCCCTTGCGTCAGATGAAAGCCCTAGAAGGTCCTGAGTTTGCATTTTAGCAAGCATTTTGCATTCCCTGTTACCATGACGAGGATAGATTTGGAGGGCATGAGGTAGGAGGAAGTGGCCCAATTGTCCAGGTGAGAGAAGATGGTTTGAACAGGGATGGGAGCTGTGGGCAGCGAGAAGCTGTCAGATTCTGGAGATAGTTTGACAAGATTTGCTGAGGAGAGGAGGAATAAAAGAAAATGCTGAGTCAAAGATGACTCCAAGGATTTTAGCCTCAGCATTTTTTTAAAGATTTATTTATTTTATTATATGTAAGTACACTGTAGCTGTTTTCAGACACCCCAGAAGAGGGCTTCGGATCTCGTTACAGATGGTTGTGAGCCACCCTGTGGTTGCTGGGATTTGAACTCAGGACCTTCAGAAGAGCAGTTGGTGCTCTTAACCGCTGAACCATCTCTCCAGCCCCTAGCCTCAGCATTTTGAAGTCACCAATTGCCATTACCTGGGATGAGGGAGTCCTGAGGGTTATATAGGATTTTGGGGGGCAGGAGAATGAGACAAAATACTGGGAGTCAAGTTTGGGGCAGTTTAGGTTTTTATATTTGTTTAGTTATTTATTATTTGTGTGTGTGTGTGTGTGTGTGTGTGTGTGTGTGTTCATATACAAACAGGCCCACACGCCAGGGCACTCATGTATATTTCAGACACTGACTAGCAGCCATCCCTTCTCGCTCTCCACTAAGTGAGTGCTGGGGATTGAACCTGGGTTATTGGCAACTTGGCAGCAAGCCCATTTATCTGCAGAGCCATCTCACTGACCCAAGTCTGGGAAACTTTAAACTTGTAATATCTAAATGAATGCCCAAACAGGAACATTAAGTAGACAACTGGATATTTGGCCAGAAATTCTGGTGCAAGGTTGAGGTGTAATAATATCCATCTATAAAACTGGGATAATAATACATAATACTCATGCTGTAAGAATTATGGGAGAATTAAACAAGATAATGCCTTAAAAGCTCTCAGGGAAGGCAAGGCCTAGAATACAAGCTGCCTAAAGTGCATTTTAGCTGTTTTTATTAGAATTTAAATACTGTCTGTGTTCCTGTCATTACTGTAGAGTTATGAATCTACTTGCCCTCAGGTTTAGCAAGATCTCTGTTTGTTTTTCGGGCTGTCAGTTCCAAGGAACAACTTTTAAAAGAAAGCAAGAGTCTCTAGGGTCCTAGCAGCATCTGTAGAACTGGTTTCCAGACAGAATTCCAGTGTGGAAGGGCTTGCATGCATCTGCAGTCCTCATACAGAAGTTAGGCCAAGCTTCTCAAACAGCCAGCGTGTAGCTTCGTCAACCCAGAAATTACCCCACATTCTGAAGAGCGGTGGAGATGAGAAGTGAGACAGTTCGCTGAGGGAAAACTGAACACCAGCAAGGACCCTGGGGGAAGACATTCTCAGTGCACTCCTGTGGCCTTTGCAACCCAGGAAGTGGGAAGGAGTGAACCCTGGGAACCTACTATCCTGTCTAGACTGCAGTCACTAGAGATGTTATCGCAGGCCACAAATTTATCTGACTCCTATTAAAGTTGATTCACAGAAGCCGTGACCTGGGCTGTGCTGAGATGGCAAGCTTCTCAGAGGACCTCTCCTTGAAGACGCACGCCCTTGCTCTCTCCTATTAATTTGTTCATCACTCTTTAGCTGTTTCATGTTGGGGAGAGAGAGACCAAAGCTGCGGTTATTTTTTTTTAATGTAATATAAGATCTTTGAAGCAAACGAGTGTCTTAACATCACAACCCAAACCATGGGCTTTCTTGTTATCTTTACATCTCTTTGAGTTTAGACTATAAATCCACGATGGAGTAATTATCTTCCAAATCTGTGACAAGCCTGATGTTAAGTAACCACCTATTAATAATCCTATTGTCTGTTTTTGTAGCTGAAGGAAAAAGAGGCTGAAGGGGTTCAAACCATCCAAAACGCTTCTGCAACAAACAGGCGACAGTGCCTCATGAAATCACAGGCCCTGGTGAATCAGCACACAGCACAGACGAGATGGTCTACTAGTGAGGGGACAGACTGTAACAGTAACTCGAAAAAGGGCTCCTTCCCAGAATCCTCATTGTCTTCCACTTTGAAGGAGGTTTTGTAAACAGGGCTGATGGCTGCTAACGAGGAGACCTCTGCTCAAGGTCACTGGAACCAGGCTCAGTCCTCCTCCCAGCTTCTTGTGTCTGGTGCATTCTACATTTGTTACTGAGCTTTCATGGTGGTTCCCTGTGTAGAAGTCTTTCAGGCTTTTCCCATGAGGCAGAAAAGAAGGCTCTCCTAAGAAGTAACAGTTTGGGGGGCCCCTAGCCTAGCAGAATATGAGAGTATTTAGGGTCCCCCAGGTCTATGGTTCCCTACAGGACCCTACTCCAGCTTCTCCCTGACTGTGTGTCCCACAACTCCAGTTTGAGGAGCACTAAAAGAGCCAAGTGCTGATCGCCCTAAACCAGTGGTTCTTATTTTATAGGTGGAGACCCCTCTGGGGTCAAAGAGCCCTTTCGAAGGCGCCACCTAAGATGATCAGAAAACACAGATATTTACTTTACAATTTGTAACAGTGGCAAATTATTATTAAGTAGCAAAAAAAAAAATTATGGTAGGAGTCACCACAACATGAGGAACTGTATTAAAGGGTCAGGGTTGAAACATTAGGAAGGTTGAGAACCATTGCTGTAAACGGAGCCAGTGGATGACAGACATTTTAATTAGTTTTAAGTAAGTTTTCTATGCATGCTGAGGAAGGGAAGGAAAGGGTGCGTCTGTGGGAGAGGCTAGCGGGAAGCTCTTAGACCTCAGCACCTCTTTACATTTTAGGACTCAGACCTGCCAGAAAACAAACAAGTGTTTTTGTGGTTGTTCATAGGCAGTATTACAAGCATTCTTGTTCCAGAATGTTCATCAGCGGTCCTGAGGATTATCCAAGCCATCTCTAGCTTTTAATTAGTGGTCAGTGAAATAAACATTGAAAGGTCCACTGAAGGCAATAATGTGACCTAAAATTAGTCTTGCCTGCCCATGCAAACCAGGAGAGGGGTCCTAAGGATGTCCGCAGAGACCTACGGCTTAGGTGGTCCATCTTACATCAGCATGGGGAGGAGGACTCAGAATAGGCTCTGCCTAATTCTGCACTTGTGCCCTGTGCCCACTGCTGGTATTAGTGAATTCCCAGAGTATGCAATATACTCTGACCAAGCTGCTTCCTCAATTCCCTGGGCTCTGAGTTCTTGAGTACCCATGGCTTTTCTCTCCCCTCTAGTGCCCTGAAGGAAAATGCTGCCCAAGACCCTCCATCAGCATGTTAAACTGGGTTTCTGCTGCCCAACCTGGAGGAGAACTCACTGTATAGTCTAACTTGGCCTCAAACTCACAATTTTCCTGACTTAGTCTTAGACTAAGACTATAGTCATGTGCTCATGCTGGGCTAAATGTTTACTTTTCCTTATACTTCCCAAGTACTTTAATGTTCTTATCAAAGCCATTAACAACACCATTTTTTAAAAAAATAAATAAATAAATAAATAAAAGCTTGTAACAACCATAGACTGTAGCCATTCCAGTTCTGAGTCCAAAGGTGTGAAAGTCAGTACGCAACTGAGACATCGGAGCATTCATGTTTATCATGGCACCATCCACCATAGTCAAGCTATGGGATCAGCCTACTTGCCTGTCATTGGGTTAAGAAGTATAGCATAAGCCAGGTGGTGGTGGTGCACACCTTTAATCCCAGCACTCAGGAGGCAGAGGCAGGCAGATCTCTGTGAGTTCAAGGCCAGTCTGGTCTACCCTCCAGTACAGCCAGGGATACACAGAAAAACCTTGTTTCAAAAAACAAAATGCAAAAGAAAAAAAAACAAAAAACAAATGTATATATTTATTTATATGTACATATAGATATAGTGTATATATATATACAAAGTAGAGTATGTAGTATATATATACAAAGTAGAGTTTTAGGTAGCCATGAAAAAGAATGACATTATGTTTGAAAAAATAGGCAGAAGGAGAAGATGGATTGTTAGCAAAGAAAACCAGGAGGAGGCAGGAGACACCACTAGTAGGGTTGGATATGACCAAAATAGTGTATGAAAAAATAAAAAATGAAGCCCATTATTTTGCACAATGAATACACACAAATAAAATTATTACTTAAAAAATAGTAAAATCAGGTTTTAAAGTTACTGGTAACAAATAAACAGGCAAACTTCAAAATAAATGACCTTTTTTAAAAAAAAAAAAAACTTGGGCAAATCCTACATTTCTATAAGTCATTCATAGTCTCAAGCTACAACTAACCACGGTTCATGATCTCGGCAGTTCAACTGAAGAGCACCTTGGCCAAGTTCGAGGAGGCACACTGTGTCAACATCAGTTCGTAACTGGATAATTTCATCATTCAAAGTTAATGCTTAAAACTCTCAGCTAATACACATAAAAACACCCCCAAAACATGTTAAATGTATTAAGTGCCACACATCTGCTGACTCTAATCCCTGGAAATGGTTCTTTCTGATAGACTCCAGTTAGATCCGTAAGCCACTTCTGTGAGCAGCTGTCCCATGTCCAGAATGCCTAGCATGGTTTCTTGTCTCTGAATATGTCTGCTAACCTGGAGCCAATGGCCCAAGACACACTTACTTGCTTCCTCCCACAGTTGTCCACAGACTTCACACCGATCGCCAAGCAAAAATCCTGGAAGGAACTTCAGAGAATGCCCAATCCAAACCTTCATTTTACAACCACAAACACTGGAACCCACAGGAGGTAGTAGATACTTGGCCGAGGTCACACAGCTCATTGATTCAAGGACTGAGAGTAGGATTGCCCAACTGAAGACTCACCTCCTGTGTGTGTGTCATTCTTCCAGCCCCATCCTCTGATCTCCGCCCTCGCTGGCTTTCAAACACTTGACACACAGTCCACACCCTCCTGGGATGTGCCAGCGGCCTGTCAGGCTCACCTGGAGTGAACACCCCAGTTGACCTGGGGCTCTTTATCTGCAGAGGACTCAGTGTGGAAATGTAAACACCTCGTAGGCTTACAGGAGATGTTGCAGTCTGTCCATCACAGTGTGGTTGCCAAGTCTGTCCTGTTGATGATAACCTCTGAGACGTTTTAGTTCTTCTTGCTTATAATTTCCAGTTAGCGTACAATGAACACGCCCCTCCCCCATCGTTTTATTTACCAGCAAACATTTACTTAGGAGACACTGAGCACTGACCATTTGCTAAGCACTGTGCTGGCTTTAGGAGTTCAAGAATAAGAAGACATCATGCTGGGTGCTTCTTCACATTGTGATAAGTCTTACAGATGCACAGAAGCCACCACAGGGGAGCTATTAAGAATGCCACTGATTCTTCCTCCCCCCTCCCCCTTTCCCTTGCCCTTTCCCTCCTCTTCCTACCCCCTCCTCCTCCCCCATTCTTCTGTTTCTTATGCTTCTCCTTTTTATCTTTTTTTAAGATTTATTTATTTATTTATTATATCTAAGTACACTGTAGCTGTCTTCAGACACCAGAAGAGGGTGTCAGGACTCATTATGGATGGTTGTGAGCCACCATGTGGTTGCTGGAATTTGAACTCAGGACCTCTGAAAGAGCAGTCTTAACCTCTGAGCCATCTCTTCAGCCCTAAAGATTTATTTTATGTATATGAGTACACTGCAGCTGTCTTCAGACACACCAGAAGAGGGCATCAGATCCCATTAAAGCTGGTTGGGAGCCATCATGTGGTTGCTGGGAATTGAACTCAGGACCTCTGGAAGAGGAGTAGGTGCTCTTAGCCACTGAGCCATCTCTCCAGCACCTCAAGATATTTTTTTAGGACAGGGTCTCACTATGTAGCTCTGGCTGGCCTTGAACTCAAAGAGCTCATACTGCTTCTAGTTTCCAAGTACTGTGATTAAAGGAGTGTGCCACCATGCCAGGCTTTTAAAAGAAAACTTAGAATAGTCTAAGATGTGTGGCAAGGCCATGAAGTGGTCCAGAGAATCCTATATACTCCTCAACTTGGTTTTCTCTACTATGAATACAGAGGTTTGCTTTTTTCCCCTCATTTTTATAACATTTGCATATTTTATTCCTCTGTCTCTGTCTCTGTCTCTCTCTCACACACACACATACACGTAGAGTGTGTGTGTGTGTGTGTGTGTGTAAGGAGGTCAGAGGACAACTTTCACAACTCTCTTCTCTCCTTCTACCATCAGGGTCCTGGGGATTTCACTCAAACCATTGAGTTTATCAGCCAAGGCCATGGCATGTTGTGCCATCTTGCCAGCTCTGACATATTTTATACAGGACACTACATTACAGGAACTGTATTTAGAAATATCAAGATGATCTCATGGTGGGAAACGCATTAGCCAGGAGAATATAGAAGACTGTGGCAGATAGACTCAGCAAAAAACACAGAGAGCAAATAATGACCTCTAGACATACTAAGGAGAAATAATTGATAGAAATTGGAGGTTAATTCAAGAGCCTGAAGGAGAGGGTTGAATCCAAAGCCAGATTCCTGGCTTTAGAAATGAGTAGCAGCGGGGGTTGGAGAGATGGCTCAGCAGTTAAGAGCACTGACTGCTCTTCCAGAGGTCCTGAGTTCAATTCCCAGAAACCACATGGTGGCCCATAACCATCTGTAATGGGATCTGATGTCCTCTTCTGGTGTGTCTGAAGACAACTACAGTGTACTCACATATATAAAATAAATAAATCTTTAAAAAAAGAAAAAGAAAAGAAATGAGTAGCAGGAGCTATTGTAGGCTATATGGTGTGGTTTGGTTGCCCCCTCCCCATTTGTATGCTAAGAAATTAACTCATGCCCAAAGCAACAGTGGGATGTGATGCATAAGAGGAGATGCGGAGGGCTTGACAACTTTGACCTTGTGAACGAGTGAATGGCTTTGCAAGCAGGACTTTCAGGAGTGGCCTCTCTCTCTGTCTCCTGCTCCCTCGATGCGAGTATACACCAAGACGGCCCAGTGACCATATCCCAGGGCTTTGATCATGAACTTCTGTCCAAGATAGAATAAATACCTGTTCTTCATTACAGAGTTTCAGATCTTCTGGAGTAATGGCCCTAAATGGGCTAAGATGGGAAGATAAACGTTTCCACACTGAGAAGGAGATGTGTGAGGAACTCATGGGCTAGCGGACAAGACAGTGAGGTCATCAGGTGAGCCAGATATGATGACACAGCATATAGGGAGGGAGAGGCAGGAGCCAGAGTTAATGGCTAGCCTTGGCTACATGAGATCCTCATCCAAAATAAACCAATAAAGACGCTAGTTGTATATGCTGGTCCGAGTTTCTGGGAAGAAGTGATCTAGAGTCGTGTGGTGAACCACTACCCTAAGGATGGCAGTTGAAGCCAGACTAGAACTTGTACTCATGTAGAGAGGAGGGTCCAGGAAAGAACCTAAGAGAACGTTGTGATTGACAAGATGGTTGGAAGGAGCGGTGGAGAAAGAGGCTGCAGAGACTCTGGAAAGGTTGAAAGGATCAGAGAAAGTGGCATCACTCATGCTAAGAGAGCGAGAGCGCTTCTTGGAAAGCACTGTGTAGCCAGTGGTGTTGAAAGCCACGGACAAGTTGAGACCCTCAAAAGTCCCTCAGATTTGGCAGGACTTCCCTCAAGATAAGCAGTTTCAGAGACTGGCTGGAGCCAAAAACCCAAGCTGTCACTGGACTGCAGACAGAATAGAAAGTGAGGACTTGAGGCTATCAGCATCTGCCATTCCTCTAGACTTATTGTGACCTAGAGGCCAGGGGGAAATTAACTGGGATTGGAAAACGGTAATTGATATTGTTGTGGTAAAAAAGAAAAATCAACAATTATCATTTCACTTTGAGTGCAACTGAAGCATGATTTCCTACCGAAAAATTATTAGTAGTAGCAATCGTTTATTAAGTGGCTGCCATAAGTCAGCACTTTAAAGTCATCATTTTATTGAGCCCTCTAAACTGCACTTCGAATGGAGACCACCTTCCTCTACTATAGATGAAGAAGCAGGAACATAAGCAGACTCATATCTGGCACAAGCTTTCAACTGCAAGAGGAGCCTGAAGGGAAACCTTGCCTTCACCTCAAGCTCCTGCTTTCCTTCCCTCTGCAGAGATGCTGTCTCTACTAAGTACTAAACACTGCCTGCAGATGGCCTGCATTTCGCTGTGTGAAGATCTAGATGAAAGTGGATGGCCATCTATCATGGAAAGGACCATGGATTGAAGAAATGGCTACCCAGGCACACACTTCTAGTTCCACGACAATTGCTGAGAACAAATGAGAGTTTCTGGCTCTGAATCCCAGAGTCCCAGGTACGTCTGTCCCCTTTGAGGTGTGTGCGTGTGAGCACGCAGGTGTGTGGGTGCACGCCAATGTGAGGATGCAGAGTCAGAGAGCCCAGAGTAAATCAGTCTATCATTAAGTAGAAACATAAAGGGTTTAGGCTAGAGAGATGACTCTGTAATCAAGAGCACTGGTTGCTCTTCCAGAGGACCTTGGTTTAATTCTCAGCACCAGCATAGTGGCTCACAAGTATCTGGAACTCCATTCGAGGGAATCTGATGCCCTCTTTTGGCCTCAACGGGAATCAGGCACATTAGTAGTACACCAACATATATGCAAGCAAACACACACATATACAAATAAAAGGTTTTAAAAGGAAAAGTTAAGGTTACACAGAAAGGAAAATGACAAAACTGTACGAGGATTTTGCAAGGCATACTTTATTCTGGAGACGTGACATTTTAAGGAAGACTCCAGCTACCTTCCCCATGAGGTAAGATGAGGCAGTTTATGTCAGATGGCTAGGACGATACAACTGGGGCTATTGGATACATGGTGGAGAGACAGATGGATCTGTCCTGGAGAGTTGGGGAGTCTCCAGAACTGGAGGTGCTCACACAGAGGCAGGGGTGCTGAAGTCAGCCAGTCAAGCCCCAAGGATAGCTTACATTCCGCTCCCTACTGGAGCCTGGGACAGAGCGGCTGAGGCCTTGGTTAGGATAAGACTTCATGTGTTCACATCTGGCCTTTGCTCTCCCCAGATGGATCCCAAATTAAATGGAATGGCCAGCATGCTCCTCCCTTCGCTGTCTGTGGAACAACTGAACTCTGATGTGCCAGGGGAATAAGCATTCTTACTTTTCAGAAAACGTGTCGTCTCTTTTTTATTATTATTAAGATTTATTTATTATTATATGTAAGTATACAGTAGCTGTCTTCAGATACTCCAAAAGAGGGCAACAGATCTTGTTACGGATGGTTGTGAGCCACCATATGGTTTCTGGGATTTGAACTCAGAACCTTCGGAAAAGCAGTCAGTGCTCTTAACCACTGAGCCATCTCTCCAGCCCAGACATTTCGTTTCTAACCTGAGACCAGCGGTGTCATCAGACACATCTGTCATGCTTTAAACATCAGAGTTGGGGTATGGAAAATGGAAACTTGGAGAAACCCTGAAAGGATTACCATCAATATAACAATAGTTGCTTCTGGATCATGGGAGGTTGTTTTCTTCCTTCCTTAATTCTGTAACATTATAAGATAAATATGTGGGGTTGGAGAGGTGGCTCAGTGGTTGATAGAAGTCCTGGAACTTCTATCAAAGTAGACCAGGCTGGCCTGGAACTCAACAAAGATCCACCTGCCTTTGCCTCCAGAGTGTTGGGATTAAAGATGTGTGCCCCAACACCTGGCCACTTGCTGTGTCTACAGAGAACCCAATTCCTAGGGCCTACATTTGGTTTTACAACCATCCAAAACTTCACTTCCATGGATCAGAATCCACTCTGGTATCTGAGAACACCAGACATGTACTTGATGCACATACTTGTGTGGAAATTTGCCAAACACTTTACATACAATAAAAATAAATCTTAAAAACAAACAAACAAATAAATAGGCACTTTTTGATTTTTTCTTTTGATTTTTCAAGAAAAGGTTTCTCTGTGTAGCCCTGGCTATCCTGGAACTCACTCTGTAGACCAGGCTGGCCTTGAACTCAGAAATCCGCCTGCCTTTGCCTCCCAAGTGCTGGGATTAAAGGTGTGTGTCACCACTGCCCGATGGTACTTTTTGATTAAAAAAGAATCATATGGATTTTATACAATTACATTGTCATATAAATAAAAGCAATGAAATTTAAAGGTCATGGTTTAAATTGTTTTTATTATATTTTGTGTATATAGGTGTTTTGCCTGCATGTATGTCTGTGTAGCATATGCATGCAGTGCCTGTGGAGGCCGTATGAAGGAGTTGAAAACCCTAAAACTGGAGTTACAGATGGTTGCCCGCCACCATATGGGTGCTGGGAATTGAACCAGGAGTTTTCAGGAAGAGCAGACAGTGCTCTTAGCCACTGAGCCATCTCCCTGGCCCCTGTAATACTGTTTTGTAGTGTGTGTGTGTGTGTGTGTGTGTGTGTGTGTGTGTGGCTGTGTTCACATGGAGACCAGATGTCAACACTGATGTCTTTGTTATATATTGTTTTTATTTTCAGAAAACAGCTTGTAGGAGTTAGTTCTCTTCCACCATGTGGCTCCTGGGAATCAAACCCAGGTCACAAGGCTTAGGTGTAAGAGCCCCTTACTCACTAGCCACCCCGCTGGCCCTCTCCACCTTAGTTTTTGAGACAGGATCTAACAGAGAACCTGGAGTTCACTGTTTCAGAAAGACTGGGTGGTCCCCAGGAATCCTCTCTCTTCTCTGCCTCCCATTGCTAGGTAACAGACACCACACCCACCTTTCATATGGGTGCTGGGGATCTGAACTCAGGACCCCACGCTGCCTTATCCATGAAAGCATCTCTCCAGTTCTATGGGTCATTCTTTAAATCTGCAGACAACTAGGTTTTCCATCAACAGATGTCTAGATAAAGCAAATGTGAACTACACACTCACACACACACACACACACACACACACACACAATGGGGTTCTGTTCAGCATAAAGAAGAAGGGTGTCTTTTCAGGAGAATGGATGGAACCACAGACCATCTGGTTAAGTAAAAAAAAAAAAAACAGACTCAGAAGGATAAATGTGAACTTCTCTCTAGATATATAAATACATACATATGTATATACACATACATGCATACATACATACACATATACATTGATACATACATGTGACATGAAAGTAGAAAGGGACTATTTTATTTGGGCAAGGGAAGAGAGCTAATTTGAATGTGGGACAGGAGAGGGTAATGGGGGGAAAGTACTTGTGATGGTTTGTATATGCTCAGCCCAGGGAGTGGCACTATTAGAAGGTGTGACCCTTTTGGTGTAGGCGTGTCGCTGTGGATGTGGGCTTTAAGACCCTCATCCTAGCTTCCTGGAAGCCAGTGTTCTGCTAGCTGCCTTCAGATGAAGATGTTGAACTCTCATCTCTGCCTGTCCCATGCCTGCCTGGATGCTGCCATGTTCCTGGTTTGATGGTAATGGCCTGAATCTCTGAACCTGTAAGCCAGCCCCAATTAAATGTTGTTTTTATAAGAGTTGCCTTGGTCATGGTCTTTGTTCACAGCAGTAAAATGTTGCAAGATATTTCCTATCCATTCACATTGAAGCAGTGAGAAGCCAGTGATTGGAGGAGAGAGAGGAGGAGGAGCTAAGAGAAGTGAGGGAAGGAGAGAGAGAGAGAGAGAGAGAGAGAGAGAGAGAGAGAGAGAGAGAGAGAGAGAGAGAGAGAGAGAGAGAGAGACAGAGACTCGGTGGACCAGACGAGCAGAGCAGAGAGGGAGACACGGATATCCAGATGGCTTCAGACGTATTTCTGGTGTTTTTAAAGAGGTTAGAAATATTGGAATAAGACTTTATTATTGTAAATTGGCACTATGAAATTGGGAGTTTCTTGTACATAACACACATAAATATATGTGGTTAACATTTCAAGTTTAAGAGTCATGCTTTACCGGATACTTGGAAGGAGTGGATGCTGGGCAGAATCATGGGACTCCCACTGTTTACAGAGTCTATGGTGGAGAGGAAACACAGCTGGGATGCTGTGAGAGCTAGCTGAAAGTTTGGCTCAGAAGCGACAGTGAAAGCTGCCCAGAGCAAGACCCACCAGGACTTGGTGCAGAGGCCTGGCAGTACTCTTTATTATTACCCATTATAGTAAAACCCTAACTAAGACTGTACTGTAATAGTAAACAGTATATTTGAATGAAAGTGCTATTATGAAGCCCATTACTCTGTATGATGAGCATACCCACTTAAGGCCTTTTAAATTAAAAAAAAGTGTTGAGCAGATCTCTATGAGTTCAAGACTAGTCTGGTCCACTTAACAAGTTCCAGCTAGAACTGTATAGTGAGACCTTGTCTCGAACAAACAGCAAATAAAATGGACTGGCAGACATGGCTCAGTGGGTGGAGTCACTTGCTGTCAAGCCTGGTGATGTGAATTTGGTCCCCAGGACCCTCAGGCTAGGCGGCAGGAACACTTACCCACTGGGTCATTTCGCTGGGCTTCTACCTTCCTTAATTTTCCTTAAACAAGCAATCAGGTGAAGATTACGTGCCTCTATCACAGAGCAATCTTCTTGTTGCTGTTGTTGGATACAGGGACTCATTATATCTGTGGCCTAGGACCCACTATGTCAGATCCACCTGCCTCTGCCTCCCGAGCACTAGGATCAAAGGTGTGCAGTAGCACATCTGAGCAGAATCCATCTACTTACCTATTCTTTCTGTCTGTCTGTCTGTCTGTCCGTCCATCTACCTATCTACCTACCTATGTATGTATGTATCTATCTACCTACCTATCTATCTATCTATCTATCTATCTATCTATCTATCTATCTATCTATCTATCTATCTATTGTTGAAGGCACCAGTATGGAGGTCAGAGAACAACTTGCAGGAGTTGTCTTTCCAGGTCATCAGTCTAAGCAGTAAGCACCTTTACTTGGTGAGCCATCTCCCAACCCAACACAGCAGGCTTCCAAAGTCCAAGTCTCACTGGGTGGTGATGGTGCATGCCTTTAATCCCAGCACTAGGGAGGTGGAGACTGGCAGATCTCAGAGTTTGTGGCCAGCCTGGTCTACAGAGAGAGAGTTCCAAGACACAGAGAAAAACCCTGTCTAAAAAACAATAAAAATATGAGAGAGAGGGAGAGAGAGAGAGAGACAGAGACAGAGACAGAGAGATAGAGAGAGAGAGACAGAGAGAGAGAGAGAGACCATTTGAGTCCTGAGTGGACTTCTAAGTCAAGTTTACTTATAGTATTTTTATTTTTGTCTTGGTTTTCTTTGATAGGAGGTTATCATGTAGCCCAGGATAGATAGGATGGACTTAATCTCCTAATCTTCTTCCTTCCTGCTCCTGAATACTAGGAGTAAAGAAACTTCCACCACACCCAGCCAATGTCAAAGAAGGCTAGGCAGTGTTCCTCCGTAAGGAATGAGGAAGGACAGGATTGGAGCTGAATAATAACTCCGTCCAGGTCGGCTGCCGTCAGGGGTGCAGGAATGTGGAAACAGCTGTCCTCAGCCTCTGGTGGGTAAACTCTGCCTCTCCAAAGATGGAAGAAGCCCCCATTCTTTCTGTCCTAATCTCTTGGGCAAGAACTGTCAATGTACTTATACATCAGGATAGGATGAGAGGAAAAGTCAAACTAGCCATCAGAGACCCACCCAGGTAACTCCTCCTTTTCCTGACTAGCTCCTCTCTGGGCCCCAGGTTCCCTGTATGCTAAACAGAGAAGTTGAACTGTTCGGTACCCAAAATCTGTTTTCTATAGATCACGAAGCACAAGCACATTGGCATTTTATATTGTGTTAATCCCACAATCAAGAATCATCAGTGAATCTCTGGCCATGCACATATAAATTCCTCCCCAGTGATGGAGATTAAAACACTTAATTCTCTTATACTTTGGATGTACACTCTGAACACTTACATGAGGGCTGTCTGGGAAATTGAGTCAAAGGAAATGGCTCCTAAATTCCTCCTGGGATCTAAATGGAAAACAAGACAGGCTATGACATCAGCCGCTATTTCCTCTGTGATCAAACTAAAGAACACAAACATCAATATTAAATTATGTATGCATACTCTTTATTTTTGCCTCTCAGTGCACATCATGGTAAATCCTTTCCTCTTAGGTTTAGATCATTATGTAGAAAGAACAAGAAACACAATAATCTTAGAAATATAGTATTTTAGAGTTACAAGTAACTTCAGAGATGAGACCTAAAGCACTCAGCAGCGAGACAAGGAGTCTAAAATATGAAATGGCTCCATCCAGTGCTAACTTCTGGTGGTTTCTTTCTTAGTTTGCCTCACCCAAATTCACTGTGATTGGATGACATCATCTCCTATATGCTAAATAAATAGATATATAAATAAGCACTATTTAAATAGATATATAAATAAGCACTAAAATGGGGAGCCCATTCTTATGAGTGTCCTCCAAGGCAATTAGAGGGGCCATGCAAGAGGAAGAAGGCCAAGTTCACTAGGATGAGCATTTCTGACACGGAAACAATAGATTCGATCCAGACCAGTAAGGCAGGCTGCACCTCAATCAATTCCCTCTCTGTTCCTCAAGGTGGGCAGGTACCAGACCTCCTTAGGAAGCTTTGTAGGAATTACATTGTCCTGGGGATGAAGAGATGCCTCCGGAGTGAAGAGCACTTGCTACTTTTGCAAGAGGACCCCCGTTCCATTCCCAGTACCCACAGGAGGCTCACAACCATCTGGAACTGCAGATGATTCAACATTCTGTTTTGACCTTCTTGGGCACCAGGCACATACATGATACACAGACATCCACATAGGCAAAATATTCATACACATAAGATAAAAAGAAGTAAATCTAAGAATCATATTGTCTTTTAGCCAATCAGCTATTTTTTTTAACCTGGACATAATGCCTCTTTAATTGAGCATTAGATAAACACAATTCAAGTGTTAGAAATTGTTTTTTTAATCAAGAAGCCTGGGTTTTTGGTTAATTTAATACCATTTTTGATGTTCTGTGAAGCCAAGCTATTCAAAAGCATCTCAGGAGAGGGGGAAAACGTTTTCCATACCTAAACTAGGTCAGTGTTTGGGGCCTAAGGTATTAGAATTATGTAATTGACAATTATTTCCTTCCCAGTCTGTGTTGCCTCACTTTTCAGATGCAAATCTGCCTATTGGGTTCTTGGCTTGGTTGTTTTTTGTTTTTCGAGACAGTTTCACTGTGTAGCCCTGGCTGTCCTGGAGCTCATTCTGTAGATGGGGCTGGCCTCCAACTCAGAGATCTGCCTGCTTCTGCCTAGATTAAAGCTTCTGCTGAGATTAAAGGCTTGAGCCATCTTGTGTGGCAAAAATCTGTTGTTATATTCTTTCCTACCTTGAATAATGCACATACTGGTGATTTTGTTTATCTGTTTTAGTTTGGTTTTGCTGATGTGATAATGAAAGCAATTTGGGGAGGAAATGGTGTATTTCAGCTGATGGGTATAGTTAGTTCATCACAAAGGGAAGCCAAGGGTAGGAATTCCAGGCAGGAGCCTGGAGGCGGGGACTGAAGGAAGTGGAGGCCATGCAAGAAGGCTGCTTACTTACCCAGCCAGCTCTCTCTACAATCCAGGCTCACTTGTCAGGAATGGTACTGCTCTTAGTGGGCCGGCCCTCCCACACCAATCATCAATCAAGGAAATGCCTCACAGGCTTGCCCACAAGACAATCTGATGGAGACGTTGTCTCAACTGAAGTTCCCTCTTCCCAGGTGACCCAAGCGTGTGTCAACTTGACAGGAATCTAGCCAGCACACTAGCTGATCATGGGTGATGATACATTGACATTCATGCACTCCAAACTATTATGCCCTCAGTGACACAAATAGGATTCAAAATGCATAGATCATCAGAGTTAGGAGACTTTAGAGCACAAAATAGAGACTTGTCCCTGATTTCGCAGCGAGAGGCATTGCCAAGTGTGATCTTCCCAGGTTCCTTCTCAGCACTCATGAAGGCTAGACCTCTTCCTTAAGAGTCAGCCCCTCCTGTACCACTGCTGTCTCTGCTAGCCCACTGTATGAATTATAGATGCAAATGCTTACTAAAGCTTGAAGAAGCAGATTAGATTTTTTTTTACCCTAACCCCAGGTTCTTACACTCTGTCAATAGGAAGGTAGTAGATATGCTAACATTATCAATCGCTCTCATAGTAAAGTATTATTCTTATTTAATTCCAAATTCATTGCTGCTATACAGTGTGCCCTCATAAAAAGACATTCTGAAATTGAATTATGTGAAAAATTCAGTTGTCCAATTTATGTCTGAGAACAGTGCCCTTGATTTCCTCTCTCATGTTGATCAGTTTTGAACTGGGCTCATACTTGCTGTATTCTGAAATCTACATTAGAATAATTAAGGATCAGTTACCTCCAAAGAGTATACAGGAAAAAAAATGTGGGAAATGTTAAAAATTCAGTATCTGGGGCACTAGCAGTCTTAACTCACTAGCTGAGGGTGATAACCTTGACCTCTGGTTTTTGTTTGGGTATGTTTGTTTATCTTGGGGTTGTTTGGGTTTTGAGACATTGTCTCTAGTCCAGATTGTCCTTGTAATTACTTTGTAACCCAGGAGGCCTTTAACCTTGGAGTAATTCTCCTGCCTCTGTCTCTTGAGGGCTCAGATTACAGGTGTGGAGACGTTGTTTCCACCTTGACCTTAAACTCTAGTTTATTTGTTTGGAGACAGGGTTTCTCTGTGTAGCCCTAGCTTTCCTGAATTCACTCTACAGACTTTGCTGGCCTTGAACTCAGAGATCTGCCCCCCTGCGCCTGCCTCATAAATGCTGGGATTAAAGGATTGAGTCAGCACCACCCTGACCTTCAACTCTTAACCCTCTTTTTTCCAACACCCCAGTGCTAGGAACACAGGTGAGTAGCTCTGTGCTGGCTAATTTCTGTCAACTTGACACCTAGGAAGTGAAAACCTCAATAGAGGGATTGCCTCTACCCGATTGCCCTGTTGGTGGATTTGAGGGTCAATGTGTGACTACTAATTGATGGAGGAAGGCTTAGCCCACTGTGGGCTGTGCCACCTGGCAGATTTGTCCTAACCAATAAAAGAAAGTTAGCTGGTTGAGGACAGGGCAAGCTAGCCAGTAAGGGCAGCATCTCTGCTTGGTCTGTTTCAGTTCCTGCCTCTACATTACACTTTGAACTCCTGCGCTGGCCTCCCTGGATAACGTAAGAGGTGAGGTGAAATAAACACTTTCCTTCCTAAGTTGTTTTGACGGTGTTTATAACAACGACGACGATGACGACGACACCACTAGCCAGGGCTTCATGCAGAAAACAATTTGGCGGACGAACTTCATTCTCAGCTAAGTTATTTTAATTTCAAACCTAGGAAACACAGATTATAATGTGCATTTCACGAAGTGGTGTCTTAGATATTTCATAAATGCTATTATCATTTATAAGGACATTTTTGCACACACCTCCTTAACTTACAGCATAAAACAACTTTACAGGTGGCACTCCTTTTCAGTCCCGCTGGGGACCAAAACATAGTCCAGATCCACTCAAGGCTCAGGGACCTAAGGCGGCGACCGCCCCCTTCAGGTTTCCTTGTTTCAGACACTAGAGCACACGATGAAGTTTTTCCCTCACAGGTTCCCGTCGCAGGACGGAAACAAGGGGTGGGACAGGAAGTGAGACCTGGCTGAGTTCCGGGTGCAGGGCGGCCACTGGAGGAGAGCAGGCTGCCGCTCTCGCAAGCTTTGGAGGGAGAGCCGCCGCGATGTTCCGGATCGAAGGTCTCGCGCCCAAGTTGGATCCGGAGGAAATGAAGCGGAAGATGCGTGAGGATGTGGTCTCTTCCATTCGGAACTTCCTCATCTATGTGGCCCTGCTGCGAGTCAGTGAGTGTCCTTCTGAGCTGTGACCGTGAGGCCACGCGTCCACACCCAACTCTGCACGCGTTCGTGGGGTCTTGAGCTGAGCACCCTGGGGAGAGTGGGGTGCTTGCGCGTCCAGGACCGCCCAACTGCGCGCACTCTAGGGGTCTGCGGGTCCTGAGGATGTGCCCAGTGCACGTGGTAGCTGAGGGCGCGTGGTTAAGTCACCTTGGCTCGCCCAACGTTTGTGCTTAAGAAGCTCCCATGTGTTATCCTCGGAGCAATACCCTCGTTTTGCAAACCTAGAAACGGTCCCCGGGAGGTGGGTGACCCAAGGTCATGCCATTCAGAGCTCTTAATAAGGTACCAGGCGCTTTCTCTCTCTGCTTGCCTTTGAAATACAAGAGATTAGCTTTTTTGTGCGTTATTTGAACAGGGGGTGAGCTAAATAAATGGTTTTTCTTGAGGAATATCTGAGGCATTTGATCTCAACATTAACAAAAGTTAATTTTGTTGCTTGATCTGTGTTGACCTTCCCCTCCCCCCCATGAGAGCTTGAGTTCACGGGACACATGTGCAAGGTTAAAGCCACACTGTCAATTTAAAAACCAGGGGCTGGCTAGATGGCTCACTGAGTTGGGCGCTTTGCCAAGGCTGGACAACCTGAGCTGGATCCACCACATTTGGCGGCAGAGATTGTACTCTGACCTCCACACCTGCACCGGGCCACAGAGTGCACACAAACGGAAACGATACAAAGATACATTTTTTAAAGCACTGAGCAACTTTCTAGCTTGGTTCTCTAATAGTATAGCAAGTGACCGACCCCCCCCCCCCCCCCCCATTCTCCGCACTACGTACTTACCACTGTTCAGTGCTTGCATGCATATGGTTGTCTTCTGGGCAGGGAGAGTCAGGAATGGCTCAAATAATTGAAGAACATACCAAAATGGAGTTAGGTTTCACTTGGAACTCACTAAGGTGGAGGCCTCTGTCGTTTGGGTGCCTGTTTTGCTGTATTCTCTGTGTCGCTGGCTTCTCCAGGAGAGGACATCTTGGGGAATGGAAGCACCCAGAACATCCTTCTCATCCAAAAGCCTCTTACTTTAACTTCTCCATCCTTTTCTTACAGGGGAGAGCTGTTTAGAAAATGCTTAGTGATCTTTGTATTTGATATGCACTGACTATCCTGTTTAATGTTTTTTATTTATAACCAGGCACACGCCTTTAATCCCAGCACTCAGAAGGCAGAGGCAAGGGAATCTCAGTGAGTTTAAGACCAGCCTGGTCTACAAATGGCGTTCCAGGACTGACAGGGCTGTTACACAGAGAAATCTGTCTTGAAACAAAACAAGAGACTTTTGTTATGTTTTTCTGCTTGTCTATATGTGAACCACATGCCTACAGGTGCCGGCAGTTCAGAAGGGGGCGTTGGAACCCCTGGGACTGGAGTTAAACTGGCAATTAATTGTAAGTTGCCAGCTATGGCTGGCTGCTGGGATCCCAACTCAGGTCCTCCTGATTGACAGCAGACATTCTTAACTGCTGAGTCATCCCTCTATCCTGGTGATGTCACCTTAGTAGTCCAGACAATTCTGTGTATGTCATTTATCAAATCAGCACAGATCTGGTGTGATCCGAGGGGCATGGGGGACAGAGTCAGAGAGAACCAAGATCTGTGTCTGTTCCTCTGTCCTCCTTCCTCAGGGCTCTCCCTCCCTGTGCCTTATCCCAGCCCTTGTTTTTCCAGTATTGGCAATGGAACCTAATACTCATTTGTTTCCTCTTGGATTTTGTCCTGTTTGGGTTAAAAGCATCCCCCAGCCAATCCCCTGAAGTGTACCTTGGGGATAAAGTCCTTGCCTGGCCTGTGCAGGACCTGGGCTCAACTTCCTGTAGTGCAAAGTAGGTAAAAGGTCCCCACAGTAAAGAATTGTTGGGGGGAAAAAAAGGGGAGCAGTGGTGGCACATGTTGTTGATCCCAGCACTTGGGAGGCAGAGGCAGGCGGATTTCTGAGTTTGAGGCCAGCCTGGTCTACAGAGTGAGTTCCAGGACAGCCAAGTAGTGTGCAGTTGCTTTCTCTATAGTGGTGGTTATTGAGTGACATGGGAGTGGGCAGTCTTGCAAGGTAGAGGATCCCTTTTTGTGGCTAGGCAGAGGCTTGATAACAATTTGGAACTTTCTCTAGAATCATGTTTCATAAAGTCCGTGACACCGGCTGCCACCACCAGTTTTATGACTGTACAGTACAGCCTGTGGACTTGTAGAATGAAACCTAATTCGGGGTTTCTCTTTCAGCTCCGTATATCTTAAAGAAACTAGACAGCATATGAGGATTGGGAGTCATGTGGATGCACGGCATGAAGAGCCTGGTGAAGGTTTCTCCTCCTGTCTGCAGATGAATTGGCCCAGAAAAGCGTAAGACTGATTAAACGGACATAAAAACTACTTGTTAAGAACAAGTCGGGCTTTGAGAACTGACCTCCATAGCTGAAATATAAAACTACTTGAGAAGTGCAAAGAAATGTCTTTTGGGCGTGGTGCCCTTAGGCCCATGATATCCACCTCTGTGAGTGTCGACGGAATGGTAAATAATGTCAGGCTCTGAGGGGCTTCTGTCTGAAGTGGTACCGTCTCGGCAGTCATTTCTGTTTACGATTTCTGTTCAAAGTATTCTTTGTGAAGAGTCTGTTTGGAAGTCAGCATACACCCACAATGACATGTAAGCACAGTCTATATTTTTAATAAACATTCTGATGAAGAAAGTGTGTTTTTTATGTTTTCATCCCACCCCGGTGGCCATGGCCATCCCTGGTGGGACTGTTACAGTATTGCGACTATTGCTCCTGTAGTTTGGTTTGAACTTGAGAATTTGTTAATCCTGCTATGTGGAATTACGCTTCTTTGCCAAAGTCTTCATGAACTGCAGATGACTGAGTGCTTAGTGCTAGAAATACAAAGACCATGGAAGTGGGGCCGGGGATGCTGTATTTTAAACTCAAATAGTTCTCTAAGTGTGTTGGCTGAGGGGGCTATCTATCCTCAAAAGCAACTATCCATGCTCCCTCCCTCGGTTTAGCTAATTTATATGGGTTTTGTTTCATTTTAAAGATTGTTTTTATTTTATGTGTATATGTGTCTGCCTGCATGCATATATGTGTACCATGTGGATACCTGATGCTAATGGAGACCAGAAGAGGACATTAGATTCTCTAGAACTGGAGTCAGACAGTTAGGAGCTGCCATTGGATGCTGGGCCTTCTGTGAGAACAACAACTGAGCCATCTCTCCAGCAACACCAGTATGTCTTAGTAACAGGATGATGATGCCATTATTCTTTGTACTCATTACACATAAGTTTCTTGTCACCTGTCTTCCTGTATGCAGCCTAGTGTTGTTTTGGTTAGACCAATGGTTTTCTTTTCCTACATATTCCTATTAACTCCTAGGTTTTGTTTTCCTATGAACTTTCTACTAAATTAACTAACTTTTCATCAGGGCCCAAAATACCTCCTTTGCTTTGGTCAGTCACCACTTCTCGCCTTCCTGAGGGAGTGTTCCCCGGAGCCTCTGCTGTTCCCTCTGGACTGTGTGCCCATAACCTGGGAACAGTGTTTTCCTGTCTGTGCTGTGGCTTGTTTTCCTGAAGCCCTGACTGGTGACATAGGAAGTGAACATTCTTAGACCTTTCTGATCCGAAAGTTGCTTGTTCTCTAATCACATGGTTAAATCTGCTGAAGGTAGCATTCTGGTTGGAATCTTCACTCTTCAGGGTTTTAAGACATTGCGACATTGGTTCTGTGCTCCTGAGAAATCTGAAACCTTTTGAGACGTCTCTGGTTTCTCTGTGAGGCCTAATTTTTCTTTCTGAGAAACAAGGATCTGTTGTCCTGGATAGTCTTTTCCATTTCACAGACACTGTGCGTGTGTGTGTGTATGTGTGTGTGTGTGTTCACTGTATGGGCACTTGATCACTGTCTTTAAAATTGAATCTCGAGTCCATGAGGTCTCATAAATTTTGTGTTTTTATTGATGGTTTCTTTCCTTGTTTTCCCTTTTCTCTTTGTAGAATAGTATGTAACTTCTTATTTTGTCTTTCCTACTCTGTTATCTAAAATGGCTTTCTTCCATCTTTCTTTCACATTAGACACTTCACTTTGTGAGTGGTAGAACCTGTTGGTGTTGGCTCTCCCTAAGGGAGATCTTTGAGGCATTTAATTGGGAAAAGTGTTTGTGTCCATATCTTTAGGTATTTTGTATTTAGGTCACTCCTTAGAGGACATTCTTCTAATCTTGTGAGGCCTAACTAAGAAAGGCCTTGCTAGGCTTCTGGGAGTCAAGCAGGTGGGAGAGCTGTGGTGAGGCCCAGGGGAGAGGGGTGTCCGTCTTGCAGACATTGCTCAGCCTTGTAGAGGTGCAGGCAGCATTTGATAACCTACACCTTCTCTAAGTAGTTCTTAGTTTGGCGCCTTTTCACGGCCCGCTTTCAGAGGCACACGGATCCACCGTTCCCGAGACTTGGGGATTCTGTACAGTGGTCTCATCCTCTGGCCTTTTAGATTTTAACTTTAAAACAAGCCAAAAAAAACAAAACAAAACACAAAACACCTTTCACTGTTATTGAATGGAATCTCATGTGGACATACCATATTTATTCATGTGTTTAGCCCACTATCTTTACTCAGACAGCACATATGTTTCTAACCCTGTTACTCTGCGTTGTGTGTTAGTAATTTATACTCATTGCTTAGTTACGGGTGCCGTTTGTAACACCACAGTCATGGATGCTGCCCCTGCAGGGGAGTGGATTTGACTTTGAGCTCCAGTGCTCAAGATGCTTGACTTTGAGGAGCTGAACTTCTGAATTACTTGTCAGTAGTAGAATTAGGGGACCGACTGGCACTTGGCGAACAACAATTTCTGATTTCCAAGTGTGCTGAGGAGTGGTGCGGGTTGATGCTAATGTATTCAGATCTAAGAATTATCAGAGACACTAACTCAGCAAGCAAGTGTGGTCTCACCCACTGGAATCCCAGCAGGAAGAATTTTGGTTTGAGGCTAACCTAGGCTGCTCGAAAAGAAACAACAAAAATCACTTAAATTTATTACCAAAAAATAACCTTGGCGGGTTGGTATCGATGTCTAACAAGTGGAGAAGTTGAGGTTCCAGTTTCAGTGTGGTAACTAAATAACTTGGCAAGGCTTAGGAGACTTTTAATATATGATTCGTGTGCTGTTCTTAGAGAAAAGGTGTAATTGCTCCTGGAGATTCTAGTGTATGTTCAGGCCGAAGTCAGGAAACGCGGTGGTTCAGTTTTTAATGAGTGGCTTCTTTTAGATATGGAGTCGGGTTGCTTCATAACCTTGGTGACCCTTTGCTTCATATCCTTGGTGACCCTTGAACTTTGAATTCCGCTGCCTGTATCTTCTAATTGCCAGGGTTACAAGTGTGCACCTCTCTACCTAGCCTGTAAATAGCTTTTTAAATTCAGGCTACACCCATTGGGAGTGTTCAGTGCTTGAAATAGATAGTTCTGAAATAATACGCTAGAAAATATTTAGGGGGCTGGAATGATGGCTCAGTGGTTAAGAGCACTGACTGCTCGTACAAGGGTCCCAGGTTCAATCCTCAATAACCACACGTTGGCTCACAACCGTTTGTTACTCCAGTTCCAGGAGATCTGAACACCCTCTAATGACATCTCTGGACACAAGGCATAGATATGGTGCACAGACATACACACAGACAAAATACTCAAAAGCAATACATTCTTAAAATATTTAGACCAAGTACTTAGTTGAAGTATGTAAGGAAACCGAGGCAGTGCTTGCCTAGAGATGGGCAGTGGAGGGCCTCATAGATCTTGTTTCCCGGGAGAGCCTGTCACTGCACGCCAGCCACCAGAGCCTCCCTGCCCCCTCAGCTTAGATGCTCCTGCAGTCTCCACTGTCTCCCAGCACAGAGCACACTTCCTTAGGTTTTCGATGACCTTGGTCCTTTTCGAGGTATTGGTTGAAAGGGTGTTCTTCCCTTTGTAGGCAATAGGGTATTTCAGTTTGTGAAGCCCCAAGCCAACTGGACACCTATGTGTATTATGCTAAATTGATGTTACATTTAAGATTTTAAAAATATTACGATGGAGTGGCGTAGGGTTGGTCTTTGGAGCGTTGACTGGTCAGTTTAGAGTACCTGCTGCTCGCAGAGGGCCAGAGTTTGGTTCCTGGCATTCACATCGGGTGGGTCACAGCAGACTATTATCTCCAGTCCCAGAATATCAAGCACCTTCTGGCCATTGGCACGAGCATAGCACGCACTCACACACACACACTCAGATCCATACATCCATATGAACTAAATCTTAAAAAATTGTAGTCTGTGCAGTATACCCCCTTCCCAGGGGCTATATTGTCACTGTCACTGGGTATAATTTTTCTTGAGAATTGTCTGTGTCCCCTCGCTATGAATGTGTTCTGAGGGCAGGGATTTCTGTCCCATGTTCACTCTGTATCCCAGGACCTAGGTCTCCTGGCATCTAGCAGACACTCAGTATCTGTCCAGTAAAAGAATGAAGGAGTGGGCAGGGCTAGAGAGACGACTCAGTTCAGAGCACTTGCTGCTCTTGCAGAGGACCTGGGTTCAATTCCCAGCATCCACATGGTGGTTCACAACTGTCTGATGTCCAGTTCAGGGTAAGTGATGCCCTCTTCTGACCTCTGCAGGCACAAAGCATGCGGGCAGGCAAAAGACACACGTAAAATGAATCTTTTTATAAAAAGAGTGGAAGTGCAGAAGCATGAAAGTAAGGTAGCCATAAAAAGGCAAGACTCTGAGGGCCCCTATGGTGGCTGCAGCTCCTGATACGGAGGTTTTTGTCTAGCAAAGCTTTGCTGCCCGGAGGCAAACCCATAGAAGGATTGGATTCAGCCAGACTGAGGCTGTGACAAGTAGTGGATCCATCTGTGGACAGAGGCAGAGCTCTGTGAGGAAGAAAGGGCAGGGGGAACTGGCCAGGAAGGGACTGGCTCAGTCATGCTCAGGACACCTTCAACAGTGGAGCTGGCTGGACAGCTAAGACCTTATACCCTGAGTACCTTTGACCTTCAGTACAGAGAAAAGTTCCCATTCTGAAAAATGCAGGGCCCATTCATTATTTTGTTTCTGGGAGAGAACAGTGAGTAGCCTTTCGGGCTATCACCAAGAGAAATGGTAAATTAGAATCTGTCGTGTTCACAGCTGGGTGTGTATGTGGCAGTTTGGAAAGAACCTTGTCTGACCTACCACTGACACTATGCTGTTCATTTAGAGGCTGTTTCCTGGAACCAAGAGCCTGGTTTTTCTGAGACTGTATGCTGGAGCAGTGTGAGCTCCTGAGGGGCTTCTTCCCCCTCCCTCCCTTCTTTCCTCTCTCCCCTCTTCCCTCCCCCTCCCCACTCTATACTGTTATACACATAATTGTGCAGGCACACCCATGCCCACCCAGAGCAGGATGTTGGGTGTCTTTCTCAGCCTTCCTGTCCTGAGCCAGAGTCTCACTGAACAGGAGGTTTTCCTGTTTCAGGCCAGCTTTTTATGTGGATGCTGAGGATTTGAACTCGGGCCCTCATGCTTGCAGAGCTCTCTTACCAGCCTCCAGCTTGCTCTAATGCTTTACTGACTGAGATGCAAGTATCATTGCTCATAATTGCTTGAATTGATGGGAAACGAGTAATATATGATCAGATGATATAGAGAGCGAAGGAAAGGTTTTGGGACTGTGGTGGCAAAGAGTAAAAACTTTGATTTACTACTTTAATTGGCTCCTTCCCAGTTCCATAGGAAAATAACATAGCACATTTTATTTACATCATTTAGTTGTTTTTTTGAGGCTGGTCTTGGGACTCCTAACATTGATTTCAAACCTACTCTGTAACCAAGGAAGATGATCATGAACTTGAGATCCCCGATTCTTCTACCTCTCAAGTGCTGGATGACGGGCGTATGCCTTTGTTTTTGCAACACTGGGGATGGAACCCAGGACTTCATGAACCCTAAGCAAGCAGTTTACAAGCTGAGCTACAGGCCCAGCCTTAGCATATTTTAAATACTCATGTTCCTTCGTTGAAAAAGAAGTACAGCAAATATATCTTTGCTTTGACCTATATAATGAATCTTTTGATCACATCCTATTAATAATAAATAGCCGTTAGAGACCATATTCCTGCGCATCAAAGGATACCTCCTCCGAGGGAGTTGGAGGGATGACCATGCCCTGCTACACCTGCTGGTGTGCTCCCTGTGAGAGGGGAGGTTCAAGTGTAACAAGGAAAACAGCACCTGTCCTGCTGTTACATAAGTGTCAGGCATCATGTGCTGAGGTGCCTTCCAAAACAAACTGCACTCTGAAGTCACCTGGGAAGCTCTGTGACAAAAGGCCTATTGAAGCAGAAGCTGTGGATGAGTCCCGCCCCGCCCCGCCCCCCATCTTTTTCCGTAAGCATTCAGATGCTCTCATTGGTTCAGGATCTGCTCTGGATAACTGATAAACTTATATTAACTTAAGGTCTTTTCCAATTATAAAATTACATATTTGCTTAGGAATAAGAAGCAAAAGGAAGAATGAGCGGTTGTAAGTTTCATAAAACTATAGCATGAAGGATTTATTGTGTATGTGCGCACACTCAAGGGCAAACACTTATGGAGGTCAGAGGACAACTGTGTGGAGTGGCTTCTGCCCTCTACCTCTGTGGTGCCAGCTGAACTCAGGACCTCAGAACTCTGAGCAAGCACATGGACCTGTTGAAACATCTCGCAGGCTCTGAGAGCCGTTTTCACAGATGAAAGGGGCTTCATTTTGAAAAAGGCAGAGTAGGAACACCATATTGAAGCTACCAGGGAGGATTCCTTCCTGAGTCAACAGTTATAACCAAGACAAGCTGGATTAGGAAAGGAGCCTTTCACTTGAAATTAATTACCTGTGGGCAAATTGATAAATAGCAGTAAGAAAACATTTGGCATGGTCTTTTCTCTATTTTCAAAAACTGTTCCATATAAATTCTGTCCCATGTTTCTGTTATATCCTAAAAAGGGATTGAAGCCGGGCGGTGGTGGCGCACGCCTTTAATCCCAGCACTTGGGAGGCAGAGGCAGGTGGATTTCTGAGTTCGAGGCCAGCCTGGTCTACAGAGTGAGTTCCAGGACAGCCAGGGCTACACAGAGAAACCCTGCCTCGAAAAACCAAAAAAAAAGGGGGGGGGGGATTGAATAAATGACAACTTGATTTTAAGGAGAAAAATTTGGCTTTGTGGGTGAAGGCTAATGTCCAACTATCAAAAACCATGTTAATGGGAGACTTCATAATCCCAAGTATTTCTTTCATTGCCTGCGGTGCACCAAGCATCAGCGGTAGGAAGATGTGCACGGATTCAGCTGTTGTCTTAGGGTTTCTGTTGCAACGAAGAGACCATGGCAGCTGTTAGAAAGGAAAATATTTAATTGGAGCTGGCTTAGAGTTAAGAAGTTCAGTCCATTATCATCATGGCGAGATGTATGGTGGCATGCAGGCGGGCATGGTACTGGAGAACGGACCAAGGGTCTATGTCTGGATGAGCAGGAAGAGAGACACTGGGCCTGGCTTGAGCGTCCGAAACCTCAAAACCCACCTCCAATGACTCACTTCCCCCAACAAGGCCACACTTCCTACTCATGCCACTCCCTGTGAGCCTACGGGGGCCATTTTTGTTCAAACCACCACAGCCATGGTCTCTGACCTTAAGAGGCTCGCAGGGCTGGGGAGAAGGCTCAGTGGTTAAGAGTATTTACTGCTCTCACAGAGGACTCATGTTTGGTTCCAGCACCCACACACTGCACACAACCCTACTCCAGTTCCAGGGGCTGATGCTCTCTTCGGGCTACAGGGACCTGCATGCATGGGTTGCACATAAATTCACATGGGCATGCACACAAATAATTTTATAAAAAGAGGTGTATGTCATGCCTTTAATCTCAACATTTTCAAGGCTACATAGTGAGACACTTGTCTCCAAAAAATATAGAAGAAATAAAAAAATATGTATGGAGTCCAGCAGGCATTATATCTTTTCTCCATCATATTGTTTCTGATGACTTCATTACATAAACTCCCATGAGTACCAAGTGCAAGAAGAACCTTGACCCTCTTTGGTTGGGGAAGATTCAGGAAGATTTGGACCATTAGCACGTGTCCAGAGAAAGTATGGAGTGTCTGAGAGATCTTAGGCAGAGGTGTCTGTGGAAGACAGGAAGCAGTGTGACCGAAGCGAACTGTTGAGTAGAAGAGCAGGAAGCCCTCGCCTTCAGAAGTTGCTGGTTTCTGGTTTCATGCTTTGCTCTGAAGGCCCCGTGCTGCCACCTGCTGGCTACCGTGTGCACTGCAACCCCAGATTCCACTATACAAGCATCCCCAATAAACCACCACCAGTCTTTTACAGTCTTTATTACAGACTGCAGTACTACATTTGCAGTGAAACAGTCTTTCAGGTTGAGATGGCTTGGGAGTAAAGACCCTTGCCATCAGGCCTGAAGGACAGAGTTCAATTTCCAGAACCTAAATGGTGGAAGGAGAATACTGACTCCTGGTAGTTGCCCTCTGACCTCCACACACATATCATAGCACACGCTCACATGCACACACATGAAAATATACACACATACACATACAAATGCATGCAAAAACATGAAAAGGGAAACAGTTTAAAATGCCATACTTTTCCCCTTCCCTCCTGTGTGGCCTTCCCTGGAGACTTAAGTAGTTGCTACTTCCATAGGTTCAAGATTATAAGTATGCTCGTATGGTGCCGATTGTACAATTAGTGCAAACTCACAACAACATAGGAGGCACATGTGAAGCGCACGAAGACTCGCTGCTGCAGCATTCGAAATTCACAAAAGCACTCACACGGGCTGGAGAGATGGCTCAGTGTTAATAGTACTATTTTCTGCTCTTGTAATGGATGGAGTTCGGACCCAGCACCCACACTGGGTGACTCACAAACACCAATTCCAGCTTCAGGGGATCCGACGACCACTTTTGGCCTCCAGAGCACCTATCACACAGACACATAAATAAAATAAAATCTTTTTTTTTCTTTTTTTTTTTTTTTTGGTTTTTTCGAGACAGGGTTTCTCTGTATAGCCCTGGCTGGCCTCGAACTCAGAAATCCGCCTGCCTCTGCCTCCCAAGTGCTAGGATTAAAGGCGTGCGCCACCACCGCCCGGCAATAAAATCTTTTTTTAAAGTATGTTTGTACAGCATGCATGTGTGTGCACATGTGAGTACGTTGCTCTCTGCTGCATATACTGAAGCAGGTCTCACTCGTCCTGGAACTCAGTGTTAAGGCCAGTTCTGTAAGACAGCTTGCTCAGGAGAGTGCACTCTAGGTCAGCAAATGCTGCTTCGCCCCGAGCCACCTTCCTGACCCATCGTTTAGTCTGACATGATATTCTTAAATTGTCTCTTTAGATATGACACATGAGCTAGAGAGGTGGCCCAGCAGTCAACAGCGTTTACAGAGGGCCCAGGTTTGTCATCCAAACCCTGTCATACAAACAGTTTACAACCAATCTAACTCCAGTTCCAGGGAGTCGAGTGCCCTCTCCTGGACTCCACAGGCAACTGCACTCATGCACATAGTCATAAACAACAAATCTTTAGAAATACAATATGCAAGGCCTGGCATGGTGGAGTGCACACCTTCAATGCCAGCACTCAGGAGGCAGAGACAGGTGGATCTCTGTGAGTTTGAGACCAGTCTAGTGTATAATAACAAGTTCCAGGACAGCCAGGGCTACTCAGTGAAACCCTGTAAAATAAACTAAAAATTAATCAATTAGAAAACACAAAGCAAAACAGAAAAACCTGAGTCAGGTTACAGCTTGACAGCCGTGCCCAAGGCCCTGTTTGATCCTCCGAACTACAGGGAGGGGGAAAGCAGCCATTTTATTCTGCTAAAGCTAAAGTTAGGCCTTAAGGTACCTATAGCCCTCCTCGATTTCTCAGTTATATTAGTAATTTTCATATTCCATTCATGTCTTTAGAGACAAGAAATTAAAATACAAGGTTTTTTAGATGACATAGATGAGATCTGAGGGATGTGTGCAAACTGTACACAACCCCTCCCCCGCCCCAGCTCAGATTTCCTGCCATCACCTGCAGAAACGTTGGTATGAGTGGCCGCTTGCAGCCTGTAATGTACAGCACAGGAGAGACAGAGGCAGGAGGATGCTAAGAGGTCAATGGCCGGGCAGCCTAAAAACAGTGAGGTCCAGTGACATCGATGGTGCCATGACTCAAAAAGTAAGGGCGGGGCACTCTAGCCAGGGAGGCAAGTGGGCTGACTGCAGACCTGACCTCCCTCCCTGCTCCTCCAAATGCTCTCCCTAAGGCTCAGCCTTGGCTCTGCAGCAGAATTCCCGACCTCTTCATCCAGCCAAGTGCAACCCCCTGCCCCCGCCCCCGGGCTCATCCCCAGGTCTATAGCAGACCACCTATTATGGCCTCTCCTCACACTCTGCCGCCATTCCCAGGGGACTAAGCAGTTCATAGTGGAACACCCTGCTTTCCTCCCACCTGTGGACCCCTCACCCTGCCCCATCCCATCCCCATTCCCAAGTGTCAGTTCCCAATACCCAGAAACACATTTTACCTGGAACCCCCAGTGCCCACACCTACTGGGACCCCAGAAGAATTTTCTACCAGGCAACACACAGCCACTACATTCTCCTGGGAACCAGAGAGGGCAACAGAAATCAAGGAACAACACGTGGACCCAACCAAGACCAGAACAGATATCAGCACCTAAAATTATAATCTTCTCAGGTGCTTAGTTAGATGCCAGCGTAAAAACACAGACAATAACAGCCAGGACAATATGTCTCCACCAGAGCCCCACAACCCTGCCATAGCAGACCCTGAGTGTTCCAACATAGCTGAAGTCCAAGATAAAGACCTTAAAATGGCCTTTATGCATATGATAGGGGTCCTTAAAGAGGAAATGAGTGGATCCCTTAAGAGATCTATACAAACACAAAGAGTGGAAGGAAATAAGTGAAACCATTCAAGACATGAAAATGGAAATAGAATCAATAAAGAAAACCCAAACTGAGGGAAATCTGAAAAATGTAGGAACTCTAACAGGGACCACAGAGGTACCCCTCACGACAGAATGCAGGAAATGAAAAAGAGAATCTCAGGCAATGAAGACAGGTTAGAAGAAATGAATACATCAGTCAAAAAAAATGTTAAATCTTAAAAACTCCCAGCACAGCCAGGTAGTGGTGGCATACGCCTTTAATCCCAGCACTTGGGAGGCAGAGGCAGGTGGATTTCTGAGTTCGAGGCCAGCCTGGTCTACAGAGTGAGTTTCAGGACAGCCAGGGCTACTCAGAGAAATCCTGTCTCGGAAAAGAAAAAAAAAACCCTCCCAGCACAAAACATCTAGGGACCCTGGAGCACCATAAGAAGACCAAATCTAAAAACAACGGGAACTGAGGAAAGAATAATTTCTTATCCTAAAGAAGGAGATACCTTCTATCAAGTTACAGGAAGCACACAGAGCACCAAGTAGACTGGACCAGAAAAGAAAATCCCCTCACCACATAATACCCAAAACACTAAATGTATAGAACAAAGAAAGAATATTAAAAGCTGTAAAGGAAAAGGACCAAGTAACATATAAAGGCAGGCCTGTTCGAAACTTGACTTCTCAGAGGAGACCGTAAAAGCCTGAAGGGTCTGGACAGGTGTAGCCTAGACTACTATACCCAGCAATACTATCAATCGCTATAGTGGGAGGAAATAAGACATTCCACGATAAAACCAAATTTTAGAAATATCCATCTACAGATCTATCTCTGCAGAAGATGCTAGAAGGAAAACTCCAACTTAAAGAGGTTAACCATACTCAAGAAAACACAAGGAATAAATAATCCCAATAATCCCAGACTAGCGAATCAAAAGGGGAGAAACACACACACACACACACACACACACACACACACACACGCACACCACAATAACAGGAATTAACCATCATTAGTCATTGATAGCTCTCAACATCAATGGTCTCAATTCCCCAATAAAAGACAAAGACTAACAGAATGGACATGAAAGCAGAATCCATCTTTTTGATGCATCCAAGAAATAAACATCAATATCAAGAGTAGACATTATCCCAGGGTGGATGGAAAAAGTTATTACAAGCAAATAGACCTAAGAAACAAGCTGGTGTAGCCATTTTAATATTAAAAAAAACAAAAACAAAAAACAGACTTCAAACCAAAACTAATCAGAAGAGTCAGGGAAGGACACTAGATACTCATCAAAGGAAAAGTCCACCAAGAAGACATCGCAACTTTCTTTTTTTGTTTTGTTTTGTTTTTGAGACAGGGTTTCTCTGTGTAGCCCTGGCTGTCCTGAAACTCACTCAGTAGACCAAGCTGACCTCGAACTCAGAAATCCACCTGCCTCTGCCTTCCAAGTGATGAGACTAAAGACGTGTGCCACCACTGCCCAGCCAGACATTGAAACTTTCAAGAGCTATGTATGCACCAAACACAAGGGTACCCAAGTTCATAATAGAAATACTACTATGGCTTAAATCACATATTGATCCTTACACCTGATAGTGGGAGACTTCAGTACCACACTTTCACCAACAGACAGGTCATCCAGACAAACTAAAGAGAGAAATGCTGGAGTTAACTGAGGCTATAAACCAAAAAGACCTAACATATTTACAGAACATTTTACCCAAACACAAAAACACACTTCTTCTCAGCACCTGGGAACTTTCTCCAAAGTTGACCATACGCTCAGACACAAAATAAGTCTCTATAGATAGAAGAAAATCAAAATAGCGCCCTGCCTCCTATCTGATCACAGTGGATTTAAAGTGGGATATCACCAACAGCAGAAACCACAGAAAGTTTACAAACTCACAGAAATGGAACAATTTGCTACTAAATGAAAAAATGGGTCAAGAAAGAAATTAATGTGCTGGCTAGTTTTACGTCAACTTGACCCAAGCTACAGTTGTCTGAAAGGAGAAAATCTCAGTTGAAAACATAGCTCCACAAGATCTGGCTGTAGAGCATTTTCATAGAGATTGCTGGGCAAAGGCCCAGACCATTGTGTCTGGGGCCATCTCTGGGCAGGTGGTTCTGGCTTCTATAAGAAAGCAGGCGCCGGGCAGTGGTGGCGCACGCCTTTAATCCCAGCACTTGGGAGGCAGAGGCAGGAGGATTTCTGAGTTCGAGGCCAGTCTGGTCTACAAAGTGAGTTCCAGGACAGCCAGGGCTACACAGAGAAACCCTGTCTCGAAAAACCAAAAAAAAAAAAAGAAAGCAGGCTGTGTAAGCCACAGGATCAAGCTAGTAAGCAGCACCTCTCCATCAGCTCTACCTCTAGGCTCCTGCCCTGTTCGAGTTTTGGTCCTGGCTTCCTTCTATGATGGGCTATGGTGGGGAAGTGTAAGTCAAATAAACCCTTTCTTCCCCAAGTTGGTTTGGCCATGGTGTTTCATCACAGCAGTACTAATCCTAATTAAGACTATTAAAGACTGTCTCTAAATGAATGAAAATGAATACACAACATACCCAAAATTATAGCGCATAAGGAAGGCAGTTCTTAGAAGCAAGTTCATAGCACTAAATGCCTACATTAAAACAAAACGTAAAGCTGGAGAGATCTCATACTAGCAATGTAATGGTACAACTGAACGCTCTAGAACAAGAAGAAATCAAACCCCAAATGAGTAGATGGCAAAAAACAACGAAGTTCAGGGCGGAGATCAATGGAAACACACAAAAGTGACAAAAATAATCAGCGAAACAAAAATCAGCGAAACAAAGAGTTTGTTTTTTGAGAAAAACAGTAAGATTGACAAGCTGTTTTACAAATTAACTAAAAGGCATAGAGAGAAGATACAAAGTAGCAAAATCAGAAATGAAAAGGGGGCACAACACCAGACACTGAGGGAATCCAGAGAGTCCTAAGGATACATTTAAAAACCTGTACTCAGCCAAACTGGAAAGTCCAAAAGAAACAGATAACTTTCTGGATACATACCATTTATGAAAGTTAAATCAGGACCAGATAAGCAATTTAAACAGACCTACAGCCCCTAGAAAAATAGAAGCAGTCATTAAAAGTCTCCAAAGGGGGTGGGGGGAAGCCCAGGACCAGCCATTTTTAGTGCAGAATTCTTACAGACTTTCAAAGAAGAGTTAGTGCAACACTCATCAAATTATTTCACCAAATAGATCCAAGAACACATGAAAAAGACCATCCACCACGATCAAGTTAGGCTTCACCCCAGAGATTCAGAGATGGTTTAATACACTAAAAATCAATAAATGTAATCCACCATATAAACAGACTAAAGATAGAACCCACATGATCATCTTATTAGATGCAGAAAAGGCCTTTGACAAAGTCCAATATCCCTTCTTGATACAAGTCTTGAAGAGATCAGAGATACTAGGGATATACCTCAACATTAAAAAAAAAGGCAGTTTATGGCAAGGTATACAAATTGGAAAGGAAGAAGTCAAAGTATCTTTATTTGTAGATGATATGATAGTATATATAGGTGGCTCTAAAAATTCCACTGGGGAGCTCCTACAGCTGATAAACACTTTCAGCAAAGTGGCTGGATGCAAAATTAACTCACAAAAATCAGTAGCCTTTGCACATGCAAATGACAAAGGGGCTGAGATGAAAATTAGGGAAACAGCCCTTTCAGAATAGACTCAAATAATATGCAATATCTCAGGGTAACTCAAACCAAGCAAGCTAAAAACTTGTATATAAAGACTTCACGTCATTAAAGAAAGACATTGAAGAAGATATCAGAAAATGGAAAGATCTCCCATGCTCGTTAACAGTAGGATTATAGTAAAAATGGTCATCCTACCGGAAGCAATCTACAGATTCAATGCAATCCCCCTCATAATTACAACACAATTCTTCACAAATCTTGAAAGAACATCTTTCAGCTCAATATGAAAACACAGAAAACCCGGGATAGCTAAAACAATCCTGAATTACAAACAAGACAAAACAAAAGAAAAAAACTGCAGAAGGTACCACTTCCCTGATTTCAAGCTGCACTACAGAGCTATAGTAATAAAAACTGCATGGAACTGGCCCCAAAACAGTTGTGTTGATCAATGGAATTGTGTTGAAGACCCAGACATAAATCCACACATCTATGGACACATGATTTTTGATAAAGAAGCCAGAAACACACACACTGGGGAAAAAAGACAGTGTCTTCAACAAATGGTGCTGGTAACCTGGATGACTGCATGTAGAAGAATCCAAATAGATCCATACTTCTCACCCTGCACAAAACTCAACTCCAGATGGATCAAGCACACCAACATAAACCCAGACACTTTGGATCTGATAGAAGAGAAAGTGGGAATAGCCTTGAACTCATTAGCATAGGAGACAACTTCCTGAACAGAACACCAATAGCACAGGCACTAGGATGGACAACTAATAAATGGGACCTCAGGAAACTGAGAAGCTTTGGTATGGTACAGGACATTGTCATCCCAACAAAGCAGCAACCTACAGAATGGGAAAAGATTTCTACCAGCTACGCATCCAAAGGAGGGCTAATATTCAAGATATATATATATATATATATATATATATATATATATATATATATATATATATGACTTTTAAAAAACCTAGATATCAAAAACAATCACCAAATAAACTAATTTAACAACAGGATACAGATCTGAACAAAATTCTCAATCGAGGAAACTCAAATGACTAGAAATGTCCAACATCCTTAGCCACCAGGGAAATGCAAATCAAAAGTACTTTGAGATTTCATCTTTGTTGTTTTTGCTTTGTTGTATTTTGTTTTGTTTGTTTTGTTTTTGAGACAGAATTTCTCTGTGTAGCAATCCTTACCTATCCTGGTCTTGCTTTGTAGACTAGGCTGGCCTTGAACTCACAGAGAACTGCCTACCTCTGCCTCCTGAGTGTTTAAATTCATCAGAATGGCTATGATCAATAAAACAAGTGACAGATCATGCTGGCAAGGATGTAGAGTAAAGGGAACACCCCTCCATCGCTAGTGGGACACAAACTCGTACAGTTACTATGGAAATCAGTGCGGCGGTTCCCCAGGATGATGGGATCGATCCATCTCAAGATCCAGCTCTACCACTCTTGGGCGTACACCCAACGGATGCTTCATCCTACCACAGAGACACTTGCTCAGCCATCGTCACATTGCTGCTCTGTTCATAATAGCTAGAAACTGGAAACAACCTGAATGTCCCTCAAGAGAAGAATGGATAAAGAACTGTGATACATTTACAAAATGGAGTACTACTCAGCTGTTAGAAAAATCTGACATCTTGATATTTGCAAGTAGATGGATGGAAATAGAAAAAAAGTCTTCCTAAATGAAGTATTCCCAGACCCAAAAAGATGAATATGTGTGTTTATTAGCTGGTAAGTCAATGGTCACCAAGCTACAGTCCATAGAACCACAGAGGGTAGGAAAGGATGAGGTGATAGATCTCCCTAGAGAAATATAATAAATAATAATGGATGGATGGGGGGGCTGGAGTGGGAGGATCAAGTGGGGAGCAGGAGAGAGGAGATACAGGAGAGACAGTTAAAATTAAGATCCTTTGACGGGTAGAATGAAAACCTAATACAGTAGAAACTTCCTAAAATATATACATATATGAAGGTGATCTAAATAATGGGGAGACAGAGTCCCAACTGTTCATCTCTTGTCACCAAATGAAGCTTCCAGTACTGAGATTGGATGACATCTAATTGAGTTGTTGGCCAAAGGGGTTCATGGGAGTCCCCAAACAACCCAGGCTGTGACCAAGACTATAGGTTGCTCTCCACAAACTGACAGCAAGATCCCACTGCTGAAGACAAAACCTACACAATTCGTTGAACATGGAGAAACTAAGCCGACACCTACAGAGCCTTCACTTTTTATGTTCTAGCAACTTCGGTACAGGAAGGTACTCTGCATGCTACCAAAAAAAACATACAAACACCAAGCCAGCCAAAAACCCTTGGATGGACAGTGGTATTCTGAAAGATGTGGTAGCCGACGGTGGCACAAAACTTGTGGGAGTAACTGACCAAATAGCTGATTTCACTTAAGGCCCATTCCACAAGATGGAACCTATTCCTGGCATTACTTGGGTGACCAAGAGTCAGAGACCTGATAACCCAGGGACCTAAGGTAAAATCAAATACTACTGATCTTTTAAAAAAATGTAGTCATAAAATGACTCCTGGAAATATTCTGCTCTACTGATAGATCAGGGTCTGACTCAGCCACCAGAGAAGGTTCCTTCAGCAGCAGATGGAAACACATACAGAGATTCACAAACAGACATTCTACAGCGAGTGAGAGACCTTGGAACACTCAGCCCTGAGTGGAATGTCTCCACCAAATCCCTCCCCTGTGGTCTTAGGGAAGCCCTCAGAAGAGGATGTGGAGGAGAGTGTAAGAGCCAAAGCAGATGCACCAAGAAAACGAGGTCTTCTAAATCAATGTGATCAAAGCGCCTATGAGGACTGGAGAGATGGCTCAGCGGTTAAGAGCACTGACTGCTCTTCCAGAGGTCCTGAGTTCAAATCCCAGCAACCACATGGTAGTTCACAACCATCTGTAATGGGATACAAGGCCCTCTTCTGATGTGTGTCTGAAGACAGCTGCAGTGTACTCACATACAACAAGTAAATAAATAAATAATTTTTTTTAAAAAAGCTCCTATGAATTCACGGGGCAGACAGCATGCACAGGGCCTTCAAGTCTGTACCAGGACCTCTATGAATATATTATGGCTTCCAGTTAAGTGTTTTTATGGGAGTCCAGAATATGTGAACAAGAGAGTCTCTGTTCCTGTGCTTTCTCTCGAGTTCTTTTCCTTCTGTCCAGCTCCAATGTGATAGAGTTTTTTTTTAAATCTTATTATATTTTATTTTGTTATATTTTATTATTGTCCCTTAGGGGGAAGAGCTTGGTTGTTGTTGTTTCTAATGAGAGACAAAAGGGAATGGCTCTGGACGGTAGGGGAAGTGGGAGGAATTGGGAGGAGAGGGGCAGGGAAACCAGAGTTAGGGTATATGGTATGCGAAAACAATCTACTTTCAAAAAGGGAGAAAAAAATGATGGTGAAGAGCTTTTGAGAAAGATGCTCAATGGTGACTTCTGGCCCCTTTCCCTCCCATGGACATGTACATATATGTACAAACAAACATGTATGCACACATGTCCCACAGAGACGTAGAGAGAAAGGAAATAGTCCTACAGCAGATGAACAGTGATATTTCTGCCTTTGAAACTGGATGTTCTATTAGCAGCCACTTCCCCGAACAGCCACTCAAAATGTTTATTTTCAGCTTCCATAAAAATTCAGTTAAGAAATTGATACAGAGATGTGGATACATAATGTAAATATTGTGGGTTGTTGGAACATGGAGATATGCATGTGGAAAGAACACTAGAATCTGGAGTTCACAGTCCTGAGTAACAGCTTCAGTTTCTTAATATAAATTATGTGAGTCTGCATTTTTAGTTGTAAACATCACAATCCAATTCTGGCAGCAGTGAGGAAAAATATTTTATTAAAAATATAAAAGGAATTTGAGGATCACCAGGAAATCTAGAGAATCAGGCTAGGTTGCCAGGCAACCGGAACATCACTGCTTGTTGACCATTGGGTACCACTATGAGGGATGCAAGCTCACAGCTTTCACGGCACCCAGTGATGCTCTAGTCAAGCTGCTGATATTGCTTCAGAGATGTTGTTATATAACATGTAGGTCGTAATTCTGTACAGGGAATATTTATTTGTAAAAGAGTTACATGGAAAGACAGAAAATAGAGTTTCAACTTCCATAACAAAATGCATAGTTTGCTTTTCAGCAAGCTCATCAACAAAGACCCCTGTCAAATGTAGGAAGAAAGTTGAGACCCGAAGGCAGTCAAAAAGGATGACAGCTGTCGGGTTATCTGTGGCCAAATGATTCTGCCGGAGTCTAATCTCTCTATAAAGCAAAAGTTTACATGGCTGTAGAGACTTTATGTGCCCTCATTCATTTGCTATAAATACGAATTACATGGAAGGCTGCTAAGGTGTGCAAGTCCACTTTAGTCAAATGAAGCAGAGAAGTCAACATATAGAAAAGCATTACAGAGAGGGTGGGATAGAGGCCTGTGCCAGACAGATGACGGTAAGAAAAGAGGAGCAACCAACCGCTTACAAACACTGTTCTTGTGCACAGACATGCCTGTAGCCAAAGCGCACACACACATATAAAATAAAAATAAGTAAATCTCAAATAAAATGCCACTGTCTTGACGTTTCAATGCTTATACAAGAAATAAAATCCCCCCACATGGCACCTGTAGCACAGATGAAGACAGACAGACAGCATGCTGAGGTAGACAGCCTCCACTGTTCTCCTTTGAACGTCCTAACCCTTTTACAGAAATGCCAAAACAAACAATAATGTTCAACAGCACAAATCTGGGAACTCAGGCCTTTAACTGCGTATTGAAATTCATATCCAGCCTGCTGGTTTCATACAATGGGTCACTTTTCAAAGGATTAGACATGTGATCGGTTTGCCAAATGTAAGCAATATCACCAGAGTTCATCCTGTTGTGTGCTTGACTTGACCTGAGCACGGCCTTTCCACTACATCTGTGAGCTTACCGTACAACTCTCAGTATTTAAATGGTTGAGTTCCAGTCTAGGTGTTTTGTTTGGGGTTTAAACAAACGAATTGTTGAAGGCTGGGATGTAGGTGTGGGGTGGGGGTGGGTGGGTAGCACTTGCCCAGCATGTGCAAGACCCCGAATTTGCCCCAACCACTGCATAAAACAACTCCCTAAATTTGACTCTATTGCAAAACTGTCTCAGATCCGTGTGTTCCATATCCACTCCCAGACTTCAGGCCAGTCTCTACTTCTCTTGTCTTTTCACTGCAGAGTAGCAGTGTCCAACACCGCATCCTCCACCCTTCAATGGCTTTCTTTATCATAGCTTATGAAATACTGATGACCTCTAATATACCCTTTGATCTAAAACCTCCGTGAGATACAGGGTTGGAGAGACCAACTTTCTGTACTCAAGTTCCAAGGGCTCCAACTCCCTCTTCTGGCTTCCAGGGCCCCCTGCATGCATGCACAGGGTGCACATAAATCAGGTGCATACAAATACACATCAAAGTAAAAGAAAAATCCTAAAAAAAAAAAGATGCATGAACTTTCTCACATAGGCTTCCTCTGGCCTCTTTCATATAGCTGCTCTCAGGAAGTCATCACATTCCTCAAACCCTAGTTTTAAACCAAAGGGCTCTTTTCACGTACTTAATATAATTTTAAATACTTATGGACTTAAACAGCTTTTCATGTTTATCCTCTCCACCACAGAATGGATGTCAGAACAGGAACCACCACCGCTTTGTTCTCTTGGTCCCATAAACTTGTAGTTGGAGCAACAAGTACTATACTTCATTTGCATACATCACGCATTGTTGTGCACACAACCCATCCATGGCCCCAGAGTCCTTCCTGACTTCTAGCTGGGATCAGTTTGTTCTCAGGGTGAACCCACCTCTATGTGTTCATCTGTACGGAGCCCAGGGTGCTGTTAGGCTCTAGTGGTGATGGGAAGAATCTCCCTTGACTCCCTAGGAGCCTCCCGCACTTCCCGCCGACGATGCTATTCCCACCCCTTCAGAGGCCATGCTCGCCCTCTGCAGAGCCCCGCTCGCCCCGCCTTCCTTACAGTCTCACGGCCGCGCGCTCGCAGCCCAGCCCTCCACTCGCGTCACGTAACAGCCATCGGGGGCGGGGCTCGTGGCGAAGTCGGACACCGTCTGGCAGAGCGCCGCAATCCTCCCGCAGCCCTGCGGCTTCCAGGGCGTCGCGGCCGCGGCCGGGCAGCGCCGCTCCCCGAGGTAAGAGGCGCGGGTTCCTCGGCGCGCCCTGGAGGCTTCTCGGGAGCCCGCGGATGCTCCAGGCTACCGGCCGCTCGGTCCCTCCGTGGGCCCAGCGTTTGGCTGGCGTGCGGGGAGTCGGCCTGGGGCAGTGCGTGAGGTGGGGGCCTCGGCCTTCGGAGCTTCGGGAGAGCTGTGCCTCGGTTCGCCTCCACCCCCGGAACCACCCGAGGTCGCCTCCAGCCCCAGGGCTGTGCGAGTGTGTAAGAGAATGAATTCGACTAGCGGTGTGCTAGCCTTCACCTGGGATGCAGGAGAGAGTGTGCCGTCGCGCACTCAGTGGGTCTGGTTTTAACAAGTGGAGACTCGGTTTCCTAAATCTTTGAAGGAAGAGAGGGATGACCCCTGCCCGGCCTCCCTCCTGCACACTGTTGGCAAAGCCGTTTGGAGAACCAGAACTTCGGAGTTGGTGTTAGTTCCACCACCCACTAGCCAGGCAACCTTGAGCCACGTCGATGGTGCTTATGTTAAAAGTAGAGATGAATTCTTCGGCCCGAGGTTGCTGTGAGGATTAAGCAGGAAACCTTGAGGACTCCTTAGAGAGCGCTCTCGGTATGAGCATTATTAAAATAGCAAGCTAGATAGGACTCCATGATAGACGCCCTTCTTGCAGTAAGCACACCGTCCACTGTGTATGTGATTCTGAAAACTGTCGTTTTGGCTGTAGAACCCTCTCCCTTTTCCTAGGCTCCCCTTTGCCTTCTGTTTCATATTGGCACGTGAACCTGTTGTTCCTACCGAATGAGTCAGGCAACAGGATGGGAATGCTAATTTACTTGAGCAGATGGGTATCAGATTCCCTCCGAGGGGAAAGAAAACTGCCAGGCATGTGCTACCACCAGAAAAAAAAAAAGCACAGTGGAGTGATTGACTGTCTACTGGAAGATGCCGAGGAACCCATGCAGTCCAGCTGTCTCCTGCACATAGAGAAGCTAGACCAAGAACGAGGCCAAGACTTTGATTTTGCTCAGATTTCAACACTGTTGGCCCTGGGTAGTTAGAATGCTTGAGTTTGCCTACGTTCTAACTCAACTGGTCGTTTATTCTGGCCACAAGAACCAGACAATGGTGCCTGTCCCATGGAGCTGTTTGCATAGCTAGCTATGTCAGTTATATAAAAGTCTGTTTTGTGCACACACAGGTGTGTGTGTGTGTGTGTGTGTGTGTGTGTCCGTGTGTGTCTGTGCCCCTCTGCTGGTTCGAAGTATGTTTTATGATAACAATAAGCTCTCATCTCCCAGAGAGCTTGCCTCATAGCAGCTGGCCCCAGGGGACCAGCACACAAGAGAGGCCTGAATTGGTTCACGATCCCTGTCAGGTCTCCAGTCCTGGGGGAAGCCTGGTGAGATTTAGAGACTGGAGAAAAATGGCACTTTGTCAGAGCTTTTAGGAAAGGATTTCCTCTGGCGTGGAAGGCCTGGATTTCTTTGTCTCTCTGGTCTCTGGCCTCTTATTGTTTTTAGATATCTAAAGAGAGCAGCCTTCACCACAGTGCCTTCATTTTGGTTTCCATGGTTATCAGGGGAATTACGTCTACATGATAGCACCGGCAGCTATTGAGCTGTGTGGCCAACCAGCAGTCACTCGTCCACTGTCCATCTAGTCCTGCGTTCTGATTTGTTTCACTTTTTTCAGTTGCAGTGCAGACATATTCTCCCTTTTCTTTTTTTCCTCCTTTCCTCCGGCTCTTCAACAAGTGACAGTGTGAAGAGAGATGGGAATAAGAACAGATGGAATAAAGACAGACATGGGAGAATGTAGAATCCTTTCTTCGTCCATCCCGTTGGTGGTGGTGGTGGTGATGATGGTGGTGGTGGTGGTGGTGGTGGTGGTGATGCAGGGCTGTGGCATAAGACTAAGGGTGTTGTCAGGTGTGAGGCCAGGTCCATGGACTTCTGGAACAGCGCAGATGGTGAATCGACCTGAGCTCTCAGAGGCAGATGGACAGGGTAACAAGAATGCCCCACCTGCTTTTCAAAGGAGATAGGAGAGAAACGGATTCCTTTCGTGGGCCTTAGTCACAGAGGGATATTAGATAGCACAGTAGCATTTGTTCCTTGAGTTTCCTTTAATGGATGGGCCTTCTCTTCTTGAGTCACCTGTCCTGGGCTTCTTGTGAACGAGCTACTGATTTTTCCTGTCAGCTTGTTTCCCTGCTCACCTGACATGGTGGGGTGGTTAACAGAAAGGGGCACTAGAGAAACACCTGTTTAAGATCCATCTGTTTCGGTTGAGCTGTTTAACCCGTGTGTCTGATTTCTCAAGTTGGCCACTGAGGCAGTCACACATTGCTTTATTTTTTTCCAGAACTCTGCCAAGTAATCCAAGGCCTTCATTAGTAAGGATTCTAAGCTCTCCGGAGGCTTCTGTAACCCAAAGGGGTCCTTCTTGTCACTCTCAGAGAAGAGAGAGCAGTGAGTGCTGTACCCGGATTGTTATCTCTGACAGCCATGTGACGTCACTGAAGAGCAGCCACACACGGTCCTAGGATGTGTAGTAATTGCTGCTCAGCGCCCTTTAGGGACCAGATCCCGGCCAGTCAGACCCCCGCTTGGACTCTCAGCTTGCAGCTTTTTGTAGTTCATGTGCATGTGCTTAGCTTTCTGTTCCCAAAGCGTCACTTACTGGGCCTTGACTCCAGCTTGCTACTGGGCTGGCTTCTTCTAGCCTTCTGCGGTCACCACAGATCATCGCTGAGATTCTCCCCCTTTCAAGCCTTTCATCTGGATTGAAGGGCTCTATCGCTCTTCCTTTCCTATGCTTAACCCAAGTGAGCCCCTTTGAGCCCCAACTAGTTCTGCTTTGTCATCGGGGCTTTACCTAGGCAGAGATTCCCAGGGATGGCAGATTTCAGCACAGTGCCACCCAGGTCTTTGGGTGCCTCTTCAGCTTTGGTTTTCTAAGTGTAATAGGGTCTTTGGGTGGTGTTTGGCAGGCATATGTGTGTTCCCAGACGACCGTTTCCACCTGCAATCCTAAGAGATTAGGCAATTGCAAATACTCCCAGCTCACCCCCTGCTTAGGCTGGGAGTGGGGCCTGCTTGCAGTCTCAGTGCCCTGTGGGCAGGGCAGGAGGATCAGGAGCTGACGTCCACCCAGGCTCCATGAGACCTTATTGAAAGAAAAATGAAAGAGAGAATGTGCTTTACTGAAAGTGAAATGTATTTGGTATATACAGTGTTAGGAACTTGGGAAGCAAGGCTTTAAATTAAATACAAAGGATTGCATCCAGGCAAGGTGACACTATCATCCCAGCTCTTGAAAGATTGAGACAGGAGGATTTCTTGAACCTAGAAGTTTGAGTCAGTATGGCAAGATCTCAACCCACAAACAAACAAAAGCTTGGTTAGGAGGGTTTTTGTTTGTTTTGTTTTGTTTCATTTTATGTGTAATGATGTTTTTTTTGTTTGTTTTTGTTTTGATTTTTCAAGACAGGGTTTCTCTGTGTAGCCCTGGCTGTCCTAGAACTCACTTTGTAGACCAGGCTGGCCTCGAACTCAGAAATCCACCTACCTCTGCCTCCCAAGTGCTGGGATTAAAGGCGTGCGCCACCACTGCCTGGCTTAATGATGGTTTTTATGTTCTTTCAATTTTTCTAAGAATCAGTATGCTTATTTCATTATCTTTGTTTTGAACATTTTTTTAATTCTGAAAGATAATATATGCAGATGTGGTAAAAATAGTTATGAGGTAAGTCACAATGTAAACACTGCAACCTTAAGAGATGGAGCTTGGACAAAACCTCCTTCGAAGCCTGAGCTCCTCCCCAAGAGGCTGCCATCTTGACCTGAGTATGGCCATCTCTTTGTCATATCCCTTGTGTGTGCACATCCCTACACAGTGCCATTTAGTTTAACTACATGCGTGTGAAATCACCCTGTCCGTATCCTGTATTTTGCAGCTTTTGCTCAACATATCACTTGGCATGCATCCATGCAGTAGCCTCACATCTGTCGCCAACAGAGCGCACACTCTGCTGTGAATAGGTCACAGTAAGTCCCGTCAGCCATGGATGGGCATGGGGTTGCCAAGAACATCCTCCGACATAGTCTCTCTCTTTTAAATTGCATTTACTCATTTGTTTGTTTAGTGGTGGGAGACATGCATGAGGTGGTTCTCCTTTCGAGGCATGGGTTCCCGGGATGGAACCCAGATCATCAGGCTTGCCTCCTGACCCCTCTCTGGCCTTCCTCAGGCGTATTCTGCCATGTATAGCAACAAGCGTCCTAGGTTACATTCATCCAAATAGAATTGCTTTGTTGTCGATGGTGACTGTTTTTGTTTCTCCCTGTTGTTTGGTCGTTTTGCCTTTTGAGACAAGATCTAACTATGTAGTTCAAGCTGTCCCAGAACTCAGTATGTAACCAAGACTGGTCTGGAACACACAGCAGTCCTCCTGCCTCAAGCTTCTATGTGCTGGAATCTACAGGTATAAACTACTATGCCAGCTTCTAAATGTCTTTCCTACTAGCAGTTTGTGAGTTATATTTGTTCCCAATCTTGGGAGATACTTGCTTCGGCCAGTTTATTATTTTTATGTGTGTCATGTATCTCAAGACTTTAACGTACTTCCTTTGGTTATTGCTGATATTGAGCAGTTTGTTATGGTTAATGGGATGGTCTCTGTGAAATACTCAAGTCATCAGACTTGTTTTTGAATGTGGTTCCAGGTTGGCAGGGTTGGCGGGCATTTTATCTACTGGTCCATTCAGCTGGTCCTGCAGGTACTTTCAGTGAAGCACGCCCTAGACTCGATACTGTGATCCACTTATCAATGAAAGCGTGCAGAGTCCATCTGTCTAGGTCCACGTGGCCTCACTTAGTATAGTTTCCAGGCTCATCCTTTTACTTTCATTGTGTGTAGGTGCCATGCTTTCATGGTGGGTGGACTTCTAGGATGTGCTCATGCCCTGTGTGTGTTGTCAGCAGAGCAGCAGTAAACATGAATGAGTAGGTGTCTCCTCATTGGGTGTGCCTGGGAGTGGGCTAGCTGGGTCGTGTGGTGGCGATTTTCCGGCTCTTCGAGGAACCGCCACACTGGTCATATTGGCCGCACCACTTTGGTTTCCCAGCAACAGTGAAGGAGGGCTTCTCTCACCCCACACCCTTGCCAACACTTGCTCTCACTTGTTTTCTTACTGTTAACCATTCTGACTGGGGTAAATGAAATGTCAAAGTAGTTTTCATTTGCATTTCCCTGATGGCTAATGCAAACGTTGAGTATTTTAAAAGATATATCTTAGACATTCGTGTTTAAGGTTTTGTGTGTGTGTGTATGTGTGTGATGATTTTAAGAGGTTCCCCATAATCTCAGGCATTTGATACTTGAGGACCAATCAGTAGCACTGTTTGGGGAGGGTTAGGAGGTGTGGCTTTGTTGAAAGAAGTATGTCATTGGAGGAGGGCTTTGAGAATTTAAAAGTTGTGTTTTAAGATGTGAGCTCTCAACTTGCTGTTCCCACTATCACTCTACCACAGTGGACTCTGACCCCATGGAACCAGAAGCCCAAACAAACTCTCTATAGTCAACTTGGGCATGGTATAGAAATGTAACTAAGATGCTGGGCTTCACTGTGTATCCCAAGCTGACCTGAAACTTGCTGTGTAGACCAGGCTGGTCATGAGCTAATAGAGATCTACCTGCCTCTGCCCCTACCTCTTAAGTGCTCACATTAAAGGCACATGCTACCATGTCTACTTAGTCACCATTGCCTTCCTCCTGTGTGTGTGTGTGTGTGTGTGTGTGTGTGTGTGTGTGTGTGTGTGTGCGCAGGCACATGTGTGGAGGTCAGAAGACACTTTTTGGGTGAAGATTCTCTCCTTCCACCTGTGGGTTCCAAGGATGGAATTCAAGTTGTCAGATTTAATGACCATTTTGCTGGCCCCTGTCTTTCTTCTTTTGAGAAGTCTTTATTTAGTTCCATTAGCCAGTTGTTTTTTTTTTTTAAATTGGGTAGTGTGTTTTCTTGGTGTTTAGTTTTTCTGAGTTCTTTATGTATTCTAGCTAGACACCAATTCTCAGTCAGATGTATATGGCGGAGACTTCCCCCCATATTCTATAGGCTGCCTCTTCAGGTTCTTCTGCAGTATAGAAGCCTGTCAATTTCATGAGGCCCTGCTTGTTGATTGTTGGCCACTGGGGCCCCACTTAGAAACTCTTTACTTAAGTATATCCTGAGGTATGCTCCCTACTCTCTCTGTGAATTTTCAGGTTAACATTGAGATTTTGTCCGGGGACTGGAGAGATGGCTCAGCAGTTAAGAGCACTGACTGCTCTTCTGAAGGTCCTGAGTTCAAATCCCAGCAACGACATCACATGGTGGCTCACAACCATCCGTAATGAGATCTGACTTCCTTTTCTGGAGTGTCTGAAGACAGCTACAGTGTACTTACATATAATAAATAAATAAATCTTTAAAAAATAAAAGAGAGAGAGATTTTGTCCCATTTGGAATTTTGTGCAGGGTGACAGATAAGGAGCAACTTTCTCCACAAGACTCAGAACATCTCAGAAGAGGGAACAGAAAGATTATAAGAGCCAGAGTTTGGGAAGGACCAAGGTGAAATAGTATCTTCTGGATATGATAGGGCTGAGGAACACACAAACTGACAGCAGCTGTGTTATCTGCAAAGGATCAAAGCAGTCACTGTCTTAGCATGGAGTAGAGAGGGGCTCACAAACCCACACTTAGCTGAGAAGCTCTCGACAGTGGATGGCTTCTACAGGAAGGTGCATCAGTTTACTTTAAGGAAAATTAGTCGGCCCCACTGCAGTGGGCTGTCCCACACCCCGTGCATGCATGGGCAACACAAACATCACACGATCATGCCTCTGCCTCCCAAGTGCTAGGCTCAGGGGGTTATAAAAATAATTGGTTTTTTTTAAAAAGATAACAAGGAGTTAGAGTGGAAGATGTATCTGGGAGGAGAGGGGGATGAATACCATCAAGATACGTTGGTCTCAGCCACAGTTCTGTTGCCGTAAAGAAACATGTGACCAAAGCAACTCTTGCAAAGGAATGCATTTAGTTGAGGGCCTGCTTACAGTTTCAGGGACTCAGTTCATGATCATCATGGTGGAGAACCCAGTGGCAGGCAAACATGATGCTGAAGAGGTAGCCGTGAGCTCACATCTGATCTGCAAGTTGCAGGCAGACAGACGGACAGACAGACAGATCTGTCCTGGCTGGCATGGGCTTTTGAAACCTCAAGCTCACCCACCACCTTCTTCCACAAGACCACACCTCCTAATCCTTTTTAAACAGTTCACCACTAGGGACTAAGCGAATATATAAGTCTGTGGAGGTATTTCTCATTCAAAATATAACAATTCTATATGCATGTATTACATTCTCAAAGAATTGATAAAATATGTAAAGAATAAAGAAAAAAATCCCAGGCTAACAAGATAGATCGGCAGGAAAAGGTGTTTGCTACCAAACCTAACTATCTAAGTTCAATCCGTAGGATCCACATGGTGGAAGGAGAGAACTGACTCCCACAAACTATCCTCTCAACTCCACATAGATGCTATGACAGGTGTCTCCCTCCAAAATAAATAAACATTTTTTCTTTGTTGTTGTTGTTGTTTTTGAATATTTACTTTATTTAAATTTCAAATGTTTTCCCCTTTCCAGGTCTCCCCTTTGGGACCCCCCCATCCCATCCCCCCTCCCCCTGTTTCTATGAGGATGCTTCCCCACCCACTCACTCCTGTCCTCCCGCCCTGGTATTCCCCTACACTGGGGCATCAAACACCCTCAGGCCCAAGAGTCTCTCCTCCCACTGATGTCCAACAAGGCCATCCTCTGCTATATATGTAGCTGGAGCCCTGGGTCCTTCCATGTGTACTCTTGGATTGGTAGTCCAGTCCCCAGGAGCTCTGGGGGGGGGGGCGTCTGGCCTGTTGACACTGTTGTTCCCCCCATGGGGCTGTAAACCCCCTTAGCTCCTTTAGCCTCTTCTCTAATTCCTCCATCAGGGACCCCTAGCTCAGTCCAATGGTTGCCTGCGAGATTCCACCTCTGTATTCTGGCAGAGCCTCTCAGGAGACAGCCATATCAGTCTTCCATCAGCAAGCATTTCCCAGCAGCTACCATAATGTCCAGGTTTTGTGGCTATATATGGGAAGGATCCCCAGGAGGGACAGTCTCTGGATGACCTTTCCTTCAGTCTCTGCTCCACACTTTGTCTCCATATTTCCTCCTGTGAGTATTTTGTTCACCCTTCTTTCTCGCGCCCCCCCCCCCCCGAGACAGTGTTTCTCTGTGTAGCCTTGGCTGTCCTGGAACTCACTCTGTAGACCAGGCTGGCCTCGAACTCAGAAATCCACCTGCCTCTGCCTCCCAAGTGCTGGGATTAAAGGCGTGCGCCACCACTGCCCGGCTTTGTTTACCCTTCTAAAAAGCACTGAAGCATCCACATTTTGGTCTTCCTTCTTCTTAGGCTTTATATGGTCTGTGAATCATGGGAATTCCAAACTTTTGAGCTAATCTCCACTTATCAATGAGTGCATACCTTGTTTGTTCCTTTGTGACTGAATTACCTCACTCAGGATGATATTCTCAAGTTCCATCCATTTGCCTGAGAATTTCATGAAGTCCTTGTTTTTAATAGCTGAGTAGTACTCCATTGTGTAAATGTGCCACATTTTCTGTATCCATTCCTCTGTTGAGGGTCATCTGGGTTCTTTCCAGCTTCTGGCTATTATAAATAAAGCTGCTATGAGCATAGTGGAGCATATGTCCTTATTACATGTTGGAGCATCTTCTGGGTATATGCCCAGGAGTGGTATAGCTGGGTCCTCAGGTAGGTAGTACTATGTCCAGTTTTCTGAGGCCAGATTGATTTCCAGAGTGGATGTACCAGTTTGCAATCCCACCAGCAATGGAGGAGTGTTCCTCTTTCTCCACATCCTCACCAGCATCTGCTATCACCTGAGTTTTTGATCTTAGCCATTCTGACTGGGGTGAGATGGAATCTCAGGGTTGTTTTGATTTGCATTTCCCTGATGACTAAGGATATTGAACATTTCTTTAGGTGTTTTTCAGCCACTCGAGTTTCCTCAGTTGAGAATTCTCTGTTTAGCTCTGTACCCCATTTTTAATAGGGTTATTTAGTTCTCTGGAGTCTAACTTCTTGAGTTCTTTGAATATATTGGATATTAGCCCTCTATCGGATGTGAGATTGGTAAAGATCTTTTCCCAATCTGTTGGTTGCCATTTTGTCCTATTGACAGTGTCCTTTGCCTTACAGAAGCTTTGTAATTTTATGAGGTCTGTTTTGTTAATTCTTGATCTTAGAGCATAAGCCATTGTTGTTCTGTTCAGGAACTTTTCCCCTTTGCCCATGTGTTCGAGACTTTTCCCCACTTTCTTTTCTTTTATTTTTGGTTTTTCAAGACAGGGTTTTTCTGTGTAGCCCTGGCTGTACTGGAACTCACTCTGTAGACCAGGCTGGCCTCAAACTCAGAAATCTGCCTGCTTCTACCTCCCAAGTGCTGGGATTAAAGGCGTGCACCACCACTGTCTGGCTCCCACTTTTTTTTCTATGAGATTCAGTGTATCTGGTTTTATGTGAAGGTCCTTGATCTACTTGGAGTTGAGCTTTGTACAGGGAGATAAGAATGGATTAGTTTGCATTCTTCCACATGTTAACCACCAGTTGAACCAGCATCATTTGTTGAAAATGCTGTCTTTTATCCATTGGATGGGTTTAGCTCCTTTGTCAAAGATCGTGATGGTAGGTGTATGGATTCATTTCTGGGTCTTTAATTCTATTCCATTGATCTACCTGCCTTCACTGTACCAATACTATGCAGTTTTTATCATGATTGCTCTGTAGTACTGCTTGAGGTCAGGGATGGTGATTCCCCCAGATGTTCTTTTATTGAGACTAGTTTTTGCTGTCCTGGGTTTTTTGTTATTCCAAATGAATTTGAGAATTGCTCTTTCTAACTCTATGAAGAATTGAATTGGAATTTTGATGGGGATTGCATTGAATCTGTAGATTCCTTTCAGCAAGATGACCATTTTTACTATATTAATACTGCTAATCCACAAGCGTGGGAGATCGTTCCATCTTCTGAAGTCTTCTTCAATTTCTTTTTTCAGAGACTTGAAATTCTTATCATACAGATCTTTCACTTGTTTGGTTAGAGTCACACCAAGATACTTTATATTGTTTGTGACTATTGTGAAGGGTGTCGTTTCCCTAATTTCTTTCTCAGCCTGTTTATCCTTTGAGTATGGGAAGGCTACTGGTTTGTTTGAGTTAATTTTTTATCTGGCCACTTTGCTGAAGTTGTTTATCAGTTGTAGGAGTTCTCTGGTGGAGTTTTTGGGGTCACTTAAGTATACTATCATATCATCTACAAATAGTGATATTTTGACTTCTTCCTTTTCAATTTGTATCCCAGGCAAGCAAGATGGTGCTAGCAGGAAAAGGTGCTTGCCACCAAACGTAACCATCTAAGTTCAATCCCTAGGATCCACATGGTGGAAGGAGAGAACTGACTCCCACAAACTGCCCTCTGACCTTCACATAGATGCTATGACAGGTATCTCCCTCCAAAATAAATTAACATTTTTTTTAAAAAAAAAAGGAAGCCGGGCGGTGGTGGCGCACGCCTTTAATCCCAGCACTTGGGAGGCAGAGGCAGGAGGATTTCTGAGTTCGAGGACAGCCTGGTCTACAGAGTGAGTTCCAGGACAGCCAAGGCTACACAGAGAAACCCTGTCTCGGGAAAAAAAAAAGGAAAAAAAACTCTTTGTCTCTCCAAATCCCTGTTTTGCTTGCTCTAAGTTGGCTGTATTCCTCTGTGCTCAGGTGATCTCTCCTGAATTTCTTCTGCTCCTGACAAGAGGCCTGGATGTCCTGTCTACTTTAGGTCAAATATCTATTCTATGTGGTATCTTGCCGTGGCTAAGGACCTGTGAATGACATCCCTTCAGGTTAAATGGGCTGGGAACATAGCTCTAAAGACAAGGAAAGTGCTAGGCTTGGTCACAGGCCAGTAACCTCAGCTGCTTGAGAGGATAAAGAGGAGGATCACAAGTTCAAGGCCTGCCTGGGTCACAGAGTAAGTTCAAGAGCAACCTTGGCAATTTAGTAAGACCATATCTTAAAAGAGAACTGGGGATATGATCTTACACACACAGGCGCTAGGATCGTTGCCAGTGCCGAAAACTAGATAAATAAAAATAAAGAGGAACAGACACTGCTAGGTCTTATGTATGCAAAAGTAGAAAGTTTGAGGCCAGCCCAGGCGACATAGCCAGCTCCTTTGTAAAAACAAACAAAAGCAAAAGTAAAGGGCCTGGCCGTATAGCTCAGTGGTAGCAAGCTTGTTTGGTGTGCACAAGACCCTGGGTTCAATCCCCAATGCTATGACAAAGATTATGTTGACTGAAAGTGAGAGGGGAAGGGGCAAGTCCATGTGTGGTGGGGCCTTGTGCTGCGATGGATCCGTACTTCCCACCGCATTCTGGCATTCTGGAAGGACTGGCATTGGCCCTTAAGAGCTTACCATTCGCTCCCTTATTTGCACTTGAAATAGAAAAGCTCCCTAGAATTTGATATTTGGAACGTGGAGGCCACACACCTTGTTAATTTCTGCTGCCAAATGCTGTTCTAACCATCCTGTTCTGAATAAAAACGTATTCTCTTTGTCAGATGGTCAGGAACCTGAAACATGCTTACCTCCGTTACAATAAAGGCTCACTGGGGTAGGAGAAATGGCTTCCTGCTCTTCCTGAGAGCCTGAGTTCAGTGACCCTTAGAGACTCCAGCTCCAGGAGATCCAACACCCTCTTTTGACCTCTTTGGGTAATTTCACTCAAGTGCACATAACTTACAAAGAGACACATGATTAAAATAAAATTCTAAAAGAAAGGAAGGAAGGAAGGAAAGAAGTCAGCCAGTCAGCCAGCCCTTGGCAGCCATTGCTAGTGAGCTGCTGATCATAGACCAAGGAGGTGAGTACTCCCCTCTACTCCCTCTACATGACAGACATTTTTTTTTCTAATTCCTAAGATGCTGAGAAAAGCAGCTCAAAATTCAAAGAGGAAGAGGAAGGGATTAGATTTAGGAAAAGATGACAGGGGAGGAAGTCTCCCATTTGCTGTGCGTTTCCTGTGTGTCAAGCTCAGCGTTAACTGTTCCCCAGACATCTTTCACCCACCTAATGAGCCTCTAAGGTAGCATTACCTCCATTTTTATAGATGCGGAAGAACAGCCAGAGACCAGACTGACTCCATTGAAAGTTTAATGTCACCAGTAAAGTAGCAATTCCTTGGTGTGGAAATTGCCTCAAGCTGGGTGTGATTAAAGAGAAGTGGCTGGAGCTGTTTGTCCCTTGCTGGGAGGCAGAAGGTGATGAGAAGGACATTGTCTCATTGATAGTGCTTAGGTGGTTGGGGTTTACTCGCCAGGTAAGGTGCCCCAGATTTTGTAGATTTTTATTTTACTTGAAAATTGTAAGTCTTTAGGCCTCCTAGCGGGGTGCTGTCAGTCCAAATTAGGTGTCTAATGATGCTCCTCGATACCTGCAGGGCCAACGTCATCTTTTTCATGGTCAGTGAGGCCCAGGGTCCTATACCATCGCTAGCTGTGAACCCTAACATTGTAAGGAAGGACCTGGGTGGCAGGTGGATGGTTGTCCTACAGGGACTTTGGACTTAATCCAGGTTAGGAATCCATCTTCAGATATATTACTGCCAGATACTGGGGATGAGATTTTGCAGTTCCGTTTGTGTTGTGGATTCTCACTGCAGTGACACAGTAAGCCCTCAAAATACCCTCCCGGTGGGTGTGGTCATCCACGCCTTTAATACCAACATCCAGGAGGCATAGACAGAAAGAACTCTTGAGTTAGAGGCCCTTGTGGTCTACATACTGACTTTTCCAGGCCAAGTAAGGCCATACAGTGAGAATCTGCCTCAAACAAGACAAAACAAAAACAAAAACAAGCAAAAAACCCAAAACACTCCCTTCCTTAGCCTTTCAGGTTTGCTTATTAAATTTGTGAGAATCAGGATTGAGGACCAGTTCAAAGGGTTCCTTGATGCATGTCCCTTCCTAGCTGAGCCTCAGTAAGCAGGCCCTAGGGCTGACAGAGGAGAACAAAGGGAGGGCCCCTCAGAGCTCCTGACTTTGATGAAGCACACAGTGTCTAGATTATAGTATCCGGTGTCATCGCTGAAAGTACTGTCTCTCAGGCCCAAGAGGACTGAGGCTCCAAGAAACGAAGGAGTACCCAACCGAGACATTGAAGGTTTTTCTCCTTTCCAGAGTCTGAGGATGTGAGTGGGTACAGGCCTGTGAACAGGCTCTGTGGCTCATATTTTACCCTCTATTACTTTAGAACAGATTTGAACTAAACCCGCAGAAGCAGAGACGCCTCCTTTCATCTGAGACGCTAAATCATTAACGTGTTAGAGTTGTTCCACTGTACAGTGTGTTCTTGTTTAACTGGTGCTTCGTATGCTTCCCAGTGTGGGTGGGAAATCTTGTTTTCCCTCTACATGGATACTAGGGCAGGTTTGAGCTGCCCTAGATCCTTTCTATTCTATTGATTTTTTTAAAAAACTAAATCTAATTTCCCACCACCCTGCAGCTAAGATGTCCTCCTGTGAGTAGGAAGCGATTGGTCTTTGTTGTTTGGTTAAGACACCAGGGCTACAGCCCCGACTGGCTTTAGGCTCACTGTCCTCCTGTTTGCCACCGCCCACACTCTGGGATTGCAGCTGTGTGCACCACCATGAATGTTATGTCATTATCTGATCATAGAACAAGAAGGCAGAGTCCAGCCGCCTGGGAAGGCAAGGCAGAGCTCAAGCTAGATGTAAGCTCAGCATGTCGTTCTTGCGGGAGTCCGTTCACCATGACATGTAGGACCTTTTGTGCAGGGACTCAGGGCAGCTCCCAAATGAGCTAGTAGCTCTGGTCGGCGTCCATGGCAACCAGCTGGCTTCTCTGGCTGACCCTGGAACTGTCTCGGTCTGACTAAGCATTGTCCTAAGCTTAGCTGCAGCTTCCCCTCAGAGCTTGTCCTGACACATGCCTTACTCCTGTGTGCGTCTGAGGTACCCGCTCTTCCATGAAGCCGGCTTGCCTCCCTGATTCTCTCCTATCTAGCAGTGACTTGGGCAAGTCTCTTGTCATTCAAGTGCTCTCAGGCTGAGTTCCTTCGTGGATCTGTAAAATGAGGACAGGACTGCTTTCATTTAGTGTGTCACAAGCTTAGAGTTCACATGAATTCCTTGGGGGTCTTGTTAAAGTGCCGAGTCTGGGGCTGGAAAAGATGGCTCGGCAGTAAAGGGTACTTGTTCTTGGTTGGGCGTGCTGGCATATGCCTGTAATCCCATCACCCGGGAGGTAGAGGCTAGCCTGGTCTACAGAACGAGTGCTAGTTTGGAGACAGAGAAACCCTGTCTCACAAAACTAAAAATAAGGAATAAGTGAAGTACTCACCGCTCTTGCCGATCATCGGAGATTCGGTTCCCAACACCACACGGCAGCTTGAAACCACCTAAAATTTCAATTTCCAGGGGATCTGACACCTTCTTCTGGCCTCTGCAGAAACCTTCATTCATGAGACTGGGTTTAATTTATACAACCACATATATGCACAGATAAAAACAAATCTTTAAAAATTGCCATGTCTGATGGCACCGAAGACTTAGTGTTCAACAAACCTCTAAATCCTGGAATGCCCAGTGGCCTGGAGGTGTGTGGCTCTCTCCGGTGGGAAGGTGGAAGACCACAGAGACCATGTGCCACCTTCGAGAGATGTGACGAGAAAATGATGAAATAAAACATTGGAAAAAGTAACCCTTTTTTTTTGAGACAGGATATTGCTTGAACGTAGCCCAGGTTGACCTAGACCCACTGATCCCCCTTCTCCGGATGGGGTCTCAGGTGTGTCTGTCATTTCATCAGGTTTTTATTCTCTGAACAAGGTTTTTTTTTTTTTCTTGAGGCACTGAGTGCCCTTCACCTCCATTGTGTGTTGTTTGGTTTTTGTGACAGATGGCCTTGTTTGGACAGATGGCCTTGTTTGGACAGATGGCCTTGTTTGGGACAGATGGCCTTGTTTGGACAGATGGCCTTGTTTGGGACAGATGGCCTTGTTTGGACAAATGGCCTTGTTTGGGACAGAGGGGACGTTGCTATTATTTTTGGTAGATGAATCTTTGTCTCCTTCTATGTAGGAAAACAGGGCCCTTCTCTACTTCCCCACTGAACTGTGAAGCCTACCACATGCTCTTAGACCTGGCGAGTGTTGACCATGTACCTGGGTTTTATTTGCTTGTTACACGGGGCTCTGTGCTGTCGTGGGGAGTCTGTGGTGATGATGTGAGGTCTCAGCACTGTCAGTCTGGTAAGGACTTCTTCATTCAGAGCTAAGCACCCACCGTGGACTGGGCGGAGTTCTAGACAGACTGCACACAGCAGTGCAGTGTTCCTGGCCTCAAGGGGCTTGCATCCTACTCAGGAAAGATGAAGAGGAGGAGAAAGTCTCTCGACTGTCTGTTCTGGCGAGTGTCAGGCTAAGTGGGCATGCTGGGTCAGGGACTGAAATCCCCCAGATTCTGAGGCTGACAAAAAGCACTGGGAAGATAGACAGACAGACAGACAGACATCAAAACCAAACTGCAGAGCCTTCATCCTAGCCCTCTCCACAGGGAGAGTACTACAGTACTTGAAGGATGTTATGTGCACTCTCTCCTTTAAAGGTCTGTCCTATTGCGTGTCCTGTGCCCGTCGGGCTGGCTGAGCACGTGGTCATCAGACTTCCTCTGTCTTCACTCTGTCACTAGCTTCTCATCTTGTGCCAGGTCTGTATTCAAGGGCACTTCCCTAGAGATCGTCCCTGACAGCCTGTCTAAAGTAGTCCTCTGCATTTGTTCACACATGCACACACTCACGCATGCACACACACACACATGCAAGTCCTGCTTCATCTCTCTGGAGCATTTGTGGTGACATTTGTTTGCTTGCTTTTCTTTTCTTTTCTTTTTCTTTTTCTTTTTCCTTTTTTTTTCTTCTTTTTTCTTTTTTTGCTTCATTTCCTGTCTGTCTCTGAGAATAGGAACTCCGTCTTCTTCATTGCTTTTCAGTACTTGGAACAGTGTCTGACTCACAGTAGGCAAGCAAATATTTGTGAACTAAACATCACTTTTCTTTAGAAATTGACAGAAATCTGCACACTGCGGCAGAAGAACCGTTTGGTGAGAGGTCGTAGTCTTACTTCAGAGGCTCAGCGAGGTCCGAGGACTTGCTTTCGGCAACAGGGCTGGAAAGCAGCAGTTCATACTTGCGAAGAGCTAAGTCTCATGGGCTCACCTCCCGGGAGAAAGCCTCTGCTCCCCTTACTGAAGTTGGGGATACCGAGTGCCCTGGAGTCGTGTGGCTGTCTCCAGTGGCAGGGTGGGAGACCACAGAAACACTGCGCTCACCTCTCAGGAACATATTAAATATGGAGGTGTTGGGGCCTACCTCAGCACCTACTTTCCCACACATTGTTTTTCCAGTTCTTACAGACGTCATGCTACACGTGCCCAGGGGACAGTTGTTACTTTTTAATTCCATGCTCAGAGGCCCCAGTGGCAAAAAGGAAAGGCAGAACTTGTAAAGTACTCTTAAAAACTGTTACCTAGTTAGAGAAATCCCCTGGCTGCATGGATCCCAGTGGACTGATGTGAAGATCTTGTAAATAAAGCAGACTAGTACAGCAGGCGCTGGCAGGGGATGAAGGGGCCTTCATTGAGCTCAGGGGGGATTCTGAAGGGAGAAGGACTGACCTCAGTCTGTCTACACTTAGACCCCTGGGATTGGGGACACAAGTGAATCTGGAGAAAGGGTAGAAATTGGCTGCTTCCTGAGAGGCCAGAAGCTAGGGTTGTTCACTTCCTGAACCTAAAATCTGAAGCTGCAGAGGATTCTGTGTGAAATGTGGTCTTTGTCTTTTTTCCACTGATATATATATATATTTATATTTGAGCACAGGCGATAAAGAAAAAAATAAGGCAGCTGGGCAGTGCTGGCACACACCTTTAATCCCAGCACTCTGGAGACAAAAGCAGGTGGATCTCTGAGTTCAAGGCCAGCCTGGTCTATAGGGTGAGTTCCAGGACAGCCAGGGTTACACAGAGAAACCCTGTCTCAAAAAAACAAAAACAAACGAACAACAAAAAAATGGGCTGGAAAGATGTCTTAGTGGTTAAGAGCACTGACTGCTCTTCCAGAGGTCCTGAGTTCAGTTCCCAGCAACCATGGGTGGCTCACAACCATCTGTAATGGGATCCGATGCCCTCTGCTGGGTGTGTCTGAAGACAGCGATAGTATATTCACATACATAAAATAAATAAATAAATCTTTAAAAAAAACAAATGACAACAAAAAAGGAAAATGTATTTAGCTTAGGCCCAAGAGCATGAAAGCCCATGGGATGTGCCCATTGTCCTAGCTACTTGAGGGACTAAGACAGGAGGATCATGAGCCTGAGAGTTCAAGCTTACCGTGTATAATTCAGCAAGACCCTATCTCAAAACCAAACAAACAAATAAATAAAGCTAAGAGCAAAGTGTCAGCATCTGCTTGGTGTCTAGGAAAGGCCTCTTGTTCCTTGATAAAACTGCAGAGGCCATTGTGTGCTGAGATGGCCAGTGAACTACCACTAACAGCTGCATCATGGGCATCCTGCTCTAACAACCTCACCTAATGGTAATTAGCTCCCAAAGGCACCTTCAGATGCTCCTGACATATGACTTCGGAGATTAAGTTGGGAGACACAAATTATTATAGATGTTTTTGCCCAAAATCTCTGTCACTCAAGGTCTCTGCCAGCCCGGACTGTGTTAGAGTGTAGCACTTGTAAGAGTGGCTCACAGGAGGAGGAAGTGAGACCGGCTGAGGAAGTAATTAAGAGCTAGACACCTGCTCAGCTTTGAGACGAGCACTGTCTCCCTGTGGAGCATCCATGGAATGGGCAATCTCAGGGTTTCCAGAGCTATCACCTCATGCCTTCAGAGCAGTGGCTCTCAACCTTCTAACACTGCAACCCTTTAATACAGTTCCGCTTGTTGCGGTGACCCCAACCAGAGCATTATTTTGTTGCTACTTCATAACTGTAATGTTGCTACTGTTATGAATCATAATGTAAATATCTGTGTATCCCACTGGTCTTAGGGGACCCCTGTGAAAGGGGTCACAACCCACAGGCTTCCTGCGTTCTGCTAGTTCAGAAGCACTGGGCTTCCCCATAGTAACAGGCTAGCCCCAGGTTCTTAATCTTCACTCAATGATTTCTTTCTTTCTTTCTTTCTTTCTTTCTTTCTTTCTTTCTTTCTTTCTTTCTTTCTTTCTTTCTTTCTTCCTTCCTTCCTTCCTTCCTTCCTTCCTTCCTTCCTTTCTTTCTTTCTTTCTTTCTTTCTTTCTTCTTCTTCTTCTTCTTTTTTTTTTTTTGAGACAGTCTCACTGTGTAGACCAGGCTGGCCTTCAGCTCACAGAGATTCTCCTGTCTCTGCCTCCTGAGTGCTGGGACTAAAAGTGTGTGCCACCACTCCAGGATTTTTACTTTTTGACTCCTTATTTACATTATTACTGGGAGAATTTCTGTTCAGAAGTTCCCAGATCAGTCTCATTATGCATGGAAAGCGGTTCTCAAAGCTGTGTTTATATGGTAAATTTACATCCGGTTGAGGAAACAATTATTTACCTGAAAACTAGGGTGGAGACTTGATGGAGATTCACCTGTATCTGTTCAGTTATTTATAACTAGTGTAGCAAGTTGTATTTTGTGCTCAGTTTTAGATGGGTTTGGCTGTAGTCTTTGAATTGTGGCCTAGCGCATCCTTTCTTAACAGGCTGCTATCATAACGATGAGAAAGTCACCTGGGACAGGTGACATGTGGGTCTGTCGTATGTATGTAGTATGTATGTATGTAGTATGTACATGGTCCACACAGTGGGTGGCCTGCGTCAAACACCTTTATAGTAAGCTAGGTTGAAGCTGTACTTAGCATGACTGGTGGCTCTAATTTGGGTAGTTGAATTTGGACGTCTTTTAATATCACTCCTAGGAATGGGCTATCAGCAATAGATCCCGGGGGGACCCTCATGGACAGATGTAGAAGGCTATATAAATTAGGGCTAAGTTCATACTCTGGAGCACCTGCCAGTTGTCTTTTGTAGAAGTAAAGGGCTCAATGGGTAAGTGTCGTGGGAAGTGCACTCCTACCCTCAGTACCCCCCTGAAAGAACATGCACATTGCACGCCGGAGGACCAGTGTGAGAAAGTGGGACACGGAGGCAAGGAAAGCATGGGTGTACAAGTAGGTCAGAGCCCTTAGGAATGATCACAAGATATGCCCTGAGCTGCAGCACTTGATCCTGATTCAGATGAACACAGGCTCTTGGAGATGTTTGCATATTTCCTATAAGAGATTTACGGGCATGACGTAATGGTGGTTTTAAATTGAAGTCACAGATAATAAAGGAAAGGGAAGTGAGAAGCAGCTCGTGCAGTCTCGTAAATGAGCCTCTCACAGGGACGAAACTGGAGCTGAGCTGCTGTGGCAGGGAAGCTGTTAAGTGGGAGGGGGAGACTCAGTCTGAACTAGGAAGCAGAAATGTAGTCTGTGAGTGTCAGGACTGGGTAGAAGAAATGTAAATGTGTGATCCCAGCCACACGCGGGTGTGAGGCAAGAGGTTGCAAGTTGAAGGCCTGCCTGGGCAGTTTAGTGAAGCCTGTCTCAAAATGAAAATCAAAAAGGAGATTTGGATTAAAGTTCAGTAGTGGATCACTTGCCTGGATTGTGTGAAGCCCTGAGTTTGATTCCCCAGAATGGGGGCGGGGAGAGGAAGTTTTGGTATTCATAACAGAAATTTAATATGGTCAGCTTATGGCATAAGGAGAGTATTTATTTACTTGTGATAGAGTTTTATAGCCCAGGCTGGTCTTGAACTCCTGATACTCCCAAGTGATTGGATTAGAGATGTGGGTGACCACACCCAGTCAAAAGGGGAATTTGTTAGAGAGGCATGGAGATTACAGTAGCATTCAAAGGCCAAGGGTGCAGCTGAGCTTAGAGACTGGCAGGGAAACTGGGATGCCCTTGCTTCCACTGTTTTCTCTGGTTCATTCTCTCAGTGCAGCTCATCTTCTGCCTTCTGTCTTCCAGCACCTACTTCAGAGTTTATTGCTTGGGAAAGAAGCCAGCAACTAGAATATCGAGTACATCTCGAGAAGGTCTCAGTGGTCCATTTGAATCAGATGCAGCCTACTGAGGGCTGACTGTCATGTGCTATGTACTTCTCTCCAGCCACCCCTGCTTCTGTAATCATGTGGTATAAATTGTTGGCAGGGGGCAAGAATGTTCCCAAAGAAGGCAAGGCAGCAGCCAGTGGGGCAGCCGGCCCAGTAGATGGCTAGGATTACAACGGGGAGTGGCCAAGTCAGGACCAAACCCCACAGTCTTTCTTAGGGAAACAGTAATTAGCTGATATGGGAATGGTAAGGGAAAGACAAATAATAGATACTTAGTTTTCATTTGTATCTAGGACATCCAGACTTCAGGATCATTGCAGCCAAAGATGGCCTCTCTCTGTATGATCCAAACTCTTTTAGGTAGATCCCAGGGGCATTTCAGGGATCTAGATTCCATATTCCCAGGATACATGTACCTGTCTTCACTTTTTTTTTTTTGACCTTGACTTCATAGTACATCTCTACTCCTTTCTGCACAGTGGTTACATTTGTAGTGATTTGAATGAGATCCCCAGTTTGGTGGCACTGCGTGGGGAGGCTTAGGAGGTGTGGCCTTGTTGGAGGAAATGTGTCACTGAAGGCAGGCTTGAGAAAAAAGAGTGTGGAAGACAGGAGTGCTCAGAATGCGTCTGTCTGTGGAGGCCCAACTCACGAGGTTTCTGAGGGAAACAATACTAGCAACTGGGCTAGTGATCTTTCTGTGACATTTTGGTGAAGATTGTGGCTGTTTCTGCTAGGATGACCAGTTAACTTTCACTTTTACAATGCTTAATGGCTTTTCTGGTCCAAAGTTCAAAGTTTTCCACATGCCTCGAAAAACACATGGTCAGATCTGTCACAGCTGTGGCATTAATTGCTTTTTTCTTGCTGTGTAAAGACACCGTAACAAGGCAGTTGGTAAAAGGAAGGGTTTATTTGAGCTATGGTCCCAGAAGGATAAGCAGACAGGCAAGACGGCAGGAACAGCTGAGAGCTGACATCTTGGGGTGCAAGCAGGATGCAGAGAGAGTGAACTCAAAATGTCCTGAGGCTCTAAACTCTCAAGCACATCCCTAGTGACACAGCAAGGCCACACCTCTTAATCCTCCCCAAACAAAGCCACGAACTCAAGACCAAGCATTTAAACACCTGAGCCTACAGGGCCCATTCTCACTCAAACTGCCACATTCTGCTCTCTGTCCCCCACAGGCTTGAAGCCGCATCAGAATATAAAATGCATTCAGTCCAACTTCAAATCCCCATAATGTTTCAGTCTCAACACTGTTTAAAAGTCCAAAGTCTCTTCTGAGACTTAAGGTAATCTCTTAATTGTAACCCCCTGTAAAAGCAAATTACCTACTTCCAACATACAATGGCACTGAATATATATTACCATTCCGAAAGGGAGGAAATCCTGGACCAAAGCAAGACAAACTCCAGAACCTATACCTCCATGACTGGTGTCAAAGGCTTAGATCCATCCTTCCTGCATTGCTGCCTGCAACAATACCACAAGGTTTTCTGCAGAAGGTTGGGACTCTGGTTGCCAGGAGTCCCGGGATTGTATCCTTAGAGAGGCCGACTGAAAAGAGCATAGACTAATGTACTCATGGAGGGTATCAGGTGGAAATCCCCGAGGAGTCAGTACTAAGGACTTATCTTGTCATTCTGATCAAATGCGTGACAGAAATAACCTTAGAGAATTACTTATTTTGTTTGGAATTGACAGTTCCTTTTAACTATCAGTGTTTGGGCAGATACCAAAACAGAGAGAGTACGTGCTAGAACAGGTTTTGTTGTAGTTTGTTTTGTTTTGGGGACAGGGTCTCACTTTGTAGCTCTGACTGTCCTGGAACTCACTATGTAGACCAGAGAGACTCAAACTCAGAAATATGTCTGTCTCTATCTCTCAAGTGCTGAGTTTAAAGGCCTGCACCACTTTGCCTGACTCATAGAAAATATTTTTTTAAAAAAAAATTTTTATTTTTATGTGTAAGTGCGTGTCTTAGAGTTTTACTGCTGTAAACAGAGACCATGACCCAGGCAACTCTTCTTATATGGACATTTAACTGGGACTGGCTTACAGGATTAGAGGTTCAGTCCATTATCATCAAGGAGGAACATGGCAGCATGTAGGCAGGCATGGTGCAGGAGGAACTGAGAGTTCTACATCTTCTGAAGGCTGCTAGTGGAGACTCACTTCCAGGCAGCTAGGGTGAGGGTTTTAAAGCGTACACCCACACCTACTCCAACAAGGCCACACCTCCTAAGAGTGCCACTCCCTGAGCCAAGTGTATACAAACTGCCACAGTGTATATATATATATATATATATATATATATATATATGTATTCATGTATGTTCATGTACATGTGTTCATGTGTGCCATGTGAATGCAGGTGCCTATGGAAGCCAGAGGAAGGAATTGAATCACTGTGGGGCTGGGATTACAGGTGGTTGTCAGCCACCTGATGTGGGTTTGTGCTGTTAACATCTGAGTCATCTCTCCATCCCAGAACTCCATTACCTCACAACATATGGAAGCAGAGAAGAGGGTAATACCAGAAGAGACCAGGGCAGGATACAGCTCCGAGGGCAGGCCACCAGGTCCTGCTTCCTGTAGTTAGGTCCCACCTTTCTCCACTTCCTGATAATGCTATCATATTATGAATCTATCAAGGGATTAACACATTGATTAGCCAGAGTCCTCCTGACCTTCTTATCTCTAGAACTGCAGCACAGACTCACCCAGAGGTGTGTTTCACTGATCCCCTAGGTGTTTTTTTTGTTGTTGTTGTTGTTGTTTTTGTTTTGTTTTTTTTCGAGACAGGGTTTCTCTGTGTCGCCCTGTTTGTCCTGGAACTCACTCTGTAGACCAGACTGGCCTCGAACTCTGAAATCCACCTGCCTCTGCCTCCCAAGTGCTGGGATTAAAGGTGTGAACCACCACTGCCTGGCTTCCCCTAGGTGTTTCTCAATCTAACCATGTTAACAATCAAAATTAAGTCGAGCATAGGGTCCCCAATGGAGGAACTAGAGAAAGAACCCAAGGAGCTGAAGAAGTTTGCAGCCCCATAGAAGGAACAATAATATGTACCAACCAGTACCCCCAGGGCTCCCAGGGTCTAAACCATCAACCAAAGAGAACACATGTAGGGACCCATGGCTCCAGATGCATATGTAGCAGAGGATGGCCTTTTCAGACATCAATAAGAGGAGAGGCCATTGTTCCTGTGAAGGCTCGATGCCCCAGTGTAGGAGAATGCCTGGTCAGGAAAGTGGGAAGGGGTGTTGGTGAGTAGGGGGAGAGGGGATGGGTTAGTGGGTTTTCGGAGGGGAAACGAGGAAAGGGGATAACATTTGAAATGTAAATAAAACAAATATCTAATTAAGAAATATTTAAAAAAAACAAAATTAACCATCACAGATTCTGATTGAGGAAATGGAGTCCTCTGATTGGCTGTGCCTTGTTCACTTGCTCATCTCTCGGGGTCAGGAGGTGTTATTTTTAAAAAGGGAACAATAAAATAAAGTGACCAGAGAAAATCTTCTTTTGTGTCTTTCTCCCAGGTGACCATGGAAACGGGTGGCCTCCCCCTGGAGCTGTGGCGTATGATCTTAGCCTACCTGCATCTCCCTGACCTGGGCCGCTGCAGCCTGGTCTGCAGGGCCTGGTATGAGCTGATCCTCAGTCTGGACAGTACCCGTTGGCGGCAGCTGTGTCTGGGCTGCACAGAATGCCGCCACCCCAACTGGCCCAACCAGCCCGACGTGGAGCCCGAGTCCTGGAGGGAGGCCTTCAAGCAGCACTACCTTGCCTCTAAGACCTGGTCCAAGAATGCACTGGACTTGGAATCTTCCATCTGCTTCTCTCTGTTTCGCAGGAAGAAGGAGCGACGCACCTTGAGTGTTGGCCCAGGCCATGAGTTCGACAGCTTGGGCAGTGCCTTAGCCATGGCCAGCCTCTATGACCGAATCGTACTTTTCCCAGGCGTGTACGAGGAGCAAGGGGAAATCATCCTGAAGGTGCCAGTGGAGATTGTGGGCCAAGGGAAGTTGGGTGAGGTGGTCCTGCTTGCCAGCATTGACCAGCACTGCTCAACCACACGTGTGTGCAACCTTGTCTTCATGCCAGCCTGGTTCTCACCAATCATGTATAAGGTGGGTACACACCTGATGCCGTCCAGTCCTGACCCCATGGCCTTGGCCTCAGTGCCTTTCTCTTTAGGTTAGACTTGAGAATGTAGTATTTATTCCTGTGCACATACTCCTGAGAGCGGAACTGACTGAGAACTGGGCACATAGGCCAGTATGGTCCAGAGTTATGCTTGGTGCCTTGATTCCTTCAAAGCTGCCTTAGAAAGGAGAGGTGGGCTAGGGACATTTGTGTGCCTCTTCTATTCCTAACAAGATCAACTAGAGCACCAGGTAGAACGGTGGGGTGGCAGCCACGCAGCATGGTGACAGGACATTAGCTGAGCAGCATGTGGGGGAGGGGAAGGCAGAAACCCTCGGTATCTGAACTCCCATCCTGTGCAGGAGTCACTGCTTCTCAAGGATGCCTGGAGGAAAGTCAGGAAATACCAGTCCAGCACAGTACTCATTAGCACAGAGCAGTCACCTTCTGAACAAAGTGTGTGCAGACGAGCTGGTGGCCCTGTAAAACAGCACAGAGCCTGTGCATTGGCTGGAAGTGGTCCTGTTATAGCCAGCAGCAAGTCCTTGTCTTTATTGTAATGATCAGTACCTCAGTGGCCATTCATGATGCTCGGTATATACCAGGTATCTGCTTTACAGCCACACCTCAGTTCCTCTCCCCTGGAGCCTTCAGAGGATGTTGCGTCACCTGGTTTTATAGATGAGAGAAACTGAGACCCTACAACAGCAGTATAAGCAAGGTTTCAGGCTTCTGGGCAGAGCTTGGATCCAAAGCTCTGTCAGGATAAGCTCCGTCTAAGTAGACATCTGTGGTGGGCAGTAGCTGTGGTTCCCTTGGGCGGATGAGGGGCATTAAAAGTCAGAGTCGCTAGTAAGTTTCCCAGATGGGAAATTGGTGAGGTTAGAGCTCAAATCCAGACCCTCTGGTTTATAAAATTACATGATGCCAAAGTTCTTGGGAGCCCAAAAGCCTGTTTTTTAGTTCTAGAATGTTTTATAAGGACTGATGAATGTCCCTGTGTTGGTCTACAGACCAGGAAGTAAAGTTTGCTTCTAGAAACAAGGCTCCAGACCCTCCGTGCCTTGAGATACATTGATTCTTAGAGGAAGTGCCCCCTGAGCCTCTGCTGTGGCCTCAGAAGCACAGCTGTATCTCCTCCTTGGGAGACAGGCCTGGCCACAGGCTTCTTTGTAGTCGGACATCTGGTTTAGTGTCGCAACCACTGGCAGCATCCCCTGTCTTTTCTCTTTGAAGATGAGACCTGTCATTTGCATTGCAAATCCTCACTCCAGTAGCTGCACACACTCTCTCCTAATCCCTGTGGCTGGGCCATAACCTATCCTGATCTTGCCTGTCCTTAACTGCCAGTGATTTGGGCTCCAGTATGGCCTAGCCCTTTTGTGTACTGCAGGCCAGCAGGCTCAGGTAGAGAACATACCTGTAGGCACAAGAAAGTGTGTTGATGAAGGAAAAGCGCTTTTAAAAAAGTACGATCAGGAGAAACTTATACATGGTAATCATATAACCCAGACACTGAGTAGGGGCTCCCCTCCTTTCAGAGGCCTGGTGAAGTCCAGCTCAGATCTCAGGTAATGCACTTGGGATTGCACTGGCTCCTGTGTTTGTGAAATTCAAAGCATCCCCTAGGTTAGAGTGGCCGCCCTCCACACCCGCCTTCTCCAGAGCGCTATCAGTTAGTTCCCTCTCACCAGCCTCCCTGTGTCCTCCCTCTCACCAGCCTCCAGCTTTGTCCTCCTGAGCGCTAGGCAAGTGCGGGTGCGGGTGCCGCTAAGCTATGTCTCCAGCCCTCCCTCCTCCCTAGTCCACCAAAAAGAAAAGGGAGCAGAGAGTGGGGCAGGGGAAGACAGTAATTCTCACTTAGCGTTTCATGAGTATTGGAGAACTTATTTAAGACTTGAAATACATAAATGGGTCCCGCTGTAGAGTGTGGGGTTCTCTTGGTTATCATTTAGAATTGGAAGGGATACAATGGTTGGCAGTTTTTCTCGTGCCTCTTTGATGCAGACCTACTTCGCAGTTCCTTTGAGTGACAGCTGACATCCTGGCCTTTTAAGGAAAGGGAAGAAGTCAACCCAAGGGCCCTCTGTCTCTGCCCTCCTTGAAGAGCAGCTTAGGTGCTAACCATCAAAACAAAGTGTAGGCTTCTAACCATGTCTTCTCCTTCTTGTCCCCCAGACCACATCAGGTCACATCCAGTTTGACAACTGCAACTTTGAGAACGGACACATCCAGGTCCATGGCCCAGGTACCTGTCAAGTGAAGTTCTGTACCTTCAAAAACACCCATGTCTTTTTGCACAACGTGCCCTTATGTATGTTGGAAAACTGTGAATTTGTGGGCAGCGAAAACAACTGTGTAACCGTGGAGGGTCACCCGTCGGCGGATAAGAACTGGGCCTACAAGTACCTCCTGGGCCTCATCAAGTCCTCTCCCATCTTCCTCCCCGCAGAGGACAATGACTTTTTAATGTCCTTGGACTTAGAGAGTCGGGACCAGGCCTGGAGCCCAAGGACCTGTGACATTGTCATCGAGGGTAGCCAGAGCCCCACGAGCCCAGTCTGTAGCTCTCCAAAGCCAGGCTCCAAGGAGGCAGAGGTGGGCAGCGATGGGGAGAGAGTGGCACAGACTCCGGACAGCAGCGATGGTGGCATGAGCCCCAGCAGTGAGGACGAGGACGAGGAGCAGCTTACATACAGACTGTCCTACCAGGTGCAGGGCCCACGCCCTGTCCTGGGCGGCTCGTTTCTGGGCCCTCCACTGCCTGGAGCATCCATTCAGCTGCCCAGCTGTCTAGTGCTGAACTCACTGCATCAGGAGCTGCAGAAAGACAAGGAAGCCATGGCGCTAGCCAGCTCTGTGCAGGGCTGCCTTATCCGCAAGTGCCTCTTCCGGGATGGGAAGGGCGGCGTCTTCGTCTGCTCTTATGGCCGTGCCAAGATGGAAGGAAACATCTTTCGGAACCTGACTTACGCGGTGCGGTGTATACACAATAGCAAGGTACTGTGGCAAGGACCGACACTGTAGACTGAGGCCTCACTTGGTGATCATTGCCAAGAGCATGAGCCTCATTCTAGAGAAAGCTCCTGTGGCTATGTGTGGAAAGGGTGGAATGAGCTATTCGCATTTTAAATGATTTTTCAAGCTTATTAGATAAACTTGGTTCTTGTCTATCATCTAACTTGCATAAGACAAACGTCTTCCCATTTCCCAGAAAAAGAAATAGAGACCCAGAGCGGGAAAGAGTCTTGGGGTCATTGAGAAAGTTTGAGACAGAGCCCAGGTCTTATATCCTCACTCACATATGTTATCCTGCTTCACTTAAGTGTGATGCAGGTGTTCATAAAAAGAAAGGTGAGATCACTGCCTTCACTTTAGACTGCAGTGGGATAGTTGAGAAGGATTTCTGCAGAAGCCGGTGTCTGCGCTGAGTAGGGTGAATAAGAGGGTGCAGGGTGGGTAGAGCATACATGACTGGAAAAGGGGGTGCACTCTATAATCAAGTACATCCCATGCTGGGCTGTTTGTGAGGCTGAGTCACCCGTGCAGCTGAAACACATTTAGAGGCTTTGGGGCTGGGGAGATGGCTCAGAAGTTAAGAGCACTGTTGCTCTTCCAGAGGACCCAGGTTTGATTTCCAGCACCCACATGGTGGCTCACAACCATCTGTAACTCCAGTTCCAGGGGATCCAAAGCCCTCTTCTGAACCCCATGGGCACCAGACAAGCACATATGTATATGCAGGTAAAAGAAAGACTCATACACATGGAGTAAGATAAATCTTTTTTTTTTAAAGACAGAGCTGTAGATAGTAAGCAGGAGCCACCTTTCCCAGAGTCTAAAAAGATGGGCATCACAGAGAGAGAGAGAGAGAGAGAGAGAGAGAGAGAGAGAGAGAGAGCTCACCAGCCACTGATGAAATTACTCTCTTGCAGGGGAAGTCATACTTAAGTCATACTTCATATCCATATCCATTACGGTTGGTGCCACAGAGGGTTCTGAGGGAGGAACAGGTCTTGCAGAAGAAAGCATAGCAGTGCTGTGGGCTTGGTCTCAACTCCCCGTCATTCCCTGTGATTACCTTCACTTCTGTACCGTGAGAGAGTGTCCGGTGTGGCTTCTCTCACTGAGGCCTGGGGGCCTGGTGCCTCGACCTTAGCAGAAGTGCTCAGTAAACTGATAAGCATTGCACGGTCTACTGTGGGTCTTAAAGGCATAAAGAATGGTTAATTACAGTTGCACTTAATTGTATATAACATGCTCACTGTTTTGTGTTTGTGTTTGGTTAGTCGGTTGGTTTTATTTTTTCCAGGGTCCATGTAACAGAGGTCTTGTGGTCCTGAAACTTGCTTTGTAGGCCAGGCTGGCTTTGGACTCAACTGAGATCTGTCTGCCTCCCGAGTGCTGGGATTAAAAGTTAAAAGTGTGTGCCACCATGCTCAGCTTCTAAGGACAATTTTAAGTGGTTTTACCATGAAAACACAAGACTATACTATATTATAAGCAGAAAATAGAATGTTTTTTTAAAGGCAGAGGGCCTAGCATGGTGGTGCATATCAAGAATCTCTGTACATGAGAGGCTGAGGCAGAAGGATCACCACAAAGCTCAGGCTAGCCTGGGTTAGTGAGACCTTGTCTCGAAAGGAAACAAACATGGAAGGAGGCTAGTTTACTTCTGTGGGTACCACAGTGAAAGGGTCAGGTCTGAGCCCTGCAGAGGACTTTTCTCCTCATATAATTATCAAGGGCATGACTATTGAACAAAATTCTGCCTCTGCTGCCCATGGTTCTTAGGGGATGGTGAGGGTAATGAGCAAAGGTTCCATATGGAAAGCACTGGGTTGGTCATGGTGATGTAGCCTGTAAGTCACTCAGGAGGTTAAGGCATATCACAAATTCAAGTCCAGACTAAGCTAGGAATCTAGACCCTAATTGGTCTAGATTACTAGACCCAGGCAGGGTGGGGAGTGGAGGGAAGGGAAGAGAAGGGAAGGGAAGGGAAGGGAAGGGAAAAGAATGGGAGCTTAATAATACATCTGGTATATAGCAGGTGCTCAGTTAGCCTTTGTAAAGGTGATGACAGTCCACTTGAGACCTCTGATAGATGTGCCAGAGGTGTGGCACAGGAGCCCATAAATGAGGGCACCTGTCCCACCCTCAAGGAGCCAGGACAGTTTCCTAAAGTGTATTAGTCAGGGTTCTCTAGAGTCACAGAACGAATTTGTTAATGACTTGCAGGCTGTAGTCCAACTCCCCAACAACAGTCAGCAGCAGCTGTGGATGGAAGTCCAAGGATCTAGCAGTTGCTCAGTCCCACAAGGCAAGCAGGTGAAGAAGAGAGAGTGAGTCTTCCTTCTTCCAATGTCCTTAGGTAGGTCTCCAGCAGAGGGTGTGGCTCAGATTAAAGGTGTGTGCCACCATGCCTGATCTGGGACTTGCTTTGTCCCAGATGACCTTGAACTCAGAGATCTCCCTGTCTTAATCTTCTGGAATTCATATCCACTATGCTTCAAGATCTCCAAGCCAAGATCCAGGTCAGAAACTTGTATCTCCCAGTCTCCAGATTAGGATCATAGACAAGCCTTCCAATTCTGGATTGTAGTTCCTTCCAGATATAGTCAAGTTGACAACCAGGAATAGCTACTACATAAAGTAATGCCCTTGGTTCACACTGTAGAAGGAATAAGAGTTGACAGGTGAAGAGGTGAGAAGACCTGGAGTCAGGATGCAGCACACACAGGGAGTTATGAGGTCCTTAGTAGCTATAGTGGGAGGGAAAATGGCAGGAGCAGTGGGGAGGGAGTCAGGTGGAGCTGCAGAGGTTGGAATTCGGGACATGTCTGAGAGGCACAGAGAGATCTCGTGGTCAGATCTGCCTCAGAAAGCTCACACTGAGGCCCCAGGGATGGAGAGGAGAACACAGGGCAACCTGGAAAGCAGGTCCAGGGTGGGCATAGTCAAGACCTTGAGGCTTAGGTCTCTAGCCTACATGAGGCAGTGGAGGAAACGTGGAGGCTACGGTGTGGAGAGAGAGACGAATTTAGCCCTGGGCATGCTGATTTAGAACACTGACACTCACCAGAGCTGCCATCTTCTTAGTCTGGAACATGGAGAGGTGTGTGCTGACACACTGGGTGCACATGGGGGCTGTCCTAGTGCAGGCCGACAAGGACCAACAAGAACTTACACAGCCCGAACTGTAGCCATATTGGACGGTTGACCCAGGAGAGGTTTGGCAGAAGTTATATGGCCAGAAATTTGTGGTTAGTTTCTAGCAAAGAACCTGGAAAATGATTTTCAGGGGTCTTGACAAAAAGGAAAAAAGAATCGACATGTGTTTGGAAGTCACCATTATAAGTGCCAAGAGTCATGAACGCCACAAGCCAGGGTTGTATGTGGCTGGGAGTGTGGCGCTTGCTCGGCAACTTCCTGAGTTGAGGGTCAAGGACTTGATCTCTGGCCAGAGGCTCCTACTTCCCAGGTCCTAAGATATCCCAGCTGGCAGAAGCAGCCTGGTTGCTTGGGGTTCCAAGAAGCCTGGTGTTTTTGTGTAGGTTGTAATTCCTAGCTGGAAGTTAGGTGCACTGGTTTGGAAATGGACACTCCTTTGTGGTCTTTTGGGGGTCAGACCTGGCAGTAATTGAGCTGGTTTTATGATGGTGGCATGTGATTGGCCTCAGTTTCCCCCATCTTTGCCTTCTGCTACTTTTCTGTCTGGATCTTCCCTTTGCGCCTGCTCCTGAGAGGCCCCTCTCTCAGCTTCCAGCCTCTCTCTACTGAACATGACTAGCATCTGTCGACTTGTGCAGAAGAGCCTGGCAATGACAGAGTTCTCCAGCACTATGCTTCAGCCTCGGTCTGGGCAGGTATTATGTCCTCCGGTTTAGGGAGAGATCTGTCAGTGATCTTTCTCACCCTAGCATTAGGGGCTTTCCTCACTATCTGGCCCAAAGCTGAGTTTCCTCCCACCACCCCCAAGTCATAGGCAGAACCTGAGTCTTGGGCCACCTGTCACCAAAATATCCCAGAGGCATCCATTAAAGTATTCAGGTTCTTGTGTTGCACAACAAAGAATGGGACCAGAGACACATGGCTGGAAATCAAATGTGTATACTCCAGAGGTGCTGGGCCGTGACCGCATGACTCTCTATAGGTCATTTGCATAGCACTATGTCTCCCATATTTGTGTAGGATGGGGCTTTTCCTGAGTATATTCTGTTGTATGAAGGCAAAGTAGGGAAGGGTGTCCAGTCTTTTCCTGTCAGCCAGCCGCCATGCCCAGGGGTAAAGCTGGCTTGTGTTTTCTCAGTCTCCTCTTCCTAAGGGTACTGGGGTGTGTTGCTGTTACCCCACTACTTAAGACGAGTTCTGTGGAAAGCTAGACCAGGACAGGTGTGCTAGCTAGTTTTCTGTCAACTTGACACAAGCTAGAGTCCTCAGATGACTGGAAGCCTCAGATGAGAACATGCCTCCATAAGGTTGGGCTGAATGCAAGTCTGTAAGTGTCCCAGTTAGTGATTGACAAGGGAGGGCCCAGCCCACTGTGGGTGGTGCCATCCCTGGTTTGGGGCTCCTGGGTTGCGTAAGAAAGCAGGTTGATCAAGCCAAGAGAGCAAGGTAATAACCCTTCCATGGCCTCTGCATCAGCTCCTGTCTCCTGGTTCCTGCTCTGTTTGAGTTTCTGTCCTGGTTTTCTATTATGATGGACTATGGTGGGGAAGTGGAAGTCAAATAAACCCTGTTCTCCCAACTTGCTTTTGTCATGGTGTTTCATCACAGCAATAGTAACTCTAACTCAAGACAGTGGGCACGGTACCTTACTCAGAGCGTCCGCCCTGCCTGCCCCCAAGCCTGTTCTGTTCTGTTTTACTTTGGTAGACAATCTTACTCAGTAACTACAGCTGGCCTCCAGTTCACAGAGATCCTCCTGCCTCTGCCTCCCAAGTGCTGGGATCGCGTGGGTGTTCATTCCTCCACACTCAAATCTGCTAAATTTTAATGTAATGAATAATTTATCTTAATATACAATTATTTAAAACAATATGCATGTGTTAATACTTAATCCATATAAGAAACCAAAGCAGAAAACACATTCCTTTAATACGTGGGAGTTGCATTGTGCTACCTTGTTTAAAGAGGCTTCTTAACACCCAAATTCCTGACTCTTGTTGGAGTGTTAGTAGCCTTTGCATACCAGTGACTACACCAAAAAAGATTCACAGTTACTAAAAGAAGGCTTTTTAAAAAACAAACAAACAAAATTGTATGTGTGCACCCATGGGCGTGTGCGGGGGTATATATGCAACTGAAGACTGAACCCACTCAGGTCCTTTCTTTTACACAGCAAGCTCCTCACTGACTAAGCCATTTTCACGTCAATTAACTATTTTGTTTTGTTTTAAATATTTTTCTTAACTATTGTTTGTTTTCTGCTTTTCTTTTGTCTGAGACAGGATCTCAGCACATAGCCCAGGCTGACCTCTGTTCTCCCACCTTCCTTCCCTGTCCCTCCAGTGCTGGGACTAGAGGCATGCATCACCATACTCCAGATTTAACTAAATTATATTTTTTAAGTTAAGAATTGGCCTTGGGTCAGAAGTCATGGCCCATAGCTGTGACTCCCGGGACCTGAGAGGCAGGAAAGACCATGAGTTCCAGATAAGGCTGGGGGTATCTCTCAGTGCTAGAGTACTTGCCTAACAGGTGCAAGGTCCTGAATTTGAACCCCAGCACTGCAAGGTCTTGATTTGTATAATGGAGGGAAACTGGGAAGGAGAACCCTCCAGCACGTAGCACTAGCTGTGTAACCAGCACATGCTTGGGCAGGTGGATTATGCTGAAGGGTCAGTGGAAGGGACAGATCTGGAATTGCATTGAAAGTTGCTATGGGATGTACTCAGTAGTATGCATGAAATGCCGGGTTCAATACCCAGCACTGTATAGTGCTTAGTGCAGCAGCTCTGAATTCCAGGACTAGGCAGCAGACACAGGTGGGCCCCTGGAGCTCAAGGTCATTGCTGGCTACAGAGTGAGTCATCTGAGGTCAGCCTGGGATACCTTACATTTTTTAGAACGCAAGCTCAAGAGCAGGAAGTTTGAAGACTTCTTGGTCTGTAAGCATCTCTCCATCCCATCATCTAGGGAGTCTAGAAGAGAGGCTTGAGCCCAAGACCAGGCTTCTGAGTTTTAGTAAAGCCCTGGCACGAAGTAAAGTGCCCACAGGGCAGTGTCACGTGGATAAGGGAGACTATGTCCTCTGAAGCACAGGGTGGGAAGACGGGGTGCACAGAGAGGCCCCCCTTACCAACTGTGAACTGCTGGGACTACGTGGGAGGGAATGATTTGCATGCTCTTCTTGTAGAGTTTATTATTATTACTACACATTATGTGTGTGTATGTGTGTGGTGTGTGTATGTGAGTGTATGAGTGTATGTATATGTGTGTGGTGTGTGTGTGTATGTGTGTCTGTGGTATGTGTATATATGTGTGTGGTGTGTATATGTGTGTATGTGAGTGTATGTATGTGTGTATGTGTGTGGTGTGTGTGTATGTGTGCAGGGGTGTGTGTCTGTGTGTGTGTGTGTGTGTATCTCTGTGTGTGTGTGTGCAGGGGTGTGTGTATGCAGGGGTGTGTGTATGCAGGGGTGTGTGTATGTGTATGTATCTGTGTGTGTGTGTGTGTGTGCAGGGGTGTGTGTGTGTGTGTGTGTGTATCTCTGTGTGTGTGTGTGCAGGGGTGTGTGTATGCAGGGGTGTGTGTATGCAGGGGTGTGTGTATGCAGGGGTGTGTGTATGCAGGGGTGTGTGTATGCAGGGGTGTGTGTATGTGTGTGTATCTCTGTGTGTGTGTGTGCAGGGGTGTGTGTATGTGTGTGTATCTCTGTGTGTGTGTGTGCAGGGGTGTGTGTATGCAGGGGTGTGTGTATGTGTGTGTGTGTGTGTGTGTGTGTGTGTGTGTGTGTGTGTGTGTGTGTGTAGGTCAGAGGCCAGCCTTGGGAATTTGGTTCTCTCCTTCCACTATGTGGGCCCTGGGAATTGAACTGAAGTCGACAGACTTGTCAGCAAGTGTCTTTGCCCTCTAAACCGTCTCCCTTGGTAGTTTTTGACCATCCTTTGACCAAAAAACAATTTCCCCCCTCTGTTTTGTTTAGATTGTCATGCTCAGGAATGATATTTACTGCTGCCGGGCGTCTGGCATCTTTCTTCGATTGGAGGGTGGAGGCTTGATTGCTGGCAACAACATTTACCACAACGCAGAGGCTGGTGTGGACATTCGGAAGAAATCCAATCCACTCATCCTGGTATTTTTCTTTCCTTTTGCTGTTCACTTTGGCTGTTCTGCTCCTTTTTAGAAACTTTGTCTGGAGATGTTTAAGTTCTTCACGTTGGTTCCTGCCCATTTTTGTGTGTCCTCAAGACTCTCTTCCTAGGTGATTAGTGGACCAGTCGTATCCTGAAACTTCCACACCAGCAGAAAAAAGTGGGACCCGGACAAGGAACTTTCTCAGGGCATCCTCAGAACTCATATATACCTGGCTTTGAAATTGAGTCTAGTGGTGTTGTCTTCCCTATATGACAGGTGAATCTAAAAACAGAAATCTCATCAGTCCATTCCTTTGATAAAAGGACAGGAATACATCACCCTCAGGTGGTTTGTACCCAGGAGAGCATATGGAGTTTTTGTTTTATTCTTATTGGAAGACACAGTTTTCTTGTAATTCAAGCTGGTCTCAAACTTACTACACACCTGAAACTGGTCTTGAAGTCTTAATTCTCCTGCCTCTACCTCCCAAGCCCTGGGGATTACAAACCTGGCTTGCAGTTTGTATTTTATCAGCATGAAAATGACATACAGTGCTTGAATATGGGACTGGGGAGATGGATCAGTTGATAACGCACATGCTCCTCTAAGTTCAGGCTCCCAGCATGAAAAAATAGGCATGGCGGCCAGAAGAGATGCCTCAGCAGTTAAGAGCGCTTGCTGCTCTTCAGAGGACTAGTGTTTAGTTCGTAGGCACTCATCACGCAACTTACAATGTCTGAACTCTAGTTTCAGGGAATTGGATACACTTGCATGCATATGGTGTGTGCGTGCGCGCGCGCGCACACACACACACACACACACAGACCACATATACTCACTCGCACTTAAAAAGAAGAGGCATGGTGGCCCGCACCTGTAATCCTAGTGCAGGAGGTAGAGACAGGACAACCCCTGGGGTCTACTGGACAGCAGGTCTAGCACAGTGGGTCAGGCCAGGAGATAAGGCACAGAGTGATTGAGGAATACACTCAACGTCTTCCTCGGCCTTCATGCACATATGCATATTTATGCATGTGCACACACACACAAACACATGTATACTACATACACAAAACCCTTGCACATGGGACTAGTATATGAGCCTTTGTTTGGCTTCTCCTGAGAGTTCCAGAAACTGGAGAATCATGGGTTCAGAAAAGTGGTGGCCGTCCTTAAGTGTAATGAGCAGTTGTGTGCCAGTGCTTCTCCAGCTCTCTATTGATTAGACTCAGTCATCCTGGGAGGCAGAATGATTTGCCAAGTGAGGACGTGGGGCACCAAGGGGTGAGGGACTGCTGGCTCCTAGCGGGGCAGGGCTTGAAGTTCAGGCAGTGTGGCTCAGGCTCGATGTTCTTAGCTTGTTGTATTCAAACTGGCCACGAACATCTAGAAAGTTCTTAACTCTGTTTAAAAAGATACACCCAGCCAGTGACTCCTGCCCATCCCTCCCCCTCGCTGGGCCTCTGCTGTGCAGCTGGTGGGCGACACACTGTCTCGCTAGGAAGTTCCTGACGCTGTTGCCAGAGAGATGTGAGGAGCGCTGGCAGTGGGTAGGCCACTTCTGCAGGCAGAGGGGAGAGAGGATGGGGCCCGTTTCAGTCTTGGTGTAGGGAAGTGTGGCGGGGAAATGTGTTGCGTCTACCTATGTCTCTTAAGCTTTTCAGCTTTTTCAGGGGTGTCTCAGGCATCTCATGAGCTAGCCAGCCCCCCCCCCCCGAGATCTCAAACAGAGAGTAAGAGTAAGAGAGTAACCTGCTCACTGGTTACCTCAGTGTGCAAAGTCAAAACAAGTGCAGCCAGGGCACACGGGTAGAGAAGGGCGTAGTGTAGCAGGCCTGGAGTGAGTTTAGGGGTTTATTCCGGGGACATGTGTGCATACATGTTCATGGAGAAAGCACCTTAGGGATGGGCACGCTCTTGGGCATGCTCAGTTAAGGATGTATTTTGGTTCAAGGTCATAATGTAAGAAAAAAATGGTGAGCACACTTGGACACACTTAGTTCAAAGCCATGGACCACATGTTCAGAAGGTCAAGGCGGTGGACAGGAGTGCCCGGCGTGCTTTGCTCTTGTCATAGCTGCAGTTGGAGAGAAAGGGTAGAGTACTTTGAAGGTGCATTAATTAATATAGGATTTCCCTGCCTCAATTATGGCTGATAACAAGATAGGTTTTAAGTCTCTGTGACATCATTGTTTTGTTGGTTTCTTTGGTTGGTTTTGGTTTGAGCTTTGTTGTTTTTTGGGTTTGTTTGTTTGTTTATTTTAAATAGGGGTTTGTTATATAGCTCAAGCTATCCTTGAACTTGGGATCCTTCTACCTCAGTGCTGGGATTACTGCCACACCCAAGCTGGGCAGCCTGGCATTGCTGGGAAGAGTTTGTGAGCTCAGCACTGGGGAGGCAGAACCAGGCAGGTCCCTGGGGCTCGCTGACCAGCTGGCCTCGCCGACTTAGAGTTTTAGCCCAGTGAGAGGCCCTGTCTCAAAAAACCAGGGTGGGTGCTCCTGACAAGTGACACCTACGGTTGTCCTCTAGCCTCTGCACTCACACGCACACACACATGCACACTCACACACACACTCACACACACACACACACGCACACATCCACACACATACACACTCACACGCACACACACACAATTAGAATGAGAAATTTTTACAAAATTTTTGTGATCTCAAACTCTGAAGTCTCTAACCTCTGTGGGAAACAGAAAAGCTCGGTTTCAGATTGGCTTTGTCATAGACGTTCTGTACAGGCTCGTGCCTGTCCCCCATTTGAACAGAGGTGACATGTGAGTCCCCTAAGTGTCCTGATATGATAAACCTGGTCTTTCCCCCTGAGGCAGGTCGCCCCCCAATATCTGCAGCCTTTCACGTGCCTCCCTTGAAAGAGGACCAGAAGCCAGCTGGTTCTTACCCTTCTGTGGGGGCAGCTTCCATGGTCCTGCCATTGGCCCACATTACCTTGTACTGAATTGATGCCCTTCCCTGAGGGGTGGGCACATAGGGCCAGGTTGGTGTGGCCTGGTTAGATAATTTTATACTGGGAGGTGGGGGCTCTAGAGAGACTCATTCTTTCCATAGCTTCCGCTTTGGAACAAAGGGCATGAAACCCCTCAACATGCAGGAAGGCCTCATTCATCTTCGTATCCTGCCTACTGTTTGCACACACACACACCTATGCAAGGAAGGCAGCTGCACAGCTTAGTCCCTCTGCTGTGTGCTAGGGAACGTCTGGCTGTGTCGGTCTTGGTACAGCTGTGAAGCAGTTCTCAAGCACTCTGCTCCCCACATTTACTGTCTCCTACCTCTCCCTTGTACTTGCAGTGTAACAAGATCCACCACGGTCTTCGATCTGGCATTGTTGTCCTTGGCAATGGGAAAGGCGTCATCAGGAACAACCAAATCTTCTCAAATAAGGAAGCTGGCATTTATATCCTGTACCATGGAAACCCAATTGTGAGGTAGGCACTGCCCTGCCCAGACGATCTGGCCCTTCCACAGTCCCTTACTCCCCTTCTCTGTGTCTTTCTTCCATTTGAAAGCCGTTGTTTGCTCCCAGCAAAAGAAAGAGTCTCCATCTGTAATCCCACCCCAGGAACACAGCTGGCCCGGTGCGCCTGTCTTCTCTTCCAGTTAGCTGTGTGCAGGCGTCCCGTTTAGCAGATACTACTGTGCACTTCTAACACACAACAAAGGCAAATAAGTGCCTGCTGCTCCTTGGGAGCTTACTCCAGTCTAGAATGAGTGAAGGCACTTGCTACCAAGCCTGACAAACTGAATTTGTTCCCAGGACTCGCATGGAAGGAGGAGAGAACCAACCATTGCAGGTTGTCCTCTGACCTTTAAAGATGTGTTGAGCATGTGCCTAGACACACAATGATTGAATATGTAAAATAATAGACCCAGGCCTCTGTGTGAATGCACGCTATGATCTTTATGCACTGTTGGTCTTCAGTGGGAAGGGAGGGGCAGTACTGAGCGGATCTGCAGCAGTGTGGGGCAGACTGTGATAGGCACCAACCATGCTGTCAGGAGGAAACAGCCATTCTGACTGAGAGCATGAGGAAGGCCTTTCACCGGAAGTACCATTAGGGTTGACTTTGAGGGCCGGGGGAGCTCGTGGAAGAAGACTTGCCCAGCATGTACCAGGCCCTAGAAGGGTCAGTCTACCACACGAAAGAAGAGGGGAGTAGTCATGATACACCTTGTGTGTTCTAGGAAACCATTAAAGAGTTTTGAATGGAGACTCACAATTCCGTGTTGCCATTTTTTAACCTTAGCCATCCTGAGAGGATTGGCAGGGCTTTTATTCCTCCGTGTGTCTTTGGTTTAGGAGGTAGGGGCAGGAGAGTGACACAGAAAGAACCTGAGATCCCCAACTAAGGCACTACAGCACCAAGAGCAGTAGAGCTCTGATTATTCTTAGAAAGCTCGGTACAGACAGCATCCTAGGAATTCTTCCTGCTGCCGAGACTTGCCCCATGACACATGCACCTGGTGACATTTGTGTAAATGAGTTTTGACTGACACAGTACAGAAAAGCCATAGAGAGTTGGATAGTGTTGTGCTTGTGTCCCAGAGTTGTGAGTCCCAGGGATTATGGGATTTCAGAAGGTGGCTGCTCCCTGTGAATTTGGGCCACTGGCAAGGCAGTGGGGGCCAGCATGATGGGCCTGTGGGTAAAAGCACTTCCTTTGTAAGCCTGACAACCTGAACTTGATTCCTAGAAGGGCAGAACCAACTCCCAAAAGTTGTGCTCTGACCTCCTCATGCATGCAGTAGCACATGTGCACCTGTGCACATCACACACACACACACACACACACACACACACATCATTTTGAAATGTTTTAAAGGAAGACACCTGAACCATGACATAGGTGCCTTGGTCTCATGTCTTTTCCTGTCTCTTCTGTCTTAGTGGAAACCACATCTTCAAGGGGCGCGCAGCTGGCATAGCAGTGAACGAGAATGGCAAAGGCCTCATCACAGGTATACGATAGGGACTGCTGGAGCCATAGCCAGCCAAGGCAGGTGGCAGCCAAGCCACCATCCCCTGGCATCAGGCTCTTATGCCTTTACTTACCCTAGACCTGCTTCTGTGATTAGCAGGTGGTTGGTAACATACAGGGTGCTGGTTCTATGGGTCAGCCATGCTTTTCATAGGAGAGCCTAGTATAGCATGGTGAGGGGTACCATCTCTGCCAGCCTCTGGCTGGCCAGATCACATGTCCAACTGCACCCACTAAACAAGTGTCTGAGTTTCTTCATACTTCTGTGTGGGCTTCTGCCGGCTCTACTAAAATAATGCCCACAGTGCACAAGACACCTCCTCTGCTGAACATTTTACAGAGTTTCTTAGCGCTTTCTTTTGTCTCTGTTGGTACCTCTTCAGACAAGGTTCACATCTGCCCGGCAAATCCTTGGAGCCTGGGGTCTTGATTGCATATAACCTTCATTTCCCAAGTAGTCATAGCTCAGCCGTAGACCACCTGCTTAGCATGTATGTGGCCCTAGGTTGGATCCTAGTATTGAGAAGAAGAAGAAAACAAAACACTTACTGAATACCAATTATGTGCAGTCCATGTTTCAGAAACTGGTCACTTAGTGATAAAGGAAACAGACACCAACTCTGCTTTCAGGAACTGACAGAGTAGAAGAGAAAACGTGTAAATAAGTAAAAGCATGCAGACAAAAAAAAAAAAAGCCCAGCTGGAGTGATACACCCATTTGCATACGGTGAGCTCTTGAGATTCTCCGATCCTGATAGACTTCTCCTCAGGGATGACACAGAATCCAGAACCGGAGAGGTGGGAGGAGCCCATGAGTCAGCTCTGTGCAGGAAACCTGTGAGAACAGACGTTCATACCTGAGCAGGACTGCTTGTAGGTGGACTGTGCAGGCGAGGGGGGATGTACGAGATAGGGTTGCAGAGGCAGGATGGGCCCATCGCTCAGGGCCTTGTAAGTACCCCAGCCCCTGGAACCAAGTCTGCCTTGCCACTCACTGGCCTGAGGCAGCAGTGCCTAGGACCTCCCTTCTGATGTGAGACTTATACCAGGTCCTAGGGGCAGAGGTAGCTCCCAGGCACGGGGCAGGGCAGTGAGGTCAGAGTGCAGGGCTGAGGCTGAGGGCGAGCGTATGGGAGGGAGGAGTTCTTCCCCATAGGTCTCAAGGCTGCTCGATACAGTGGGCGAGGAGACACAGGAGTGTACCAAACAGATACAGACTTTGTCCTTGGGAAAACAGATGAGTCCCCTTAAAAAGCCAGTGGGTAGCCGGGCGGTGGTGGCGCACGCCTTTAATCCCAGCACTTGGGAGGCGGAGGCAGGAGGATTTCTGAGTTCGAGGCCAGCCTGGTCTACAAAGTGAGTTTCAGGACAGCCAGGGCTACACAGAGAAACCCTGTCTCGAAAAACCAAAAAAAAAAGCCAGTGGGTGGCCTTCAGGGTGCTGGCTGCTGGCAACGTGGGCGCGGGTGTCCTGGTCTGGGCGAGGGTTGGGAGTGCTTTCTCTTAGCTGTTCTAGTCATCATGGCCTGCACTGGAGGTGGCTCTTGGGTTCTGACCTCTCCACGTCTCCCCATAGAAAACGTCATCCGTGAGAATCAATGGGGAGGTATAGACATCCGCCGTGGAGGCGTCCCAATCCTCAGGAGCAACCTCATCTGCTTTGGCTACTCAGACGGCGTGGTCGTGGGTGATGAAGGCAAAGGACTGATAGAGGGAAATACCATCTATGGTGAGGAGCATGTTCCTGGGGTAGTGGTCTGCAGCCGGGCCCACCTGGGAGGCAGGAAGCCTGGACCTCAGCTCTGGGTTCTGACTAGGTGCTCATCTCCTCTCGGCCTCAGAGACTTCGTTTGTAGAACAGACACAGTCTCAGGCCTCCTCTTCACCTCCCCACCCACTCTGAGCCCAGAGGTCAGCAAGCAGTGCTCTAGCTCCATGGAAGATAGTAAAAGGCAGGGTGTTGTTTGCTGCAGGTGGTCCCACCTCATGGCCATCTTAACTCCTCCCGTCCCTTCTCTTTCCATACAAACAGTGGAAAATTTAACGGAAAAACACGATAGTTACAGAAAATCCTGCTCTTGCCATGTGACTTTAAACAAAGTCTTCCTCTTTCTGCACCATATCTAATGATACCTGGGGCTTGTGTTACTCAGGCCTACCTCTGCCATTGTCACATTTACCTTCAAGACTGCCTAGTGAAGTAGCTACTGACCCTGCCTTCATGCTGAGGACACCAAGGCACTCACTCAGGGTCACAACGAGGACGTGGTAGGGCTGGGGCTCACGCTGAGCCTGCTCCCTCGCAGAGAGGCACTGGTGCCCTCTTTGCACTGCCCGGTGGGGCTCCGCAGGCCTCAGAGCACTTCACACCCTGAGGAAGATTAGCTTATGAGGTGAATTGGTCACTGTCCCTCATGTGCAAAGGAGAAGCCCATAGCCAGAGCTTCGAGGTGACTTGTCTAACAGTTTTTACATTTTGGGGTAACACTGGGTGCTGCTTCACCTCTCCGTGGGTGTCAGTGACAGGCTCTTTTTCACTGTCCCAGCTAACAAAGGATGTGGCGTGTGGATGATGTCCTCTAGTCTGCCCCACGTCACCAGCAACCATGTGAGCTACAACGGCCTGTATGGAGTGGCAGTGTTCAGTCAGAAAGATGGCGAGTTCCCTGGAGGCCACGGGGCCCAGGAGAGCTTCAGTGAGGATGGGGACGCCATCCTCTGGGAGGCAGAGCTGGAGAAGGACGATGACCCACTGCGCCGGCCCGTCACTGTAGCGCTGGTGGAGTCCAACAGTATTAATCACAACGGAGGTGAGTGTGCCCACCCTCTCGGCTCCCCCTGCCCAGCCCTCTCGGCTCCCCCTGCCCAGCCCTCTGTCCCAGCCTATCACTCCAGCCTCATTGGGAGCTTTGTTCACTTACTGAATAACTAAGCCCCAAACGTTTCCTTCTTACCTCTGCCCCACTGACTTCAGTGTTTCTTTGGCCCGAAATTCACTTCCTCCCTATATATTGCACACCAAGGAGGACTTTCCCAGTTACTACAAACACAGCCCCTCATCCTTGGGGAACCCTTGGATGTGTGCCCTGAGTCAGACCCAGGGGCATGGCGTTGTTAAAGGTCTTAGTTGGCTTTCCTTTCTGAATAGGTTTTAGATTTATTTATTTTATTTTATATATATGTCTTACCTGCATGTGTATCTGTGTTACATTCATGCCTGATGCCCATGGATGTCAGAAGAGGGCATTGGTTCCCTCTGGAACTGCAGTCACAGATGGTTGTGAGCTGACATGTGGTTATGTCAGCTCTAACCACTGAGACATCTCTCCAACCCCATCCAGTGACATGCTTTATGGGATATGACTCTCAAGTTCTGTTGGAGTAAAAGAATAGACTCATGGGCCCTGGGATGCTCTTTCCTTTGGAGTGATGTTGAGCAGTGAGAGCAGTAACAGCATCCCTGGGAGGATGAGTTCTGCCAGCGCACTCTAGTGGGGGTCTTCTTTATGAGGCCCTGTGGCCTGGTAGCACAGGCTAAGGCATGAAAAGTAGCTCACCCAAGCTGGGAAAACAGCAAGGGCGCTACCAAGAGGCTGGCTCTGCCGTACCTGTGCTCAGCGCTCTCAGTTTGTTTACTGCAGCTCTCCTGCCACTGAATAGGACGAGGCCATGGGAGACCTGGGGTGGGAGCTTGGGCCAGAGGACTAAGACTAAGCCTTACAGCTGTGTCCCTGGGCACATCAGCAGGGACTTGGTGCCTCTCCCCTACCATCCTGGAGTGCACACTTGTGGTGAGGCTGTTGCTCCCGACTGGCATTGTCAGGGTTGACAGTGCCCCTCCCATTCCCACCCTGTAGCATCAGGAATCTTTGTCCAGAGCAGCGAGGCTCTTCAGGTCATCACCAATGTGATCCATGCCAATGGGGACAGAGGCGTCACCATTGTTCAGAGCAGCCAGCTCACACGGGTGGCTAACAACAGCATCTCCTGCAATCGCCAGAGTGGGGTCAAGGTGGAATTTCAGTGCAAGGTGGAGCTGCGGGGCAATGGTATCTATGACAACAGAGGCCATGGCATCATTACCAAGGGTGATGGAACTGCCGTTGTGGAAAATGACATCATCGGCAACCGCGGTAGCGGGCTGCAGCTGCTGCCCAGGTCTGACACTAAGGTAAGCGTATGAAGCGTATGATGTCGGTGGAGCTCAGGCCTGGCTTACACACTCTGCTGAGAAGCAGCCGTCAGCACTCGGAGCTATAAGGAGAGTCAGAACTCTGCACCACACGGCTGTGCTTCACGGAGGGGGAGTCTATACACTGGGCCCCAAAGGATGAACAAGGGAGTTCCTCAGCAGGAGGCCAAGAGCGAGAGTGTCATATAGGTCACGGTACTGGGAGCCTTTGGGTGCCTTCTTGGTCTCTAGCTTGGTCCTGGCTATTTCAGCTCTGCACTGGCAGAATCAGCTTGCACTGGGCCATTATGCAGTAGATATTGACAGGAGAGAGCACCAGGGCTTTAGTTAGCACCCACCGTGGTCTGTAAGGGAGTTCACACGGCTTACTGTCACGGTTTTTGAGAAAGACTCCCTGAGTCCCCCGTGCTATTTGAGGTGCTCTCTTTGGACCTTTGAGGCACGACCACCACCCCAGTACCCTGCCTGGCCTCCTGAGTGCATCTCAATGCTTCCGTTTCCTTACCCGTCTGGAGCACGACCAGGAGCTCTGAGCACCTCTGAGGTGAAGCAGTACATGGTGCTAGGGCTTCACCAGCACCAGACAGACAGAGCCACCGTCCTGTGGGCTCCCAGGGGTTCTCAGCTACACGCTTCACAATCAGCCATGTGTGCAAGGAGCAAAACACCGGACTCTTCCGAGTCCTTAGGAACAGGAGCACGAGGGGCGCACTGGGCTCGGCTGGGCTGCAGAGCCTGGCTCTGGCACAGCGTCCCCCTCTGGTAGACCTTTACATACTGGTCCTCCTTCCAGGAAGAGCTGCCCCCAGCTCGGCACCGGCCGACCCCCTGCAGCCTGCCCATCAGCTCTAGAACACCTGTGGGTCCCCCAGGGTGCCCTCTGTGGTGACCCCTCCAACATACTCAGACTTTATGGTTTTATCAGTCACTCGCTTGCCTGACTTGCACCAGCCTGTGGGTCTCTGAGATATGACAAGCCCTGGCTGCTTCTCCTAGGTACTAAAGAACCGGATCCACTCCTTCCGGGCCTATGGCATCGCAGTACGGGGCCGTGTCAAGGCCCTGGTACAGGAGAACATCATCTTCCAGGGCAAGGCCAACAAGACCATCTTCCAGCAGATCACAAACAACCGAGAGTGCATCATGCAAAACAACAAGTTCCTTGTCTTCAAGAAGAAGTAAGTGGGCTACGGAGATGGCTCCTAGGTAAAGAGCTTGCTGTGTGAGCACGAGGACCTGAGTCTAGATCCCAGCACCCACGTAGGTGCTGGTTATACCATCCATTGAGTCTGGTCTTTCATTTAACCAAGCGCAGTTGTAGTTGGCCTGGTGCATTGCTTGTGAGTGGCTCGCTCTTTTTGTTCTGTCTTTTGGGTTAGCATATAAAGCAGTGGGTTTACTGTGGCATTTTCACACATGTGTGATTAGTACAGTGTTCTTCCCACTGTCCGTCCTTATTCTTCACACTGCTCTTGCTGGCCTTCCTCTGTCTCCCAAAGTAGTCCCCTTTCTTTTTCTTCTTTATTTCTGATAATTTTTTTAGTCCTCTAGATAAGGAACATAAAGGCATGTGGTTGATGCCTTTAACCCCAGTACTTGAAGGCTAATTCAGGAGGATCACCCAGTTTGAAGTCAGACTGAGTTAGAATTGAAAAAAAAATATGAAGATACATCTTGATATTGTGATGAATGCTATCTAGTTCTCAAGGCCTACATCCAAAGGTTGGCAAGGTTACTAATTTTCTTCTGTTATCATTTTGTGAATGGCCTCTGAGAAACAGTAATTATTTTAATCATGTAAATGTTTGGGACTATGTTGACCCTGAACATTTTAATGAAATTCCAAGTTCATCATTCATCAGTAGGTTGTTTTGGAATATACCCATGTTCATTTGCTGACACATTGTCAAAGTCTATCACACACAAGTGCAACACACTTGTAAAAACACACAATATAAACCTAACATATTTACTATCTGGGCCCTTATAGGAACTTCATAGACTTAAGTAGCAATGTTGTAAACTTTCTGTGATGCTCTGAGCTATTCCAAGGTGGCTGCTATCTGGAAACTGCTCTTACCTTTTAATCAACAAGTACCTAGCCATACGTGGTGCACAGCTATCATCTAACACCTTTAAAATAATAGCTGGAGGTGTAGCTCAGTGATCCTGGGCAGGAGTCCACCTGGGAGGGATCTTTCCTTAATTCAGTCTTTTGAGGTGGGAAGATACACTATTAATCTGGGCCATACCTTCTACTGGCAGCTTACAGAAGGGCGGGGAAGAAGGAAGCGTTTGCTCTCTGCCTGCTTGCTTTTGCTCTTCCTGGCAAGTCCATTCCTCTCCTGACATGAGAGCCTGCCTACTCCTTTGGGATCCGGTATACACTGAAGACCAGCTGGGAGAGACATCCAGCCTCAAGGACTGACCGACAACTGATTTTAGAATTTCTGTTAGTGAACAGCCATTGCCGGACTAGCTGGACTACAGCCTTTAAGCCAGTCTGATAAATCCTATATATACTTAGGCCACAGAGGAAATGACTATATATTCATTCTATTAAGTTCTGTTCTTCTAGAGAACCCGAATACACTGTCATTCTAATCTAGTCAAGCTGACAGTCACAGTCTCTCTTCTGTACCATCCCCCATACACACGGATGCACTTTTAATCCAAATCTAGTGCTGAGTCTGCTCTTAATCACATTCTTGCACTCAATGATTCTCTCCAGTTCCATCCATTTTCTACGTGTCAGGGTTGACTCATCTGTTGACAGATGGGAGGTCAAGGCTGGCTTTCTTTCTTGGCTGTTGTTCTCGGTGTGGCAGGGAGCACAGGTGTGTGAATGTCCCTGTGGGGTGGCCGGGAGTGCTATGGCAGTTCTGGTTTTAGTTGTTATGTCTATGCGTGAGTGCTTGCATGTATGCCTGTACATCATGTGTGCGCCTGGTGCCTGCAGAGGTCACCAGAGGTAGCTGGAGTCCCTGGAAGTCGGTTACTCTTTTTTTTTGTTTTGTTTTTGCTTATTTGTTTTATCCAAACAGGGTTTTTCTGTGTACCCCTGACTATCCTGAAACTTGGTAGACCAGGCTAGGCAGAGCACTGGATTAAAAGCATGCGCCACCACACCCTGCTTCATTCATTCCTTTCCCTTGCCACAGCCACTGCGCGCAGACGCAGCAGCTTGCTTGGCTCTTCTCAGGTGCCTTTAGGCAGTTTCTAGTTGGGATGGTGATAGATGAGGCTTCCACACCATTCACGCTCACAAAGCTGATGTGGCGGCGGTGGGACAAAAGCCACTGATTCGTGTCCAAATCCATAAAGAAGAGGAAGTTGAAGGCCAAAGAGGAAATGTGACTATTACTTAGTCTCATCGACAGTCACTGATTTAGGAGATAAACCTACACCTAGATTTGACTCTGAGACCCAGAGAACTAGAACCAAAGGTGAGATACAGCCACTCACCATGTCCAGCTTCACTTGCTTTCCTTCTGCATCCACAGGTCTGATACCTGGCGCCTGGTGAACCCACCAGCACGGCCCCACCTTGAAAACTCACACAGGGGCTCCTCTGCAGCCCACAGTGGTCACAAGGTGGCAGCCATGGCAACCAGGATCACAGCCCGTGTGGAAGGTGGCTACCACAGCAACCGCAGCATCTTCTGTACCATCCTGTAAGCAAGCAGGCCTGCCTCGGGCCCAAGCCCCGGTGGGTGCTCAGAAGAGCTACAGGCTGACTCGTGAGGTGGAAGTTAGGCCTGGGAAGACTCCTAGACCCATCCCCATGTTACATACCTGAAAGTGGGCCCTAGGCCTCCTGGGGACTAAGAACCAGGTTCCTCTAGAACCCTTTAGCTCCTCGGCAGGAAGGACCTTGGAAACATTTCCCCAGAAGAAAGGGAACAGCAGTTGGAGTGTTTCCGGTCACTCCAGCACTGAGGTTATGAAGAGCCGCGGAGGCGCAGATAGTACATGCAGTCTCTAGGTCAGTTATTCCAAGCTACAGAGAACCTCACTTTACACAGACCAAACTTAGACTCTTCCCAGAGAAGAGAACACTTACTTCTGAGCAAGGGAAGTAACTGTGGCGAGGTGGAGACAGCTGCCCCTTTCCTGGACCTTGACCTGGGGGTCCCTCTTGGGCCTGTACCAGCCTCCCAGCGGCCTCTGGGAGCTGCAGTGTTTTTATTAAAGACAGACTAGCACACGGCCCTGTGAGCAGGGAAGGGGCTTAGAACATGGAGCTCTTCTGAAAAGCTGCCCCAGGAATGACAAGGGGACATGCTTATATAAGTAAGAGGGGCAGGGAGCTGCCTTCAGATGTGCAGACAGGTGCTGGGCTGGGCCCTGTAGGGATGAACAAAGTTCCACTGTCCCCAAGGGGTACTCCACGTTCAGAGCATTAGCCCAGCCCGTCACAGGATTCTGACTGTGAACATGTACGTTCCAGCCGCCCCTAGACGGAGTCCCCCCCCCCCCACGTGTCCATGTCCTCACGGATGATCAGCCGCCTTGACCAGCCCTGCCATATCCCCCACTCTGTGCCTTGGCTTGAGCTCGGTTTTCTCCCTGGCATGCCCTCCCGGACAGCTCCATCTGTGCAGATCCTACCCTTTACTCGGGGTCAGCTCAGACACTGCGGTCTCCACGTGACCCTCCCCTTGCCCCAGGTGATCGTGTCACCCACCGCGCTCAGCCTTCCCCCTCCTGTTCCCTCAGGACACTGAGCACTTTCTGCCTTGCTTTGGACTCTGGGTCCATACCCTGTTCTGCCCGTTTACCTGTGAACTCTGTCGGTAGAGCCACCTGGCTGTGTCCTTTTGTCCCAGCCCAGAGCCAGAGTTGAGTTAGTGGCTGAAGTGATGAGAGGCCAGCTCCCCAAGGGCCTCACTAGACTGTACTGAGTGTGACAAGCTCTGAGAGGCAGGTGGGCTTGGACCCCACTGAGGAGGGGGTCGCACGCCTGGACGATCCCTTTCCCACTTGGCCTTTACTGCAGGGCCCTCACCAGCCTTTGGGGTCACTGTCCTACACTGGGCCGTGTCCCATGCTGGTTCTGTGGAGCCCTAGGTGCTGCTGTGTTGGGTGGGTGGGTGGGAGGGGGAGCTGACTTCTCCCTAAGCACTCTGGGAAAAAGAACACTGGCCTTTCCCGTGTGTAGCACTGTTCACTGCACTTGTTTGGTGGCCCCCATGTGAGTCGCTGTATAAAAATGCTGCCTTTGTTATTTTGTAAGAAATGCCTTTTCTGTGAACCAAGTACTTACAAAAGTCTCAGTAACCAAAATAAAGTTCTATATTTTAAAGGAGGTGCTTTTGGGGTCATAACTTGGTCCACACATTTGCTGGAGGTTCAGTGAGCAGTAGGTCTCCCCACAGAAACCACCACCTTCCACCGTGAGACTGCAGAACTCAAGACTCTCATTGGCTGTCTCCTACTGTGGTTCAGAATTCAAAGCTGAAGGGCTCCATCCCCTTCAAAAGCTGTGGCTCTATCCTGCCCGGGGGCCTTCCTTGAGCCTTCACTCACGGGGTTCACTCCTGAGACAGCGATGCTGCCTTCACTCATGGGGTTCATTCCTGAGACAGCGATGCTGCCTTCACTCATGGGGTTCACTCCTGAGACAGCGATGCTGCCTTCACTCACGGGGTTCACTCCTGAGACAGCGATGCTGCCTTCACGGGCTCACCTCGTGAGCAAAGGGTCTTCAGATCCATGAACACAGATGACCTCCTAGACTCGGGTTACTCACCCAGCATCTTAAGCTTTGTGTACCCACCCCAGGCTTAGTACTATTTTACTGTTTAGATGTTTAACACTTTGTGTGTGTGTGTGCGCGTGCATGTGGAGGTCAGAGGACAACCTTTGGGGAAGGCCTCAGAGGTGTGAGGGAGCAGGGTGGAGTCCCAGACAGGCCCAGAATTCACAGTCCTCCTGCCTCAGTCTCCTGAGTACTTGGGTTATAGGTATGTACCACAAGGTCCAGTCTATTTTCTTTTTTCAAAAAAAAAAAATAATAATCAAAACGGAAGTGAACAGAAGTGGCTGTGGAAAACATCTAGGTAATTTTCTTCCGCTTCGACTGTCGGTCTGAGGTCTGGGCCGGAGGCAGCGGGACAGACAGAGTGCCCAGCCTGTGATCCTCTTCCCTGCCATCTGCCAAGGACACCTTTCTTTTGGAGATCTTCAGCCTCATGGCTTTCGCTATCTCAATCATCCTAAGGAAGAAATAGGACAAATGGAGAGAGGCCTGTGTGCCGCTCAGGTGTGCAGGGCAGAGAGCACTGCTCCAGGCCACGAAGTGGGTTCTGTGTCCGCCCTCACTTCACCCTAGGTCCATGGAGAATCCTGCCCTAGTCACAGCCATTCAGAGCCCACAGGGTTATTGAGAACAGAAAGCTGAAGGAGGCTCAGGCCTAAAGCCCAGGCACCCTTTCTGGGAGTGAGGCCCTGAGAAGGTCATTACTTTTCCAACCCTTTGGTTCTTCAGTTATTAGGAAACCAGTGAAGGACACTGAATGAATTCAATACCATGCCTCTCAAAGAGAAGACACTCAAAGTGTCATCAATCATTCATTCCTTCATTCACTGAGAACTGTCTTCTGGTACCAAGATTTTCCCATGAGTCACCCCTGTCCCTTAACTACCTCCAGCAGAGTGTCATGCTCTGGGGGGGAGGAGCCCAGGTTGCTGCAGGGAGCACCGTGCTCTACTGAGCTCACCTTTTCTCGCTCAGCTTCAAGTCCCTCTGCAACGCTGTCAGGTCAATCTGGAAGTTACTTATGTGCAGGGCAAGAATGATTGCATACGCAGTGATCTTGGCCTTCATAGAACTCGAAATTAAGTTCCGTAAACTGCAGAGTCAGTGGAAGTGAAGGAGAAAATGAAGTTAAATACCATATGCAAAATAAGGACACCAGAGCCTTTTTCTCTGTGGTTAGTGTTCCCAGTTGGGGGGCGGGGGGGGGTGCAAGCCACACAGCCTGTTCCAAGGCGCCCAAGTCTCACAGTGAACCGTGAGCCAAGCCATGTTTCCCCTAAGGGACAGGAAGCCCTGCCCACGTTTCCCCACGCAGTGTGGTAGCACTGCTTTCCTGGGTCTGTTCCTGTCTGCTCAGCAGGAAAATTTCCACCCCAGACTCAGTGCTGCCCCTGCTGCTTCCAAGCGCAGGCAGGAGCAGGAAGCACTGGCCACCCTTTGCCCTTTTCTGCAGCTCTGCAGCCATCAGGGCACACTTCACTGCAAGGGTCACGGCCAAGGACAAAACAAACACTTTGGAGGGGACAGTGTGTGTGATGCCTATGTCTCCCCAGCCCACCAGCGGCAGAGAGCTCTTTGGCACTGATCTCTCTATGTGAGCCCCACCCTTCACGGCCACCTCCCAACTGCTTTCTTCTTATGCAAGCAGCCCCTGACCTGCCGTTGTTGTAAGTCAGGCAGGTGAACTGCTTCAGCAGCTTGGCATTGATGATGTGCGGGACTCCGGGTCCTAAGGCACCTAGAACACAGTTGCACTGAATCATTGTCCTGGAAGGTGCATCGGCCACGCATCCATTAGAGGGAGGTTGGGGTGGGGTGGGGAGTGCTGTATGGCCAGAACCACAGGGTAAGAGGGACAGGGGTCCGAGAACACTAAGAGCACAATACGATACTGGACAACAAGGCAGACTGCAGTCTGAACTGGTGAGATGATGCCGTGGGGGAAGATGTGTGCCACCAAGTTCCAGGAGTCACACGGTAGAGAGGACAGATTCCCTGGATGAGCTCTGACTGCGGAGACACTGGGCAGGCGCCCCCAACAGCTACCCACAAATAAATAAGAGCATATAGGGACAGGAAGATGAAACCTGGGACCTGAGCAGGTAGGCACACAGAAACAGTGGACGGAAGCCTGTGCTGAAAACCCTAGGTGTCTCCTGCCGGGTCTCTAACTCTGAGTGTGTGTGTGTGTGTTTTGGGGCGGGGTGGGGGGTGACCACCACTCGTGCTCCTGGAAATTGGTGGAACCGGATTGTTTTTTTTTTTTTATTTAAGCCAGGGTTTCTCTGTGTGGGTTATCCTGGAACTCACCCTGTAGACCCGGCTGGTCTCAAACTCAGGGATCTGCTTGTCTCTGCTTCCCAAGTGATTGGATTAAAGACCTGTGCCACCACTGCATGGAGGAACTGGAATTTCTAACATTACAAACTGACTTTCTCAGTCTGAAATAAAGTGTTATAACACTACCACCAGAAAGAAAAGAAGAAAGAAAGAAAGAAAGAAAGAAAGAAAGAAAGAAAGAAAGAAAGAAAGAAAGAAAGAAAGAAAGAAAGAAAGAAAGAAAAAGAAAGGAAACTCCAAGTGTGATGGGCACTCCTTAAATCCCAGCACTCTGGAGGCAGAGGCAGATGACTGTGAGCTCCGGTCCAGCCCGGTCTGCACTGTGAGACTGTCCTGCAAACAGAAGCAACCTGGCCAAGCTTGAGAAGCCAAGCTCCGATCGCTGTCACTGCTGTCTGTTCTAACCCGCTCCCTTAAGTTACTCCTTCCGCCTGACCTGGACGTGGTGTCTTCCTAAGAAAACAAAAACTGTGAGTGTTCTCTCTGGAAGCCCCATCCACCCTGTCCCCATTTCCAGGACTCGGGCGGGCAGCGGGCGGGAGCAGGAGGAAGGGCAGGCCGCACGGAGGGCCTGGACAGACCTCCATGCAGGTGACTCAGCAGCTGGAAACAGCTGGGGGAGGAAAATGCCTGTGGGTCTTACTTTTCCCCTTTATCACTTTCTGAGCTCGGAATCTGATGAGGGCGTCTAGGAACCAGATGCTCCGGGCCTGCCGGTTCCGATGCTCCTCATCTGACGGCAGAGACTTCAGCATTTCTATGACGAAGGAGCAGTGGCTAAAACAAGGAAGGGACAGGGCAGCACATGAGGGAAAACAGGCTGTCAGGAGCCACACCCCCACCCCAGCACACTGTCCATACAGTCCGAGCAAGATGGCTAGGGGGACCCGCCCCAGCAGGGCGCACAGGGTTTGACTGACAGACTCCACCACACTGAATAAGGTAGAACAGCAATAATGGATGACTCCTAAAATCAACCTCAGGCCTCCACATGCACCCACACACAAACATGTACACACCCACACACAAATACACACGCATACACACACAGACACGATCAAAAAGATCTTTTAAAGAGTAGGGCTGGAGGGATGGCTCAGCAGGGTACTGCTGCTCTTGCAAAGGACCCTAGTTTGTTTCCTAGCACTCACTTGGGCCATTCACGACTACCAGTAACTACAGATTTAGAGGATCCAATGACATCCTCTATTGGTCCCCATACCCATGCACATATACAAAATCTTAGAAAAGAAAAGAAAGGAATAATTAGAAGAAAAGACTTGGTTGGAGAGTTGGCTCAACAGCTGTCTGCTCTTCCAGAGGTCTGGAGTTCAATTCCCAACAACCACAGGGTGGCTCAAAACCATCTGTAATGGGATTTGATGCCCTCTTCTGGTGTGTCTGAAGACAGCTACAGTGTATTCACATACATAAAATAAATAAATACATAAATTAAAAATAAAGGCTCAGAACTAAGAAATAATTTGACCATCATTTTAAAAAAGGAAAATTGTTTTAATGGCAAAAGAGAAGAGGGATAATCTCTGTTATTTAAGGTAAATAGACAATATTTAGAATGTACGTATTTAATTTTAGTTGAGTTTGTCAGCATGCTGTCACACAGGCACTTTGCTTTGGGTAGCGCCCAGGCCCAGGCCAGCCTTTGGTCCCAGACCTGATTACATACAGCACCTCACCACCATCTCCCGGCTACAGGCTCTACACACACAGCCACTCCTCTTCCTTGGATCCACACAGCTCTTGAAAGCCTAGTGTCAGAGCTTGCTCCCTCATCCACAGGCTGAGCGGACACCAGCCATGCAGCTTCAAGGGGTTACTTTCCGCATGGTATCAGCACGGTCCTGCTTTATATCTGACTTTTTTCCCATCATGACTCACCGAAACCACATCTGCCCACTAGTACCTGTTCTCTTCAATCATCTTCAGGATGTCCTCGGACGTGACCTTTCTGAAGGCTTCAGATGGGCTCTCAAGAGCATCATACTCAGCCGGGGACAGAACTGGTTGCGGGTCAAGAACGTGACTGACCAAAATGGAAACCCACGGAGCTAAGTCATCTCACAGGGCCTCATTTCCCAGGTAGAAGAGCGAAGGTTCACAAAGAAGGGACTCACAGAGGAAGCAGGGGCCTGACAGAGGACTCACAGAGGAGCTCAGGGACCTGAGTCTCAGACCCCAGCTTACGGGTCACTTCCTACCTGGACCACTGCCCCTTCTCTTCCTCATCAGAGCCTCTGTCAACATTTTCCAATAAACCAGACACTGAGCAGTGAAGTTCTAGGTTCCAACCCTTCCTTCAGTACATTTGCTCTAGACTTTGATACTACTTGGGAGAATGACCCCCACAGGGCTGTGTCCCTTTGTCCTATGGGCCCCTCGGTGCTGAGGAAACCTAACTGACAAACCTCTTGCTTATAGCTCTAGGACATGGGAAAAGGTTTGGATGTCCCATTTATTAACATCACAGGACAATGACTGGTGGTCACCTTACATAGCCTGGCTCTGCGAATGTGTACAAATGTCATAGCCTGCAAATTAGACCTGCTCATGAGCAAGGATACTGTCTTCAAATCTATACACGTCTTCCGGCTTGGTTGCATCAGCGTAGCAGGGAGGAAGGTAGAGGGAGTCATCGTGCAAGTCATCCTGCATGGCATCGCTGACCAGAGCTTTCAATGAAGGAAAATTAATGTCAGTGTCGGCCCGTCTGGGTCCCCAGCACTCCACTACGCAGTGGAGACCACATGTTCCAAAACTCAGATCTGAACGCCTGCCATGATCTGATCTGCCCATCAGGCAGATGCAGAAGGTGAATACGGTGTGTTTGCCCTCAATTAACTCAGACCAGAGTCAAAGAGATGTGTGTGCTTAAGTAATTACTGCACAATATCAGAGAACCCTGGCCAAGAGCAGGGCTAGCACACGCCCTTCCCATGCCTGTCTCCTCTCCTTGACAGAGAACAGGATGGTGTCGCATGTCTCTCCTGCTTCCAGAGTCACGCCTGTGAAGGCCCTCAGCAAGCAGCAGGAAGGAATCTAGCCTTAAGGCCCGCTATTTGCATCTGTGACCACTCTCAAGTCTTTGCAGGCACAGTCTTCACCCCGAACTCCAGTTGCTTACCATTCACACCCTTTGTATCAATGATATTCTCTGCGGCTTTAGCCACTGTGAGATTCAGAGACTCGCTGCCAACTTTGTTCATTCTCCTGGAGTTCAGGGACCGTTTCTGCTTGGTGCTTCCAAAGGCTTCAATGCAAGAATCCAACTGTGTAAGAAACAAACTCAATTACTAAAGGATCGGCTGGGCAGCATGGCTGTTCCCAGCTGTGTAAGCACAAGCAAGCTCTGGGCTGCCTGAGTCAGGGTTACGTCACCTGCCAATCAGGCCGAGTCCTTTCTCATGCTTGTCCATCTTAACACACTCTTCCACAGCAGCCCTGAGGTTTGCTGTACAGACTCCCATTTACAAATCAATAGTTTCCCACTAGTACAGAATGAAGACGTTACTGGAATCAGGGTTGGTAAATCTGTGGCCCACAGCCTAACCATCTCCCATTCTGTGCCAGCAAATAGACACTGTTAATAAATCACTGGCCCTCCCCAAGCTATACTGTAGTGTGTTCTCTTATCAGTGGTCCACGCAGCGGCTGGTAGTCAATCTACCACCCTGGGGTGAGACGGCTTTTCTAAGAATCCTCAGGCACAACTATTTTCTACACTGTGAACCAAAACTTTAAAAGTTTTCTACCCATCAGCCCAGAGAACAGGGTGCAGATGCTGACATCAGCTCCGGTCACTGGGCGGAGGCAGTAGCTGGAGTGCTCCCTGAGAGACTGGAAGGCCTCTGCAGGAAGCAACCATGCAGAGAACCACTGACCAATGGAGCAGGAGCAGCACGTGAGGGCCCCGGTCAAGGGGACTGTTACACAGATGGGAAACCAGGACTGGAAGGAGCCTCCTAAACTGTCACTCACCTTGTCCCTGAAAGTCTTCCTCTGATTCTCCTGAGGCGGCTCACGCTCAATAGCATCTTCTATAGAAACACAGAACAGGAAGAGAGCACAGTGTGAGGCTCACAAATGTGTATTCTACTACTTTTTAAATGGGGTTTTATTATGCTGCCCAGGCTGGTCTTAAACTTGTGAGTTCAACTGATGCCCTGGTCTCAAAGCCCACAAGCAGGGGCTCTGCAGGCATCGGTCATGTGCTCAGCTCTGCAAAGGCCTAAAATCTTTAAAGTGCTTAGTGCTAATTTAACATTAATCAAAGAAAAACAGATTTCCTTATTCCAAAATTCTCCTGAGTGTACAATGTGAATACTGAATGTCCACCTCAGTACATAAGTAGGAGAACTGGAGAACAGGTGTCTAATCAAGGAGATGTGAGGGGCTGGAGAGATGGCTCAGTGGTTAAGAGCACTGACTGCTCTTCCAGAGGTCCTGAGTTCAAATCCCAGCAACCATGTTTGCTGGGCAGTGGTGGCACATGCCTTTAATCCCAGCACTTGGGAGGCAGAGGCAGGCAGATTTCTGAGTTCGAGGCCAGCCTGGTCTACAGAGTGAGTTCCAGGACAGCCAGGGCTACACAGAGAAACCCTGTCTCGAAAAACCAAAGAGGGTGGTGGGGACAGAGACATGAGGCCTGCGGACACAGTGACTGGCCCTGTCACTTTTCTAGGCAGGCCAGAGGGGATCAGAAACCAAGCCCTTGGCTCTTCCCATAAGATTTGCTTTGCTGGTCAAAGACCTAAAGGCAGCATGAACGTGAGGCAAATTTTCCCAGGATGCTTTCCAACCTTCTACAAAAGACCCAAGTAGAGGGCGGTAGCATCCAGCAGGACGGCAATGCAATGGCCTTGCCGGAGTCAGCTCAGCAGCAGGCCACCTGCCTCAGCCAAGTTCCCACAGTGGTTCAGAAAAAAAAAAAAAAGGAATCACAGTAAGTCTGAAGTAATTATGTGGTACTCATGAAAGGTGTTCAGAACAGTGACAAGTGCACAAGGACCCAAAATTAAAGGTGTGCGTGTGTTAGCCAGAACAAGCCAGTGCTTATAAACTATTTACGCACAACACAAATGTATCTCATCAAAAGATTAAACAACTTCAGAGCCTGCAGACTGAGTAGCTAAGATGAGAGCACTTGGTGCTCTCGCAAGAGGACCCAAGCTCAGTTCCCAGAATCCACATGGTGGCTAACAACCAGTATAACTTCAGTTCCAGGGGCTCTAACGCCCTCTTCTGCACAGACACACATGCAGACGATAGACGCATACACATAAATAAATCCTAAAAAAAAAATTAAACAATTTCACCTTGGTGGCTTGGCAGAGGGCCAGCAGGTAAAGGTGTTTGCCACCAAGTTTGATGATCTGAGTTCCCATTCCTGAATCCACGTGTTGGAAGCAGAAAATCACAGGCTTGAATTGACCTGTAACCTCCACACATGCACTGTGGCCGCTATACACACATAAAATAATGAAGAAATTTAATAAAAAATTTAAATTTCCACTGGAATTTACAAAGTCTACAGAATGGTTCTGTGTGTACCGAGCTTGCTGTTCAAACACAAAGACTTCTGCGTGAATCCCCAGACCTACAGGAAGCTGGGCATGGTGATACACGCGGGGATCCAAGTACCCCCCACAGTAAGATGGGAAGCAGAGACATGAGAACCCTAGACAGTCAGTCTAGTCAGAACCAGCAAGACACACTGTCTCACACAGTAGGTTAGGATGGACAGCGGAGGTTCCGTGTGTGTGTGTGTGTGTGTGTGTGTGTGTGTGTGTGTGTGTGTGTGCTGGGGTGTGTGCATACCTGCACTCACACACATGAAGAATTAAGAAGAACCTGTGAAGGGAAAGAATGTGCTGAGACCTCTCCCTAACGCTCTATACTGATGCCTGACTGACTAGTCATCTTGCTTTAAAGGCTGGCTTCTGACCCCACATCTGTGATTGCTGAAGAGACCTCTTACTTGCCATCGCAATCCTTAGCCTGGAACTTGAAGCACAGTGGGAAATCAATAAATGATTCGTTTAAAAAACTATATCTGGGACTGGAGAAATGGCTCAGTGGTTAAGAGCACCGACTGATCTTCCAGAGGTCCTGAGTTCAATTCCCAGCAACCACATGATGGCTCACAACCATCTGTAATGGGATCTCATGCCCTCTGCTGGGTGTCTGAAGACAGCTACAGTATATGTGTATATATAAAATAAATAAATAAATCACACATACACACACACACATATATATATGTATATATATTATATATATACACATATATATAATATATTATATATATTAGAATATATATATATATATATATATATACATATACAATATATATACACACACCTATGACTTTTCTAACTAAAAAAAGGAAATTTCTATTATGGCTGAGGATAATCTGTGTTTGCCAGGCAGACACAAAGTTGTGAGTCCACGCCCCTCACCATATAAACATGCACAGTGGCACACTGTGATGTCAGCACTCACGCAAAGGCAAAGGCAGCACTGTCCTCAGCTACCCAGCAGGTTCAAGGGCAGTTTGGACTACATGAGACCTTGTCTTAAAAAGATGTAGTTTAAAAAAAAAAACAAAAAAATTACCAACGCATTTTAGAAAACAAATGAATTCATCCGACAATTCAAACTGGGCAGCTGAACTGCCGTGCCCGGCACCTACCAGCAAACAGGGGCTGCATGTTGAACAGTTCAGCATCGTAGACTTCCATCTGGCCAGAGGCCTTATTCAGAATTCCCACAAAGTGTCTGTACCAAAGAGGAACAACACCATCACAGGTCATTCAAAAGGTACTATTTATGCAATTCATTCCTTTTTCCCATGAGCGAGGTCCCAGCTCCTTTCTGTCAGAGGAGGGCATCCAATTGCTCACATGCGACAGCGATCCCTGCATGGAGAGGGGACAGAAGGTGTCTGTGGACTGAAAAGGCAGCCAGCTAGTTCTTTTAACCAATCACATTTAGAGTCACTGCTGTGACCTGGAACCTTCCTGAGGTATTAAGAATCCAGAATTAAATTAGAATTTTGACACGCATACACACTATGGAGACAGACACAAGCAGACCCCAGTTCCTCCCGGGGAGAGCAGTGTGAAGTTGGGCATCTTTGTAAGCGCTGATGAGCAGGGTTAGGAGCTAGCGTAGGTCTGCTAATCTGCCCCAGGCTGAGCCCGGCAGGACTCCGAAGGGCCTTCCGGTGGTTCACAGTCGTCCTGTCTTCAGACTCCATCCACAGAGTCAGCCCTGTGAATTGGGGTCTTCAGGCTGGACGTGCTGTTATGTGGAAGACACCAGAGGTGAGTGAAGGCAAAGCTGCCAAGGCCATTCACTTCACCGTGACATTGCTGTGACCCAGAGCCTGGAAGATCCCAAATCCTCTTGTCCCAAGGCAAGCTTTGACCAACTGATCACCCATCCTAAATTAGCAGACACAGCTGTCTTTTAGGATAGGACAGTCACAAATAGTGTCATAAATAAATGAGGTCTTTAGGAACTTAACAGAGGCAAGTCATCTTTTCCTCTCCAGGGTGTCTACACCTGGTGTAAGGACCTTGTGAGCCTGGAAACACAGGGTCCTGGTAAACCCTCAGATCCCTCCAACTAACCCCAAAACAGACACTGAAGATAGTGGTGGCACAGTCACTGCCCGGCTGTCCATTACCTGCAAAGTGTGTTGCATTTGAGGGCGCCAGTCCCAAAATTGTTTCCGACATAGGAGAGCCTGTCCGTTTCAGCTGCCTGAAAAACAGGGAGGGCACTGTGAACGATCATCACTGAAGGGCACTGAGCATGTGCAGAAGCCGTAGAATCAAATGCATCAGCCCTAGATATTCTCCAAGTGATCCAGCCCCATCACATCTACATCATATCTAGGGTGTCTCTGGGGGAAAGGCAAGAAAACTTTGGAAAGGGAACCTCAAATACCATAAGGAAGCTTCAAAGCAATAGGTAAAGTTCTTGGGGGGAGCAGCACATAAGATTGCATGAAATCAAAAGCTTCTGTACAGCAAAACAAACACTACCCAAAGTAAAAGAGACAGTGCACGGAGTGGGATAAATCTCTGCCAAGTATCCATAGTATTAATCAAATAAGGGATAGATGTGAGGATATACAAAGAACTGTAAAAATTAAACATTTAAAAAAAACCTCTCAAATAATCTAGTCAACAAGTGGGCTGATGACCAGAATAGTGCATTTCTCAATGGAAATAACCGCGAGCCACCAATAATCCTTGAAACGTATTCAACGCCCTTAACCATCAGAGAAATGCAAACTAAAAGTGCTTCGATGCCTGCTGAGTTGGTTTTGTGGGTAACGCTCAGAGGATGACCTGAGATAGATTCCCGGAACACACATGGGAAAAGAGCAAAAGCAATCTCCTAGGTTGTCCTCTGACTTACACACGCGCGCACATATTCTCATGGTAAATAAACTTAAAAAAACAAGCTTTGCAGGCTGGCTCAGTGAGAAATAACAATTGCTGCTAAATCTGATGACCTGAGTTCAATCCTCCCGACCCGTGTTTTGGAGAGAACTGACTCCTCCAAACCGTCCTCTGACCTCCAGTGTGTACCACAGCGCCCTTCCCACCTCCCCAGACACACACAAAGAAATGGTTTTTCTTTCTTTTTTTTTTTTTTAAATAGCTTTGATCCAGGCATGGTGGCACATGCCTTTAATCCCAGCACTCAGGAGGCAGAGTCAGGTAGATCTCTGTGAGTTCGAGGCCAGCCTGCTGTAAAAAGCCAGTCCAGGAAAGCCAGGGCTATTACACAGAGAAACTCTGTCTCAAAAACAAACAAACAAAAAAATGCTATCACCAAGAAAACAAGTAACAACAAATGCTGGCGAAGACGTGGAGAAAGAACTGTTATTCACTGCTGGTGGGGGTGTAAACTGTTGCCACCACAGTGGAAGTCAGCGTGGAGCGTCCTCAAAACTCTAAGTGGAACTGCCGTATGAGGCGGCTGCAGCTCTCTTAGGCATTCGCCCAGAGGTCAGTCAGCACACCACACACGTACTTTGACAATCATGTTTACTGCTGCATGATTCACAACAGCCAGGAAGTGGACCCAGACTAGATGCTCATCAATGACAAAAACAGATAAAGAAATGTGGTCTGCGGGGCTGGAGAGATGGCTCAGCAGTTAAGAGCACCAATTGCTCTTCCAGAGGTCCTGAGTTCAATTCCCAGCGACCACATGGTGGCTCACAACCATCTATAGTGGGATCTGATGCTCTCTTCTGGTGAGTCTGAAGAGAGCAAAGGTGTATTCATATACATAAAAATAAATAAATAAATAAATCTTTAAAGAGAAAAAGAAATGTGGTATGTATACACAATGGAACTTTATCAATCATAAAGTAAAATGAAATCATGACACTGGTGCAGAAATGGATAACTATTAAGTGAATTAAACCAGACTTAGAAAAAAATACGTTTTTCCTCTCATATGCAGAATCTAGATTTAGATTCTGTGTGTGTGTGTGTGTGTGTGTGTGTGCACATTCAAGGCATGAGAGTAGAAAGGAACCATAAGAATTGCAAAAGAAAGGAAAACAAGAGAGGCTGATATCGTATGTATATAATGAGCTATTTATGTGTTGAGGGTGCTTTGCCTTTATGCACACGTGCATGCCTTATTTATGAAGTGCCCACAGGAACCAGGAGCGGGTGTTGGGTCGTCAGGAACTGGAGTTATGGACAGTTGTTGCCTCCATGTGGGTGCGGGAAACTGAACCCAGGTCCTCTGGAAGTGCTCTTTACTGCTGAGTCACCTCTCCAGCCCATTGTGTATGTCATGAAAGAGCGACTTATTTGGGAGGGAGGCAAGGGCCAGCAAGAGGGGGATATGGGGGGCGGCAGCGGTGGGCAAAGGCAGTGGGGATACAGATGAAAATAACAGTCCCTGAATAAGTGGCAGAACAGCAGAACTAGACAGCTAGGTCTTTCTTGGTCATCTTAAAGGTACCGTGGTCCTGTACATAACTGCCTTGGCCCAAGTCCTAGATTTTGCCGACCTTTCTGACATTAGCTCTTCCTATGCACCAAGGCCACTGGAAATGGCTGGCTGACTTTCCATCACAGCCAAGCTTCTCGTCTCCCTCTTTTCACTATGGACATCAAACATCAGCTATCAAACCATCCCTCATTCCGATTCACCCTTCTCAAGAAGGCATTCAGACAAGCAGAGACTTCGTTTCCTACAGACTCCCTAGGCCCTTAACACTCCCTTAGACCCCAAGCTATCTCTACTGTATGCCTAGACTACTTGGCAAATTTGAGTCTCTGGAAAGCAGATGTTCTTAACCCTGGCATCTCCGCTACTAAGCACCCTGTGGAGTTGGGTGATGGTGGCGCACACCTTTAATCCCAGATCCCTGCACTCAGGAGGCAGAGACGGGCAGATCTCTGAGTTCGAGGCCAGCCTGGCCTACGGAGTGAATTCCAGGACAGCCAGGGCTACACAGAGAAACCTTTGGAAAAAAACAAGCAAACAAAAGAGCATCGCTCTGGGGTCAGGAACACTCTTCCAGGGGACCCTCATTTGATTCCCAGCATCCACAAGATGGTTCACAAGCATCTGTAACTCCAGTTTTAGGGGATTCAATGCCCACTGCTGGCTTCCGCTAGCTATACACACATGGTACATAGGCAAAAATGAAAAAACACCCATACACATAAAATAGGGTTGAAGCTGAGCTCTGAACAGTGAGCTCTCTAAGAGCTGCAAATCCCATTAAGGTGTTTCCTTAGCCTGCTACATGTGGACATGGTGAACATTCAATAAGGCCATGTGGGAGGAAAACATATGAAGCCAGGAGTGGCTGGTGCTGCACACCTTTAGTCCCAGCACTAGGGAGTCAGAGACAGGTTAACTGTCTAAGTTCAAGGCCATCCAGGTCTATATAGTAAATTCTAGGATAGCCAGGGAACAAAGAAACCCTTGTCTGGAAAGATAAAACCCATATAAGTGAGAAGCCATCAGTTCGCCCAAAATCTTGCTCCTCAGTGGAGCCAGAGTCCCATTTGTTACTCCTTCTTTTCTCCCCTCAGGCCCTCTCATGTCTGCGAACACCAAGAACCTTCTGAGGTCTGCAGAGCCCAGACAAACTGTACCAGCAAGCACTTACCAGGATCCGATGACTCCTCTGCCTAGGATTTACCAAGTCGGTGCTGTTGTACAAGGTGAAGTGCATGTTGCCTGGATTCTGCAGCTTCCCGTTGGAGAACTGGACTGTAAGAGTGTAACCCAAGAATGAGAGGTGAGGACAGGGGGTGGGGGGTGGGGGGCACTGCATCGTGGCTGGAAGCCGGTAGCGAAGGCAAGGGAGCTCATGTCAGACTTTTAAAGGGGCTGAAGGAAGTCCTGGTCCAGTTCTAAAGAGGGAGATGGAGGAGGGGAGGCGAAGTGACCTCTGGATAAGGGTTGTGACAGAAGAAAATGACTAAGGAAATGCCGTTAACTGGCAAGAGAGGGAACTCTGCTCCGTAGAGAGGGAAAGGGGCGAATGAGAGACCCGTGGAGATGTCAGATCCTGGGCACTGCCCTGAGAAGTGTCCGAAGGGGTCACAGATGAATAAATGGGGGGAAAAGCTGATGGTGGCAGGAGCCCGGTCCCAGCTCCAGGCAGCGGGCAGGGGGCTACCGTGGTACCCAGACAGAAGGGGAAAGGGCTACGCGGAACTCCGCTCCGGCGGTCTTTACCCAGCACAGCTTTCTGCCTGTCGTCGGGTTCTCCACAGTACAGCCACCTTGCGCTCTGCAGCGGCTCTGTCTCCGTGTCTCCAGTCTGGCCGTCCATCCCGGTAGATTCCAGAGTAGCCATGAGCACCCTGGTTCACACGCGGACTCATAAACCGGAAGTGACATTCTAGGTCCCGCCCAGGGTACTCCAGCAGTGGGACCACGCCCCTCGGTGGCTCTCGTCCCCGCCCACTCTTTGGTTCCTCCCGCGATGGCCACGCCCCTTGTAGGAGGGTGCAGTACCTTCCCGTTCATATCGGCCCTCCAGGGGAGCAGCTTTGCTTTTGTGATGTTTTGCTCACCATAGGCTTTAAACTATGGGACCAGTCAGACCAACATCTCCAAAACTGTGAATCAAAATAAAAGAAACCGGTCCTCTTTATGAGCTGTTTTCATTTTGTGTTGTTATTGTCGTCCTAGGCAGGCTATCACCATGTGTGTAATCCTGGTTGGCCTGGAACTCATTCTGTAAAACAGAATGGCCTCAAATTCACGGAGATTGGACACCCAGCTGTCTCACATATTTTGTTAATATAATAGGAAAAAAAACCTGACTAATGTAGGGTTTCTCCCTAAGTAATTTCAATACAGCCACCCGAATTAAAAAAAAAAAAAACTAACAGTGATGCAAACATGTAATCTTGTAGTATTCAGTTTTCCCAACTGTCTCGAAACTGCCTTTACAGCTAAAAGATCCTGTCAAATATCTTGTTGCAGCCTTACACTTGTAATCCCAGCATTTGAGAGGAGGGCTGCTGTGAATTTGAGGCCAGCTTGGGCTCAAGTGAGAACTGTCACACATATACACAAATTTGCTTTGCTTCTAGCTGTCACCACTCTTTGGTTGGAAGGTTACTTCCTTTACCCAGTGATTTTCAATTGATTGTTTCCAGAAAGGAAAAAAGAAGATGAAGAGGGCTTAGTTAACTAGTCATCTGCTTCTTCTGTCAGAGTCTTCTCCATACTAAGCTTATTTGAGGTTAATAATGAATGTTAGAGCCTATTAGAAACATTTCATTTTTTAAAATTATTAATTTATTTGGGTCCCAAGAGGGAATGTATGGTAAAGCAAAACTGCTCACTTGGTGGTCAAGTATGAAAGGAGGAAGAGGGGCTGAGATCTCTATTCCTTTTAGGCTCAGGCTGTCTTCAAACTCCACTTGCTCTGAGGGCGACTATCTCATCCTCCTGACAAGTACTGGGATTACATATAGGCATGATCACACCCAGCCAAAAAGAAAGCTTATTTCTTTTCTCTCACTTCTGCACCTCCAACTCCTGTAAAAGAGAGAGAGAGAGAGAGAGAGAGAGAGAGAGAGAGAGAGAGAGAGAGAGAGAATCTCAACAAAAAATTTAAGTGGCAAGAAGATAGCTCAGTGAATAAAGGCACTTGCTACCAAGTTTAGTAGTCTCTCTAGGACCCATCTGTTGGAAGAAGAGAGCTTACCCGGTAGCATACACCTGCACACACACAAAATAAATGGAAAATATTTTTTTTTTTTGCATTTTCGAAACAGGGTTTCTCTGTATAGCCCTGGCTGTCCTGGAACTCACTCTGTAGACCAGGCTGGCCTCGAACTCAGAAATCCGCCTGCCTCTGCCTCCCAAGTGCTGGGATTAAAGGCGTTAGCCACCATTGCCCGGCAATAAAAAATTTTGAATGAATGAAGGAAAGGGTAAGTAATAGATTGGAACAGATACTTAGTAACATTCTTGAAACCAGTTAGCTTAGGGTTTATACATAATAGATACTATCTATGTGTTCACTGGTTACATAAAAAGGGACAGTTGTAACGAAGTTAAGAGGTGCCAAGGAAGAGTGCAGTATAAGGAATCAGATGCAGTTCTTGGGGTAAGTGTCTGGACTGCTCTATAGCATAGGGACACTGGCTTTGCTATTTAAAGAGCCATGGTCCTTGAAACAGCAGCATCATTACCTGGGGTTGCTCTGTACCTGAGGGAGACTGAACTCCCCACCCTCCTGCCAAGTGCTGGGATTCCATACATGCCCCGTCACATCCAGCCAGAAAGTTTATTTCTTTTCTTTCACTTCTGAATCCATCATCTTCTGCCTGAAAATTAGCACGTGAGTTAGGTATAGTTGAAGATTGGGGCTGGAGAGATGGCTCAGTGGTTAAGAGCACCGGCTATTCTTCCAAAGGTCCTGAGTTCCAATCCCAGCAACCACATGGTGGCTCACAATCATCCGTAATGAGACCTGATGCCCTCTTCTGATGTGTCCGAAGACAGCTATAGCATACTTACATATAATAATAAATAAATCTTAAAAAAAAAGAAAAGAAAAAAGTCGGGAAGCTCTGTTACAGCAGAATGATTGATTCCCTTTCGGGGCACCTCTTTGCAAGTAGGGCATAGGACTGAAAGTCCTCTGTGTTGGCTGCCTTCTTACTGGTGGGAGAGTGAGGATTTCCAGAATTACCACAGGCAAGATTGCAAAAGATAGAGATTCTGCCTGGGACTGGATCAGAACTGTATGCAGTACATCCCAATGTTGCTCATTTAGTTAACAGTTGCCAAAAATACACAGATAACATACATATATGCATACATTAAATATCAACTGAAATGAGACAGAAAGAATGCTGGAAACCTTTTTCAGGTAGCAATCTAAAGTCAAAAATTTACCGTAACTTCCTTTGGGATTAAAAGCATGGATTATTAAAAGTATGCAAAAATTTGCCATTGAGAATCTTTGTTTCTTAAATTTACTTTGGAAATTCAGAAATATCTGGAATTCTCTTTGGGTGTGTTTTTAAGAAAAGGAAATTTTGAATTTTAAGTTGGGGGTGCAATCTAAAGTCAAAAATTTACAGTGACCTCCTTTGGGATTAAAAGCATGGATTATTAAAAGTATGCAAAAATTTGCCATTGAGAATCTTTGTTTCTTAAATTTACTTCGGAAATTCAGAAATATCTGGAATTCTCTTTGGGTGTGTTTTTAAGAAAAGGAAATTTTGAATTTTAAGTTGGGGGTGGGGAGGAGAAACTGAAAATTTTCACGTTTTCCAGGGCAATATCGCCATCTGCTGGTGTTTTGGGGTATCGCCGATGACGGGGGAAATGGCAAGGGGGAGCCTGGTTTGCAGGGATTGCCCAGAACTCCCAGACCAACCGCTTTCATCTCATCTCTCCGCTTCCTTTCTTGCACCAACACCTCTCTTGTTCTCCCATTTTCCTCTTCTGTGTCGCCTCGATCTTCTGTCTTCTCCTCTCTCCTTCTCTTTCTCTTCTTTCTCAGTCTATGCGGGCTGCCCAAGCACTTATAGGCAAGTCTTTGTAAGGCTAACTTCTGAGTGGACGGATTTCTGTTTGTTTGTTTTTTTTTTTTTTTTGCACGGAGCTAAAGCTGCTGCAGCTTCAACCCATAACTCAAGCTCTGACCTTTGGGGCCAGGGGGAGATTAACCATGTTCCTCTGCCAGAGGACTGCAAAAATCTCCACCACGCCCCCCCTTCCCCCTCCTCCTCTTTCTTCTATGCTTTCCATTCACCAGCTTCAGCAACCCCTCCCAGCTCTCTGCTATTTCTCACACACCAACACTTAAAAACAGTTCTTTCTCATCCTAGGCAACTCTGGGTGCCATGTGCCACTATACCCAGATCTGATGCCCCACCTGGGTCCCACAAGCAGCACAGAGTCGAGAGTCTACCCTCTACTTCCCGCTCTACAGATCGCTATGTGCATTTATTTACTATTTATTTACTGACAGGGTCTTGGTATACACCCCTGGCTGGCCTGGAATGCACTACATAGATCAGGCTGGCCTCTAATGGGTCAATGGAATGTTGGCTTCCTAATATTTGGCTGATTGTGTTCATTTCTACATAGTTACACTTCTTGGTAACTTTGGGATAGCAGTAAACAAAACAATAACTTTCCTTTGATAGGTTCTTACTATAAGGCTGTCCTTCCCCTCACTAAATAGCCCAGGTTAACTCAGAACTTGAACTCCCCTTGATTCTTCTGCTGATAGTCAGGATAGAGGTGTGTACCCATACACTCAGCAGACAACAGCAAAGGTGACTTTGCTAAGTTGATACTTTTAATTTTGTTAATGTTAAGTCACAACATTCTTGCAATATTCTTTAATAAAAAAGAGGATTCGGGGCCAGTGAGGTGGTTCCGTGGGAAAAGGCACTTGCTGTGAGAGTTTGGCAACTGAGTTCAGTGCCCAGAAGCCTCACAGTGGAGACAGAAACAACTGCAGCAAGCTTTTCTCTGTGTGTGCTGAGGCACATGTGCGCACACACATGTACAACAATAACAGTAAGAAATGAAACACGACAAAAGTTTTAAAAATAAAACAAAGAATCAGTGCTTTAAACATATAAGTATTCTCATTTTCATGACATTTATTAAATTATTAAAACAATTACCAAAGTAACACATATTGGATGTAGACCGTTATAAAACACAGAAAGAGGCTGTGAGATGGGTCAGTGGTTAAGAGCACTTACTACTCTTCCAGAGGTCCTGAGTTCAATTCCCAGCAACCACATGGTGGCTTACAACCATCTGTAATAGAATCTGATGCCCTCTTCTGGTGTGTCTGAAAACAGCTACAGTATACTCACATAAATATAATAAATAAATCTTAAAAAAAGTTTATAAAACACAGAAACGTATGGATAACAAAATTGTAAAAACCCATAATCTCACACCCCTTTAAGATAGCCATTGTTAACATTCTGTTTCCTCTCTTGGGTTTATCTCTGTGCATAAGCACTTTTTCTTCTTTAACACAGTCTTAGTATATATTCCTGCTTGGTCTGGATCTCACTGTGTAGACCAGGCTGGTCTCAAACTCATAGTGATCCATCTGCTTCTGTCTCCCAGTACTGGGATTAAATGTATGAGCTACCACACCTGGCTGTATTCTTGTGTAATTATTATTCCACTGTATTCGGCTCTGTATGCTCTCTTAAAAAGCATATTGTAGTGGGAGTGGATGGTAGCACGTAGGTGACCTGAAAGAAAAGGGAGAGAATGTCAGGAGCTAAGGGGTTAATCTGAAATGGAAACTGGGGTAAGGGAAAGGGGAGGTCGTCCTCCTCTCCATTTTAACTGGTGAATAAAGGCTAGAGCCTGTGATTGGGCAGGGGAGGAGGGAGGTCTTGGAGAGAAGGACAGATAGAGAGGAGGGGGGGGAAGGGAAGAGGACAGAAGAAGGGGAGGAAGAGTCAGTGGAGCAGAACCACGTGGCCAGGAGCAAAGGGTTTCATAGCTGGGGAATAAGTTAGTACAGTGCTAGGGCTGCCCAATCCAGGCACCTAGCTTATAATTATAATAGCTTATAATTATAATATAATTATAACACACTAGATTGTGTGTTTTTCATCTGGGCTTATTGAGGTTGGTAACTACTGCAACAAGGGTGAGTGGAGGTTACACAAAACTAAGGATGTATGAAGCCTTAAGAAATCCTATTAGCTTGTGAACTAAGAATATAATTTTTAAGGATTTATTTTTACTTATGTGTCTGTGTGTGTGTGTGTGTGTCCCTGTGCCTGAAGAGGCCAGAAGAGTGTGTAATAGCCCCTGGAGCTGGGGTTAAGGCAGGAGCCGCCTGCTATGGATGCTAAGGGCCAAATGCCTCTGCAGCAGTAGTGGGTGCCTTTAATCACTGAGCCATCGTCACCTGCCTCTGACCCCCAAGTGCTGGGATTAAAGATTTTCCACCACTGACAGAGCTGTACGAGTTCTGCCCCCAGCCCCACAGTACAGGTTATTGGATATAGTGTTGGCTGTTAGTGACAGAGCCCAAGTGAATGTTAGGGAGCACTCTACCACTGAAATAATCCTCCCAGGAGACCCTTGTTTTGGGGGCACAAAATCTTGCTCTGTAATCCTGATAGACCTCCAACCTCTGATTCCTTCGCCCCTGCTTCCAGAGTGCTGTGATTATTAACAAGGGTGGAAAACTACCACACCAGGCTGGTTTTATTTTGTATGTACGTGGGCTCACTAGTCAAGAGGAAGGCATTATATGCACATACCAATATTTAAAAACTCTTGAACACACACATTTAGATTGAATCTTTTTCTTCTCATTGCCGTGGAGAACAGCCTCAGCTGTACTTTCCATGGTTTCCACGTTTCAGTTGCATACGCTTTTTTTTTTTAAAGAAAGAAATCGCCGGCAAGAAGAGAACGTAGATTTTCAATTTTGAGATCTTTCTTCAAAGAGAACATCTATGATAGTCCTACCAAAAAAATGGGAAGGGTGTGATTTACAAGGTTTGTTTTGTTGTTGTTGTTGTTGTTTACTAATTGGATGATATGAAATATTATCTAGGTTACAGAATTACCGTAAGAGCTACATATGCAAAAAGGTTTCTCATTAGTGCTTGGCTTATTGTCAGAATTTTATATTGTCCTCGTTAGTTTTGATTCCCACTTGGGAAGAGGGATTGCTTGCTAATTGTGGCCTGTTCATCCTCACGCGGACGAGAACTGAGCAAAGAAAGGCAGCTGAGCCCAAGCCAGGAGGCATCAGCATTAGTCTATGGTTTCTGCTTGAGTTCCTTCCATGACTTCCCGAAACGATCGTGATAAGCCAAACAAACACTTTCCTCTTCCACACTGCTTTGGTCAGTTTTACCAAAGCAACAGAAAAGCAATCTAGAACATGTATCTTGATTTTACTGCTCGGTGGAGTTCATGTATAAGAACTGTAAAACGTCTAGAATTGACCATCTATTGAAGGTCATCAACTGACGAATCAAGGCCTTAAACAAAGCCAAAGGCGGACACTTCCAGGCGGTAACGTCGCAAGGGACTTGCTAGGCGCAGTATTGGACCCTTCTGACAGGGCATTTAGAAGACTGAGTGTCGCCTCCTGAGGTCACCCAGCTCAGAGCCCGGCGGCGCTCACCAGCCTGTCTTTATTTCTAGCACGGAGCTGCGGGGCAGGGACCCGAGAGGGCAACCACCGGGAAGCCAAGGTGGTCCCCACGCGGACCAGCAGACTCTTTTGCGGCATCGCTAAAGGGCTGAGCCCTAAAGTTTTAAGGTAGTGGCGACTGTAAACTTGATTTTGGAGACGATGGCGTGGTGGGCACACCTCGGAGTTCCGACCCTCCCGTTGCTATGCTGGGATGTCCAGGCAATTGAGATGCGGCGCGGGCGACGATCCGCCCAACCACCATTAACGACGGCATTTCCTACTCATTGGGAAGCTTGCCTTTGGGTTCCATTCGATTCAAACGGCTTCTTGGGGTTTCGCTTTTCTCTTTTCCCAAACCTACAAGTTAGAAATAATCTCCAGCTCGTAGCGAGAGGAAGTCCTCTGCGCTTCAGACTCCGAGTCACTGCCCGAGGAAGGTAGGAAAGCCGTCGGCGCAAGCCAATGGAGGAACGCAGGGCTAGCAGTAGTCATTGCGATTGGCTCAAGAAGACGGAAAACACTAGCTTTCCTTATTCATGCTGAGTTTTGATTGGGTGTGACACAAAATAGCTTTTTTACAGGCCAAACCTGGTGTTGCTAAGTGATAAGTCCCTCCTTCAAAGGCCTTTGAGAACAATTTTACATGCTGTAAGGCAGATTGTGATTGGTCAGGGCGCTCACGGACGCTGTGGTAGTAAACACAGCCAGGGTCTTGGGACTGCGGATTGGTCAGATTTTCAGGACGTCACTCCTGCCGTGGCCACACCCTCCTGATGATTGGCCATTGGAGGTTTGTGGGGGCGGTGACATGTACACCTCACATCCGTTTACTGTCGGCCTCCGCCGGGTTCTCAAAGAACCGCGCGAACGGGCTGAAGGAGCCGGGAGCGAGGGGCGGGGCGGGGCGGGGCGGGGCGGGCGGAAGTCGCCGCCGGGGAAGCTAGTCTGGACCTCCCGCCTCCTTTCTCAGGGTCCGTCCGAGCGGAGGAGGGCCACCGCCTCCTCCTGCGAGGAGAAGGGGGGCGGAGCCCGACTCAGGTGAGGCGACCCTATCAGCTAGAGTGGCCTTGACGCGCGGGCGCGGCGCGCTCACGTGCAGGCGGTTGAGCCCCGGGAGCGCGCCGAGGCATCGGGGAGCGCGCAGACATACCGGGGCCGCCTGTCCACCCCGTCTTGCTGCTGCGGGGTATTGTTACCCTTCGCCTCGGTGGGGCCAGGCGGGTGGTAGCCCGGTTCTTGTGCGCAGGCGTCCCCTGTGTCCCGACGCCCGGCTGTGTGTGCGGGGTGGGGCAGGCACTGGTGCCCTGCAGGTCTCCCGCTGGAGATGGAGCCTCTCGGGATGCTGTGGGAACCCGCTCCGGATCTGCATCCTGGCGGGATGAGCAGAGGAGCGGCTGCCCTGCGGGATGGAGGCGAGTGGCTCTCTGGCTCCTGTCCTGGGTCCTCCTGAACGATGAGGTTTCGTTTCATCCGAGCAAGGCCATAAGCTGTCTGGATTCGGGAGCCAGCGGCCGACAACAGGGGTGGAGTCAGCGTTTGGGGATGCCCCAACTTGTTAGGCAAAAGTGTTTAGTAGGCATTTATTGAATGGCCACTTCCTGCAGGCTTCGTGCGAGGAGCTGTGGGGTGCGGTGGTAAGAGACAGCGGTCCCATCTCCCTGGAGGACCGACCGCTTTGCACATAAACAACGGTAGAAATAAGGGAGCGGGTTAAGGGTTTCTGCTTTGTTTTGTTTTGTTTTTCTAAAGTGCCACTTACTATGGTCATTCTATGTCCCAGTATCGTGGAGGATTCTGTAGGAGCCACATTTTGGTTGGTTTTTGTTTTTTTTTTTTTTTGTTTTTTTTTTTAGGAAAATTTTTGGGTCAAAGACTCAGCAAGGTCTTGATTACCTTAGTAGTGTGCTCTGAGTCTGGTTAATTTAAATTAGTAGAACTCGTAATTTCCAAGGACTGAAAGAAAAATATTTCCAACATATGTTCTTGTACTGTTGAGTTGTAGTTCATACATTTAGGTTTTTAGAGATTGAAGAGATGAAAACTGTGCCTTACTCGTTCGTGATTTGTCTCTGTATGACATGTTGTGCTTTATGTGGTTTTAAAAAGTGGACCGGGCACTTCATTATTTTGCTAGAGATTTTTGCTTTCATTTGCTGAAAAGTTGGCAGTAAGCGAAAGGGTTCCTGGGTAAGTGAGGGAAAGGACAGATGGGCAGAGAGTAGCTTGTAAGCTAGCGGAAGGCCTTCCGCTGTCCTCAGCTTTAGCCCTTCTGGAAATCTCAGCAAGCTTGGGAAGACAAGAGAGACTGAGCTGGCCGCCACTGCAGCCTTGGTGACCCGCCAGGTAAGGTCAATAGATCGAGGGCTCATTCTGGGATCTGGGGCTTTGCTTAATAAATGAACTAGGACTTTGTGAGAAGTCTGTTTTCTGAAGATTTGCTTTTTTTTTTTTTTGTCTTCCCTAAAAGTTGGGTGAAAACATTTTATAGATGGGGCATTTTCCAATTTTAGGAGTCAGTGTGTTCAGAAGAGACTCTTCTAGACTATCCAAATGTAAGAATTTAAAAAAAAATTGTTTGGATGGCAAAATGCACGTTTTAGTATTTTAAAGTTCTTAACATTGATTATATCCTATTAAAAATCCTGTGTTCAGTGTTGGGCAAGAGCGGCAGAAGGTGCCATGGAGCTGACAGACTCCTGAGTCGGCCTCCTGTTTTCCTAAGAAAGAGGAAAAAGAACCCAAAATACAGTTTCCATGTCAACTTTCGACTCAGCTAATTTCTCAGGATGTAAATTAGCTGTAAGTGCGGTTTCCTTGTGTTAGGTGTGAGTGTGTGCTCTGACTGCACTTGTCCCTTATTGGCAGAGATGCTGTCTGCTGACTCCCTCCCTGGAGCAGGTGGGATGTAATGTGTGCAGCACCACACTGTCCTTTTGTCTGTCTGAGGTGACCTTCTCCTATGCTCAAAGACCTGATGCTTCTTAGAGTTCCTGCTCCTTACAGTGTCCTGGGCATGCCTTTGGGCTTTAGTTATCATTCTCTTTGCTAAAAAGTTTTTATTACGGGAACTAGAGAGATGATTCAGTGGTTAAGAACAGTGCCTGGTCTTCTGATGCCAGCACCCACACGGTAGCTCATATTTGTAACAGCAGTCCCAAGGGATCCCACACCCTCTTCTGGTCTCTTCATGCACATAGTGCATAGACAGACTTGTAGGCAACTGAATGACCTAGCCAGCTCAAGTCAGTCAACCAGGTCTCAAGGGAGGGAGTGAGGATTGAAAAGAAAAAGACAACTAGACAACACTATAACATGGCTCCAGCCAGTGCTGAGGCAGAAGCAGCTTTATTTTCTTCCCAGTCTGCTTTTTTTATCATTCTAGGTATATCCAAAAAACATGGTCAGTTCTTAGATCAAAGACAAAGTAATCAAGCGAAGTAGTAAACAAAGAGATCACACAAGGTAGTCATCAAAGCAGTAAGCAAAGCTCCATGGTCACTGTTTCTAATATTCTTATCTGAACCTACTTTGTCCAATCCCAGTGACAAATGCCAAATTCCTAGAAGCGGCACCAAAAGCTCTTAACAACTGAAGGAAATGTTTTCAAAAGCTTTTGTTACTGGCATAAACAGATTTAGGAATTATGTTGGAGAACTGACTTGATTATAACATTGAAGAGAGGATCTTAATATTCAAGCTTATTTTATCTGTAGATAAGTTTCCTTTTGATCTGTCATATTTGAATATGTTATGGTTCTAGTAGTTCTTCAACTCTAAAATTATGTTTAAAAAATTATTTATGTTTTAGGTGCATTAGTGTTTTGCCTACATATATGTCTGTGTAAAGGTGTGGGGTCCCCTGAAACTGGAGTTACAGGCAGTTATGAGCTGCAATGCTGGGATTTGATCCTGGGTCCTCTGGAAGAGCAGTCAGTGCTCTTAACTGATGAGCCATCTCTGTAGCCCTAACACTAATTTTATTAAATTTTGCTTCCTTTGAAGATAGGATGACATAAGTAAGCATGTGATAGCTTAATTGATAATATTTATATGTAGGCTTACACCTCCAATTCCAGCACTCTGGATGCTGGGTCAGGAGACCTTGTCTCAAAACAATCAAACAAAAATAACAGTGTTCTTTTTATCTTTTCTTGTGTTACATAAAATAATCCAGTTTATAACTACTGGCATTTTAGACTTAATAAAATGTGGTGCAATTAAAAGACCCATCCTCAGTTATTTCATTGTAATTGTAATGAGTGAGTTTTACAAATTTGCCTTTATGCTCTTGAGGAAGTTTGTTACTAAGAAGAGCTGATTAGGAGTGAGGTTCTTCCTTATATAAATGGAAATTAACAAACTATTTGTTTTGCAAACTTTAATGAATGATTAAATGGTGGTGTGCTTTTTGGAAATTATACATGATAATCTGTTACTTTTTATATTCAATAAGTAGGTTTACAAATCCTTTATAGTCAGCTTTTCAAATTAAAATGATTAGAGTGAATTGCTTCCTGTTCCCCCCCCCGTATATGATATTGTTAACATGGTATAATTGATTTTTCAGTGCATCTTAATTAGTCATAATTTTAAATTAGCTCAACATCATCTTTCTCTAAAATTACAAGGCATTCACCTTTTGTAATCACGTTTTAGTTTCTACTACAGGGAGGTCAAGGAAGGATGACAAGGAAACGAAACCTGCTGTTTCCTCCTCCCAAAAAGGGGACACACACACACACACACACACACACACACACACAAACACACACACACCCATAACACATCTACTACAACATGCATCGTATTCTTTATTGAATAGAAAGAAGGTTAAAAGCAGCTCAGCACGGTCATCAAATACAGATCATTGTAAATTTTAAGTCACTCATACTGCTTTAAAAGCAAACTCAATATAAGAAATTAACGTTTTCTCTCCTATCTTTTTTACTGGTAAGAGACTTACTAGAGATGTAGGGCAGAAGTTCTCTAGAAGTGCCAGTAGGCCAGTCCCACCTGGCCTAACCTGCCAGCCAAGCACAGCATTGGTGAAGGGTGGAAAAGCAGCTTTAATCAGTGTGATCACATCAGGGAGGGCAGACAGGTTCAGTAACCTCGGATCTGTCTCTTATCAACTGACAAGAGCTTGATATTTTGTAGGAAAGGGAAACAGGCAGAGACTGAAGGTTTGCACAGCTGACAGAGCAGGTACTCTTGGTCAGGCCAGTGGTCTGACTGGTCATTGTCCTTGTTCTGGTTCTTGGAAGTGCGTCTAGAACAGCTGCTGCCCCTATCAGCATTTGCATCTGCTTCCCATAAGATTTCTCTTGCTATCGCCTCTGTTCCAATCTTGGGGTGATTTGTTCCCATTTGGGGCTGGGAGACCTTTTCCACCTAGATTTAGTGTGGATGGGGTTAGTTCCATTTCTCTGTCCTAAAGACAATTTTTTATTGCTCATACTATTCCTAGAATCCAAGGAACTACAGAACAGGAACCCAGGAGGACAGAAGTTAGAGAGTGACAGAATGGAATCAGTTAAGCCTATTTGTCAGCACTATAAATATTGTCCCCAGTGCTTAGACATCACTTTCTTTGTCAGAAAATGTCAACCCAACCCCCATTCAGAAATAATATTCTAGCAAGGGGAAGTGATACACACCTTTAATCCCAGCACTCAGAAGGCGGCAGACTGATCTCTGAGTTCAAGGCCAGCCTGGTCTACAGAGTGAGTTCCAGGATAGCCAGGGCTACAGAGAGAAATCTTCATCTCAGAAAAACAAAACAAAATTAAAAATTCCTTCCTTTACTTTCTCTTTTCTTATTTTGAGACAAGGTCTCCCTCTGTAGCTCTGTGTAACCTAGAACTTGCTCTGTAGATAAGGTTGGTCTCAAACTTGTTGCCAACCTCCTGCCTCTCTGCCTTGTAAGTACTGAAATTATAGGAATGTGCCATGATGTCCAGCAAGAAGTAAATTCCGTTGTTAGGGGTAAAATGCAGTGGAAGCTATCTGTGCAGTGTGGGCCACTGTGCAGGTGTAGAGAAGACTTTCAGGGATCTCTCCCTTCCTCCCACCTTTATGTGGAGTCCAGGAATTGAATGTATTGCTCACTTGCACATCAAGTGTTTTTACCTGCTGAGCCATCTTGCCTCCTCCCTGCTCTCCCTTTTGAGACAGGATCACATGCAGTCCAGGTTGGCCTCATGTGTTGGAGGATGACCTTAATTTCCTCCTCCCTCCTCCTGTTGAGTGCTGAGATTGTATGTGTTGGACACTGCATTTACTTTACTTTTAACTGACTAATTAATTTCCACCATTCATTCATTCATTTATTTATTTATTGGTTTTTTGAGACAGGCCTTCTCTGTATAGCCCTGGCTGTCCTGGAACTCACTCTGTAGACCAGGCTCGCCTTGAACTCAGAAATCCTCCTGCCTCTGCTCCCAAGTGCTGGGATTAAAGGCGTGCGCCACCACTGCCTGGCTTCCACCTTTATTTTTATTTTATGTGTATGGATTATTTGTCTGCTTGTTCGTGCACCACATTTGAGCAGTACCTAAAGAGGGAAGAAGTTGAATCCCCTGGGATTGGATATACAGGAGATTATGGGCCTCCATGTGGGTGCTGGGAATCAAACCCAGGTCCTCTAGAAGAGCAACAAGTTCTGGTAATCACTGAACCGTTTCTTCAGCCCTACTTCTTCTTAGTAGTATTTTTATTTTATATGCATGGCTGTTTTGCTTATATGTATGTCTATACTACATGTATGAAGAGGCCAGGAAAGGGTTTTGGGTCCATTGGAACTTGAGTTAGACACTTTTGAGTCTGTGGGTGCTGGGAATGGAACCTTTATTCTTATTCTTTTTTAAGGTAGCATACTTGTATCTGATTATACAAATTCACACAATTGTCCATGTTGTGAGGAACTGGAGAACCCCTGGTGTTTTCCAGTTTTCCCTGTTACACATAACGCCTCCCACTGCGTAAAACACCCAGTATGTGTCTCATTCCCACCACTCGCCCGTGACTGTTAGCACTCTACTGTGAAAATCTCTGTCCCACAACATTTTATCTTGAACATGTTAAACAGTTCAGTGGGACTAGGGAGATAGCTCAATGTGTATAGTGCTTGCCGTGCAAGTGTAGGACTTAGTTTGGTCCCAAGAACTCACATTAAAAACAAAATCTAGTGCAACAGCACATGGCTCTCACCCAGCGCTGGAGAGGGAGACAGAGGAGTCACTGGCTAGCCAGCAGTGGCGGTGCACGCCTTCAGTCCCAGCACTCTGGAGGCAGAGTCAGGCAGATCTCTGAGTTTAGAGGCGAGCCTATAAACTGTAGAGTGAGTTCCAGGACAGCCAGGGCCACAGAGAAATCCTGTCTCAAAACCCCACCTCCACTCCCCATTGGGAAAAAAAACAAAGACTTGTCTGCTTAAGTGGAACTTCCCTAGTTTTCTTCTCTGTTAATAATTTGCACCTATATCTTCTCTATAAAAATAGAGGAAAGGTGCTCTTTAGTTCTTTTGTTTGTTTTTTGTTTTTCTTTTTTCTTTTTTTTCTTCTTGAGACAGGGTTTCTCTGTGTAGCCCTGGGTGTCCTGGGTCCTGGAACTCATTCTGTAGACCAGGCTGGCCTCAAACTCAGAAATATTTATTGAGAAATAAATAAATAAATAATAAATAAAGGCATGCGCCACCACTGCCCAGCTTTAGTTCTGACAGGATGTTGCCCATCTCTACAGTAAATGTTAAGATTTCTTTGGTCAGCTGGGCAGTGGTAGCGCATGCCTTTAATCCCAGCACTTGGGAGGCAGAGGCAGGCGGATTTCTGAGTTCAAGGCCAGCCTGGTCTACAGAGTGAGTTCCAGGACAGCTAGGGCTACACAGAGAAACCCTATTTTGAAAAACCAAAAAAAGAAAAAGAAAAAAGAAAAGAAAAAAAATTCCTTGGTGGTAGGTGGGGGAAACCTTTAATCTCAGCACAAGGGAGGCAGAGGCAGGCAGATCTCTTGAGTTCAAGGCCAGCCAGGGTGCTACACAGAGAAACCCTATCTCAAAAAACAAAATAAATTCTTTAGAATGTTAAGATGCATCCTATCTATAACTTTGGATGGCAGACAGCAGGAGATCACTTGATATGGTGGTAGATAATATTTGAGTGTGTGTATGCTGTTCTTTATGAATTAGGTATGTTATTGAAAAGCTGTATGCTACTATGTAAATCAAATAGTTCTAAGTGTATCACTAGCTGGCTTGTTCTCTTAAGATATAGCAGATGTTTTATTGGACTAAGTAGAACATTATTAAGGAAGTCAATCTGTAGAGAAAATGGTCAGTTTTTTGAGTATTCACACTAATCTCCTGAGCACTGATGTTAATACATTTTCTTCATTATACTTAGTTTAGATATTACTGAAAATCTGTTTTTCAGATAATAATTATACCGTACACCTATTGTGGGTCAGAGGCACCAAGCAATAGATTGTTTGCTGTACCTCCAGCCATACAGACCCATAGTGAATCATTTTTTGAAGTCTATTTAAGAAACATGAGCCTTCTCCCCGCCCCAGCTCCCCCCCCCCCCATCATTTGAAAGTTTTAGACAGGCTACTTGAGGGTAAAACTCCTGCCTTCTCAGTGAGAGCTCACATACAACTTTTTATTTTTTATTTGTACTTTTTAAGATTTTATTTATGTGTATGCATGTGCAGTCCTGATGAGGCTCAAGGGAGGCATGGGTCCCCTGGAGCTGGAGTTTCAGGTGGTTGTGAGCTGCCCAGTGTGATGCTAGGAGCAAGCTAAGGTCCTCTGTAAGAACAGCAAGCACTCTTAACCGCCGAGCCTCCGGTCAGTCCCTTAAAGCTGTTAGACTGGACCTCAGATTCTCTTAGAGTTGCTGAATAGTTTTAAGTAACAATGATCCTGACTTCCAGTTGTCTTCTATCAGAATATAGAGTAGCAAATTTTATATCTTACAAACTGAGAGAAATTTTTTTATCCAAAAAGTTATGCTCATGATTATTGAGCCAGTGCCTTGCTATGTAGGCCAGGCTGGTCTGAAACTCACTTTTTAGCCTACTCTGGCATCAGACTTGCTGTCCATCTGTCTCATCCTCCTGAGAGTTGAGATTACAGATGTGCTCCATCGAACCTGACTTTAAAAAGAGTTTTTGAATTTATTTCTATTTTATCTGTATGAGTGTTTTGCCTTTATGTATGTCTGTGTACCATGTGTGTGCCTGGTTCCCAAGGAGGCCAGAGGGGGGCACTGGACTCCTGGAGCTGGAATTACAAAGGGTTGTTAGCTGCCGTGTGGGTGCTGGGAGTCACACCGGAGTCCTGTGGAGGAGCGGCTTGTGATGGATCTTTAACTGCTGAGCCATCTTTCCAGCCTCCCTCCAAAACAGTTTTCAAATAGCTGTTTCATGGGAACCGGGAAAGGGGAAATCATTTGGAATGTAAATACAGAATATAGAAAATTAAAAAAAAAATGAAAAACGAAAAAAAATATCTGTTTCTTAGATATTTCTGGGAAGTGTAATTTGAACCTCATCTTTGACTTCATGGCAAAGATTGCCTAGAGATCCATATTTTGGAAGCTTGGTCCCCAGAGTTAGTCATGTTAAGATGTCAGGCTCTCTGGCTTCCTGCGATCTCTCCCTTTTGCTTTATTCTTACCATTGTGCTGCCATCTGGTTTGAGGTGAGATAGCTGGCAGAGCTTTGACCAGAGGTGTTTTATATGTAAGCTTGTATATTTCATTATAGTAATGAAAAAAGCACATTGATAGGTTAAGGAGAATTGATTGGCTCCTGAAATCAGGAAGTTCTATGATGATAATAGAGTCATGATTGGGTCCTGGGGTTTTGATATCTTTAGAATGTATTCTTTGAACACTGCTTTTTCTTGCTTTGGTCGTATTCTCCAGTTGGTAAAAATGGCTACCCTCAATGCTAGACTTAAATCCTCCTCACAGTTTGTGATCTGGTACAGACAGTATCTCCTTGATAGCATCAATTAAATGTTTACAGAGCAAACTTTACTGCGGCTTGGGTCATTGCAACTCTCCTCTGTGCAGTGGGCATCAAGTTGGTCAGGCCACTCTAAATCACCTGTCAGAACCTTGGGCAGTATGGCCTTTGCGTCATGGATCAAGAATGGGTAGGAAAGGGCTCAGCTGGTAGAGCGCTTGCAGAGATAGCATCCACAAAGCCCCGGGTTTGAGTCCTGAAATCATATACCTTAATCCCAGCATTCTGTTGGTAGGCAAGAGTGGGAGAAATTTGAGGTCATTCTTGGGTGAGGAGATCCCTACATGAGACTGTCAAGAGGGGCGAGAGGGGGGAGGTAGAAGGTAGAAAGCAGTTTCCTCCAAAGACATAGAAGACAGACAGACAGACAGACCTAAAGAGGATGTTTTTGTTGAATAAACATAATATTGATGTGTGAGGAAATGTTAACAGGTTCCCTACTATTTGAGATACTCACTTCAGAGCTTTATTTATAGCTTTGGAGGGTGAGTAGGCTCAAAACAATCCTTGTGGGTTTGTGATTGTCAGAGTCAGACAGTTGCTGGAGCTGAAATTGTCTTTAAGTCAAGCTTACATGTTTGGAAGGATTCTGTCAGCTAACCTTCAACTGGGCTTCCTTGCAGCTCATGTATACAGTGGCTTGCTTCTATGTATGCCTGTAGGCCTGAAGAGGGCACCAGATCTCGTTATAGATGGTTATGAGCCACCCTGTGGTTCCTGTGACTCAAACCTGAGTCCTCTGGAAGAGCAGTCAGTGCTCTTAACCACTGAGCCATCTCCAGCCCCTGAGGCTTTTTTTTTTTTAATACTCCAGAGCTCTGTTGTTAGAAAAGGCCAAGGCTGAATTTGCCACAAAGTTGGACCCTTGCTTGGCTGCTGTTGCTTTCCTCTTATACTTCTCTGTTCCAGCTTTTCCCATAAATCTCTTGCATGTGAGTCCCCGTGTTGTCTGCTTTTGGGGATTACAGATGAAGGCAGCATGAATCAAAGCCTCCTCCTTATTCATACTCTTCAAGCTTGCTGCTGGAAGTCACAAAAATGCATTACTCTTTCCACTTGCATTTGGAATATTGACTGTGGCACTAAGGGATGGAGAGAACATATATTAAAAGTGACAGCCGGTTGTGGTGGCGCACGCCGGTAGGATTTGCTGAAGGAGGCAGAGGCAGGAGGATCACGAGTTCGAGGCCAGCCTGGGCTACACATTTTAGACGGGCGGTGGTGGTGCACGCCTTTAATCCCAGCACTTGGGAGGCAGAGGCAGGCGGATTTCTGAGTTTGAGGCCAGCCTGGTCTACAGAGCGAGTTCCAGGACAGCCAGGGCTACACAGAGAAACCCTGTCTCGAAAAACCAAAAAAAAAAAAAAAAAGTGACACTGGTATTACCTGCAGGTTTGTTTGGTTTTGTTTAATGCATGGCTCTATTTCTACCTTTATGAGTTATGCTGTGTCAGTGTAAAACACAGTTCCTATTCTGACAGTATGAAAAATAGTTTATTCTGAGTCAAAGCAGTGAACATAGATTATTTACCCTGTGTAACATACTCTGTTGGAAGATGGTACATGAACTTTCGTGGTCACAGAACAATAGAAAGTCATGAATTACTGTATTCACCATATACATTGGTGGGGACATCAGCAGAGCAGGAAATGGTTTCAGATACTTTGACATTCTTAGCTTTGGGGTTAGTAGGAACTAAAGGTCTGCTAAATTTGACAAATCATAGGTGGTGTGGGCATAGTGATACATACCTTTAATCCTAGCATTCAGGAGGTGGATCTGTTAGTTTGAGACCATCCTGAGTCTACATAATGATTTTCAAGACAGCCAGAACTCCTTAGTGAGACCCTGTCTTTAAAAAAAAACAACAAAACCATTCTAGATGTTTTAAATTTATTTATTGTGTATGTCTTGATACATGTATGGAGGTGAGAGGACAACTTTGTGGAGTTGGGTCTCCCCACCTTTATGTGGCTTCTGGGCATTGAACTCAGGGACTCAGGCTTATGTGGCAAGTGCCTTTACCCTCCAAGCCATCCTGCCTACCCTCATATAAAAACTTGTACCCAATAGTCACAAGAATGTTAAGTTAGATACAGAAATTGTCAGTAGATGGCTCTTGAAAGGGACTAATGGGAGGTGGGGGCAGGGGCTAGAGAGAGAGTTCAGTTGGCTAAGAGCATTTTCTTCTCTTGTAGAAGGCTGACCTACATTAGGTTCCTAGCACCACATGGTGACTTACTGGTTCATTAACTCCAGTTGCAGAGGATTTAGCGACCCCTTCTGGCTTCTAAGGGTACCAGGCCCATATGTAGACAAGACACTCATACGCATAAAATATAAATGAATCTTTTTTAAAATGGGGGGTGGGAAGTGGACAGTAACTCAAGTAGCCCAAGAATATTTTCGGTGTCAATTTGAAACAGTCCATTTCTTCACAGTCTTGATGGTCTATCCGTCTAGATGACTTTCAGTGCAGATGTGGCTTCTTTTGTCACTGTTATTGTGGAAGGGGAGTTATTTACATTCATTAGACCACTGCTTCTGGAAGAAATTAGGAACAGAATAATAAACAGGAATGGGTTTATTAGTAGTGGGACAAACCAGGGGAAGACTCTTACTCTCACCTTTTCTGAACAGTGCCACTAGGTCACAGGAAGCTGACACCACGACAGGGACACACTATGTTAGTGTAAGTTGTCAGAACTGGGAAGTTCTCCTGGGAGACAGGTGTCTCTTCTAGCTGACAGCTCAGTGTTGACCCTGTCTCTCTCTTTTCATGGCATTCTTGAAGACAGTTTAACTTCTTTGGGATCTTTTTAATAGCATTTGATAGCCAAGTGGAGGCACACAAGTATCTCTCTTTTAAAAATGTATATACACAGACATATTTAAAGATTTATTTTTATTTTATGTGCATGGATGTTTTGCCTGCATGTGTGTCTGTCTGTGTACCATGTTCATGCCTGGTGCTCTCACAGGCTAGCAAAGGGTGTCAGGTCTCTTGAAACTGGACTTATATTTTTGGTGCTGGGAATTGAACCTGGTTCTTCTAGAAGGGCAGTAAACCCCTACCCTGTCCCTTTCTTTTCAGTCTCAAACTGATGACCTCTTTTTCTTTTTTTTTTTATTATTATTGTTGTTGTTGTATAGACATACAGATGTATTAATACAACCTGCTGAGTCTTTTGTTGCTGTTGTTTGTGTATATATTAAGGTCTGAAACATTTGTATTGGCTAACCAATTCGGTTCACCCCTGGGAAAGGATAATTCCTCCTCTCTCTGCAGTCATTAATCTCCTGTGGATCTTTGTCTAGGGTGGGACTCTGAGATTTTCAGGTATCTCCTGAATATCTCTTCGCCTACCAGAGTGGTTCCAGTTCTCACTCTTTGTTTTTAGACCTTAATCTTGAGTTGGAATGATATGCTGGATTTGATGTGAAAGTTCCTGGTGTATGACTGAAACAGATCATAAAACAGAATGCACGTGGGAGCCACTTAGAGGTATTCAGTTAGTGTCAGGTAGCAGGACCTAAGAGCCATCTCTCTGTAGCCTCTTAGCCTACTTTTAGAAGTGCTGGGACAAATGGCAGGCTCTCCACGTGCAGTACTGGCTGGCTGGCTTCAAGTCCACCCAAGTGCTGGGATTGCTGACAAGCACTACCATGCCCAGAGTGAGTTCATTTCCTTCTGGCCAGTTCCCCTCTTGCCTCAGAATACTTCTCTCTGAAGACACATCTCTGAGTAACTGAAGAATGAAACTGGAATCTCGAGCTTGAAGCATTCTGCCATTGACCTAAATCCCCAACTCATCTACTCTTTAGTTAGGTCCTGTATGTTTTCAAGGAAGACAGCATTTGAGGCCTGCCTGGGCTATGGAGAGAAACTTCCTTTTTTTTTTTTGGGGGGGGGGGTCTTTGTAGCCCTGGAATTTGCCTGTCTCTGCCTCCCAAGTGCTGGGATTTAAAGGTGTGCTATCATGCCTGCTCCTCTTTCTTTCTTTCTTTCTTTCTTTCTTTCTTTCTTTCTTTCTTTCTTTCTTTCTTTCTTTCTTTCTTCCTCCAAGTATGTCCTATTTTATCTTCCACTATTATTTAAACCTTTGTCGTGGGTCATTTCAGCCACATCAGTAGCCTCTTGTTAAAGGTCTGTGGATTATGGGAAATTTTCTTCAAAATAGTACTCTTAGGATCACAGTTTCAGTTTGTATGTGCTCTGTAGAAAGCAGGGTTGGCATCAGACCTTGACATTTTCATGAGTGACCTTTTATAGAAAAGTGGTGTTTTCTTGTCAATATTCTACTGACATTTTAAAAAGTAAGCAAGTTTTTCTCACAACTGCTGCTTGTTGAAAGGCACTGAGTAGACTATCACCGTCCTTGCGTCCTGAGTCTGAGCTGACACGCTGTAGTGATACATACTTTAATCAGGTGACAGAGCAGGTCCAGAGAGTTCCAGGACAGCCAAGGCTGTTACATAGAGAAACTCTGCCTCAAAAAACCAAACCAACCCAGAACAGGACAAAAAGTTTGGGTTGAAATACAGTTTAGTTGAGAAGTAGTGATTCCTTCCTGTAGGGTTACTGAAGGTTACGGATAATGGAAGTAAAAAGTACTTAGTGCTGGGGAGAGGGCTCAGTGGGAAAGTGCTCACCCTGCAAGCAGGACGGTGTGAGTTGAGATCCTCAGAACTACCTAAGGCTGGAGGAGGCACTCACCTGTGTACAAGCCTAGCACTCCCGTGGCACAGTGGGAGGTGAGATGGAAGCAGGAGAAACCTTGCACATGAGTCAGGGAACGAGAGACTATGGTTGAAGGTGAGGACCAGTCCTCAAAGTTGCTCTCTGACATCCACATGTGAGCTGTGGTACATGTCATCAGTCACATACAGGAACACACACATAGATTAAAAAATACTCAGCACAAGGACTGGCAAATGTGCACGCACAGGGCTTGGGTATAACTACTGTCCCCAGTCTGTCCATTGTAGTCAGTCTGGAGACTGTTACATCACTGCCTCTGATCTACAGTAGAAGAGAAAGCTACTTGCTTTTCTGTAGGGTCCAGATTTACACTTTCTCTTAGTTCTTCTTTTTTTTTTATTGATTCTTTGTGAATTTCATATTTTGCATCACAAACCCAGTCATCTCCCCTTCCCTCCATATCCACCCTTCACTCTTAAAGCCCCCCTTAAAAACAAACAAACAAACAAACAGAATCTTGCTGTGGAAGCTGTAGTGTGTTTCAGTGTGTCACAAAGTGTACCCTTTGTCCAAATAGCTGCTCTTAGTTCTTTACGCAGCTTCGAGCTTTTATCTATTTACTCTGGAAGGCGGGGGCTCCCTACCTGTGCTCAGTAACTACATTGTTAGTTTAGTTTAGTTTTAGTTTTGGATTTTTTGAGAAAGGGTCTAACTGTGTAGACTTGGCTAGGCTGGGATTTAGAATGTCAGAGATCAACCATGAGTTTTACATTTTGTGTATGTATATATTTTATGTATTTATGAATGGTTGTTTGTTTGTTGAGACAGGATCTCTCTATGTAGTTCTGGCTACCCTGGAACTCACTATGTAGAGCAGGCTACCTCAAACTCAATGAAAGCCTCTTGCCTCTGCCTCCAGAGTGCTGGGACTAACAGCATGAACATTATTATTGTGTATGTGTTGATTTTAATCCCATAGTTCCTCCAGGCTTATAACTAGGAGACAAAGTACCAGCAGTCCCTTGTTCTACCCTTTTTCCTCCAGAATTCTTACTCCTTGGAGGCAGCCGTATTCTAATGTTTGAGCTGTCTTCCCCCATTGGCTTCTGGACGTGATTCAGTGATTTTGAGGCAGGCCGGCACATGGCATTCTTGTAGGGAAGACCTTTATCACAGCGCTTCTCTGCCCTGCCTCCCATGCACATCTGGCTCCCTCACTCTCCCACTGTCTCAGATATGGTCGGTGTTCCTAATACCATGACTACAAATACTGTCCACAGTTGAACAGCATAGGGTGATACACTGAGTATACTTTCCCCCAGAATACTGCCTCAATTTAAAAATACTTGTATTTTCTTGTTATCAGACTTTGTTTTTATATTTAAATTGTGTGTGTGTGTGTGTGTCAGATTCTCTGGAGCTATAGTTACCAGCAGTTGTGAGCTGCCATGTGAGTACAGAAACTGAATTTGGGTCCTCCAGAAGAGCAGCAAATGCTCCTAGCAGAGTCAGCTCTGCAGCCCGCTGCCCCCATCCATACCTTGTTTTTTCAATGTTGTATCTTCATTGGTGAAACTGCTCAATTCTTGACATTCAGCCACGTCAGAGCTATCCATTCTGTTACCCCTCAGAAAGATTACTTCAACTTACTGCTCTAGACTGAACTGCCTGGCTTGCCATGTTGAGGATCATCATTTTCAGACTTCTCTTTGTTATTATGTTTATTACCCACATTTGAAGGGTCAGAGCCCCGAGGAGAGACTAACTCAGGGCTTCTCTTCCCCTCATCACTCTCCAGGGGCCCTTGGGAGAGTCTCTCCGAGAGACCTGGCAGTCTCATCAAGCTAGGCTCTGCTACTTGTCCCCAGTAAGCCAATTAAAGAGAAAAGTAATACAGAAAAACAGACAGAAGATGAATTCACTGTGACCCCTTTGGAAGAGGAACCGCTAAAGAGGTTAAAGAGAGGTCCCGTGACTTCCAAGTCCTTGTTAGGAGCCCTGGCATGAGGGTTAGGTTTAAACATAGCATGGGTGGTATCCATAATTGAACAGCACCGGGTCTAAGTGTAGTTGTTGGCACCATTGGCCCATCTTTTGGGGGCTCTAGTCTATAGTTCTTGGGGTCTGTTGTTTCAGTAGTCTTACAGCACGCATGCCTGTCTCTATGGCTTCTCTCCTGCCAGGATATTGCAGCCCCTCTTCTGTTTCCTATATTGTTCCTTTGTTGTTTGTTGGTTTTGTTTTCTTAGCTTGCTTAAGTACATCCTTTAGTCATTTTCTGAGACGGAAGAGATGAGGGATACCCTTTGAGTTCTTGCTTCTTTGAAATGCCTTAGTTTACCATCATAATTGATTAGTAGGCTAAGAGTGGAGTTCTCTGTTGGAAATCATTTTATTGGAGAATTTTGAAGGAATTATCTTTTAACCTTTAGTATTGCTTTGAAAGAGTCTAATGCTAATTTTATCTCATTTCTTCCAATATCTGCCACTAATACCCCACCACTGACTTCCAAACTCACTTTTTTTAAATTTAGGGTTTCATAATATTGATTGATGAAGGTTTGAATATTGCTTGATGACTTGTGTGTTTGTGCACACACAGTTCAGAGGACAACTTGCAGTTCTCATCTCTCTCCTGGGACTGAACCCGGTCTTGGCAGGCAGTGCCTCTCAGCTCCTCAGCCCCTCACCAGACCCTGCGTTATTTTCTGCATCACCTTTCTATTCCATTTTCCATCTTTGAGTTTCTGAGGTTAGAATTAGGCTTCATTAGCTAATCTTCTGTTTGTTGTTCAAGTTTGTTTCTCCTTTGTCTTAATCTGGGAGATTGGCTCAATCATTTTCCTCCAATTCTATTAGTATTCTTTGCCATCTTGAATTCCCAGTACTTTTTCTCTCCCTTCCCTGCTTTTGCTCCTTTCTTTCCTCTCTTTTCCTTCTCTCCCCTCCTCCACAGGCTAGCTTTGACCTGTCATTGTGCCTGCTCCAGCCTCCCTAGTGCTAGGATGACAGTCATATGCCACCACAGGCATTCAGTAAGAGCACTAGTTGGTCTTCGAGAAGATCCGGGTTCGATGCCCAGCACCCGCCTGGAGGCTTACAACCGTCTCCAGCTTCAGTTCAGGCCATCCAGTGACTTCTGCCTCCACAAGCACCAGGCATGCATGCGGTTCACAGATGTACACGAAGAGAGAACACCCTGACACATAAGATAAATAAATCATTTTTTAAAAAAGAAAAAAAACCTTTTATTTTATGGATGTGCTATCTTACTTGAGGATACTGATCATAGGTGCCTTGTTTTGTTTTGACCTCAGTTTCCCCTTAAATCATGTTTGTTCCAAATGTTCCTCGGCACTATTCTGTTTATTTGGTACTTTGCTATCATCAGAATTATTATTCCATTTTATGTGTTAGTATTTTCCCTGCATGTATGTGTGCATCACATGTGTGCCTTGGTGTCAGTGAATTCCAGAAAAGGGTGTCAGATGCCCTGGAGCTACAGACGGTTGTGTGCTGCCACACAGGGATCACGAGCGGCCAGTGCTCCTAACCAGGGAGGCGTCATCCCTCCAGCCCCTGGTGCTTGGCATTGTGTTAGAGGGTGCTTTCTCCTTCCCAGTGTGTGCCGCTCCTTCACAGAGTAGAAGTGAAGCCTTGGCGGATTGGAAGCTGAGTGAATGGGTGGCCCGTGAGGCTGATGTGTTTTGCCATATGGGACCCAAGTATGTTATTGGGCTTCCCAGTTTATCCTACACATACAAAAGTCCAGTCTCCCTGGGAAGTACGAGCGGCCACTCATGCTGTTAGGCACTGAGCAGGTAGAGGTGGGAGTGTGGTGGGAGTGTGGAGGGGAGGTACAGACTTTAACTCAGGGCTTCTCTTCCCCTCATCACTCTCCAGGGGCCCTCGGGAGAGTCTGCTTCAGCACCCCAACCCTGGAAGAGCTCTTCCCCAGCAAGCCTTCAGCACCCCTTCCCCGCAGTCAGAGGCAGGAGCCCGTGCTTATCCCTGTTGCGGGGCGTCTTACCATGGCGATACCTTAGAGTTGACTGTTTATTAGTCTCTTCTCCCTGAGGGTGTAGATCCGTCTTGTCGTCCTTTTATCTATAGTACTAGACTTGCTAGGTGTTCTGTGTACCTGTCTGTGTCCCAGGCTTAGCAATTCATTCATTCAGATCCCTGTCCTCGAAGCCAGAGAGGACAAAATGGACTGTTACTGTTTCTGTGGAGAGCCTATAGGAAGATACAGAAGTGCCTCATTGGGATTATTGACCTTGTCTGTTTAACTACAGAAGGAGGGCAGGGCCCACCCCCTAGTCAGGCGTACAGACTTGAAATGAGTGGGTAGCTACAATGTTCTGAGAAGATGTAGTCATTTCTTAGATAAAAATAAGCCAGTTTTTATTTCAAATAACTGCAAGAAATATGCAGATATTTACTGGGTCGAGACTCTGCATTAAAAGACCATGTGGGCCCTTCTTTTTCTCTTGAACTTGTAATAAAAACTTTCAAGTTTAAAAACATACTTTTAAAGTAAATTTACTATTTTATTGGTAAATATTACCATATCTTTTAAAAATACTACTTTTCAAAAGAAATAGCACATGCTACCTAAAGGGAGAATTATTTAATTTTATCAAATATTAGTAATATTGTGAGCGGTCATTTTGCATAGTTCCGTAGACACCCTGTAGTTTCTGAAATCATGGCTGTGGGTCAAGCTTATTTGTGGCCTCATTTCCTTTTCTATTATTTTTAAGGTACAATCTTGGTTTTTGCATTATAATGTATTACTGTAAAACATTTTATCCTTGCAATCCATGTGCTTGTAGCAGGTTTGTAAGTTAGGACACTGAGCACAATTGAACTTGATGGCAATCCCTTTACACACTGGGGTCCCTCCATCCCAGCTCCGGTTCAATATTAACTGTACATTCACCTTTGTGGGCCCTGACTTTATTTTTTAGCTTTTATTTATTTTTATTTCATGCATATTAGCATTTACCTCTCCATATGTCTTTGTACTGTGTGTGCAGTAGCCAAAGAGGCCAGAAGAGGTCATCAGTTCCCCTGGAACTGGAGTTACAGAGGTTGTGAGGCACCATGTGGTTGCTGGGAATTGAACTGGGGTCCTCTGGAAGAGCAGTCGATGCTCTTAACTGCTGTGCCATCTCTCCAGCCCTGCTTTATACCTTTAAAACAAAAACAAGAACAACAACAACAACAAAAAATAGCCCTCTCCAAAAGACAGTGTCTTGGTGCTGGCTTCGGGGCTGCAGTAAGGGGTGTGGGAGGGGAGCGCACGTTAGCAGTCTGCTCCCATCTCTAGAGCTAGTAATCTTCTCTGCTATCGATCTGCCCTTTTCACTGAGGTTGCTAAGGCTGCAGGAATTCACCGTTCTAGGGACTGCTGAATGCTAACAAATTTCAGTGGGGCTTTACTAACAGAGACCCTCAGTGTTCTAGCAAGTTACACAGAGGGCTAATGGATCTGGAGCTGAACTGACTTTTGCTCCTTAGTTGCTCCTTAGTCTTATATGCAGGCCCATTATTAGACGTCACAAGTTTAAAAGCTCCAAACGTGGCCAGCATTCTTTAAAACTGTTTAAAGCTGCACTTATTTGTGTGTAGACAGATGCCTGTGTCCCCTGATGGATGTTTAGTGGTCACAGCACAGCTTTTGGGAGTTGGTTCTCCTCTTCCTCCGTGTGGGACCCAGGGATGGGACTTAAGTTTGTTAGGCTTGGCATCAGGAATATTAACTGGCTGAACCTTTTTGTCAGCCCTACCCCATCCCCCCACCTGGTTCTGAGTTAAGCTTTGTTAGGTCTTAACCCTTTTTTCCTTTGTGTCTTCTGTAGAACAATGGATTTTCCTGGTCACTTCGAGCAGATCTTTCAGCAGCTGAACTACCAGAGACTTCACGGGCAGCTCTGTGACTGTGTCATTGTGGTGGGGAACAGGCATTTCAAAGCCCACCGCTCGGTGCTGGCAGCATGCAGCACGCATTTCCGAGCACTGTTCTCGGTGGCAGAAGGAGATCAAACCATGAACATGATCCAGCTGGATAGTGAGGTGGTGACAGCCGAGGCCTTCGCCGCCCTCATCGACATGATGTACACCTCCACCCTCATGCTGGGGGAGAGCAACGTTATGGATGTCTTACTGGCAGCCTCTCACCTGCATCTGAACTCCGTTGTTAAGGCATGTAAGCATTACCTGACGACAAGGACGCTCCCCATGTCCCCCTCGAGTGACCGTGTGCAGGAGCAGAGTGCCCGCATGCAGCGCTCTTACATGCTGCAGCAGCTGGGACTGAGCATTGTGAGCTCAGCTCTCAGTTCCAGCCAGAGTGGCGAGGAGCCGTCAGCCCCGCTGAGCTCGTCCCTGCGCAGCAACCTGGACCAGCGGACACCCTTCCCCATGAGACGCCTTCACAAGCGCAAACAGTCCGTAGAGGAGCGGGCCCGCCAGCGCCTCCGATCCTCCATGGAGGAATCTGCCATTTCAGATGTCACTCCAGAGAGCGGGCCTTCGGGAGTCCATTCCCGGGAGGAATTCTTCTCACCAGATTCTCTGAAAATTGTGGATAATCCTAAACCCGATGGGATGGCCGACAACCAGGAAGACAGTGCTATGATGTTTGAGCGGCCTTTTGGTGCTCAAGAAGATGCCCAAGTGCCCAGCCAATCAGATGGCAGTGCTGGCAACATGGCCTCTCGTGCAACTCAGGTTGAAACTAGTTTTGAACAAGAAGCTGTAGCTGAGAAAGGCAGTTTCCAGTGTGAAAACCCTGAGGTTGGCCTTGGGGAGAAGGAACACATGAGAGTAGTGGTGAAGTCCGAGCCCCTGAGCTCTCCCGAGCCGCAGGATGAAGTGAGCGATGTGACCTCCCAAGCAGAGGGCAGTGAGTCTGTAGAGGTGGAAGGAGTGGTGGTCAGTGCCGAGAAGATAGACCTCAGCCCTGAAAGCAGTGACCGGAGCTTTTCAGATCCCCAGTCCAGCACCGACAGGGTCGGGGACATCCACATCTTGGAAGTCACAAATAATCTAGAACATAAGACCTCTTTTAGTATTTCCAATTTCCTCACCAAGAGCAGGGGCAGTAACTTCAGCGCAAGTCAGAGCACTGACGACAACCTCCCAAACACCACCAGTGACTGTAGGCTTGAGGGCGAGGCCCCTTACCTGTTGAGTCCGGAGGCTGGGCCAGCAGGTGGGCCTTCCTCTGCCCCTGGTTCCCATGTAGAGAACCCGTTCAGTGAGCCTGCAGACTCCCACTTCGTCAGACCTATGCAGGAGGTGATGGGCCTGCCATGTGTGCAGACCTCAGGCTACCAAGGAGAACAGTTTGGGATGGATTTTTCCAGGTCTGGCTTGGGTCTCCACTCCTCCTTCTCCAGGGCAATGATGGGTTCCCCAAGAGGAGGAGCCAGTAACTTTCCATATTACCGACGAATAGCTCCAAAAATGCCAGTGGTAACTTCTGTCAGGAGCTCACAGATCTCTGAGAACTCAGCCAGTTCACAACTAATGATGAACGGGGCCACCTCATTTGAAAATGGCCACTCTTCCCAGCCTGGCCCTCCGCAGTTGACCAGGGCGTCTGCTGATGTCTTGTCAAAGTGCAAAAAGGCCTTATCGGAGCACAATGTCTTGGTTGTGGAGGGAGCTCGAAAGTATGCCTGCAAAATCTGCTGTAAAACCTTCCTGACCCTGACAGACTGCAAGAAGCATATCCGGGTCCACACAGGAGAAAAGCCGTACGCCTGCCTCAAGTGCGGCAAAAGGTTCAGTCAGTCCAGCCACCTGTATAAACACTCAAAGACGACCTGCCTGCGCTGGCAGAGCAGCAACCTCCCCAGCAGCCTGCTCTGACCTCTCCCTGCGAGACAGCACACAGGCCAGGTCTGCGCTGAAAGTGAAAATCGCTGTTGGCAGGCAGCCATCGCTGCCGGACTCAGTCTCGCTGTCCAGTGGCTCTCATGAATTCCAGCCAGGAGTAAGCAAGGACTGTGAGGTGTAGCCCTTACCCTGTGCATTTCTTAAGGTGGAGGAATGCAGTCATAAAGTAGGTTGTCATTGTTGTTAAGAGTATCGTATTTAAAGATGGAAGCGCAGAAAACATTTTAACACTATTTTAAAGCTCTGTGAAGCATTTAATTAAATTTCCTGTGGCCTGTGATGGGAGTATTCCATCCCTGTACAGCAATGCAAAACGTACTTCTGTGTCACCAGGTGACTTGGTGCTATCTGAAAAAAGGCCTGGAGGACAAGCCTGTCTGCCACAGATGCTTACGGTGTGTCCTGAGCTAGTCCCAGGCCTCAGAAAGTACTGTGTGTGTGTATTTTTATCTGAGTTGCAGGCACAGGCACTGCCCTCTGATGGTGCTCACACTGGGTCCAGGGAATACGCCCTTGGACTAGCAGGTGTATAGACTTGAATACATCTCTATGGCATAGGTGTTTTTAGTAACTTCCTGTTTGTTTTAAGAACTAAAGTCGTAATGGCGTGTGTACTTGTAGGAGTGACAGTGAGGTGCTTCTGTCTGTGCAGTGTTAGCAGGGTTTTAACCAACGTGTATTTCTGATGCTGTTTTTGTTTGATGTAAGTGGGAAGCTAGTGTCCGTCTTTATCCTGGTGATATGGAGTCCTGTGTATGGGTTCTCATGGTGCATTTGCCTTTCACTCCATCTGGATGCCCAAGGCCACCCAAGATCAGCTGCTCTTGTCCTTCTCACTCCCAGCCCCATAGAGCACCTCTCCTGGGTGTAACCAGTTAAACTGACCACAGCAGCACTGCCGCCGTGGTTTTATTCCTCTTCTGTGCTAGGCTCTCAAAGCTACACCTCAGCTTTCAGTGGTGTCGCTCCTTTAACTCTGCATGGAGTCAAACTTAAATGTAGTGCTCATGTCTCAGTTCTTTACAGGCTCTGGCAGAGTCAGGCAGCCTACAGCGTTGAATTCACCAAAAATACACAAGGTTCTCAAGTGGCATCCATTTCTCTGTCCTCTGCCTTGCTGTCCCTGACAAATGTGCTGTCAAGGCTGCTGCATTCTGACGTGCACCCCGGAGACTAGCACAGGTTCACGCTTATCTGTGAGCTCAAGTTGAACAAGATTTTTTTTTCATACTTTTTTCAGAGATACCAAACCATTGTACACAATTCAGAGAAATTCATTGACTTTAGAGAGCCACATATTTCTGTATATCCTAAAACAAAAATGAGCATGTGTCTTCTCTTAAGCTGGTGTGACCATGAATCTGTGGCGTGACCTGTAATGCTCTGAGGGCGTGGCACCTGGACGGATTCCCAGGGGAGAAAGCCCGGATGGAAAGCTGGACTCCCGCTGAGCAGCTGAAGGCAATGGGGCCACTTGAGAAGTTGCTGTGTGGCTCACTGTCAGCAGTCCTGTTGAGACCATGAGTGTGGGTCTTCCCATCTACCTTCGTAGGGATCCGTGGGAGTCAGGTGGGCCAGCCTGGAGAACCAGAGACGCCCTGCTGGGCGAGGAGCAGTGCCACAGGCATAGAGTAGCAGTTGTCCTTCCCGTCTTAAGGATGTGGTGCTTCAAGTCTGCCCCTCACCTCGGCTTCGATACAAGTGGACTTTGCTCTGGGCCTGTCCCTGGCACTCGATGGAGCCTGCCTCGCTGCTGCTGGGTGGACCTGGAATCTCATCTACCTCGTAGTCAGTCTCTACATGTGAGAAGCAAGCTTGAGGCCAGCGTCCTCCGACGTGCTGTAGCACTTAAAGATTCCCAAGGATCCCTGGGAAACTAAACCAGGGTCGCTGTGACCTGGAGTTTCACTGGGATTCTAACTGGGACTGGGGACCTGACTTTTGATTTTTAGCCTTAATTATAGCCCGGCATAATCATGTACAATCTTCTGGAGGTGGCATCAAGTATAGAGGCACCCAGTCAGGTGCTAATGCTGATCGAACAGATTTTAAAATTAAAAATTTGTCATATCCATGCCTCTAAACACGTGGTCTCCTTTGCTTCAGTTTGGGTTGAAACAAAACAGCAGTGTATCTGTACTGTACTGCTGCTAGGTCGTCTTCAAATCAGCCGCGCCTCCGAGACAGGGATGCTCCCATCCTTGAGTTACTCCTGCCTCCCCCGCAGCTGCCTGTGCTGTGGCTGTGTGGGAAGTTCTGCAGGGCAGTGCTTGTGGCCTGGCCTTGGGGAGGAGTGAAGGTGATTTAAAAGGAGCACCTACCGGGAGCACAGAGGGAGCAGCGGGTAGACACGGACAAGGATCAAAAGTGGGAAGCCTGACTTCACTACTGCTGACCGACTGACAGTGCTGACTTGCTGCCGCTTCCCTTGCAGTTTTCTCCCCTTTGTAGTGTGCTCTTTCACCATGGTCACGGTGTTGGGTTCAGGCCCTATGTTTTTCTGGTTCTGCTTGTCCCTCAGGGAGAGAAAAGAGAGGGAATTTGGTGGAGGGCAGTGTGGAAAGAAGAGCCAAGCAGATCCCAGATGCCCTGAGTCAGCAAACACAGACGATGCTCTTTTTGTTAGTGCCCCAAGTCATAGGCCTAGACACTGTATCAGGGATTGTTTAATGCTAGAATTACAGCTTTTGGCAAGTATGTGGCACGCCCCCTTGAAAACACAGTGCAGGAGGCACGTCCCAGGCTCTCGCCTCAGTCCGGAGTCCAGCTTGGCTCTGTCCGGCAAGATGTCTCCAGCCCATGGAAGGCCATCTGGCTACAGCTTGAGTTCACTGGGCATCGGCTCCCCTCTTAGGCCAGCCAGCAAGTTGTTAGCCGCCAGCAAGGACATGGTGTTGCGAGTTTTGTAGGTGGCGCTGCCAATGTGGGGCAGGATCACTGAAGGGAGAAGGAAGCATTGGTCCCAGGCCACCAGGACAAAGGCTCGCCTCAGCACTCCTACCAATGCACCCTCTGCCCGTTCCTCCTATACTGAGGAAGGGTAGATGTTCCCCACAAACCCTGATTGGGGTTCAGAGGAGCAAATGCTGAGACCCGTTTGGGTCTCTCATCTCCCCCCACTTCCCCAACACGCACAGAAGATTTGAACCCTTAAAAATATGGTAGGCAACAGGGAGTCACGTGATGGTGAAACTAGGCACCAGCTTAGGAGCCCAGCAGTTACCACACCTGCACCCTTGAAAGTGATGGCGTCTGAGCCACAGCAGCAGCTCCATGGTGGGCTGCTGGGTAATTACTACTGTCGGTGCTTCCGGTTCCAACACAAAACAAATGATGAGATCATCTCTAAAGGGCGCCTGCCTTCCAGAGCTGTATGGGGACATGGCCAGCTTTCCTGGCTGTGGCCAGTAGCCCTCACACCACAGCCAATGCTCCTGGTAGGCTGGCCACGGTGATCGGGTCAGGACGACTGCTAAGGGTTGCGATAATGGGTGCCTTCACTAGAGAGGCAGCAAGGACGTGTCCAGAACGCAGAGGGACATCCACAGCTCCGATGCCTCTCGGGAGGCGGGAGACAGAGACACAGAGGAAAGGCAAGCACTGAGGCCAGAGTCTCAGAACACTCCCAGGATACCAGCATCCTCAGGACCGTTAAGAACACAGTCTCAGGCCGCAGTCCAGACCTGACAACCAGTGACTGACCCTCCAGGAGACCATAAACAGGAAACTAGAACAATTGCTCTTACTGACAAAGTAGCAATAGGGCATGCCCAGAAGCCTGCAGGGCCCTCGAGGACAAAAGCTCAAAATGCCTAAGGCTGGAGAGGGGTCCAGACTCAGAAGACACCTGGGGGCCTGATGGCTGGTGAGCCCAAGTGCTGGAAAACCTAAAGCCAGACTCTTCAGCCACAACATGAGTGAGTTGTTGCTAGGAACTTCTGGTGGTGTCACTACTTTCCCATACACTGCCAACAGCCATTCAGAGCGCAGTGTTTTCCCCATGAGTAGAGACAGGAGTATGGTCAGCCTCCCTTCAACAAGCCCGTTCGCTTCTTGGATCTGTCTGGGGACAGAGACCCAGCTGAGCGTTGCCTTCCTGTTAAACATCCCTCACTATTTATTATTCTACACACTCCAGTCCCTGGCTGGATTCGCATTGCCTCAGTTAACTCCACAGCTAGGCCTGCTCCACAGGGCAGCCATGCATCTGCACCGGAAACAGTTCTTACCGCAGTTCTTGAGGGTCAGCAGGGGGTGGCTCGGAGGCAGTGGTTCTGGGGTGGTCACATCCAGTCCTGCTGCTGCAATCTGACCACTGACTAATGCCTGGTACAGGTCTTCCTGGTTTACCACATCTCCTCTGGAAGTGACAGCGATGATGGGGGGGGGGAGGCTCAGACACTCCCTCCACCCAAGCCACCTTTACAACTCACAGAATGCATTTTTCCATTCACCAAGCACCTGCACCGACTTCTAAGGCAGGAACATCTTAGAAAGCTACAGGGAGTCTGCATAAGAATGCTTGTCCTGACCAGAGAGCCCTGCCACTCACTAGTTTGTGACAGAGCTGATAATGTCCTATGGGGCCAAGAAAACCCGACTTCCAGGAATTCTGGAGGATGGGAGTGCAACACAAGCACCCCGCACGCCCAGGGCCCAGGAGGCTGCAGTTGTGTTGGGTCTGCACAGGTGCTTCTGATCTAGCCGGCCCCTAGACCGTGGTCCGGAACCACAGAACACCTGCATCCATGGGAGCCACCAGTGAAGTCAAGAACTGGCTTTCTGGAAACTTCATACCGTGGAGCAATGGACTCCCCACCGTGCAGAGCCCTACATAGCCTGAGGTGCGTCCCGGTGCCGGGCAGGTGGAAGCTAAGGCTGCCATGGGCATGCCCTGCTCCACTTTTCAGTCCCACACCCAGGTCACTCTTTGCCGCTAAATGTTGGTAACTTTAGGTACCGTTGGAAGGAGGCAGACACTTCTGGAACACGTGAACCCTTGAAGGTGGTTTCACCTAATCTTTCTCAAACCCAATTTAAGGGTTCAAAGGAGCTATATATGGTGGCACACACCTATAATCCCCAACCCTCTGGAGGCTGAGGCAAAAAGATGACAAGTTCAAGCCAGCCTTGGCTTGAATGAGGCTGTCTCAAAAGCAAGGGACAAGGGTGCCAACCAGGAAGGAGTTAGGGAGGCTAGGACAGGGGCCTTGCTCCATCACAGGGTCACTGCCCTCCAGTCACTCAAGAGAGTGAGTTTTAGGGTCTGTGTCCCCAAGCCCACACAGGTTCAAACCATCAGTGGTTAGGCCAGGCTCAGTAACGTGGAAGTTTGGCCTCTAGAGGAGCCTACAAAGGCCCACCGTTTGTAGCAGAGGGAAGCGGGCCTGCTGGGGGGGCCCTGGTGACTTGCTCCCAGGATCACACTCCTGTGAGCCAAGCCCTGAGCAAGGTTGGGCTACTGCAGGGAACCAGAAGGCCGGGCCTGTGCTGACGGATCTCCCCCCTCTCTCAAGGGGCTTTCCTGTATTTGAGCTGTTGGTTTACAGAGGTTGACCTGTCATCCTGAGCTCTCCCATCACCAACCAAGAGACAGAAACTCCTGATCACTACAGTAGGCACACCCCTCTCCAGGAGTGCTAGGGGACTCGTGCTAGAAATGAGAACAACCCTCGACTACCTGCTGATGTTGATGAAGACAGCTGTGTTCCTCATCTTCTGGAAGAAATCCTTGCTGCAGAGCCCCCTGGTAGCGGGTGTTAAGGAACAGGCCACTACGATGAAGTCTGACTCTGCAGCCAGCTGAGCGATAGGCACTGAGAGAGGAGAGAGAGCTTCATCAGAGGCTGACCACCAGTGAGGGGGAGGCAGCAAGATGGCAGAGACCAGCGATATGGGGCAGCTCCCATCTCCCACAAAAGGAACTCCCAGGATTCCAGGCATGGTGGCGCACACCAGTAATTCCAGGGCTCTGGAGACTGAGGCAGGAAGGCTACCTTGACTTTGAGGTCAGCCAGAGCTGTATAGTGATACTGTCTCAAAAAACAAAAGCAGAGGGACTGGAGAGATGGCTCAGCGGTTAAGAGCACTGGCTGCTCTTCCAGAGGTCCTGAGTTCAATTCCCAGCAGCCACATGGTGGTTCACAACCATCTGTAATGGGATCTGATGCCCTCTTCTGGTGTGTCTGAAGACAGCGACAGTGTACTCACATAAACAAATCTTTAAAAAACAAACAAACAATAAGCAAAAAAACAAAATCAGAGGGCTAGGGAGATGTCTCTGTCTATAAAGTGCCCATTGCATGAGCTGGAAAACCTGAGTTTGGATTCCCAACACCCACCTAAAAATCTGGGCAAGGTCTGGCAGTGGTGGCGCATGCCTTTAATCCCAGTACTTGGGAGGCAGAGGCAGGTGGATTTCTGAGTTTGAGGCCAGCCTGATCTACAGAGTGAGTTCCAGGACAGCCAGGGCTACACAGAGAAACCCTGTCTTGAGAAACAAAAAAAAAAAAAAAGAAAGAAAAAAAAAAAGAAAAGAAAAATCTGGGCAAGACTGTAATACCAACCCAGGAGAGATGGAGACCCTGGAGCTCCTGGCCTACCACACTAGCCACATCAGTGAGTTCTAGGTTCAGTGAGAGACCAAGTCTCAAAAACTATGACAGAGGCGCTGTAGAGGTGGCCCAGCAGTTAAAACTATCATGAGAGCCAGTCCTGGGTCCCAGCACCCAGGTAACAAGCCACACATCCTGAGTATGTCTGCAGTATTAACTCTGAGATGGGCAGACACAGACCAATTGCCAGGGCTTCCCACCTAGATGAGAAAACTTCAGGTCTAGGACCCATGATGGAAGTCTGTGCCCCTGACTGACTAACACATAAGGATCACAGGAACCCCCATACACCTCAAGGTCCTGCATCCTGTCTGTAAGTCTCTCTCTCTCTCTCTCTCTCTCTCTCTCTCTCTCTCTCTCTCTCACACACACACACACACACACACACACACACACACACACGGAATTCAGAAGTCAGGGTTTTTTTCTTACCAAACTCTGCCTGAAACTCTGCAGCTTCCTGAGGCTTGGGCTGGCGCCCCGTGTAGAGAAATCTCTGGACACCAAATGGTTTCAGTCGTCGAGCAATGGCCTGACCTGGAGGCAAAGGAACCCATGGCTTGCTCCCACCTTCCAGAGGGCAAGTGCAGGTGACCCGTAGAGGTGGGTCCTTTCTCTGTCTTAGAGGGGCTCAGGCTGCCCCAGTGTGACTAGTCCCCAGCCCTCAGGGATCTAGAGGCTGTGTCACACTCTGTAGGACTGGCTTACACTGGCTTCAAATGGTCCCAGTCAGCTTGATGGCCACTTAATAACCATCTCCAAGAACTGGATGTGGCATCTCTGAAGATAGGGGTTCAAGAGGTCTCCTCACTCCTTCTGAGTCCTCTACTCTGGGAATGAATGCAGTCCTACCTCATTTGACTTTTGGGGGCATTGCCAGCTGCCAACTTGCCCCACAAGACCTACCAGAGTTTTTCAGGTATGCCACGGGTGTGGGCACTTGGGTTCTCAGACTTGAACACACCCCAGGTTATTGAACTCCTCCAAGAAGCTGCAAGGATTGGTGGCTGTCCAGACAGGTCACCATCAGTCCCCACCCCCAGGCTGACTCTGTACAGGCAGGGTGACAGCACCCTAGCTTCCCACCAGGCTAGGGCGGGACGGCACTGAAGGAGAGGGAACCCTCAGCTGCCAACTCTGGAGTGGAAAGTAGCCCGCCTTCCAGAACCGGGCTCCGAGGTTGGTGCAGACTTTCCCACATGGCCAGCCCAGCATCTTATAGCCTTTGTGCTAATTAGTAGAAGAACCCTGGCTCTCAGCAAGCTGCTCCTGCAAGCTCGACGGACCCCTGAGCTTGCCTTTTTAGTCATTTAGCCACACACACAGCCTCTCCAGAGGACACTCTTTGTCCAGGACCTTGGGGTCTCAACCAAAAAGGGAAAGCCGGGAGCGGGCAGTGGGAGCCTCACCTATGCGCCCCAGCCCCACAATGCCAACAGTGCTCTGCGAGAGTCCATAGCCGCACATCCATAAGGGGCTCCAGGAGCTCCAGCCGCCGCTGTGGGGAGAAGGGTGGTGAAGCCAGAACTTGGCAAGAGATGAGGGGCCACCAGGGGCCCACACCCGGAGCACTCCTGGCCTTTGTCTGAAGCTCATCTTTCTGCTTCCAGGTCATAGGACAAGAGTGACTGACAAATGAACAGCTCTTTTGAAGCCAATAGGAACACAGGAAGTGAGGCCCCAGGGGAGCTGGGAAACAGTAGGGCGGAAGGGTGACCTGCCTGAGGCTGCACCACCACGGAGTGCAAAGCAAACATAGACCTGGGGTTTCAGAACAAGTTCTAGAATCACACGACACAAAAGCTGACCTCTAGGGTGCACACTGGGGCCCTGCGTGGGCCAGACTCAGGGCTTCTCACCCAGAACCCTCGTGCCTGATGGGAAAAATGCTTTCTCTGTTGTGCCCACAGTGTTCCCTACATGATGCCCCTGGGCATTATCGAGACAGATCCCTGTTCCTCACATTGAAGAGCCGTCTTGACTCTCAAAGCTAGTCCCCTAGCTTGTCAACTTCAGCATCGGGAGCGTGTGACATTACACTCCGGGATCCACTCCACTGCTCCCAGGTCAGCAGAGTTTGTTCCTCCCTTAGCCTCATCTCTCATGACTTCCCTTCCCGTCCCCTTTAATGCAGCTCTGCTCGAGCTTTAATTATTTTGGCTGAGCCGGTCTCCCTACTCCAGAGACAAAGCCTATCTGGACCGGGCTGCCGCGTGCTCGAGCGCCCCGCCCGCCTCACTGCTGAGCCCACCTGACTTCCCCAGGCGTCCACTTACTTCTTGACTTCCTCTATGGCCTCCGGCAAGCGGCGGCAGGTGGTGAGTAGGAGGGAGACAGCGAGTTCTGCAGTGGCATCTGTCAGGACACCTGGCGTGTAGCCCACCCGGATCCCGCTAGGAAGCAAACATCTGGTTGTAGCATCGACCTCGAGCCCCTTCACCACTGTCTCCCAATGGGTCATCTCCATGATGTTCCGCTGACTGCCAGGAAGCTCAGAACTGTAAATGGCCCCCAATCCCAACACATCCCCCACTGGGGAGTATACGAAAATAGAAGATCGGGGCTCACAGTCTGGAGCGAGTGACTACCTAATCATCCTGAATTTCTTTATTGGAAAGGAAATAATAACACTGGCCTTTTCTTCTTCCAGGATATCCCAGAGATCAGAAAGGATAGCAACCATGACAGGGGTATGGTCACGGGCCACCATGGCTTCTAACTTTCTGGGTTTGAGTGGCTTGTGCACATGTGGATATTTAGCATCGGCCGCCTGGCCCTCTCATGGAGGCACAGAACACCAGGTAGGCAGAGAGCTCCTCTCGCCCGCTCTGCCTCGGCCTCACCCCAGGCTGGCCCAGTCTGGTACTCACCGCGTCTTGATTTCATCCAAAGCCAAGTGGTCAACGCCCACAGACAGGGTGCTGACGACTCTGAGGTTGGCTCCTGTTGTACAAAAAACAAAAAACAAAACAAAACAAAACAAAAAAAAAACACGTGTCTGATCTCATGGAATTCAAAGCCACTCGCTGGGTCGATCCCAGGAATACCTACTTATCATTTCTTAGATGAAGGGAAGAAGCTGCTATCTCTGTCCCTAGTATTAAGAGGACCCATCTCTGCCACCAACAACAGGAGCTCAGGGAGTGTCCCGTCCCAGTTGCAGGACATTCTTCGGGTCTTTTCAGGCCTCTCACTCTCACCCACCAGTGGCCTTGGGTCCCCTTTAGCCACATCAAAGGCCTCTCCCCACGGATACTCCGGAAGTGCTGAGGTGGCTGGGGTGTGACCTCATGGGCTCTCTTCCACTAAAGGTCAAGGCCAGGGTGAAAGTGTTTCTGCACTGAATCTGGTGGCCTTGGGTCTGAAGTGTTCCTTAAACTGCCACAGTACCACTCAGAGGATGACGTTCGCCCTACCCAGGAATGAGGCCTGGGGCCACAGCTCACTCAATGGGCACCTATCAGCGCCAGGCACAGACCATGCTGGGCGCTCTGCCCTGCAGCACACAGGCCCAGAGAGATCTCAGAGTCACAAAGCAAGGTGATGGCACAGCAGAGAGGTTCAGAGCCCATTCCCCACTCCCACTCAGGCAATGCGTGGTCTTTGACCTCTTGGAGCCTCCCGGGAACTTACAAGCCAGACCGGGAACAACACGTGCCAGGTGGAGCTACTGCTGGGGATGCCCTCAGAAGACAACAGACCAGCTCAAAGGCCGGCTGCAGCAAGCTGGTGTGCTCACCCGACAAGACCTCTCCTCCCCCCTCAGAACTTTGCTCAAGCCGGCTCAGGACATACCTGCAGCATCCAGAAGTTTCTTGTCCACACGGTCAGTGAGGCGGCAGAGCAAGCCATGGGCCCCCGCCACGCCTTGCTCCAGATCCTTTCTGGGGATGGGATCATCCGAATTCCACTGCTCCACCTCACAGCTGAAGGAAAGGGAGGCCACTCAAAGGACGCAGGGAGCCTCCTAGGTCCCATAGCGTGCACGGCTGGCAAACATGGCCTTCCTCCCGCTATGGCCTTAGGCTAGCCAGTTAAGGTCATGAGTGGGGAGCCTCAGAACTGCCTGGAGTGTAGTTGGGGAGGGGAGGGTGAAGGGTTGCCAAAGTGGGGAAAGCTGACAAGGGCTGGAAGCTGCCCTGGCCCGGGGAGCACTGGAGTATGCTTCCAGGGCAGCCTGAGGTGTGAGGTGCTCCTCCAAGCCCTTCCATTGAATTCAGAGCAGTCCTGGTGTGCGTACACAGTAGGCACTGGACAGTGGCTGTCGGGTCCCCAGGTCCATTTGTCTCTGCTCCTCAGCGCCAAAAGTACCAACAAAACAAGTCCTTAGGAAAAACGGTACTGTGCTAGAAAAATTTCAAAACAAGTCACATTCTCCAAACCATCAAAATTTAATCCCAGCACTCAAAAGGCAGAGGCAGACCGATCTCTGTAAACTCGAGGGCAACCTGGTCTACAAAACGAATTTCCGGATAGGCAGAGCTGCTGTACGGAGAAATCCCGTCTTGAAAAATAGAAAACAAACAAAAGTTGACTGCTGAGCGGTCTCACCTCCTCCCAGACTGGCATGGCAACGCAAAGCTGTCAAGACAAAGTGACTAGCCTGCGGTGGGACAGGACTGGGCACAGGGGCCAGGTCTGCCACCCGGAGCTGAGTGACCCCAGGGCAAGGTACAAGCCTGTGTTTTCAAGTCGGTGATGCAGAAATTCTACAGCTGACTTCACAGCGTTGGAAGGACTGAAAGTCTGTGTTCACAGCTCCTGGCAAGGCTACCCACTAGACAAGGTTCGATAGGAAGAGAACAAGTCATCAAACGGCCCCATTGAGTATCCACGGAGGCAAACCAGTGACTGTCATGGTCCCTGAACACTCCTGCCTGCCAGCTAACCTCAGAGGGTAAAATACACGGCCTGGACCTTGCCCCATAGGCAAGAGCCTGGAGCCCGGAGCAAGCCGCCACCCGGAGAACCTTCTCTAAAACGGCCCCAAACTCCAAGTCAGCCCCTTGGGGACACAGCTGGCAACTCCTGAGCAAAGCCCCCAAGCGCCAGCGCCACCCTCTCGGGTCTTGGCTTCACTTCGCCTGCCTGCCAGGCACTCAGCTCTTGAGAGGTGTCCCCCAGCCCCGGGACAGCTCCGAAAGCCCCAGCAGCACGTCTGGAGACAGACGATCCACCCTGCGCCGGTGCAGGGCTGTCTGAGGTTGGGTGGACTGAGCTGCAGTGCCAGGGGCTCAGCTGCAGTCCCCGTACCGACGCGGGCGCTTACTCTTTGGCCTGGGCGAGCGCAGCCCTGCCCTCGGCCGGCAACGGGCCAGTGACGAACACCTTCATGAGTCGCGCCGGTTTCATAAGACCCTCAGCAGCAAACACGAGCCAGGCTGGCCTTTCAGACGGCGACGGAAGTGTGGGCGGGACCGGCGTTAGAGGCGGGGCTGGGGCTGGGGGCGGGGCCGAGTCTGGGCCCTCATCCATCTAGTGTAGCTGTGGCTGTAGCTCTGCAGACTTAGTGTCAAGGAAAGAGGCCCTGTGTTTGTGTGGGTTGAGTGTAGAACTTCTTCAAGAGCCTTCTTGGGTGTGTGTGCGCTTTCAAGAGTGACTTGGCCTGGAGACTGTCAAGCATTCCTAGGAGCCTGGAGTGAGGGGTATACTGAAGAGGGACCTGTGTTAGCGACTACGGATGTCTCTCTGACTATGCTGTCGGAATGAGGAAAGGAGAAAGCCCTGATAGCCCTGTGAGACCTGTCTTAGCCAAACTATCCCAGACAGAGGCTCCCGGTTAGACACACGGATTTCTAAGCCGAGCCTGACCTGAATGCTCTCAGGAGGCTGAGAGAGAGTGTGAATCCAGACATTATAGCTTTAATACTTAGGATGAGTTCCTACACGGACTTTACACTTGTGATGATATTTTTAACCCATCACTAGCCACCCAGGCAGGCTGGACACCTGCTGACGGTCTGGAAGCAGTTCCTGAGCAAGGCAGGGGCCAGGTAATGCTGGGCTCTGGGTAGATCCAGGGTTTGCAGGTAGACTGGATTGAGTCTGGATCTTGGCTCTAACCCTTTTGAGCTGTTTGACCTTGAGATGACATCTGAGTCCTAATCTTCATTCCCACCCCTATTTCTTCAGGCACATCATGAGGATAACATTTCCATTGAAGGTCGTTTTCACTACTGAACTGGGTGCTTAGCCTGAGGGTGGCGGAGCTCAAGTTGTAGTGCCCAGCTGCCTGGGGCTAAATGCCCCCTTCACCACCGTGAGCAATTATTAAACTTTGTGTGCCTCAATGTCCTCATCTGTACAATGGGGATTGTAGTTGTACTTGCCTCTTGTTGAGAGATGAAGTGTATACTGTGCTTATAATAGACTTATAATCCAGCATTCAGGAGGTAGAGGCAGGATTGCAAGTTCAAGGCCAGCCCAGACTTCAAAGCAAGTGATGCAGATCCTAAAGGCAGTTTAGGACTAGCTCAGGCCCCAGGCCTGTCCTTCAGCTCTGCAGCCATTTCAGTCCAAGGGCTGCTCAATGACTTGCTCTCTGGTCTGGAAGGGCCCCAAGGGCAACACAGTGGACTCTTCACTGATTTTATGGGGACCCGTGAGGACTCTAGTACATAATACACACAATGTTGACTTTGCCAACTGGGCCATTTGGGGGTATTTATTTATTTATTTATTTGAAGCATGTAGTCCCAGCTGGCCTCTAGCCCACTATATAGCAGAAGATGGCCTTGAACTTGTCGGAATCACATGTACCTAGCATGGCTTCCTGTTCCTATCTGGGTCCATGCCAAGGCTCTACACTACCCTCTCTGTCCTAAGTAATACATTAATGTCTCCCCTACTGACCCTTATGTGTGTTGCTAAGTCTGCAGGGAAAGGAAAGGTCCTGAAATTTGTCAAACATTGACACAAGGAGGTGTTTCTGTGCCCCCAGGCCAGGCCTGCCGGGCTCTGCTCAGCTCTCTTCATGTACCCAGGACAGGCAAGGAAAGTGGCACTGGACACACATGTCAACAGAGGTCATGGGTCCCTCCCTCAAGGCAAACTGTCAGCTGACATTCTGAAAACAGAGCACAAAGCCAGCCAAAGGGCCGACAGCCTGCCCTCCACTTCAGAGGCTAAAGTCAAAGATCATCGGACATCGACAATGTTTATAGAGGCCTTAGTAAGCTCAGGAGACCGTGACAAACGCTTTTCCTGAAAACTCCTTTGGCCATGTTTCCCCAGCCTACAGACCAGAAGCTGAGGACAAGAGTGGGAAAAGCCGGGTTGGAGAGATGGCTCAGTGGTTAAGAGCGCTGACTGCTCTTCCGAAAGTCCCCAGTTCAAATCCCAGCAACCACATGGTGGCTCACAACCATCTGTAAGGAGATCTGACTCCCTCCTATGGAATGTCTGAAGACAGCTACGGTGTACTTACATATAATAAATAAATTTTAAAAAAAAGAGTGGGAGAAGCCACTTAAAGTCACACACAAGCCACTAAGAGACAGACAGCACTTGGACTCAAGCCCCAACCTTGGCTCTATTCCCCACTCTCTGTCACCCAGAAAGTATTGTAGGAGCGAGGTACAGGGCACCAGGGAAGAGTTTTGGCACTGGCTTGAGAGAACTCCCAGAGGGGCAGCATTGTGGTTAGAATCCAGAGGTGGGCACCAGGAGACGATGGGGAATGACAGGCGCCTGGTGTGTGGGCTGGCAGAGGAGGCCAGGAGGGGCTTGTGGCCCTGAAGCTCAGTATGTGGTGGGTTGAAGCTGGGGAGTCCAAGGTCCTGGGTTCAGAAGCAGGAGCCTGCGACACCTGGCCACAGAGAAGATGGACCACCCAGCAACAGGAGTGAGTTCTCAGCCACCAGCAAATGTATCAAATGGCATCAGAAACACTGGACGCATGAGCTTCTCAACCCCATCATCTGAGACTAAGGAGACCCCAAGACTGAAATGTGACCGGCATACTCACTAGCCACTGGTCACTTAGCATGAGCCTCATCCGGGAAACTGTTACAGTGGAAGATTGTCTCTGTCCTTGGACATCAGTTTGGATACAGTGTCTCTTTCTCACGATACCCATGCTGCCTTAAAATGGCATTCAAAAATGGTCTGCCACTGGATTTTCATTTTACATCCTGATTAGCTGAAGTCCCTAAACTTTTTCTGGCATCTATGTCAGCTGTCTGCCTCCAGCTTCAGGCCAGCCAGTATGGCCTCTGCAGCAGCTTCAACCCCTCCCTAGTCACCTGTAACCTGCCTAGATAATTCTGTGTAATGTGTTAATATTAGAAAGACCGGGCCACCCGGTGTGGTGTCAGATGTTTGGAATCTCAACTCAGAAGGCTGAGGCAGAACTGTCATGAGTTTGAGGCTAGCCTGAGCTACAGAGTGAGGTCATGGCCAGTGGGACCCTGCCTCAAGAAAGAAAGAAGGAGCGATTGGAATAAAAGAATTTATGATCACCAGTGGCCAAGTATCCAACAAAATGGGATAATTGGCAACATGGAGTCAATAAAACTGACACAGCTTGTAAATGTGTTGTGAATCTGTAAATTGTGACACTGTAGAAAGACATGGCTCTGTGCTTCTGTTCTAGCATCCTGGAAATGCTCCATTTGGACCATGTCGTGTCTATAGTTCAACATGGGACCTTTCCCAAACGACTAACAAGTTACTCACTCAACAGCAGCAAAGGTTGTATAAACACAAAACGAATGTCTAAGATGCATGTGACCCATGGTGCAGGGGCGTGGAGAAACCGGCATCTCTCCACGGCCAGTCTCTCTCATGCCTGTGGCCTCTTCTCACAGACAGGCATTATTCCTAATTTTCTCTACATTTTTTTTGAAGTGTTTATGCTAGGCAGTGGTGGCATACATATTTAATCCCAGCACTGGGGAGGCAGGGTCAGGCAGATCTCTGTGAGTTCAAGGCTAGCCTGGTCTACAGAGTAAGTTCCAGGATAGCCAGGGCTATGCAGAGAAACCCTGTCTCGAAAATACCACCAGTGCCACCACCAATGAATAGATAGATAGATAGATAGATAGATAGATAGATAGATAGATAGACAGACAGACAGACAGACAGACAGACAGACAGACAGGAAAGAAACAAAACTCCAGTCCCTGGAAGATAAGTTTCCAGTAACCCCGACTCAATGACCCCAACCTCTAGAAATGTACAGCCTTGACCCTCTACTTGCTGTGATATGCCTAACTGCTTTTTTGTTTCTAAAGCCTGCTTGTGCAGACAGTTAAAGACTTTTTGAGGTTGCCTTGTCTACCTAATCGCTGCAGGACAGAGCAGCTCCTGGCTAGTTTGTGCTGATACTCAAGGTCTTCTTGTGGTTTGTCCTTTAAAAACCCCGTCCCTCACACCCTTTCTCACAGCAATCTCAGGTTGGGTTTGGAGACTGTTGTCCTGCTAGCAGTAATCAATACATCTTTTCATTATAATTTGATTGAGTCTATGGTCTTTTCCCAGGGACCAGGAACTCTGAATGGGTGTAAGCTTAGGTAACTGTATCTTCATAAGTCCCTAGAGGCAGAATGGCTGGGTCAAAACTGTGTCCACTGCAGAAAAGGAAGGAAAAGCACAAGCCCTAGAAATTCTGATAGACCCTGCCAAATGCTCTTCATGAAAACTGTTCAATTTAATTTCCTTTTTTTTTTTTTTTGGTTTTTCGAGACAGGGTTTCTCTGTGTAGCCCTGTCTGTCCTGGAACTCACTTTGTAGACCAGGCTGGCCTCGAACTCAGAAATCCTCCTGCCTCTGCCTCCCAAGTGCTGGGATTAAAGGCGTGCGCCACCACCACCCGGCTCAATTTAATTTCCTAACAGCAATGTATAAAAGTACTCATTTCCCAGGGTACTAGTTTTAAATGGTAATGTATTATGATTTTAGTTTTCAGCTCTTTCTTGAGCAAGGATGGGCCCTTTTGTACATTTGAAAGCAAATTCTGGAGCTAGTGAGATGACTCGGGGGTTAAAAGCTCTTGCTGTTCTTGTGGAGGACCCAGGATTAATTCCCAGCACCCACATGGAGGCTCACAAACACATATTAAACTCCAGTTCCAGGGGATCTGATGCCCTCTTGTGGCTAACCATGGTGCACAAACATTCAAATACTTAAAAAAATAAAAATAAATCTTTTCTTCTGTCAAAAGAACCACTTCATTTTCCAGAACCTGTTGATATTCTTGGCTTCTTCAGATGGTCAGGCTGTCTTTCTCTTGGGAATTGGTGGTACACTGAGGAAATTAGACATTTGTATGTAATGGGGTTGCCAATATACAATATGTCTCCCAGTTTGTGATTTTATCACTTTTCCTTGCCTCCCCTCCTTTGGGGGTGGGGGAGGTAGTGGTGATAGGAATGGACTCCAGGTTCCCACACATCTTAGGAAAGTACCCTAGTACAGAACCAGACTCTGACAAGCCTGATTTTATTAATTTGTTTGAAATGGGTTTTGTGTAGTGCTAGTTTCCTCTACCTCCCCCATTCTGGGATCACACGTGTGCCTCACTACACTCTGCCCTTGCAAAGTTTTTCTGTAATGAAGAATGTTATTTCTATCACTCCTAGGCTTTGTCACATAGATTCACTATAATTTATCTATGTTGAAAATAAATGATCTCCCAAACATGGTGCCTTAACGCAACAGCCACCATCTTACCGTGTCTGCTTACAGTTTCTGTGTGTCTGGGTTCAGCCCATCGGTCTTAGGCTGCACACAGCCGCAGGCAGGTTGTGGCTGGGCTGAGGCAGCTGAAGGCTTTCCACACTTGTGTCTGGTTGCTGATGCCAGCCAGCAGCTGAACTATTGTGTCAGCATCTACACAGGACCTCACTATGCCGACTTGGACAGCCCTAGGGTCCAGAGACTGGGTTCTGAGCATGGGCCATATTGAGAGTCTGAAAATAGAAGATTTCCGTTTCTGAGGCTTGAGCCTGAGAACTACCAGGCCAGTGTACAGCATCTGAGCATCTCCAGCTTCAGGACCTCCTCTGATGGAGGGAGGAGGGTCAGAGACCCAGGGCACGTGCTGGTCCTCCTGTGATGGAGGGAGGAGGGTCAGAGACCCAAGGCACGTGCTGGACCTCCTCTGACGGAGGGAGGAGGGTCAGAGACCCAGGGCACGTGCTGGTCCTCCTGTGATGGAGGGAGGAGGGTCAGAGACCCAGGGCACGTGCTGGACCTCCTCTGATTGAGGGAGGAGGGACAGAGACCCAGGGCACATGCTGGACCTCCTGTGATGGAGGGAGGAGGGTCAGAGACCCAGGGCACATGCTGGTCCTCCTCTGATGGAGGGAGGAGGGTCAGAGACCCAGGGCACATGCTGGTCCTCCTCTGATGGAGGGAGGAGGGACAGAGACCCAGGGCACATGCTGGTCCTCCTGTGATGGAGGGAGGAGGGTCAGAGACCCAGGGCACGTGCTGGACCTCCTCTTGATGCCAACACTGCCCGTCCCAAGGCAGACAACACAGCTTTTGTTGTTCCTTTTGTTTTTTCTTTGTGTTTGCTTGTTTTTTCAAGACAGGGTCTCTTTGTGTAGCCTGGCTGTCCTGGAACTCACTCGGTAGACCAGGCTGTACTTGAACTCACAGAGATCCAACTGCCTCTGCCTCCCAAGAGCTGGGACTCTCCTCACCCCTCCAAACTGAGTTTAGTTTTTTAAAAACAAATCTCATGCTTTCTTATTCTGGAACTTTTGCAAGTTACTTTTGTTGTTGTTGTTTTCTGAGACGGCAGTGGCTGTGTAACTCTGGTTGGTGTAGAACGATATGGACCAGGCAGGCCTTGAACTCACAGACTTAACCTCTGCCTCCCCATCAACTTTTATGGTTCTCAGAATTTTGAAAATTTGCTATTTTTTTAAGACAGATAGCAGTGGTTTAACATTTATTATGAAATAATGCTTTTTTTCTGTCTAATTTAAAAACTTGGGGATGGAGATGTAGTTGAATAGGTAGCATTTACAAAGCCCCAGATATAACCCCCAGCATCTTATAGAGCAGGTGTGGTGGTACTTACCTGTAATTTCAGCATGGTGGAGATGGAGCCTGGAGGAAGTTTAATGCCATTTTTAGTGACATAGTGAATCAGGAGCCAGCCTGGGTTACCTGATATCCTGTTTCTAAATAAACACATAATGAAAGTTTACCACCATTAAATACTGAACTCACATCTCCTAGGATCTATTTCTCAACTTTAAGTTGTCTTCTGCAAAGCTCTCAGTTTGTCATAGGTGTTGGTACCACACCAGTAAATTATTGTACATTTTTAGTATATTGAAAATATCAAGATTACTTATTGAGTGATCTGTCCTCTGCAGAGTAAATTCCAAAGTCTGCTTGTGTTCCCTCTGTTTGTCGGACCTGACTTTACTATATTTGCTTAGCCCACTAGCATTTTTAGCCATAAAATACATTTTATTGAAAATAGAGTTTTGATATGTAGCCCAGGCTGATCCAACTGCCTCACCCTCTGACATATTAGAATTATAGGCCTGTACTATCATATCCAGCTTAAAATTCATTTTAATCTCAAGTACAGCATGTCCCTATGGGAAGATATGTTATAAGCTGCGAACACCTTCTCCCTTCACAGCAAAGCCCTTGTTTGCACCCCCGCCTCCCCCCAAAGTCTTCTGTGGAAAGCCATGTTGAATTGAAGGCCCCTTCTCGAGGCCCACAGCCCTCTAAGATGCCCGAGGTTGGGGGTTCCTGTGCCCCACACTGAGCCATGAGCTTTTTGAGTTCAAAAACCTTCTCTTGGTCACCCTCTTTGGAAAGCAACACAGTATCAAACTTGCAGAATGGATTCCGTTTGTCAGTAAGAGAAGGGCAAAGGCTCGGTGCTAAGGAACATCCACCCGGGCCTGGCATTGCCCAGCCAATGTTGAGATTGGACAACGAAGAGAAGTGACGGTTAGAAATCCCTGAGGCAGAGGTTAGGAGTCAGTCTTCCAAGGCCTTGTGTGGTTCCTCCCAAAGTTTTGAAGTCAGAGGCACAGGGCAGATGGCTGTTAGCTGTGGCGGGAGGAGCCATCTTGCAGCCATAGGCTGGACAACAGGGGCATGATAGGTCCACAGGGTCTGAGTGGGGAGGTGGGATTCCAGGGTGGCCTCGGGATGGAAGCCCGCACTCCCCCTCACTTGTGCCCGTGATGGGCGAGCATCTAGAGGCCGTGGGGTGGTTTACTCCAGCACGCCTACCCTATCCCATCACCTTTAAAAGGTGCAGCTTCAGAAACCCTGCTGTCGGCTGTGAGGAAGTGACCCTCTGTGTGGTGGGGAGAGTCTACGGACGGGTGCTGCTGGGGTCTCTACTGCGGGGTGGGGATGGGGGGGTTGCGGGGGGGGCTTCGGTCCTCTAGTCACAAAGAGTGTATTGTGCTGACTGGGCTCTTTCTGGGAGAACAAGTCTGGCCAGCGCCAGGCTCAGCTGCGAGACCCAAGATCCTAGTGGACCCAGGCTCCTGACTGTGGAGGTGAGAGGCAGATGAGAAGTCTGTGATTCTAGCGACGCCAGGACAGGATTTAACGATAACGTGGTGGGGTATGTGTGTATATGTGGGGGTGGGGCGGGGCGTGCAGGGTGCTGCCCTGTGGAAGCGGCCAGCTTTTGTGCCATTGCTGAGGCATCGTGAGAAGTTGGCTGCTGATAGGATTGGGGCCACAGACTGGCTGGGTGACATCTGGCAAAGCCCTTCTGTCTAACTGGGGGAAATCACTGGGATCTCTTCGCAGGCGGTAGGTGCTAAGCCCTGGACCAAGTCTTCAGGCTGCTCAGGAGCCGGTGGCTCCGTGGGATTATCTTACACCGCACCCTGCTGGCCAGGGGACGAAATACATCCATGGCATGTCCCTAGCCTTGTTGGACTCTGCCGCCTCCTGGTGTTCACCCTCACTTTGTGACACATGCCCCTGTAACTTCTCCCCTGCAGGCAGGCCCTGGGTCTCTCTGACTTTTGTTGGAGGTGTGGAGGGATTTGAACCCTGATCCTGCTTGGTCCTTGGCAATTTTTCCTGATCACCTAGTTTCGGTTAGATCCTCGGACTCGTCTTCACCCTCCACTTCTGGGATCTGGAGATTTGCAGGCTTATACCAACCGGAAAGCCCTCCCAGCCCTCCAGCAGCTGCCCCAGTGTCCTGTGTCACTCCGTTCCCCACTGGCTTCAGCTCTGTCCAGACTTTTGTTCCATTGCAAGACTTCAAAGCTGTCCCTGTCACCTGGCTTTCTCCCTGCACGTGCCCAGCACACACTCAGGCACAGAGTAGCCGAGCTGAGGCCTTTTGCCTAGAGACACCTGGAGACCAGGCACCCATGGGCTCCACTCAGAGTAGGGTCTGCTTTCCTAGCCAGGGGAGGGGCTGCAGGAGGAGACGAATCAAAGACGCATTTCAATACTAGGCTTGTACAGGTAGGGACCTATAAATTCATTAAGAAGTCAAATCTCAGATTTAGAATTATGTACTTCCCAACTGTTTATTCAATACATGGTTAACAACAGGATACATTATCCTAACGTATCCTACTGTGCCGTTTGAGTTAATTAACATTTACTACCTGTATGAATGTTAGTCATGCATACTGTGGAGGTTTGAATGAGAGTGGCCCCATAGCCGCGAATATTTGAGTGCTAGGTCCCCAGCTGATGAACTGTTTGGGAAGGATTAGGAGGTGTGGCCTTGTTGGAGGAGGTGTGTCATTGGGTGTGGGCTTTGAGGTTTCAGCATCCCATGCCAGCGCACAGCCCAATCTCCCCCTCTCCCTCCTATCCTCTCTCTACCTGCTTCCATGCGCCCCACCATGATGATAATGGATTGACCCTCAGAAAGTATAAGCAAGCCCCCATTTAAATGTTTCCTCTTACAAATTGTCCTGGTCATGGTGTCTCTTCTTAGCATTAGAACAGTAACCAAGACAGACAGCTGGTTGTTGGTTCAACAAATGGTTAACAAAATTAACATTATCCCAACATGCCGCTACAGTTAACATTAACCACCTGCATGAATATCCCTTATATACACGTTAGCAGAAAGAGCCCATTTCTTCTAGGTACCACCCACATCACATTCTGTGATCAAAACTAGCTTTAAGTGAAGTAGAACTTAAGATGAGTTTTTGTTGTTATGGTAGTGGTGGCTTTTATTTTTTTAAGAAAGGGTCTCACGTAACCTAGACAGGTCTCAAACTTACTATGCAAACAAAGATGGCCTTGAACTCCTTATCCCCCGCCTCTGCCCACCAAATACTTGAATTACAGGCCTGTACAACTGTATCTGGCTTGTTTTTTTTTTTATATGTTTTATTTTTGAGGCAGGTTCTATTTTTCCTGGCCCAGGCTGGCCTCAAAAATCTTGATTTTTTTTCCTACATCACCCTCATGGGAACTGAGGTCATAGGTAGGGACTACCAGGCACAGCAAGATTTAAGATTCTCTCATAAATGTTTCATCATCATCACCACCACCACCACCACCATCATTTTGAGTCAGGGTTTTACTATGTTGAGTTGTCTAAATGGGAACTCAGAGTATGAATCAGGCTGGTCTTGAACTCGTGGTGATCCTCCGGCTTTTACCTCCGGAGTGCTGGGATTATAGGCTGTGACCATCACTACAAATCTTGGAGCCACTAACCTTTCAACAATGCTCTCTCCAGACACAGAAAAGACAGAGAGCAATTTGAGCCCAAGGCTGACCGCAGAACTCAGAGTTCCTAGTGGGCTGGGCTTTGGACAGGACACTCCTTTTCTTAGGACCTTGCTTCTTCATGAACCATGTAGCAGATGTAGCACAGACGAGCCCACCTCCTCTTCAAAGGGTTGGATTATAAATGTTTCCAGCTTTCGGGCCACATGATCTCTGTTGTAACTTCTCAGCGCCGTGGTTACAGCACACAGGATACTTCAGCCAAAGCAGATGAGTCCCAATAAAACTTTATTTGTGGCTGCTGAAATGTCAGCATCATCTCTTTCTCATGTATCACAAACTGTTCGTTAGATATTTTTTTTTTCTGAGCATGATCCATTTTTACTATGGTAACCTACAGGTGACCAGAGTTAGTCCACAGAAGTCATGTATCCCCAGTGCGCTAGAGTACCTCTCCGACTTCAGCATGTGCAGGACGGGGATCTTGTTAAAAGGCAGATTCTGATTCGGCGCATTTGAGGACCGGGAAATCTGCTTTTCCTATGAGCTCCACGCTGTTGTGGCTCCAGCTACATTCTGAGTGGTAAGGAGAGGGTCAATCATCAGCTTAGCCAGTCTCTGGAAGGGTGGATTTTATAATCAGTCCCGTCCCGCAGCGAAATTCCAGTCAGGCAACATGGACACGCCGGGCGCCTGCTTCATCTACTTTTTTACCTTTTTTTTGTGGCTCCCTCCGGTTTGTCTCCGCCAACTACAACACAAGCTCCTTGAGAGCAGGGGCCTCACTGCACTGTTGACTGGTCCTTCCCGACAGCCTTGTACCATGCCTCAGACCTGCAAACTTCTGCTAACATTACTGATGGAGTTGAGGATGTCATCGTTCTATCGCCACCTAGTGGACACTTTTCCAAACTGCGGGGTTGGGGAGGAAGATGGACGCGATTGACCAGGCTGGCGTGGTTGCTATAAACCTTCTTATCTGTACTCTGCTTTCTTGGTACAAGTTCCTGGGAGCATAGAGTTCTTGGAAGAGCAGGAGCAGGGACAGGTGCCAAGAAGAAAGAGGATCAGGGACAGCCGAGGTGGTCTGGAAGGAGTTAGAAAATGACAAACAGGAGGAGAGGTCCCCGGAAAGGGTTCCAGGCCGGTCACTTCGAATGCATGATGAGGTCATTTAACCCCACAAAGACCAGTGAAGCCCATGGTGGGACTCCCGTTTTACACACGTGGAAACTGAGGCAAGGACAAATGAAGTGGCTTGTTCTGGGCCTCAGACCCTCTCTGGAGTGGATCTGAACGAAGGCCATCTTTGCAGGTGAATCAGGGTATGTGCTTAGGTTTGTGTCTGGGGACTGTGGTTTATTGGTGGGTACCAAGCACGTGCGAGAAACCCTTAATGCAGGCCTGGGCGCAGAAGCCCAGGGTTGGGGGCTGGGCACAGAGCGCCTGCCTTTAAGAGGTCAGAGTGACTTTTGCCCTGCCCAGAGTCTGGGTGATTGGCTTGAATTTCAGTCTCAAGCAAAAGGCCTGGGTCCTGACCACAGAGGGTAACAGAGAGTGTTGTTGGAACCCAGAAGTGTGCCCAGACCTCTGAGAATCACGTTTGGGTTTCAGTTCTCAGTGAGGCTTGTCCCTAGGGGCAGCATGTGTGTATAGAATGCAGGTGGGGTGGGGGCTGGGCCTTCCCAAGAGAGGAGGAAGCCAGCAGGTCCTGCCTCCGGGCTGTCTGATGTTCTCATGAGAACAAGAAAAGAGGTGTGGGGTACCCAGCTCCCCCAGTCCAGCCATAGAACTATGTAGCCCCCAACTGCTAACTTGTACAACCTCGTATCCCACAGTGGAAGTCAACTGCCTTGTTCTTCTGGGGAGCAGAGGGCTCCAGCCTGAGCGATTTAGATGAGGGAGCCATGCTCTCGCAGACAGAGCTGGAGCCCCGGGACTATAATACTCACCCCCTGAAAGCTGGTGCTTGGTTAGGGGTCTCACTTTTTGTTTGTTGGTAGTGCCAGGGTTGAACCAGGAGCCTCTTGCAACCTAGGGAAGCACTAACCACTGAGCTTCACCCCAACTACTCTTTGCTTCCTGTTTTGAGATAGTCTGGCTCAGTTGCCCAGGCTAGCCCTTGAACTTGTAACTCTCTTGCTCCTGCCTCCAGAGTAGCTGGGCTTACAGGCATATGCCAATCAGCCAGGAGTGGAATCCCATTATTGAGGTGTGAAAACTGAGGCTCAGAGGTCCAAGAACGGAGGCTTCCTTGGCCACCAGCATCTCAAGATGGCTTCATACTAGTAAAGGCAGCCTGGAAATCGGAGACACATTCCGATGCCACACAGAAGTCCCGTTCCACCTTTGCACTCCACGGCGCTGCAGAAGCGGCTTTCCCAGCGTAGAAACCACAGCAGGAAGACCACACACCTGTCCTGTCCTCAGATTTGCCTCTCTTCTTAATTTAGACCAGGTGTCTAAACAAAGAGTCACCAGAGTCGTGCAGGTCTCATCCAACCCTGCCTGCACCTCGGGATGCCATGCTCAGGCCTCGGCTTTTCTCCCCGCTCCCGCGCTGGCCCCTGCGCTGCTCCAGACTCTCCTCCACAGCGCTCTAGTGTTTCGTTTTATGTTAGGAGAACTCCAAATAAAATCTGGAAGATCTCATTTCCACTATCATCTGGGGAACCCAAGGCTCTGGGGAGACTCTTGAAGCTGGGGATTCACCAAAAAAGTCCTCTTGGTTCCACCTGTCCGCACACCCAGAGGCCCTCTCGCCCCCCCTACCCCAGGTCCCCTGTTAATCCTCTGGTCCAAGCCACTGTTACCTGTTACCGCTGTAGCTGCCTCTGCCTGTCTCTCTGCTTCTGCTCTGGCTGTAGGCAGCAACTGACCCTGGAGAGACCCAGTTTTCATTTAGGGCAAACACTTCCTCCAGGAAGCCCTGGAGGCTCTTCCAAGCCTCCAGTGAATGTGGTCCCGCCTTCTTTAACCTGAGACTTTCTTTCTTGCGGTAAGTGTTAGGCCACTGATATCCCAGTGGGCCCCTGAGTCTCGGCCAGAGAGCACTGATTAAGCTCAGCTTCGTGGGGCTCACAACCACCCCAAGGTAGTTATTGTCACCCCATTTTACAGATGAGCAACTGTGGTTAGAGGCTCCCCTCGAACCCCATGGGGAAAAGAAAACCTAACCGGTTGGGCTGAGCCCCGGAATACGCAGCTGCAGCCTGTGTGCCCATCCCCAGCCCGCGAGAGCTGGCCCACAGACCAACCGACCCACAGACCGCAAGCATGCGCCTCCCCACAAAACGCCGACAACAGGCGGCCCGCCGTGGCCTGGCCTTTGCTCCGCTGGGACTAAGGGTGCTGTCTTGAAGCTGTCCTGTGGAGAAAGGGAAGGCAGGGACTTTAGCTGCGTCCTCCATGCCCAGCCCTGTCTTTGTTGTTCTTCAGCAGTTATAGGCCATATGGCCCCATTATGGTGTGTGCCTCAGTTTCTTTGTCTGTAATGTGGGGTACCTGCCTGAAAGGGTCAAAGGTGAAGGAGAATAATTATAAGAAAGTGTTTGGCACAGCCTGACAAAAAGTAAATGTTCTCTCTCTCTCTCTCTCTCTCTCTCTCTCTGTGTGTGTGTGTGTGTGTGTGTGTGTGTGTGTGTGTGTGTGTGTGCGCGCGCGCGCGCGCGCTTGCTTGCGCAGCCCCGGACACCTACAATCCGAGAACTCAGGTGGCTGGGGGCGGAGGATCATGAGTTTGAGGCCAGCTTGGGTTCCTATACTGAAGCCTGGGCTTCTTAATGAGTTCTCACCAAAACCAAAAGAAACCACAATAAAATCCCAAGAACAATAAGTCTCTGGCAAATGCAAACACGCGAAGATGTCAAAGGCAGTGTGCTTTACAGTTGAGGACACACCAGGCAGTGGGAAGACGCTGTAGTAAGTCTGCTTGAATCTTCCACAGTTCTTCTGCGGATTAGAAGCATAATCCCTTTTGTGTTTTATAAAAAGGAAAGAGTCAGGATATTTGGTAGAAGGCATGGTGGGGTGGAAGGGAGCGCCTCTGCAGGCCCAAGCTGAGGCATCCCTTCCCTTCCCCCTGAGCGACCGGCCATATTTAGGACACGGGAAGGGGAGTTAGAGAGGGAGTAGAAAGAGAGAAAGGCACAGAGAGAGAGAGAGAGAGAGAGAGAGAGAGAGAGAGAGAGAGAGAGAGAGAGAGAGAGAGAGAGGAGAGAGAAGAAGGAGGAAGGGGAGGAGAGAGAGGAGGAAGAGGGAGAGAAGAGGAGAGAGAAGAGGGGAGAGAGAAGAGGAGAGGTCGGCCAGGAACATGAGGAGAGGGGGTAGGGGAGGGAAAGAGGGAGAAGGGACAAGGAGAGAAGGAGCAGAGCCAGGCATTACCTGGCTGTTGCCAGGTAACTGTGGGGCGGAGCCTAGAAGGACCGCTAACAACCCCGATTCTCTGAGACTGGTGAGGTTTACTTGAACAGGTCACATCAGGACGGCAGTGGCAGAGAGTCTTTTCTCTGCTTGGCTCTCTAGCAGTCATTCGACAGGGAGCGTAAAGGTCGATATTTACTCACTCTCCCCTATTCATGGTGGAGAGTTGGGGTGAGCACTAAGCAAGGCGAAACAGGCTGCAGAGGCTCCCTTGGGCTCTGGCTCTGGACAGACGGGGTTGGTGGGTCTTCTAAAGTGGAACCACCCCACCCCCACCCCACCCCGGGCAGTCTGTGAGGAGCAGAGCCTTGGGCAGGAGTCCCAGGGCAAGTCCCCTGGTGTGTCCTGGCTGTGCGACAGACAGACTGCCCTGGCCTACCCTCTCCACCTCACCCTCTGGGATGTCCCTCCTCAGACCCCCAGGGAGACACGGAAGTACCCAAGCCCAGGCTGCTCTGACTCTGGGAAAGGCCCTCCGCATCCTTGACCCACGAGGCCCTTTGGGAAAACCCTGGAAACCTGGCACCTGGTGCAGGTGTGGGCTGGTGCCTTTTTTTTTAAAGTTCCTTTTTAGTTGTAATATGGAAATTTTCTACTATGCAAACTTGGCTGAAAATATAACAAGCAAAACTGTTCCTATTGCCTTAGCTTGGGAAATAAAACTATTCAGGGCAGGGCCTCCAGGTGTGCTTACCTCAGCTTTCACCAGGGCTCCCCAAATCCAACTTCGGTGTCTATCCACTGACCCCACACAGTCCTCCTTTTGCTACTGTCCACTGAAAGCCGCCTTTAGAATTACCTCTGTGTGTGTGCATCTATGTGTGTCTGCATATGTATCTCTCCCTGTGTGTATGTGCATGATGTGTGTGTGTGGAGGGACATGTACCACGGCATGTGTGTGGAAGTTAGGGAACAACTTTGTGGGGTAGGGTCTCTCTACCAGGGGTCAAATTCAGGTCACCGAGTTGTGTGGTGTCCCAGTTTTCTTGCTGTCATAAACAACAACAACAAAACACTGACCAAAAGCGACTTGGGGAGGAAAGGGTTTATTTGGCTCCAGCTCATCGTCTCCCCCCCCCCATGGAGGGAAATCAAGGCAGGAACTGAAGCAGAGGCCAAGGAGTTACACTGCCTGCTTCCCTTGCTTCCAGACTCCCATTCAGCTTTCTTCCCTCCCTCCCTCCCTCCCTCCCTTCCTTCTGACTTTGTCATCCCATTGTATGACTGTTTCAGTTGAATGCTTGTCTGTGCACCCGGTGCCCAAGGAGGTCAGAGAGGGCCTTGGATCCCCTAGAACTGGAGTTACTGGTGGTCATGAGCCACCATGTGGGTGCTGGGAACCGAACCTGGGTCCTCTGTAAGAGCAACAGTGCTCTCAGCCACTTATCCATCTCTCCAGTCCTCTCATCTACCTCTTTAATATACACCCCAGGCCCACCTGCCCAGAGATGGTACAATCGCTACCCCATGGTGGGTTGAACCCTTGTACATTAATTAGCGGTCAAGAAAACACCCCTAGATATGTCCTAGGGCAATTCAATGGTGGCGACTCCTCAGCTGAAGCTCCCTCTTCCCAAATGTTGCCAAACTGACATCCAAATTAGCCTCCACATGTGGCAGGCACCTGTACTGCTGTGAGAACCCTGCCAGAAACAGCAGGCCAGCTCCCCACAACCAAGGATGGGGGCTCACAGCCGGACTGGAACTTTCCATTCCATCCTGGACTGCCTGGGGGAGGACAGATAAGGAAATGGCCTAAACAGAGAACCACCCTGCCTAGGGTGAGGCCAGCGAGGGAAGTGACTTGACAAAAAACAAAACAACAGCAACAACAAAAAAGACAAAAGAAAACCCCCAAAATAAATAACAACAACAAAGAAAGCAATGCCAGGAAATACCACAAATATCACAAGGTGGGCAGGACAGGGCCAAATGGCAGAGACAACCTCCCCATTCAAGTTGATCAATAATTTTATTTTATTTTATTTTTTGATCAATAATTTTAAATGTTGCTCAGGGTAACCAATCACAGTCGTCCAACTCAGGCGACTGCTGAACTCCCCGCCAAAATGTGTATAAAAAGTGTATGCTTTGTGAGCTCGCGGTCTCCTCTTGCCTGCGTGCTGGGGGACCCCAACGTACGTTGGAACAATAAACCTCTTTCGGACTGCAGCGATGATTCCGGTCTCTGTGGTCTTACTGAGTGGGGGTCTTCCGACGGACTCTTACACTGCCAAGCCACCTCACCAGCTGGAATGCTGTGGTTTTAGGTAGAAGGTCGCCCCTTCCATACCCGGATTATTTACTCATTCATCTAAGTGTCTTTGGATGAGGGTACCACCTTTAGCAGTTACACTTGGGATTATTTGTCTCTCTTCTTCCATTCCAACAGCATCACCCTAGGCAAATGTCTTCTTGTGTATATGCCAGCAAATTCCCAAAGCTGACGTCAGAGTGTGTTCAGCCAGACTTAGCCAGAGAAGGTACCAACAGATTCTCTGAAGTCATTGTAACAGTGACTCCCGGAGGACCTGGGCGGTCCAGTCCCCTCCCCCACATTCATTGCTGTCAGATTTTTAAAAATGCTTGCTAATCCATCCCATAGGATACTAGACAATTATTTAAATTTAAATCGCAGGTTGACCTTTGCCTATTGGTCTTATGTCCAGGAATCTTCTTCACCAGATAACTGGTGTGTAGCACAGAGTGTCCACATGTGTACGGATGCAGCAGACAAACCGTTTCCTGCCACTCTCCATTTCCAGAAGCTGCAGCTAGGTCTTCCCCAACCCGCCCACTCCCAGTTAAGAGACTTCCCAGACCCCAGGGAGACACTGCCCCGCTTGAGTGCAGCGCCTCCCCTGGAAGATAAAGTTGAAGACGTTTCCCAGAATGAGGAGATACAGCAGAGGTTCAAAGAGTAAAACTAGTGAAGCAAGGCAAGCTGACCCGGGGCTCTGACTTCTGAGTAACAGGAATTCCAGGAAAGCAGAAGGAAGAAAGTAATTAATTTTTTTCATGTTTCTTAGAATTGAAACACGTTAATACTGAGACCGATGAAAGAAATAGACTCACACAAAGAGATTCCGGGGCACTGGGGACATAGACAATGTCCTCCAAGTGTGCAGAGAAAATGGTGATTCACAGAATAATGGATGAAAATGGATAATTTCATTGCACCAGTGGAACCAGGGTACAAGGGAGAAATGTGTTCAAGGTCTAAAAGAAAGAGGTTTGGTTAAATTTGTGGCAAAGATTAGATCAGGCCAGTGATAAATGCAAGTCGGTTAAGTCCTGGGAAAACAACGTTATGCCAGAGGAGAAAGCCATGGTCTCCTGAAAACTCATTTGACAAAAGATTTAGTGGAGATCAGTTTCAAACTCAGAAACTGTAAAAGCAGAAGCCATTTGTTGGGGATCTAGGAAGGGCAATTAGTGTATTTCGGGTTTAGGCAGGGCTGGCTAAGAGCAGAAGCAGCTCAGGTCAGTGGCAGAGAACCCAGGTTGGCAACAGATACAGGAAATCCAAGTCACATCAGAAGGAAGGCAGTGGTGCAAAGGTTATCCCGAGCCTGATGTCTGCCCTGGGCTGGGTCGGCAGGTGCTGCAGAGTCTGAGCCCACAGCGGGCCCCTGCCAAGTCCTGCCAGGAGGATAACGGTCTCCATTGTCCAGTCTTCGCAAACTCCATCATTGATTCTCATGTCTCTACCCATTTGAGGGTTTAAACGGTCTCTTAGGGCTGTTTTTGTTTGTGTGTGTGGTTTTGTTTTGTTTTTCTAAGACAAGGAAGGTCTCACTGTGTAGCTAGTCTGGCCTTGAACTCACGCCCTCCCGCCTCTCAGCTTCTGTGATCTCCCTCATTTCTTTGTCTACTGCTTAGCTTTGCAAAGTTAATATACTTCAAGGCCCCTAGCTCTTCTTTTACGAGTTTACTGTTGCTGTCTCCTGCCCATATCTGTCATGGTGGCTTCTCTCTCACTCCGGGGTAGTAAAATCTCCTTTAAATAGCAGAGTCCACTCATCCTTCACCTTTTGCACACCCGACCGACAAATGCTGTTCATAGGGGCCTTCTCCTTTCAATGTCCTTTTTTAGAATAAAGGGGTTTTCATTCTTTTTCAAAGTACTATTTATTTAGTATATACAAGTACACTGTACTGTACTTGTATATACTAAATACAGTGTACTTGTACAGTACACTGTAGCTGTCTTCAGACACACCCAAAGAAGGCGTCAGATCCCATTACAGATGGTTGTGAGCCACCATGTGGTTGCTGGGATTTGAACTCAGGACCTCTGGAAGAGTAGCCAGTGCTCTTAACCACTGAGCCACCCCCCACCCCCCAGCCCCCAGGTTTTCATTCTTATGTAGCTCAGTCTCTCTTCTGTGCATGTTTTGCCTCTGAGTTCTTACCCGTGAGTTTGCATGGGCACCTTCCTATGGTGTTACCCAACTGCACTTCCCATTCCCCATCTCTGAGGTTCCACAGCACTGAGGGCCGCGGCCGTTGCCTACCTACCACTTATCATGATGGGCAGAAAGTGTCAGCCACTCAAAGAAAGAAAAAAATCCAGAGGTCATAGTAGGCAGGGCACATAGAAATTGTGCTCTTATCTGTTTTGTTTGGTCTGGTTTTTCCCGTCCAGGGTCAGATGTCATTTTCAGTTTACCTTGTTAGAGGGGCCATGTGCTTGACTTGGCCATGGTGTATGTGTAATAGCGCACACATAGGTCAGTCCTTCATAGGCCCTTGGATTCCCTGTGAGATCTTCTCTGTCCTCCTGTTCAATGTGGAGGAGCTGCTGGGCATGCACTAGATGCTGGCAGGGACAGAAGACAGACTTCTGGCACTTCCTCCTGGAGTGGCATCCCCATTGCTCTGAGTGTGAATAAGTACTGCACGTTTATTGTGGCCCCTTCCGGAGACGTCGGGGGACGTTTGTCATGGCATCCAACAAAGCCTGTGAACTCGCTGCATCCTGCAGACTGGAAACCAGCATTGTTTGGTTGGTAAGTTGTCAGCCCTCAATTTCATAGCTGCACCTTTCCCTTGGGTTCTTTCTATAAGTCGGATCTTGGTATTGGAGCTATGTGAAATCTGTAGAATTAATTGGGAAAACTTGAGCTGTTGGCTAAGCCCTCGGAAAGGTTAATGGCACTGGGCTAGCTGACAAAGCCCTTCTTCTGTGGCTCATCACAGCAGGCGCTTTAATGAGCACCACTTTCTTTTCCAAATTTTTTTTTGTTATAGACAGAAGTGCATTTCCGCTGAATTCATAGGTGAAGCATTAGCAGCTCAGGAGACTGTGTGTGGGGATAGGGGCTTCAAGGAGGTCCTTCAGGTAAACTGAGTCATGAGGGTGAGGCTAATGTGCAGTGGCGTCCTCACGAGGAGAGCTACGCTAGGGGCTTGGGGTGTGGCTCAGTGGTAGAGCGCCTGCCTAGCATGTGCAGGCTCTGTGTTCTGTTAGGTGGGGAAGGGGGAAAGAAAATGAGAGACAGAGATGGAAATGGAGACAGAGGGGAGGGAGAGGAGGAGGGGGAGGGGAGGGAGGGAGGAAGAGGAGGGGGTTCACAGGAAGAAGACTATGGACACTGGCTATCTGCAAGTCAAGGATAGAGCCTTCTGGAGACACCAGCCCTACTGACACCTTGAACTTTGGCTTCTAGTCTCTAAAGCTGTAATAAAATAATTTTCTGTTGCTTACAATGTCTTGACTGTGGTGTTTTGTTATAATATCTCCAGAAGAATAATATAGTTCTATTTTTCTTTAGTGATAAAATATAAACAATAAAAAAAAGAAATCTACTCATAGCTTCGTTTCCTAGGAACAACCATTGAAGAGGTTTTCACCAGAACTGGCGGCACGCACCTTCAATCCCAGCACCCAGGAGGCAGAGGCTCTGAGTTCCAGGCCAGCCACAGTCACACAGTGAGACCCGTGGGAAACAGGCAAGGCATGAAAGTGTTGTTGCAGATGTTTCCAAATATGGGTCGTTCTCTGTGTTTACTATTTGAAATCTGCTTAATATCATATTTTCCATGTGTTCCATTTGCATCTGCTTATTTTTCAGATCCTCAAAGTATTAAATGTTCATCATAAAATATCCAAATATAATACAGAGAGCAAAAGCCTTTACATTTCTTCTATGCTGACTAGGTCCATCTACTAAAATTCTTTTTGTTGTGTTGTTTTGGGTTTTTGTTTGCTTGATTTTTTTGTTTGTTTGTTTGTGTTTTGAGGCAGATCTTTCTACCATATAGTTCTGGCTGTCCTAGAACTTCCTGTGTAGACCAGGCTGTCCTCAAACTCACTGAGATCCACCTGCCTCTGCCTCCCAAGTGCTAGAATTAACTACCTGTGCCACTACATCTGGCTTCTATGAACAGTCTCCTTTGTTACAACTGTGTGTGGAGACGTGTACCCTGCACACACATGGAGGTAGACCTCAGTTTGTCAGAAGTACCATTACTTGCAGAACCATCTCCACAGTTGCACTCAATCTTGTAAGTAGTCTTTCTTCCTCTTCTTCTTCTTCTTTCTTCTTCTTCTTCTTCTTCTTCTTCTTCTTCTTCTTCTTCTTCTTCTTCTTCTTCTTCTTCTTTAAAAAAAAACAGGGCTGGGGGCGGGGCGCTGCCAGAGCCTTACACATACAGAGGCAGATGCTAGCAGTCAACCATTGGACTGGGCGTGGGGTCCCCAATGGAGGAGTTGGAGGGCAGTCCGTAGGAGTTAAAGGGGTTTACAGGCCCAAAGATGTCGACCACCCAGAGACTAAACCATCAACCAAGGGGTACACATGGTTCCAGCCAAAAATGTGATAGAAGAATGCCATGTCAGGCATCAGTGGGAGGAATGGTCCTTGGTCCAGTAAAGGCTCAATAGATGCCCCAACAAAGGGAAATCGAAGTGGGGGGAGGGGGTCGGGGGTCGGGTGGAGGGTCATATACTTGGAGGTAGGGGGTGGGAGGAGGGGTTGGGGGCTTTTGGGGAAGGGGGAAACCGGGAAAGGTTTTAGCATTTGAAATGTAAATAGAAAAAAATTAAAAATAAATCCAAAAACAAACAAATGAAAAACAAACAAACAAACCAACCAGAGTTTCTCTGTGTAGCCCTGGCTGTCCTGGAACTCACCCTGTAGACCAGGCTGGCTTCGAACTCGGGAATCCCCGCCTCTGCTTCCTGAGTGCTGGGACTGAAGATATGTGCCACCACAAAATGGAGGACTCCCTTTCTCAGCGGAGCTGCCTTTCTCTGCTGAGCCTTACTTGGAGAGTGTCTCTGTCACAGACGCCGGATCTGAAGAATCACCCTATGATCCAGCACACAAGTCCCGCTCGCCCCAGCTTCCCACCCGTATGATAACTAGGTGCTGTGCATGACCAATCAGCCCTTTCCATCCGTAACTAAGAGCTTCATGGACCCTGCCTCAGTATGGAGAGTACAGCACAGGAGAGCCGTCTCACCAGAAGTCCTCATGGCTGTCTGAACCCTGCTCAATGCTTCTGCTCCTTCGGGCGATGACACCCCCCTCCCCGCCCAGGAGAAGGGAGACCCACAGTGGAAGGCCCGTTATTTAACCTGTCTGAGCATGAATATTCTCATCTGTAAAATGGGATCGCGACTGTGCCTACCTCTAGAGTTGAGGTGAGATGTAAATGCAAGCTTCTCTTCGCTCTTACTGACACAGTAAGGAGCCCAGAGAGACTTACCGGAGAGTGACCAGCATGTCACTTCCGGTTGCTTTTCCAGTCTTTGAGAAATCTGCCCAAGGCCAGGTTGGCCCAGGAAATCCCTGATGGAAGGCTGCTCTCTCCCACTCTCTTCTGATGCCTGTCTTGGGCTCTAGACCAAGGACTGGATGCCGTGATGGCAGCTGATTTAAAAGTCTGTTTTCTCCACAGTTGAGAACCTAGCTCTGGTGGCAGAAGCGCGGGGGTTTGATCTTGGCCACCACGCAAACCGGGCGTTTTGTGGGCGTTTTGGGTGATGGCCCACGGCTCAATCCCAGTTCAAGGTCATCCTTGGCTACTTAGGGAGTCTGAAGCATTGAGCAGGGTTCCGACAGCATGACAGCCCGAGAGTATGACGGAAGGACTTCTGGAGAGACAGTTTTAGAGAGATGACTCAGCAGTTCAGAGCATCGGCTGCTCTCACAGAGGACCCAGGTTCAGATCCCAGCACCCACATAGCTTCTCACAAACACCTGTAACTTCAGTTCCAGAGGATCTGATGCCTCTCCTGGCCTCCTTGGGCACCAGGCATGTACATGGTGCACAGACAGAATGCAGGTAAAACACTTGCACACATAAAATAAAAATAAGTCTTAGCCAGGTCAAGATGGTTCACACTATTAATCCCAGCACTTGGGAGGCAAAGGCAGGTGGATTTCTACAAGTGAGTTCTAGGTCCACCTGGTTATATGGGGAGTTCCAGGACAGCCAGGCTGCATAGTGAGATCCTGTCTCAACAAAAAGATCTCTAAAAATATTGAATATAGAATTGTGTTATGATTCATAATTTCTGGGAATTCACTCACATAGAGGCAAAGTTTCCAAGAAATGTTTCAGTTCAAAACACTATATCATAATAGAGTATAGAAATAAGCTAAGTGCCCGTTAGCATAAGCATAGAGAAACAAAATGTATCTACACACAAAGGAATACTATTTAGTCTTTAAAAGGAGGGACATTCTGGAAGGTTCTGCAACATAGGCTGACTCTGAGGACAAACTCTACTAATGAGATAAGCAAGCCACAAAAAGACAAATACAAACCCCACTTCTGTGGGGTCCCAGGAGTAGTGGGTTCACAAGCAGGGAAGGTGGACAGACAGTCGCTGGAGGAAAATGGGAAGGCGTTAACTCCGTGAGGTGGGAGGTGGCCATACTAACCTAACCCGGAAATGCATTCCGTGCCGCAGCCAGGACCCTCGAAAACAGTCTCGTGGTAAGGGTTTGTTCATTCTTTCCCCAACAACTAAGAAAAAAAAAATCGCTTCTTGGGCTTTCTCATTGCCCAGACTGGGGAGTTATAAGCACCACACCTGGATCATGGGCACAGAGAGGGCAGAGAGGGCACAATGCTACTCTTGCCACCCTGCCAGCACCCTGCCTACTGTCTGCTTTCCAGACCTCCGGTGTTTCCAAGGATGTGAAAGACCATCCACCGCTCCTTCCCAGCACAGAGGAGCCCAGATGGGGATGAGAGTGGAAACAGGTACTTTTTAAAAAGTAGAGAATTAAAAATTCAATCGAAAATCACACTCAGTATTCCAAGATTAAAAACACTCTTTAGAAACCGGCTTATTAGAGGACATGCTTCCTGCGTCGCGCGGGCGGGCGGGAGGGGGCCAGGTCAGCAGGGCTCTTGGTAGGGGGCAAGCAGGTGAAATGATTATAAAATATGTCAAATAAATGGTCCTTTTTCTCTTGCCAGGAGATAAGGAAAGGTAATTTGGTCTGTCAGTTGTGCACACAGAAGACGTCATGGTCAACTGCATTAATACTGAATACTTTGTCCAGAGTCATAGAGCTAAAAAGAAATTACAGCATCTCGCTGCTGTGAATTCTGGCATGACTCTCAGCAGGCCTTCCCCACCTGAATTCACAAGAGACTCTGAGAATGAAAGGCAGGCTTCCTTCTGGGACTTCATTTCCCGTCCACAGCTAGTCTCTTCTCTGCTCCATCCTCCCGGGTCTGATTTTGGTTGGACACGATCCCAGGGGGGTTCTTAGGACTCCCGGGGACCCCTGTGCCTCTGGCCCCAAACTTTTCCTGTCTCTGCTAGTTCTTCCTTAATGCACACCCGTCAGAAACAGCCTCTTCCAAGCGACTTCTCCAGGGTACCGTGCAGCCCCCTCATCCCCTTCCACCTTTTCTCTGTCCTGGACCACACAGGAACTCCGGGCAGTTGCAGTGGGTGTGCTCTGTGCCCGTGCCTTTCCCCTAACACCCTAACACCCAGGGTTTGCTCGGATGAGAGACTCCCCCGGGGCCAGCACAGGACCTAGCAATGCAAGGGATATGTCAAAGAAGTCTCTAGAAATTGCTCTGTAGGAAACGGTCTATAGCAGAGAGTATGTGTTGGTTTTCCAATTCAGTTTCTTTTAAAATTTCAACTGAAAATTTATTTTGAGACAGGATTTTGCTGTGGAATCCTGTCTAGTCTGAAACTCAGAGAGATTTACCTGCCTCTGCTCTCAAATGCTGGGATTAAAAGTAAGGACCATTTGCACAATATTTATTTATTTATTTATTTATTTATTTATTTATAGACAAGGTAACCCAAGGCTAGCTTTGAACACACTAGACTGACCTTAGACTCACAGAAATCCTCCTGCCTTGGCCTTCCGAGGGAAGGAATTGCAAATGGGCACCTCCAAGTCTCCCTTGTTTTTGAGCTAGTGCTGGGTTAGGGTTAGAAACTGGGATGCTCTCTGAGACTGTTGTCCGCTTGGGCCCACAGGGCTCTGCATTCTGAGCCCTTGGTGGTTGCATGAAGGCGGCTATGTCTGCTTTGGGGGGCTTGTTTGTCTCTGGTTGTTGAACCCCTCTCAGGGCAGTCACCCTCCCTCGTGTTGTAAGTACTGCCTCGTTATTAAGCTGTTCTCCCAATCGATTTTATCGGCTAATTATGCATTAGCATTCTAAGAAAATGAATATTTGCGCAGTTGCTTAAGCTCAACCATTAGCTAGCTGTGTATGTATTTCCTTTAGATGAACATCTGTTGTCTCCTTGCTAAGGGGGAAGCTGTGTGTGGAGTTAGAGCTGTCTGAGGCTCTGACACAGACCCTTACAGAGACCCTTCTTAGCCCTGAGGGTTGGGCTGTGTGGGGCTACACCGTGTGTGTGTGTGTTGGGGGAGGCTTAGCTTTCAGGACCCGGGGCTGGGTAGGGGTAGGGTGGGGTCTGCCCAAAGATCAGTTCGACGGATTGGGGGGTTGGGGGGGAGTGGGGGGAGCCACATTCGAGAATGAAGTAGATGCTGATGTGAAGCAGTACCAGAGGACTCACCGTCTCTGAGCCACTCAAAACTCCTTGGAAGCCAGCCTCCTCGGTCCCCGGGGACCCAGACTCGCCGTGTGTGACATGGGCCATCAGTCAGCATAGGTATCCCTCCTTCAATGGGTTTATAGCAGCTGTGCTGTGTGATGGCTAACGCCCTTCCTAGCCTTAGGCCCCTGAGCCTGAGAACTATACAAAGCTTGCTCTAAATCTCTAGTCTACACCATGGGCACTGGCCAACGGGTTGACTGTTTTAATCCTAGGACCTGCACTCAGGGAGATGTTGAGCTTTGATGGGGCGGAGGTGCTCAGAGAGACTATATATGCCTGTAGTCAGTACCTTAGGGGTCATAAATTAAATTTGGCTGGTGTCAATTTTGAAATAGGTTTTAACTAAGAATTTTTTTTTTTTACATTTTTAAATGGTTACAAAAATCAAAAAGAGAAAAGCATTCTGTGATCTGTAAGGATTATAAGAACTCAAGTTTTGCTGCGCAGTGGTGGCGCACACCTTTAATCCCAGCACTTGGGAGGCAGAGGCAGGAGGATTTCTGAGTTCGAAGCCAGCCTGGTCTACAGTGAGTTTCAGGACATTGGGGCTATATAGAGAAAACCAGGCAGCTTCGAGTCTCCCAGACCAGGGCACTGGGGAGCAGTGCACACTTACGCACTGAGTCACCTCTCCAGCCCACAAGGGAGCTCTCTCAATGGCCATCTGAATGGGACGTCCCAACTTATTTTGAGAGCTTTGGTTAGGATTCACTTAGTAAACACTGAGGTAAGCACTTTCTTGTGTGGGTGTTGGGGAACCGGGAATTCAGAGTTCTGTCTCCCTTAAAGGATCTTTCTTCTTCAGTTTATGTAGAGGGCCTTGTGGAGAGGCGTATAAACTGCAGCACAGCGGGTGTGTGAATAGGCTTGGTCCATTGTGAGAAACACCAGAGGTCTTAGACCAGGGTCAGTTTAGTTTGTCCTGTTGCTTTGGGGCCTGTGAGGAGACAGCGGATCACAGCAGGGGTAACTGGCCATGTAAAACAAGAGAAAGGAAAGACAAATGGTGTGCGTGTGGGATCAGTCTTACAATCCTTTCCAAGGGCAGGCCCCTAACGAGGTAAAGACTTCCCACTAGGTCCAACCTCCTAAAGGGTCCCTGTCACGAGTCCTTTGGGTATTAAGAGCCATACCTTCAGGGCTCAGGGAAGTGCTTGTCTGTCAAGGACGTGGGTCCAATACCCAGTTCTATAGAAACAAACAATGTAAAGATTCTAACTACAACGAAGGATCTAGGCCTATGGTCAATTTTAACAAAACACGAGGAGGCATAGAAAGGGTACGACTGGGGAGGATGGCTCTGCCTTGAGAAATCTGAAAAGGCTTCTGAGAGGAGGCGCTGCCTGAGCACGGCAACCATATGGAAAGACTGTGCCCTGTTAGAGGGACCTCGCCTGTCACATGGTGCAGACCTGTGAAAATTCATGGGAGCCCTGGTTAAGTGGGCCTCAGGGTAGTCTGGTTTCCAGGGAGAGGCCATAACTGTGGAGTGTAGGATCAAGGGATCCATTGGCTTCAGGAAGGCAGAAGTCTGGCAATCAGGTCTGGTAGGTGACAGGAGCTCAGGCACGTCCCTCCGTCCATCCTTGAGGTGAGCCTCAGAGCCCACCTGAAGGGAAACAGGGGTGGGGGTGGGGGTGGGGGCTGGGGACGGAGGTCAGAACCACCGTGGAGGGGAGGGGCGGCTCTCCGGGAAAGCTTATGAACAGCGTGCATATCTACTCCAAAGAGCAAGAAGGAACCTTCTAGGCAGAGTGGGCAGAAGTCCGCGCCCTGGACCTTGCCACATCTCTAGTCTCAGTCCCTTGGTGGTGCAGGATGCAGCTCTGGGCTAGGTTGCCGGCTGCCCTTTCCCAGGCAGAGGAACTGCTGACCTCTGAACTCAAGCGGAAGAAAAAGGCAGCAGCCCCGCCCACCTCTCCTTAAGGTGTAGATGCTCCTGTGGTATTTGGAGTCCCAGGTTTAAGATGTTTGCGAGAGAGTAAGAGCTTACCAGGGCCTTGCTGCTCAGGCTCCCACTGCCCAGCCTCCTGCCACAGGAATTAAATTTGTGCAGTGCATTTAACAGACAATGAACACTGTCCAAGGTCACAGATACATGTTGGGATTACAAGACAAGACATGGAGCAGAGACCAGCAGTCAGCCACAGCCCTGTGATGGCTGCCTGCACACACTGCCTGAGCCTGGATGCGCAGAGCAGAGCGCAGAGCTGAAGTGGCCCCGGGTGCCCTTGGGCAGCCCTTCACGCTGCACCCTGCTTGTTCTGCATGTGACGCTGCGTCTTTGTGTTTTAATATTTTAATTAATTCTTTAAGAATTTCATACAATGGGTTTTGTTCATATTTATCATACGTATCATATCATCCTGTTCCTCCCCTCCAACTCCTCCCCGACCCATCTACTGGCCTCCATTCCCCTCCCAAGTTCACTTCTACTTTTCCTCCCCCTCTTCCCCTTCCTCCCCCTTCCTCCCTTTCTTCCTCTTCCCCCTCCTTCTCCCCCTCCCCCATCTTTTCCTTCTGCTTCCTTCTCTTCCTTCCTCCTCCTCTTCCCTCTTCCCCCTCCCCCCTCTTTTCCTTCTGCTTCCTTCTCTTCCCTCCTCCTCCTCTTCCCTCTTCCCCCTCCCCCCTCTTTTCCTTCTGCTTCCTTCTCTTCCCTCCTCCTCCTCTTCCCTCTTCCCCTCCTCCTCCTTCTCTTCCCTCCTCCCCCTCCTCCTCCCTCTCTTTCTTCTTCCCCCTCCTCCTCTTCCCTCCTCCCCTCCTCCTCTGTCTCTTCCCTCCTCTCCCTCCTCCTCCTCTTCCCTCCTCCCCTTCCTCCTCCTTCTCTTCCCTCCTCCCCTTCCTCCTCCTTCTCTTCCTTCCTCCTCCTTCTCTTTCCTCCTCCTTCTCTTCCTTCCTCCCCCCTCCTCCTTCTCTTCCCTCCTCTCCCTCCTCCTCTTTCTCTTCCCTCCTCCCCCTCCTCCTCCTTCTCTTCCCTTCTCCCCCTCTTCCTCTTCTCTCACCTCCCCCTCTTCCCCTCCTCCTTCCCTTCCCACTTCTCCTTCCTCCTCCTCCTCCTCCCCCCTCCTCCTCTCCCTCCTCCCTCTCCTCCTTCTTAATCTTTTCCACTTGTGCTGTCCATATAGTCGTGTGTGCCGTCATCCACTGGAGCTTGTTCCACCTGCCAGGGGCCACACTATCAAAGAAAACTGGATCTCCTTTCCACAGAAGCCACCAACAGTCAATAGTCAGAGGTGGGAGCCTGCATCTGTTACTTTTCTATGGCTGTGATAAAACACCATGACTGAGGCAACTTACAAAGTAAAGAGTTTAATCTGATTTGTAGTTCTCAAATCTGATTTGAGGATTAGAGTCCACCAACCCATGGTGGTAGAGCAAGAGTGCGGCAGCAGTAACAGCTGGAAGCTCACATCTGGGACCACAAGCAGGAGTCAGAGAGCACACTGAGGAGAGCAGGCCTTTGAAGCCTCAAGTCCTGCACAGTGACACACCTCCTCCAACAAAGTCACACCTCTTGGTCTTTCCCAAATGGTTCCACCTACAGGGGACCAAGTATTCAAACGTTAGAACCTGTGGGGGCCATTCTCATTCAGACCACACCAGGGCTGGGCCATCTTCCACCCTCCGTGCTGCAGTTCTGCCTGGCTCGCTCTTGCGCAGGTCGCGTGCGTGATTGTTGTGAGTTCCTGAGTACAGTGGTCCAGAGGTGTTGTTAAGCTCTGGTGCTCCCCAACCTCTGGTGCTCCCCAACCTCTGGTGCGCCCCAACCTCTGGTGCTCTCCAACCTCTGATGCTCCCCAACCTCTGGCTCTCACAGTCTTTCTTCTCTCTTTTCTGAAATGGTCCCTGAGCCTTGGGGAGCGGGTGATAGACAATCCCATTTGCAGTCAAGTGCTGCACTGTGATGCTCTGGTCAGCTGTCAGCCTCTGTGTTAACCACGCTGCACAGATAACTTCCCTGAGGAGGCCTGGGGGCTGCACTGGTCTACGGGTAGAGAAATAGGAACTTAGAGGCAGGTGGATGCTGTGACAGAGCTTCTTCGTGGCAGGACCACAGTGATGGCTTGAATATGCTCTTTGGCTCGGGGCGTGGCACTGTTAGGAGGTGTGGCCTTGTTGGAGTAGGTGTGTCACTGTGGGCGTGGTCTTAAGACCCTCATCCAAGCTTCCTGGAAGTCAGTATTCCACTGGTAGCCTTCAGTTGAAGATGTAGAACTCTCAGCTCCTCCTGCACCGTGCCTGCCTGGATGCTGCCATGCTCCTGCTTTGATGATAATGGACTGAACCTCTGAACCTGTAAGCCAGCCCCAATTAAATGTTGTCCTTATAAGACTTGCCTTAGTTATAGTGTCTGTTCACAGAAGTGAAACCCTAACTAAGACAGCCAGCATGCTTGCTTTCTTACATAAGGAGACCACCAGGCACATCTGGCATTCAGATCTGAGCAACATGACCTGAGAAAGCCAGAGAGCCAGTCCATCCGATCCTTTGATTTTATGGTTGGGGAAACTCAAGCCTGAGGAGACTCTGGGGAGTTATTCCAATGCCAGGACTACAGGTGGCCTGGGAATCCAGCCTGCCACATTTGAACTCCCGTCAGGAGAAGTGCTTCGGGCTCTGTATGGGGTGCTCCTTCTAAGGGGTTTTAGGGACACTTGAACTCTTTCTCATTTGACCCCACCCCCTCCCTTTTTTTTAAATTCAGAGTGGGAAACACTGCTTTTCTTGACCTTGAAGGTTAGGGCTACCAAGCTGTTTACTTCTGTACTATTAGAGACTAATTTTAAGCAAATTAAACGTGGTAACCTACATTTAGGAGTCATCTATAAATGTGGCACCTTTTTGCCAAACTCAATAGCTATAAAAAAAAACCTGTTAGCTATGGAAATGTGAGTCATGGGCTATCACTAGCCTTCTGTGTTCCTCCTTACCTCCAGCCTGGCTTTGGGACTTGCTTTGACCAATAGAACATGATGGAGGGTGAGATGTGGGTACACTTGTCCTCCAACCTTGTGACCCAGGTCCCAACCAGCCATCCACAAGATGGGAACTCAGTCATGTTGAATCAGTCAGTTGACTATAGGTGCACTGGTGACCCACTGAAGATGGGCTGGACCTGGCCAGCTCGGTGGGCCTCACCTGTCCTAGAGACTCCCCAGCAGACATACATTTTGTTCAAAACAACCAAAACTTCAAGTGGGACTGTTCTTCACAATAGCTGATGGAAACCAAGGTGTTTTCTGAGGTAGGAGAGGGAAGCATGTTTAAAGTATCCACCACAAGTGTGTAGAGGTGATATTCCCTGTGATAGCCCCCACATGCTCCCTCTGAGGGGGAATGATCATTCTCTGTGATAGCCCACACATGCTCCCTCTGAGAAGGAATGATCACTCTCTGTGATAGCATCTACATGCTCCCTCTGAGGGGGAATGATCACTCTCTGTGATAGCCCACACATGCTCCCTCTGAGAAGGAATGATCACTCTCTGTGATAGCACCTACATGCTCCCTCTGAGGGGGAATGATCACTCTCTGTGATAGCCCACACATGCTCCCTCTGAGGAGGAATGTAGAGTGGAATCACCCCACACAGCACAGAGATTAAAGGGGCTAATTTTATTTTCCAATTTCTCCACCCTCCCCTTCCTCTCTGTCCCTCACTCTCCCCTCCTCTCTCCTCTTCTTGGCATTGCTGACATCTGAACCCTGGCCACACATATAGCAGGCAAGCATTCCACCCACAGAATTTCTCCCCCCGCCCTAAATTTCCTGAGACACCATCACATCCCTTTTACAGAATGCCCTTTCATAAAATAAAGTGCCAGTCGCCCTGCTGGGGGTGACAACAGCCCATCATTCATACTGCCACTGGAACAGGTCGCCATCTGTCTGAAAACCAGCGATTGACACTGGCAGGAAAGACCTACTATCACATATCCAAGGTCAAGCCACCGTCTGCTCCCAGGTTGGTCCAGAGCCACCCTGCTCTGCAGCACTGGACATCCGTAAACACAACTTAACTGTGGTCTCTCTGCTAAGGGATGCAGGCTCAGCCTTCTTGTGGTCTCAATGATGTCCTGACTAAGGGATGCAGGCTCAGTCTTTCCCATGGTCTCAATGATGCCCTGGCTAAGGGATGCAGGCTCATCCTTCCCCATGGTCTCAATGATGCCCTGGCTAAGGGATGCAGGCTCAGGCTTCCCCATGGTCTCAATGATGCCCTGGCTAAGAAATGCAGGCTCAGGCTTCCCCATGGTCTCAATGATGCCCTAGCTAAGGGATGCAGGCTCATCCTTCCCCATGGTCTCAATGATGCCCTGGCTAAGGGATGCAGGCTCAGCCTTTCCCATGGTCTCAATGATGCCCTGGCTAAGGAATGCAGGCTCAGCCTTCCCCATGGTCTCAATGATGCCCTGGCTAAGGGATGCAGGCTGTTCCACCTGCCCCACAGCACTCTTGGTCCCATATCTGCTCACGTACATTCTCCCAAACTCCTCCTCCGTGGGAAGCAGGTGAGGAGGACCTTTCTCCGCTGACTTAGGCCCACTCAGGTCTCCTTCCTATAAAGCCACCTTCATCCATATTCAGCTCTTTGTCCAAACTCTGAGGTCAGGGTCCAGCGTCACACAGAATGCGTTTTGGTCCTGTCTCCAGGACAGTAACAGAGCTAGGAATACAGGGAAAGTTACACAGAGAGAAGCTAGAAACTGCCACTTCTAACCTCTTTGATAATGTGAGGATGAAGAGTTTGTGTGTGGTTGGAGACTTGGTCCATTATCTGTGGACATAACAATTACCTGATAACTTGAGTAACAAGAGGTTTTTCTTTTGTTTGTTTTGAATGAGGATCTCACGGAGCCCAGAGGGGCCTAACTCTTGATATGTAGCTGTGGCTGGCCTTGAACTCCTGATTTTCCTGCTTCAACCTCCCGAATCCTGGGATTACAGCCCATGAAGCCACACTTATGAAGAGAGGTTTGATTGGCTCATGATTCTGGCTGGCAAGTCTGACAATATGCTAGTCGTGGTGAGGGGCCACCAGGACTGTGTGGAAATGTGGCAAAGGGGTTAGCGCCTTAACCCCTTCCTGAGGACATTAATCCACTTGTGGACATGGAGCTCAGAGATGCCTTTACCACTTCTTACTAGGTTCTGTTCTAAAGATTTTAGCCCCTCAACATGGCCACACTGGGTGCTAAGCTTCCAGCAGACTGAGGCCTTGGGGAACAACTCACTTCTGTACTGTAGCAGGCAATAATGCCTGACGGGAATTAGTCTACAGACACATTCCCCTATTCTTCTTGTATAGCTAGAGTGTGGCCAGCCCAGCTGGTCCAGGGGACAGAGGGGACACTCACACTGGCTGAGCCTACTCCTGCAAGGTCCAGTGAATGCTTCTCTTGCCTGTGGCGGGCAGAACCTGAGTTTCGTGACAGTCCTGAGCTCTGGGTCTCAATGGCGTCACCGCCCTGAGAACCCTCTCAGCATCCAGTGCTGTGGATGGGGGCTACCTGGTGTGTTACACATTGGGGCGGGTCACACACTGGGAGAAACACTAGGAGCGGTGCTCAGAGGAGTAGGGGAGCCCCAAAGAACTGTCACCATCCAGTGGCCACTGAAGGACCAATATTCCACATATTCCATCTGGTTGGGTCGGATTTAGTAGCTGTAAATGGCTCAGGAACAGTAAAGTTTGGAAACTCAAGAATGGCAAAAAGAGATAACAGTTTTGTTCCTCTGAGAATTTATTTTAAGCTTGGCATAGTATTGCTTGGCAATTCAGAGCACCTTCAGAGGTCATTAGAGGTCATGGAGCTTTTGGGCTCCCCAGGGACCTAGTCCACAAAGCCAGTGCCCTGTGCGTCAGCTAGCCTGCCCCTGAATTGTCAGCCAGAAGCATCCACCATGTGAGAAACACAGCCTTACAACCATTTGTTAGGGTCACTCTTCCAAACATGGGGGTGGGGGGCAGGGGGAGCCAGGGGAGAGTTGTTGACAAGTTCCACCACCCTTCAGAGACCTGGTTAGCATTCTTGGTGGCTCTGGTCCCCAAAGGCCAGCTAGACCGAGGACCTAGACCTCCTGCTTCTATTATCTCCACGGCCCTTCCCTCTTCAGCAGAGTTAACACAGATGAGCCTTGGGGAACAACTCACTTCTGTACCGTACCAGGCAACAAAGCCAGCAGCAGTCGGTCCTAACCACCAGCCACCCTTCTCGGCCTCTTAGACATTTAAATTGGACACAATCCTTTGGGAAATGTAATTTTATTCATGGAGACCGCCCCATCTAATTTGAATACAGAATTCTGTACTGGCAAGATATGGTAGCACCAATGGCTGCGGCTGCTTTCTTTCTGCCTATGTGCCCAGCCTGCTTGAGGGCACCATGAGTCAGAGAGGAAGGGACACTCTACCATGAGGTAAGAAAGAACATGGATGGGAAGACAGTACAAAAGTCACATTAAGTCAATTGGTCAGAGCACAGCCTGAATCCTACTTGATGTAACAGAAGTGGATTCACATAGCCTCTCAGTACAGTTTTCTCATCTATAAGTGGCAAGAGTGCTAGGCACGTGGGGCTGTGAGAACCCGCCTGGTGCTGCACAGGATACACCCATCCGTATCAAGCTTTTGAAGTACTGGACACAGGAATTTAAAGCAGTATTGGTTTAGGTTAGCTCCCCTCTCCCTTCTTTCTCCTCCTCCCTCCCCTCCGTCTCCTTTTTTGAATTGCGGATATCAAACTCCTCAGGTTCTTATGCATGCTAAGCAAGAGTTCTATCATGGCCACACCCCAGCCCCCAACCCCCAGTCCCCAACCCCCAGCCCCCAGCCCCCAGCCCTGTATTATAATTTTTTATTTTTTTTTTAAGAACAGGGTTTTACATAGCCTAGGATGGCCTTGAACTAGAATTTCTGACTCATCTAACCCCCTCTCCTGAGTGCCGGGATTATAGACGTGCGCTAACCATGCCTGCTAGATGAATCCTACCAACTGAGCTACCTCTGCAGCCTCTAGACAAGCCACTAGACAAGGCTGCTTCTGGGCTGTGGGCTCTGTGTTAGAGAATCAACCAAGTTTGAATAGGATCAAGAACCTGTTGGTAGAGTTTTCTTCAGTGTTTTCTGAGCGGGAAGCTTGGATGTGCTAGCCTTCCAAGTCAGTGGAAATGGAGCACTAGCAAGGCCAGGCCAGCTTCTGAGGAGGACACTTCCGGACATGTGTCAATACTGAAGACATCAGAGTTCCAAACAGATGCAGGGAGTGTAAAGGCACCGCGATCCTGTGGGAAGGATTAGCCCATTGTGGCTCTCTGATGAGATATGTGTCATGTGCCAATCAATGCTGAGAGGACAGACAGGCTGGAAGCAGCTTCATCTGTGATCATCAGCTGCGAGGGGTGAGGGTACAGAGTAGGGTGTCAGGTCATGGGGGATGCAGAGATGGACTAGTGATGTATTCCCTTCTCAAAGAGTGTTGGCAGGGTTGGGGCAGGAGCCGGAGGAGGTCAAGGAGCAAGGTCAAGATCAAGTCAGAGGTCTACTGGATCAGAGCCCGCCATGGGCTCCACCAGGGCCTCCCTCCAGCCCGCTGAGCACTTCCTTTCACAGCTTCCTTGTTTCTTCGATGGAATAAACTGATCTTTGGGCAAGATTTCTTCTCCCCACAAAATAAGGTTGCCCTCACTTAATTGAAAACAATTGTTCAGTGTAAGCAGAGGTTAGTTAGTCTGGTTGGGGATAAGCGAGGGAGCATCTTGGCAGTTTCACTGCTGCAAGTCCTGGTATTCATTAGTAAAGGAAAGCAAGGAGACTGACTCACTTCCCTCTGCACACACCTGGGGACTTTGCAGACCTTTCTGGAGTTGCCCCTCTCATGGCAGCGGGAGGGCTTGGTCCAAAATAAAGGGCATCCTAATGGGTCAGTCCTGGAGGAGAATTTCAGACCTGGCTGGAGGCTCCTGGGGTCTCTGAGTGGCAGGGAGGCCGGTCAGCCTCCTGTGGGACTCAGGCCCCAGCTCCTCAGGAACACCTCGAGGGGAGGGAGCCCTCTGCTGGCACCCTCTAACATGGGAGATTGCTTCCTTTCTTCCGGTGTTCTTTATTCCTGGTGCTGGCACCGCCTTTCAGACCCCAAATCAAATTTAGCTCTCTAAGGCTCCGCCTCACTCAACTGACCCCCGGTCCCAATCTGCTCTGAGTGCTTCCTGGTTCAGCTCACACATTTCCGTCCTCACCATGTCTCCTGGCCAACACCAGGCACCAGGCAGCAGAGCCAACTTACCAACAGCAGGTGGTCCATGCCTGCAGTCCTCCTTGCTCAGACGTGCTTGCCAACCAGTCCGTGGGGCAGCTCTGACCCCGGTCTCAGCCTGCCAAGGCTTCTGGGCAGGGGTCGCTCACACTGGTGGCAGGTACACGGGAGAGAGTGGGAACTAGTTAGGGCGAGTTTCCCACTGATATCCCTTGACCAAAGTAAGTCTCCAGACCGACAGGGAGTTACAGGGACATCCTTTCCCGGAAGGCTTGCATCCAGCATGGGGACGCAGGGAGGGATGGCCTAAGCCTAGTGTTGCCACCCACGGCCCTCAGCTCTACTCTAGCCCTGCCTCTCCCATCAGAGTGCCCACCCCTGAGCTCTGCTCCCCTTATCTACCCACCAGTAGTTTGCCTCTCTAGGGGATAAACCACGCCACTGTTAATGCAGCTTAAAGTCCGCACACCTTCCTTAGCTCAGTGGCCTTCCTCTTCAGTGGGAGCACAGTCACCGGAACTCACAAGAGCCGAGTTCTTCACAAAAACTCTGATAATTATGTCACTGGGCTGTACCGTCTTGTGACACCACTGTCTTATACAAGGCCTATTTTGATCAAAAAGTCATTATGAGGCACATGACTCTAATTAAACTCAACCATCAATTAATTAATTGAACAGGGTCTTGCTCCGTATGGCTCAGGCTGGCCTTGGGTTGCGATGTAGCCTTGGTCTCCTGAGTGGCAGGATTACCCGTGTCCTTGGTTAAATCGCTGCCATCTTTAACAGTTTTCAACAGTGTGATTTGGATATCGGTCTTGTAACTGAGTGACTCTGGTCCTCCTTGTTGGCAGGGTCATTCCCGGGTGGTCTTCCTTATGAATGGCAACCCAGGAACTCTACAAACCTTAGCGCCAGCCACAGCCTCCCGGAAAGAACTGGAGCAGTGGGCGGGACAGTGGGCGGGGCATCCTTAAGAGCAGCACAGAGTTTGGCCTGTGTTGGGTGAGTGTTCTCTTTCTGTGCAGATCCTTCTGGATGTAAACTTTGCACAAGGAAGGGCTGTGCCTAACTGGGCGGTATACACAACTGTCCATCGCTGCCACTGCGCGCTGCTCAGCTCTCTTAACTTCTGACCCTCGGACTTTCTCAGGGAAGGAAGGAGTAGTATGTAGATCTACCCTCTGGGCCAGCTTCTCTACCTTGTCCGCTGTAACAAAGCATGTGACTCAGTCTCTCTGGAGCTGTTTCATCTCTGCTCTCTCCTGAGGACATGAACCTGAAGCACCCACATATCTCTGAGAGGTACCCCAGAGAAAAATTATGAAGGCATTGGGAGAAAAGGGAGTCATTAAAAATTAATAATAAATGCTATAGTAATAAAAAAAATGAGAGGCTCTGTCCATACAAAGAGATAACTGGTTAAGCAAACCATACATTTCACCTTAATTGCAGTCATGGAATGAGGGCTCAGGGAGAGCTGGGCGTGGCTCCCTCAGGAGGCTGAGACAGTGTGAGAACCATGCGTGGAGAGAAAGCTCCGCTGTTAGAGCCTGAGTTTGATCCCAGCACCCATGTAGGTGCTTTTAACTCCAGCTCCAGAGAGGTCTGATGCCTCTGTAGATACTTGTACTCATGTGCACAGATGCGATGAGGAGATACACACAGCTAAGGAAAAAAAGTACATCTTAAAGAGGCACGTTTGTAAAACTATGTGAGCGGTCCCTTGGAACATGTGGGTGAGAATGCTGTATACGTATTCAGGTACCATGAAAAGCTGCAAGAAGACCCCAGTGGCGAGGGGTGGCACAGGGACACACATTCCATCATCATGTTTCAAATACAGATCTGTTCCTTTACAATGAGAAAAAGTTTAGACTTGGTGCCAGATTTCCGGGGACAGCTCAGTCAGTACCTTCTACTCTAGTGTCCTGCTGCAGGCACACATTTTATGAACTGAGAAACTACGAAGTCAGACACACCACTTGAGAATTTCTGTCCCTCACACTGGGCTTTCTGGCTCAGCAAACTCAGACCAGAGTCTCCAGTGCTAGCCCAGGTGTGGAGAGCCGGGACTGGCCATTGCTCATGTCTGGGCATTACTGGGATGCCGGGCTCACCCTTGTCCATTTCTAACAAATATGTGCCTGATTCCCTCTCCCCTCTGGCTGCGGCCAGCGTTGGGGACAGAAGCACACGTTCACCACTCAACAGGAGAGAAGACCGAAACCCAGGAAACGTCAGAAAGCCCTGTTAAAAGGCTTCCAATGCAAATCATGCCTGTAACCAAGCCAAGCTACACTTCATATGAGAGTAGAAGTGCTTCCCAGACACGTGCAAGAGCAGGTGAGGGTGGGGTTAGAACCTGGCTGGTGCCACTGTCCCCTTTTGTTTAACACACCATGAAGGGCAGGTCATTTGCACACTCACTTCCATTTTGACAGCTGTTATTATAGAAAACGAGAAGCCCCTATACATGGGAATTTACCTAATGCTAATCTGGATAATTGAAAAACCCACCCAAAATACCCTCAGAAGGAAGCCATGCTGGCCTGCAGGCAGTGACTGGCCCAGGGCCTTCCCGGGGAAGACTGGGAGGCAGGGTTCCTTCTGAGGTCCTGATCCTGGCGGCTCCAGTGAGCTGGGCCTCCAGCATCAGCCAAACCTGGAGAAACCCAAACCCTTGCCCTTGCCTATTGGGTCCTGTGAATTTGGCTCACCATATTTGCAAGCGAGTTCTCCCCTCCCTCCTCTTTCCTCCCCCTCCCCTTCTCTCCCCTCCTGTCCTCTTCTCTGGGCCTGAGTGTTACCCTCTTTGTAAACTGGGATCAGGGGGTAAAGGGAAGATATAATACAAAATGAGGGTGTCATCTCAAATAATCCTCCCAACTAAATCTTACTAAGAAACAAGGCAAACAACCCCTTGGTAGTGGCACATGCTTTTAATCTCAGCACTTGGGAGGCAGAGGCAGAAGGAGTCTGAGGCCAGCCTGGGCTACAAATCTACAAAGTGAATTCCAGAACAGCCAGGGCTACACAGAGAAACTCTGTCTAAAAAGACAAAACAAAACAAAACTAAGTAAGCAAGCAGGCAGGCAGATAACAACAGAAGGTGAGAACAGACCAGCCCCGGAGGCCTTGCCTTGCGTTCACTGGCCTCTTCTGAGGTCTCAGCTCCAGGCCTTGTTCTGAGGCCTTACCTCATCCCAAACCTACCTTCTTACGTCCCCAAGGTTGAGGGTTCCCATAGCGTACCTTCTCCACACACGCGCCTATACGTGAGACTCATAATCTTGGAACCTGTTCTGTGCCTCACGTGTCCGTCTGTGTCCTCAAGGACAAGAACTTGGGACCTCAGTCTCGTCACCGGATTTGAATATGACGGCATTTCATTATTTCTCCTTATACAGCAGGAAGCTTGATCCTCCTTTGGGTTAATCAATAACCCAGGCCACCCTTGGTCAGTCGTGTTGTGGTTGTTCCTGTAGCCCGACAACTCCATCTGCAACCGGTGGCCCGTCTCTTCTCTCTTGCTTCTTCTCCCTGCACACCTCATACTGCAATCCCATCAGGGCTCCTAAGCTTCCCACCCTCTCTTCTAAGGAGACCCCGGGCAGGCACTGGGGCCAGCACAGGCGAGGCGCTTTCTCCTCATTCTGTCCGCCTTCATCTGTGAGCTGTCTCCCTAGGGAAAGCCTCTCCTGATTCCATTCCTTCTGCTGGTGCCTCACATCCTGTGCTAACTGCAGCCACATGCAGATTGCAGTGACTGTTGTCTGTGTGCATATTATATCAACTTCCATACCTTTTACATTGCTGTTTCAAGTGGTTATTAAAATAAACATATGATCAACAGAGTATTTTCATATTTGCATATCATGTTTGGGATACAGATAAGTAGTCCAGGGAGTTACCTTCATGTAGGTGACCCAGAGGTTGGGGCCAGTAGTTGTAGACAAATGGCCAGCATCTTGAGATGCAGCTAGGAGAGCTCAGGATAAGGTCTTTGATCCCCAGATCAAGACGTAGAATATTTCCAGCAACCCAAAGTTTCCCTCATCACCCTGTTCCAGTTAGTCTCTCCAAAGGAACTGCTGACACCATAGACAGCTTTGGCTAGTTTAAATTTGGCAGAAGGGCAACCTGGTGTGTCTGCTTCCCTTTTCTTGGCATGTCTTGTGTGAGCTCCCTCCATGTAGTTCCATTTTGCTGTGAGCATTCCATTTCATGGATGCGCCAGGACCTGTTTCTCCATGATCTGGTTGAAGGTCATTCTCATCTCTGCCCAGAGGACAGAGCATGCACAGCTTAGCTGACCTTGGTAACTTAATGGCTTCTTCTTGCTCTACTGAGGCAGTTACTGTCATTTATTTCTCTTTTCTCTCACGGGCAAACGTTCTCATATTCTCAATTACGAGACTATTCTATGAACACAGCAGGTACTTCTTTAAGGACTCCTAGATAACTTTTAGGGTAGAGTCTTAGAGGTGAAGATGCTGGGTCAAAGAGCCACCTCGTATCACTCTTTCCACACATGGCAAATGGAACGGACACTAACTGCCAGGCTGCTTTAGAAACACACCGCAGCTTGAGTGGTTTCAACCACAGAAACCTAGAGTCGTGGAGCCAGCGGGGGCGGGGTGGGGTGAGCTTATCTCTTTCTTGCAGATGGTGGACCTTCTTGGTTCCTCCTCATATGGAAATCCCTTTGTGCTCCCAAGTATCCTGTGCCATGTCTCCTGGTCTCGTAAAGATGCTATTCGGATTAGATCAAAGTTCCCTGTACCTGCCTCACCCCAATACCCCATTATATCTTAATCTCTACTTTGAAGGTGCAATCTCCAAGTACGCCCCCATTCTGAAGTACTAGGGAGTAGAACCTCAACACTGGCATCTTCGGGAACACAGTTTACCCCGTAACAAAGCAAGTCCTGAGAGCCCAAGCCTGTCCTCTGCTGTCGCTGGGCTTGAGTGCAGCCCTCTTGGCTTCTCCTAAGTCTGGACCCCAGTGTGGTACAAGGACCATTGTCTCTGGTGCCCACTCGTCGTGCCCCCTTTTCTGTGTTTTCATCCCATCAATCAACCTATCACCTGCTGATTGACAATGCAGTGCCTGAGACCCAGACTGATGGGTCCTGACGTCTCTGGTCCTGTGTTCAGGCTGGGAGTGGGGCATCATAAGGCTCAGACACTTCTGGTCACTGATCTCTCTGGGCCTCACTCTTTGCAAAGTATGAGGCAGAGGGCACACACAGGGGCTGTGTAATTATCCCCTTCCAAAGTCAATTACAGCTCCATTTTCTAAAGCCTGTTTCAAACTTCCCTAAATAAGTTCATTTTAAGCTGGGTGGTAATTTGGCTCTTTTGTTAAAATTAAGTCCTTAAAGTAAAAATTAAAAGACAAAATGGAAAAACCATTGGGCATAGAAAATCCACCCCAGGTTTAATAGGGCCTCTTAAGCCGAGAACTGGAGTAAGGTGTGGGCTGCTTGCTGTACATTGTGGCCCTCCACGCTTATGTTCTGTGTAAGCTTTCTCAAGAAGGGGATAAAAGCTCATTTTCATGAGAAGCCTGCTTCTGTGGTGGGGCGATTAGGAAACTATTGTTGACTTAAGACTCCTCCAAGTTTAGCACCTCAATCCCAGTGTTTGCAACAAAGCAAGTTAAAATCCACTATATCCATGGGTGAGTCTCAGACATGCTAAAGAACCCAGAGACAGGAGAGCACCACACAGTGACTGGCACTACCATGATGGAGTCCAAGGACAGTGGGGCCAGTCTATAGTTCTGGTGGCCTGGGAATGACCTCTGATACGCTTGTGCCTTTGTAGAAGGACAGATCCTGAATCAATATTTCTGTGAGACCTTGAGGAAAGGGGTGTACACAACTCACCCAGTTCTGGGAATGCTTTTGAGAGTGGACTTGCTTCCCAACAGTGCCACGCTGGCCAGCAGGATGGAGTCCTGGTCCCTGCCCAGCCCTTGCTCGGTCTGGCCCCTGCCTGACTGCTGAGCCACTTATTTTCTGCTCGACTCACACATGACAAAGCCTAGGGACTCAGACGGCCTTTCCTGCGTCAGCATGAGCTCTGTTCCCTGCTTCCAGGACAGCCCGTGTGAAGTACACCCTCTGTGCACTACAGATTGTCCTCCTGTCTGGTACTGGTGTATCTCTGTCATGGGTAGTAGTAGATCTGTGTTGGCAATGCCTGGTAAGGTGCTGGCACTGAGATAAGAACGTTAAAAAAAAAGTAGTCTCTTATAGAATCGTTTAGGGTAGCAAATGGAGACTCCTGAAGAGACCGATTACAGTCACCCATCTTTTCCCATGACATCTGATACAAGAAGGGCTGATGTATGACTTCCGGCGACTCTTTAGGGATGTCTTCTTTGGCCGGCTGGGGTCTGTAAGTACGGCCCCTAGCTCCAGGGAGGGCATCAGAATGGGTCTATGAAATAGAGGCCAGGATGTTGGGGCTGGTCTACGGGAAAGGAGGCTGTGTTGGATGAATGCAAGCCAACAGTTGTAAACTAGTCTAAGGTCTAGCCTGAGGTAGTGCGCAGAGGCAGGAGGCCCAGCTGAGAGACAGGGATGGTATCTGGAGTGACAGGGAAGTTTCCCATTTTCAGTTTGCTCCTCCCACAAATTTGACATCACAGCGTTTCATTCTCCTTACTGCCGCACTGGATTTCTTTTGGACCCTTGTGCGCTCTGATGTTTTGGCGTCACCGGACTCTAATCTCTGTTTCCAAAGCTTAACACCGAGCTTTGAGCGGGGTGGGGGTGGGGGGGCGTGGGCGAGAGTAAGAGAAGGTTCCAGCAGGAACCACAGGGATGAGCGAATTTCCATGCAAGAGTAGGTTTCTAGAGGCGGAATCCAAGGCAGAGAGGCAGAGGCGAGCAGACGGGATGTGGGAGCTGACAGAACCTGCGATGTTGTCTTAAACAGGGCTTGTTCCTAACAAGGGTTGTCTTGACCAGCCCACAGAAGGGGCTGCTGCGACCCCAGCAGTCTTCGGAAGCGGACAGCCCTACCCCTGTAAGTACTGCTTGAATATCTGAGGATTGCCCAGGGTGGAGGGAGATACAGTTCCTCCCACCTGCCGTGGAGCCCCAGTGCAGACCGCGTGGGAACCTAGGCCCTCGGTGGTCTGCGTGTGTGAGCAGTTGCAGGTGCAGACAAAAGACCACGGGTGATTTGCATGGGTCGGGGAGCACATTTTCAGTTTCCTCCTCTCACCAATGTCTAATTTCACTTTCACAGCCTTTCTTTCTCCTTACACTGGATTCATTTCAGTGTCTCGAGCCTGATGTCGCAGTGTAACCCCTGTACTGTGATGTTTCTGTGTCACTGGCTTCAAGGCCAGGCTTCAAAAGCTCAACACTCATCCATCGATGCTCCCACAGCCGATTTCCCAGCCATGTAATAAGTCCCACACCGAGAGTCAAGGGCCTGGACACTAGGCCTGGACCTGTCTTTGATTCATTGTGGGATAAGAGGCTGCATCTGAGTATGGGGTGGATTTCTCATATGTGCTAAGGAAGTTTCTGGAACTGGTGACCACGGAAAGTTCTCTAAGCTACAGGATGCCTGTGGCAGTTTCTTTGGCCTGAAGACCTCAGTAGGTGACAAGTGTTGGATGCTGGCTCCCAAAATTTGTGGTCTTGCAGGTATCCTGTTTTTTTTGGCCCATACCCTCTCCAGCTTTCCTCCCACCAGAGGTCTGGTACCTGATCCCTGTGCTCATCTGTTCCTTGGTTCTGTAGAGCAACTCTGGGAATTGTCACTCAAGAGTGTGCTCGTGTACCTCACTGAGAGAGAAAGGATAGAGCCCCATTTGGGCCCCGGAGCCAATCCTTCTTCCTCTGTGCCCCTATGCTACAGCCCGTTACAGGTGGCTGCTACCTGCGCAGGTGTTTTGAGGGGTGGCCATTAAGGCTCAGTACTGAACCTTTTCCATACTCCTGACCTGTTGACATTTTCAAAAACCATTTTCTGTTGGTGAGGTTTGGCAGAGAGAGGCAGGAGGGCTGGTGGGAAGGGCTCCACGCCTCACTTGATGTGTGAACAGGGTAGACCAGGCCGTCCTTCGCAGCTATATTAGCCACCAGAATGTCACAAATCCTGATGTGGCTGAGAGCTCACCCATCCTTGTTAAGATGGTGGTGTTCACAGCGTTGCTGACGGGAGAGAGAGGACCAAGGAAAGACAGGCCTCGTGCAGGTAGGATTTCAAGTCTGGTTCTGCTGTGGGGATCCAGAGTCACCCAGGAAGCCAGGGTTAACTGAGGCGAGAAGCCAGAAAAGTCCCTGAGCAGTCAAGTGCAGGAGGGCTGTCATGTAAACCCCCAGGGGAGAGGAATTACTGGTTATGGGCACAGAAGGCAAGTGGCTGGTGACCCATGACTTGTTCAGGATGCCTGTAGGTCCCCAAGTCTCTGAGGCTCCACCAGGGAGGTGTGGAGGAAGAGCCTGGGGTATGAGGCTGAGGCTGAGGTAGAGGCAAGTCTGGCATCTTCCCAGAAAGGTGGAGCTGGCAAGTCTGGGCAGCTGATGGCTACTGGGAAGAGTAAGGGGACATTCAGATAGCTTCAGCTGTAGGTAGTCCTGCTCCCTCCCCCGCCCCCCTCCCCAGGGCACTGCCGGTGATGGGGAAGGGCTTTTCTGTAATGTTTGGTTAAGCACAGGTAGCACTTCTGGTATCCAGGGTTATAGATATCCACAGATCTGGTATCCAGGGTTATGGGTATCCACAGATCTGGTATCCAGGGTTATGGGTATCCACAGATCTGGTATCCAGGGTTATGGGTATCCACAGATCTGGTATCCAGGGTTATGGGTATCCACAGATCTGGTATCCAGGGTTATGGGTATCCACAGATCTGGTATCCAGGGTTATGGGTATCCACAGATCTGGTATCCAGGGTTATGGGTATCCACAGATCTGGTATCCAGGGTTATGGGTATCCACAGATCTGGTATCCAGGGTTATGGGTATCCACAGATCTGGTATCCAGGGTTATGGGTATCCACAGATCTGGTATCCAGGGTTATGGGTATCCACAGATCTGGTATCCAGGGTTATGGGTATCCACAGATCTGGTATCCAGGGTTATGGGTATCCACAGATCTGGTATCCAGGGTTATGGGTATCCACAGATCTGGTATCCAGGGTTATGGGTATCCACAGATCTGGTATCCAGGGTTATGGGTATCCACAGATCTGGTATCCAGGGTTATAGATATCCACAGATCTGGTATCCAGGGTTATGGGTATCCACAGATCTGGTATCCAGGGTTATGGGTATCCACAGATCTGGTATCCAGGGTTATGGGTATCCACAGATCTGGTATCCAGGGTTATGGGTATCCACAGATCTGGTATCCAGGGTTATGGGTGTCCACAGATCTGGTATCCAGGGTTATGGGTGTCCACAGATCTGGTATCCAGGGTTATGGGTGTCCACAGATCTGGTATCCAGGGTTATGGGTGTCCACAGATCTGGTATCCAGGGTTATGGGTGTCCACAGATCTGGTATCCAGGGTTATGGGTGTCCACAGATCTGGTATCCAGGGTTATGGGTGTCCACAGATCTGGTATCCAGGGTTATGGGTATCCACAGATCTGGTATCCAGGGTTATAGATATCCACAGATCTGGTATCCAGGGTTATGGGTATCCACAGATCTGGTATCCAGGGTTATGGGTATCCACAGATCTGGTATCCAGGGTTATGGGTATCCACAGATCTGGTATCCAGGGTTATGGGTATCCACAGATCTGGTATCCAGGGTTATGGGTATCCACAGATCTGGTATCCAGGGTTATGGGTATCCACAGATCTGGTATCCAGGGTTATAGATATCCACAGATCTGGTATCCAGGGTTATGGGTGTCCACAGATCTGGTATCCAGGGTTATGGGTATCCACAGATCTGGTATCCAGGGTTATGGGTATCCACAGATCTGGTATCCAGGGTTATGGGTATCCACAGATCTGGTATCCAGGGTTATGGGTATCCACAGATCTGGTATCCAGGGTTATGGGTATCCACAGATCTGGTATCCAGGGTTATGGGTATCCACAGATCTGGTATCCAGGGTTATGGGTATCCACAGATCTGGTATCCAGGGTTATGGGTATCCACAGATCTGGTATCCAGGGTTATGGGTATCCACAGATCTGGTATCCAGGGTTATAGATATCCACAGATCTGGTATCCAGGGTTATGGGTATCCACAGATCTGGTATCCAGGGTTATGGGTATCCACAGATCTGGTATCCAGGGTTATGGGTATCCACAGATCTGGTATCCAGGGTTATAGATATCCACAGATCTGGTATCCAGGGTTATGGGTATCCACAGATCTGGTATCCAGGGTTATGGGTATCCACAGATCTGGTATCCAGGGTTATGGGTATCCACAGATCTGGTATCCAGGGTTATGGGTATCCACAGATCTGGTATCCAGGGTTATGGGTGTCCACAGATCTGGTATCCAGGGTTATGGGTATCCACAGATCTGGTATCCAGGGTTATGGGTATCCACAGATGTGGTATCCAGGGTTATGGGTATCCACAGAAGACCCAGGGGAGGTTCCTTCTGGTCCCTGGTCTACTCTCCCTGGAGGCTGGATCTCCTTCACAGCCCAGTGCTATCAAGAGGATGACGACCTCACTGTCCTCTAAATTTCCTTGTCATTGTGACTAAACTAAGGTTGTTTAGTCAGAGTACTGAGGCTGCTGGGCAGGTGTTCTGAGATGTGATTTCATCTGAGGTTAGGGAACCAACCTGATAGGTCATTGGAACATGGGCGTCTCTAATAAGCAGTGGATTCCAACTGGGAAGCAGTCTCCTGCATCCTCTTTCTCTCTCTCCATCTGTCTCTTCCTCCCTCTCTCCCTCCCTCCTTCAATACAGAGCTATATAGACTTGGAGCTTGAAGGAAATCGTGTCCTGTGATCCGTCTTCCCCGGGGCATCTTATTGGTACCTTCTTATTTCCTTATACAGCTCTTTTAAGTGTATCATCGCTTTCCTCCAGCCTTCTTTCTGAAAGGCCCATGGCAAATCTTTCCATTTGGAAGTACATCCCCCATGTCCCCGTTTTAGTTAACCCCATTTTGGTAATGTCACACACAGAACAAGGTGGGGTCAGCCAGTTAAATTCGCTTGCTGGAGATTAGCTGTGTGGGCGCTTGTGATGTACTCCTTGAGCAAGGGCTAAAGGCAGAGGTGGTTTTATCTTTGAATCTATGAACAGCTGTTTCACCCACTCTCTACACCTAGAACCCTGTTCTTTAAGCACTGGGCTCACTTGTGCAGTGCATCTTTTACACAAGTTACAGCCCCTGATGGCATGATGCCTATAATCTGCCCCTCAGCAGATCCTCTTCTCAAAGTTGCAGAAAGTAGTGAGATTTGCAACTGTTACAACCCAGAAGGAGAAAGCCAGAGCTCCTCAGTGTTACAGGGAGCCCTCCAGAGATGGTCACTCAGACAGTTTATAGCCAATTGAAAGTCTACTCCAGCATGCTGGAACTACACTCAGGTATTAGGGACTCAAGTGTAGCCCAGCGTGAGGGGGTTTGTGAAGGCAAAAGCCACATCCTGTATCCTGCTGGGCAGCTGCAGTGGGAGGCTTACACAAGCAGGCAGTTTAGCAAAAGTTAAGTTAGCTGTGGTATCTTGACCTTGGGTTTCTAGAATAGAGTTCAGTACTTTTCCATGGGATTCTTCATCAAGGAGATCAAAGTCTAGTTAAACCTGAAACAGCCTCAGTTAGAGTATAAGATGGCGCTGGTCAGTGGTGGTGCACGCCTTTAATCCCAGTACTTGAGAGGCACAGGCAGGCTAATCTCTGAATCCGAAGCCAGCCTGGTTTAGAGTTCCAGGACAGCCAGAGCTACACAAGAAATTCTGTCTCAAAAACCAAACAAAACTAAACGAAACTACCATACCACCACCACCACACCCCAAACCCATAGCACCAAAACCAAAACCCCAAAACCAAAAAGCAAGGTGTTGGAACTTCTGCACTCTCTTGACCTATCACAGATGCTCCAGTGTGGGCTAAATGGCCTTTGGTTTCAGAGAAGTCCAATATAAGTCATTCTAATGGGTGCCTAGGCTGTGGCATAAATTTTCAGTTCTTTGTGGGTTCTCTGATGTCTTGGCACTAAGAATCTCTGGCTCTCACTTATCTATTTTTTCCTCATTTGTATGTGTAAGCAAGAGGGCAGTGAAACCAACAAAGTAGACTGCTCTGTTTTTAGAAGGAAAAGTTATTCAAACAGCCAGGGCTATCTCTCAGGGTTCAAGAAGATAGCAAAAATGGCCATGAGAGTCCTGTCAGCCGTAAAGGGCTATGTTGAGGCCAGCGGAAGGCGCGTCTGTTGGAGGCTTGAGTTAACAGGGAACGAGAGGTCCTTTCTGGGTGTTGTAGGGGTGGATAAGAAAGTAATGGCTTGTCCTGGCAATTTCACAAAGTTTCTGAGGAATGCTAAGTGCTTACAGGAGTCACTGTTCACTGGCACTAAGTCAAGACTGTCATTTTGTGGGGTTAGGACCTAAACATTAGGTGAGTAAACGGAGGCTGAAGACACGATCTGTGGAAAGAGCCTACTGCTGAGGTGTGGGCCAGTGAGCAGCGAGCCGGGCCCCGGGTGGACACCGGCCTGGTAATCCTAGTTTCCCTCTGGCTCCATACAGCAAAGATGAAGATGGCTCATGGACCACTGAATGAACCCTGACTTCACCCAGATTTTCCTGATTGCTTTCAATAGACCGAATCTGTGAAGTGACTTTTTTCTTTTAAACTTTGGGTTTTGAAGCTAACACATACACACACACACACACACACATGCACGCACACACATGCACTTTTTAATGTAGGAGTGCAAGTGCACTGTCTGCATATACACCTATATGCCAGGAGAGGACATAAGATCCCCTTTATAGATGGTTGTGAGCCACCATGTGGTTGCTGGGAATTGAACTCAGGACCTCTGGAAGAGCAGTTGGTGCTCTTATCAGCTGAGTCACCTCCCCAGCCCTCTTGTGGTCCTTTTAACATTCTCCAGCTTTGTGTCTGGGGCTGCTTATCTGGAAAGATGTGACTTGCTTTATTATTAAGTGCTCCTCAGAATAGCTTCCTACCCCATACCCTAACCCAACTCCCCTTTTGAGATGGGCTCTATCTTCTTTTGTTTTTTTTTTTTTTTTGGTTTTTCGAGACAGGGTTTCTCTGTGTGGCCCTGGTTGTCCTGGAACTCACTCTGTAGACCAGGCTGGCCTCGAACTCAGAAATCCGCCTGCCTTTGCCTCCCAAGTGCTGGGATTAAAGGCGTGCGCCACCACCACCCGGCAGGGGCTCTATCTTCTTCTCAACAGGTGACTGTCATATTACTAACCCTGTCTAATTACATGGAGTCCACAGCCCTAACAGAGGATAATGCTTTACCCCTCAGAGTGGCAAAGCGAAAAAGGAATGATGACATACCATGTTAATGAATAGGAAAACGGGCAAGCATTCTAGCAATGTATAGTTAAACTTTCATGAAATAAATGCATGTTCTAACCTCTAAGTTCCATTTTTATTAAAGGTGAATAGATGGAGAAAATATGAAAGAGAAGGATTTAGTATATGTGCTGCCACAAGAGAAGGATTTAAAAATAGTAAAAATCAGAGACATCTAAAATGTTCACTAGAAAATGTGTAAATAACAAAGCACTGAGAGAGAAACCCTGGAGGGTTGGTCATTAAGAATTTTAACTCACTTAACATTAACATGCTAAGTGGGTTGAAGAATCATGTTTTTTTTTTCCCTTGAAACCCTTTCCCCCTTAAAATGGTTATGTAATGTTGGTCTACCAAGAAGCAAATAGACAAAAAGGGCTGCATATTAATGTAAGCATAGCTCGTAGCATGGCCCACTGGCAGTCTTGCCACCAAGGCTGCAGTAGACTGGCTCGTCCTTGTCCTGAGAATGCCAGACACTGATGGTGGTGGTTCAGGCTCTGCAGGCTGCTGCTGTGATCCAAGTGGGCCAGAGGCAGGAAGAGCTTAGTCTTCGATAGCCTAGATGATCATACAGAGCCCTTTTGTTTTAGACTTTTTTTTGGGGGGGGGGGTGGGTTCCCTCTGGTGACTTCTTCATCCTTGTATGCAAAGAGCCCTTGTGTTAATAAGCTGAGCTAGTGACAGTTTTCACCTGACACTTGGGTATAAAGACCCAGAAAGGGGCTTCTGGTCCTGTTCTTCCCTTAACAGAAAGCAGGCTTATCCCTATGCCCACGGGAGCTGCTCAGCCTCTTTCCTACCTGATAAAGAAGGCATGACCGCAGCGACCTGTTCACCCACTATGCTCTCTGGCACCCAGGCCCTCTCTGTTTTGTCACAATGAACACATTTGCACACGGCTTCAGGCGTTTTATTCTTCTTATTCTAACATTAGGCTTTCACAAGTGTAAAAAAGGCTCACAAGTACAAAAGGTTCTAAATAGCTTTGCAGTATTTAAGAAGACCCACGAGGACAAGTGAGGTTGGTGAGATTCATCTGTCTCTTGAATCATGGCTGTGACCCGTAAGGACAGTGCCCCTGCGACTGCATTTGAGTCTGAGGACGTCTTTTACACCTGTCCCGCAGGTCCACACTGCACACATTCTGTATGTGTATTTTGCTATGGCCTCCCCTCCAACTCCTCCAGGATTCAATGGTGACAGCTTCATTTTACATGCTGTTCTGTACAGAGAAAGATTACAACAGTCTCTGACACAAGCAAAGCTGGGCTTGAATTTTCATTGATTTTCCAGTGTTTTTTTAAAAAAAGAATGCTAAAAAAGTGGTGATTTTTCTTTAATAGTAAACGCTCTTCCAATGAGCTTTTAAGTCCTCAAATATTGTAGATGAATTCATCTGATGAGCTTGTAATTTTTTCATAGCATTTAAAAAGGTTTTCTTGAAAAGACAATTTTCTACCTCAAGTTTGCCTTCCGACCTAAGGACAGCCTGCAGATAGACCTGAACTCTCTGTGGCCTCTGTACAGCAACTCCAGGTCTGGCTGGAGTTCAGCGATGACCCCCAGCCTCCCTCCATGTAACAGGAGCTAAAGCACTCCCAGAGCACGGCAGCACGAAGACCAGCTCAGAAGCCACTCAGCTTCGGTTTCTTCTTCCTCTGCTTAATGAGAGGTGAGTCATCGCGGCTGCCATAGTCTGTGCGCTCCCTTTTCTTTGGCTTGCTCCGCTTGCTCTCTCTGAGAAGCTTCTCTTCTCTCAGCCTGTGGTAATGGGATGCATGGTGGAGGGACCTGGAAGGCTTCCGGTTGTTAACGCAGGCAGAGGAATTGGGTTTTGAGCCCCTGGGGAAGTCTTCATCCTCATCCCGAGGCTGGTGATCCCTCCTGTGCCTCTTGCCTTCTCTACTCCTGGTCTTCTCTTTCTGTGTTTCTTTATTTTCTCGAGGCCACCTACTATGTTTTCTTGAGGAATGGCTTTTTCTCATATCATGGTGGTGCCTCTTATCTGTTTCTTCTACATGTGGTCTTTTGAACTGCCTTGGAAAATCTCCATTTTTCTTGATATCTGTAAGATATAAAAGTATTTTTCCTATTTAGTCCATGCAGAGTTCTTGCATTCTTAGAAATAGCAGAGAGAGGAGGTAGACATCCAGACACCTGAACAAACGTCATCCCTTACAGTCCTGACTGCTAAAAATGGGGACACATCCTCAAATCCGTTATTATTATTATTATACTTTCTTCTATTCAACACATTTTTACAATGTTACACAATGAAGACCAGAGCAGCAGGGATATCTGACCTAGTCAAGTCCCTCCAGAGAAGAGTCAGCCTGAGAAGATGAGATGAAGCAAGATGTAGAAATGGCCTTTGGACAGTTTCAACCACCGTCAGAGGATGAGCCTGGCCATCTCTCTCTGAAGTGATGATGTACCATCCAGGATATCATTCCTACCGAGAAGTGGCAGCTGGGTGGGCTGTTATTTGGACGGATGCGTTCCTGTGTGCACACCTCAGAGGTTTCGGTGCATCTTGTTAGGACCTGCTAAGTTGTTATGAGCATCTGACAGGAGCAGCTGAGGCTAAGGTGAGGTGTGAAGACTAACAGATCCTTGGAGTATCACAGAAGTGGTCGGTAGAAACTTAGCCTAAGCTTAAGCATAAAATAAGTTCCAAAGTCTCAGAGTGTCAAAATTAGCTAAGAAGAAAACAATGAATTTTCTCATATTATAATTTATCAGTGCTCATTGTCAGTGTGCAGACAGGCCCTACCTCAGAGCGGACAGCTCCACATTTCTGGCAATCTTATATTGAGTCATGCTTGTCCTGTCCGCTCATTTCTCTACTGTACTAGGAATATAATAAGTCCATAGATGAGTAGTAGCATCATTCAAAAGGGGCCTGAACTAAAGAGAAAATAAGCCAAAAGAAAAAAGTTAAAAATGGTAAGAATCAGTAAAGAATTCAGAGAAAAGCTTAAAAAACACATAATGATTTTATCATGACCAGTGGATGAACCCTGGGAACATGTCTTGATTATACTAAGAAAGAGGAAAAGGCAGAGAAAAAACGGATTTAAAAGTAAAAAATTATTCATTTATTAGTCTAGGCTATTATTTTTAATTACATGTAGGTGTGCACGTCTGCACGTAGGTATGTGTACTTGAGTGTATTTGCCTGTGAAGGCCACTGGCATCAGATCTCCTGGAGGTGACGTTACAATTGTGAGCCACCATGTGGGTGCAGGGAATTCAACTCCGGTCTTCTGAAGGACCAGTGCTCTTACTCTGTGAGGGGAGGCCCAGAGGAGGCAACAGACCCGGAGCCCTGCTTGTAATGACGAACTGTGAGAGCCTCGGTGGGGGAAGCCCAAGGAGTCACCAGAAACCCATGTTTCATGGAAAATATTTGACATACAAAGGGGAGATAATTATTTGTCAAGTAGAAAAATTTCAAAGGAATCTTTACCTCTCTGCATAGACAGATAAAACACTCTTAGGTTTCTGAAATGCTCTGAGAAAAATATTAACTGTAAATAGATTACAGTGTAGTAGTTTTAAAGTAGATGTTTGGTTTCTGGAGCTCAAGAAAGTTTTAGTTTTTATAATTATGAAAAGTGTTTTCAGGGGTTGGAGAGCTCAGGGGCTCAGCGGTTAAGAGCACTGGCTGCTCTTCCAGAGAACCGAAGTTCAATTCTCAGCAACCACATGGTGCCTCACAACCATCTGTAACAGAATCTGGTGCCCTCTTCTGGCCTGCAGGCATACATAAATAATAAATAAATAAATCTTTTTTAAAAAGTGTTTTCTGTGCTAACCAGTGATTTCCAAAGTAGGCAAAGATAGTATAAAAAGATTTTTTGTGGAGCTGCTGCAAAAGTGATCTAACCAGAAGTTTAATGACGAACCTTTCACTTTTCGCTTTATTCTCCAATCCCTTTGCTGGATGTCATATTTGCTATCATAGCAGAATATGAATGGAGATGTTGGAAACGTCTGGTTAAACATTCGTCTCTCTGTACATTCCTGCAATTGTATTTGAAAAAACGACATCACAAGTTTGCATTAGTCAACAAACCTTTTCATGAGCTTCTGGTCTGCGAGATTAGAACTGAGTCCCACCCCACTAGCATGGCCTGCAGTGGCAGCTAACGTAGTCCTTACTACTATGGAAGGAACTAGCCAATCTAAAAGTCCTACTACATTCCTAGACTGTCTTTCAGGCCCTGGATTTCTCCCCTTTAAGGAAGGAACTAAGGAGTGTAGTACTACTGTCTGCCAAGCTCCTTCCCCCGTTTGAGTTAGCAGCATGGAGGGGTGGGTGCCAACTTAGCTCATCCTGTACTCAGTTGGAGGTTTTAGCATTATATGAATTATTGTCCTTTCTTGTCTGTTCCCCTCAATCGTCTTCACATCAAATGCTCCTTCCTGCCCTCCTCCTCCCTAGCGTCAAATTGTGGACGGGAGCTGTTTTTTCTCTACACACACCCACCAGCTTATTTTAACTCCACACTCATTACTTACTGGGGCAGTGAATATTTTAACTAAAGATGTCTCATGGTATATACTATGTATTGAGCAAACTCTTTGTTCCCTCTGTCCATTCCCTTCACCTCTTCCTCCAGTCAGTCTATGGCCTCCCATGTGTCCCCTTTGTCCTGGGCTACGGATTCTTACGGTGAGGTTAGTGGTAGGCTGTATCTACTTGGAAAATGTTCCTGGGTAATTCTGAGAAGGCTCGAAGAAAATTCTCTCTTTGCCCCCTCAGTCACACTTTCACTTGTTTCTCCCATGACTGATTTTCCCATGTCTATTTCCCAATCTCTGCCCCTTGGCTTTAACGATCCCCCACACACTAGGTGACCCCAACAGATATAGCAAGGGAGGCTGAAACATCTCTTTCAGAGACTTTCCTCTGGGACCTTATCTGCCTTCTAACATCTTGTTCAGCATTTCTTAACTAAGTACTTAAATCAGAATGCTTTCAGGAAGCATATGAAATAACCACATAGAATCTAGCTGACTCATCAATAAATTATCACGTTATGATTATATCAGATTCCCATGACAACAGACCCTTCTAATTTTCTCAGCCCCCTCGCCCTTCACGTCCTTCTGGAGCATCCTATTTCTCTCTGTGCCTACTGCTATTCTTGCCACTGTAGCCGGAGTGAGTGGAGTTAGGGAAGGCAATACAAAGTGATTCGATAACAACAACTGAGGGCTGAATCTCTGAGACTGACAGGGAGGGGAGCTTAGATATCTTTCACTACTGGGGTAGCCTCCTATTTGGGTACTGTTCTATCTAGACGGATGTAACTACACAGTGCTATATCGTATCACAAATGTTTTCCAAAGCTACATGTAAATTATATTTTGATTATCCACATCACTGGTCTCCTCCATTAACATGGATAATTGATAGCTGGCTATATAATTTATCTTCTGTTCTGGATTAGCCACACCAATGATCTTCTTCATTAGTGTTGGATAATCTAGAGTTCCTTCAACTATGGCTGCCAAATTTGTTTTACTGTAAATTGAAATTTGTCTAACTCTAGATTTCAGGAATAAATTCAAATGCTCTTGATATTCCATCTACAGTAACTGCAGTGACTAGTAAGCAGGAAGCATCCAACTGTAACTGTTTTTCTTTAATTGAACACAAATGCTAAAAGTATACTCTTTTGCTTTAAAGCGATAAGCAGGCATATAAATTAAACACCTGTGTAACGTGTGTGGCAGTGGATTGCTAATATGAGTGTTTCCTAAAAGGTGTTGGCAACAAGAGGCGTGCACAAGACAACAGAAGACCTAGGGATGGTGATTTCCTACAAGACTCTTCTCTAGGTAGGTTTTCAGTGAGAATTCTACAAAGTCGAGGCCAAGTATCCTGTAGGATCTCTATACCTATACAGTGAGTTTTACCACACTAGAGACAGCATCTGAATGTTGGTGCTTTGGAGAAAAAGACTGAATGCCAAAGAGGAAAACAGTAGTTAAGTCATCTGGTTTCCACGAACAGAGTAAAGATTACACTCAGGATCTAGGCATTCCTATTCTTTGCATTTATATTTTACCCAGCACCCCCTGGTTCCTACTGCCTGAACGCACCTTTTCTTCTCTCAGGATTTCTGCCTCTTCACATTTCTAAGACTCCCAAGGCCTGTACTAGAAAGGCGCCACGGCTGGAATACAGTAGTCTGCAACACCGCCCACTCTCCTCTGCTTTGAGGTGTCCTGAGCCTCTGCAGGGTTTCTTCCTCCTTCCATGGGATCTGGTTGATGTTTACCTTGGTTTATAGGCTGTTAGAGCTTATGTGAGAACAGGAATTCCCCTACACAAGGATTTCTACTCTCTGGGCCACTGTTTTTCCTCTTTAACTTTATGGTTCCCACAGTGTGTTGGTGTGAAGCCTATTCCTACAAGTCTGAGATCGGATGAGCCGCTACTGTTTCAGGATTACTGTGGCAGCTGGCTAGAGGACACTCACCACCTTACAGTAGGGAGCTTCTGCTCTTATACTCATTACATAGCCTGGTCCTTTCAGTCTGGACCTGCACAGTATTGGCTGGAAGGGAATGTAGGTACTTGGAGAGTAGGTGTGTGAGTCAATGCTGCACAACCTCTGTGTTTCTACTGAATGTCACGCTTGCATGTGAACAACAAAAACTTAAGTGAGTGTGGTACCAGGGAAGGTTGAAGAACCAAGCAGAAAGCTCAATAAATAGTTCAGTAACAGGCCATGAAAGTCGCAAGAACTCATTCTGTGTTGCTGCTGACTCTGCCTTACTAACTTTATGAGCTAAATTTGTTTTCATATAGGACTATGCCTTGTCAGTTTTTGTTGGTAAGAACAAAACTTACATGTCCATAATGGCCTTTCTGTGCACAGTTGTAGCAATACATTAACGCTGATTGTCCAGAAGGGGTCTTTGGCTTTTTAGGTGGTCCAGGTTTGGTCTGCAACATAAATATTTGTGAGAAATTAATATATGTTAGAGGAAAAACTAAAAGCCCATCCTTTCTAAAAGAGCTTTTAGGTAAGAAAATCCTTAGGAATATTGCTCCTGAGAGTGGAGTGGAGTGGAGTGAGAATGGGCTCATGATGGAGCCCAGGAAACAACATGTAAGGGGCAGACAGAGCTCATGAAAGGACAAAGGGACGGTTCAGGGCTGAGGAGACACAGGAGAACAGAGTCCAGGACTTAAAGGATACTTTTAAGGAAGGTCTGACCTACACTGCCAAGCACAACAGAAGCCTAGCAACATGGGGCACAGCCATCTCATATGCGACCGTCCACGGGGCCTCACTGTGAGAACCTGGGAGGGCAGAGAGCAGGGTGAGGACTGAAAGGATGCTGAGAAAGTTATGCAGCTAATTTATCACACAGCTAATTTATTAAATTATACTTATATCTTAATTATTTTGGGCATCTACACTGTGTTACAAGAAGAAATGTTAAGAAATTGAATATAAATTGAGAAAAGGGAACAGGCATATATTATTATTTTGAGAAGAACCAACAAAAAAGGACAGAATAAAAAGGGACAGTGTTTAGGAGGAAGAGCTAGTTGGTAGAGTTTTAATGGGAACAGTCGGATCATGTAGCTGAGATGGAGAGCTGAAAGGAGAGAACTGACAGGAGCACAGAGCAAACTTCTAGAAGGTGGTGGACTTAACCAAGAAGAGGAAAATGTCATCTTTATTTGCTCCATTTTCTGCATGCACTTTGGTACATTTCTCTCTCATGGTTATTGGGCTTCTGTAACACAGTGCTAGTCTGCCTACTGACATTTTACCTAATGCTGAGATCAGGTGGCTTGGGGGTGCAGGCATAGGTGAGAGAGGAGTTCTTGATATAGAAAAATAGTGTATAGGTAAGAAAAAAAATCTTTAAAAACCTTACTGTAGCTCTTATGTCTTAGATTGGAAAACTGGATTGCTAATCGCTCTACTCAGTGATGTGATCGAGCACTGACACAGGGTTTAAGGGAACAAAGTGTTATTTTTCTCAGTCTCAGAGACTTCATGGCAGGGAAGGTGTGTAGAGCAGCTCATGGCAGACAGGAAACAGCAGTAATGGAGGACGCCAGGGTGGCCCAGAACTGCCAGGAGCACACACACTCTTTCTAGCTTTACTGACTCTCTCCACCTCACAACGGTCTATTCAGATTTGACTCTTATCAATTGATTAAACCATACTTTAGGTTAGAACCCCAATGATCTGCCCTTCAGACACACTTAGAGGTAGCCTTAGTAAGCTCCTAGTTGCTATTAATCCAATCAAGTTAATAAGAGTCATCATTACATTTGAGAAAAATAAAATGACCAGTCTTTTCTACTGAAAATGATCATAGCACACACATAACAGCATTTACAACCTCAGCTATCACCAACTAGGAAAGAAGAAAAACACTATTCTCAAAACTACTAAATAGACTTTAACAGGGATTCATGTGTACAGGCAAGTGTCAATGCAGTGGCTTAGACTTTCCTTTAGGGGGTAGAGTTCCAGAAGTTATTAAATTATTACACAGAAAGATTTTTCCTTATCTGAAAAAATGGCTATTGTTTTGATAGGAAATAAAACTGCAGAATATACAGAAAGAACAAAAAGAGATATTATAATTTTTAAAGGACAAAGCTTTTAAAAGCTATTCATGGTTTGGGCATGGTGACACACACCTGTGATCCCAGTACTCAGGAGGTAGAGGCAGGAAGATCAGGAGTTCAAGGCCAGCTTCAGTTACACAGCAAGTTCCCAGCTACAGGAGACCCATCTCAAAAAACCAGGAAGAAGAAGAAAAAGGTTAATGATGCATTATTACCTAAGATGAAGCTTATGAAATACACTGGACTTAGAAGTCAGGGAATTGTAGGTAATGGAAAACTGTTGAATCATTGGCTGTGAATGGAAGGGGAAGGGAGCAAGTAGGACAGAACACAAATCCACGGATAGTTCCACAGTGATGTCTGTCAGAGTCCTGAGCAGATGGCACGAGTGCATGCATACATTTTCAGCAAGTCATTATTAACTGCAGAATCCATGTCAGACATTGTCCTAAGGTCTGATATTTGAGAAGTCAGTAACACAGAAAACACTGCTTTCATTTCCAGTGAGGAAAGAGATAAACAAACCCACTCCCTCCCCTACTCTACTCCTTCCCTTCCACATACACATACTTTTTTGTATAAACAAAATGTTGGAATAAGACAGTGAATGAGTCACTGCTGGTGCCTGAGACTGGTTTGCTGATGGGGACCCTAATGCTGAAAAAAAAAAAAAAAAGAATCAGGCATGTAATTGTGCTGACTGACCAACACTACTCTTTGCAAAGTCCCAAGGCAAGTACAGGCCTACCATCTTAGAGGATTAAAAAAGTCAACACCTCTCCCCCAAAACAAGCAAGAAAACCCCAGTACCTTCAGGTAAAGTAGATGAAAGAGTGGAAGAGGAGGTTTTAGAAGGCAAGGAGGGGTCAGTCGCCCAGGGTTCTAAAACCGAAGGTGGAGATGCTCTGTCCATATTTTAAGTGACATGGAAAGCTAGCAAAGGATTGGAAGCCTTGGTAGGTAGGTACTCAGCAACCAGTTGGCAACTTAGCAGGGTGTGTAGCTGATGATAAATGGAACAGTCAACCTCCAGAATAAATGTCCTTAAAAAGGTACACATCTATGCTTAAACGTGGCTTTCTTGTTTATGCAGATATAAGATACATTCTATCACTAAAGTAGACTGCCTTTATAGGATATATACACTTCTTCTCACTCCACCTGTACCATCTGACCATTCACCTCACATTTGTATGATTAATAGAGCCTTATAATTGGTCTGGATGCTCCTTTCTTTGCAGCCTATTTTCAATACAAGATGATTATTTTGGTTTGTGACTTAGAACGTTATCACTCCTGTAATAGCTTCTCTTCTCACTCACTATGACCTAGAGTCTTGACAGTGGGTCACAGCCTCCCCCCCCCCCCCCCCCGTAACCTGCCTTGTGCTTTGTGTGTCTTATCACCTTACTGGCCGCTTCAATGTTCTCTGGACACTCTACACAAACTTTCTTCTATTGAGAGTTTAATACCATCCATTCCACACTGGGGATGTTCTCCAGATACAAAGAGGTCATCATCCTAGTAAGGCCTCCAGGTGGTGCTCCCTATACCCTTCCCTTTGAATCCCCCCCCCCACCCGAAAAAAACTCATGCCATACCAGATATACTAAATAGCTTGTTTACCTTACCTATCCAATCCTACCCTACCCACCATGCAAGGAGAAAGTTGCTCTCTGTGGGCCCCCGCCTCCTGGAACAGGGCCGGGCATATGGTAAGAGTTCAGTAAACAGTACATGAAGGATGAGGTACTACAGATATAGAGCACACAGCTCACAGAAAAACTGATGCATTGTGGGTATTGTTAATAACAGTTTATATACTTTGGGAAACTTGATTTTTATATCCCTAAGAGCAAACCTATAAAATTATGCCATGAAATGTTAAAAAGCTTGAATAATAATGTAGTTTCCTTGGTGTTTTTCCTTCTTCATGTTGAGAGAATGGTACATACTTGGAAAACCAAGAGGGAATTGGTAATGTAGAGAGAAGAGGAACTCAGTCTTCAGTACCAGAGATGAAGAGATACTTCTTAATCAAGATTTGAAAGCATGTTTCTTATCGACAGTTGTTATTTTATTTAGAGAATCTGAAATACAGCCTCAGTGTTCATTTACGCCTCTGGATGGAGCACAAACATTTGATGTTCAGTCAACTGAATAATGTCACTATTTCAAAACTTCCATTATTACTAATAAAAATAGCAGCAGTACTTATATTGTTATGAAACTCTACACTGTTTCACAATAATTAATTAGTAAATGACTTGACAAATGCTATCTACATGCTCTTGTTTTAATAAACTAGCAATGTACTAGGACTTAATAGAAATGAAATCAGCCTAGATCTTACCTAATTAGAGAACACTGTATTAGAATACAGCAGTGGAAACTCAATAATGACTTCCATTGGACACATTTTTATATTAAGATTAAATAAAAATCTTTAAGCTATTTTGAGTATTGGAAATATAAAATTTTGACCCAATACTTATACCTTAGGACATGTCTTCTTCTCTGTCTGTCTGTCTGTCTCTCTCTCTCTGAGGCAGGGTTTTACTTTGTGGCCATGATTGCCCTGTATCTCACCATGTAGATCAGGCTAGCCTCAGGCTTACAGAGATCTGCCTGTCTCTGCCTTCTGAGTGCTGGGATTAAAGATGTACACTACCACTCCTGGTCCATTTATTTCTCTATTTTTAATTAACAGCAAATGTCCAATTTAAAGTAGAATATGTCAGCTGATAAGCTCTAGGTTCTAGGTTCTGTCATTTGAGCTGGTATTACTGACAAAGAGCTAGAGGTGAGGGAGTGAATATAGCTTTGTTAAGACTTTCTGGAAGTGAAAAATATATCTAAAGATATTGACCTGATGGATACCAAATGAACTATTTATGAAAGCAGGCTTTTTTTTTTTTTGGTTACAGATATTTAAATAATCTATATTTGTAGGGTGATATCTTGGAGATTACTATCAATATATAGAAGTAATAACCTGGTAGTTAGCATTACCTATGAAAGGTCTATCCCATCTGCTAGTATTGCTGAAAGCTTTTCATGCACCAGTAAACTCAGTAACTATCAGAAGATAAAGCATAAGCCTACCACGCCATGGATTTACTCCTAATGTCTCCTCCAAGTGCAGCCTGATGCCACGATTACAGATGATTTTCTTCTAATGTCACTTTACATAACCCTTTTTCTGCATGAATAGTTTAGTGCCGAATGAATGCCATTAAAACAGTTAATCATTATCTGGGACACTGGCCTTACTCCCTTCACTACCAAGAATCTCCATGACAAAGGCCAAGAGATCAAAATGCTAGAGCTGCCTCAGTGTCCTATGTCTAACAGTAATTTTTTATGCTAACAAGCCTGCTGGGCATCTCCCTCTGTGACCTTGGGCTGCCCTTATCTAAACTGACTTTGATCCAATGAGGACTAACATCTAGTTGAAGCTGATTACTATACAGGATATGTAATCAATTTTACTAATTAGAGGGAATTTTCTACTCTTGTGACTGAAAAATGGATTTATTTTTATAATCATACATATGTTCAAAGAAAAGACCATATGTTTTTACTTATCAAGCCAGTTTTCATATGAACATATTTTAAAAAGCATATTAAACAGCTGGGGTAAATGTATATTCATAACCAAATACAACACTGAGAAAAGCAGAGATTAGCTAAAATCTTTCATATGTATACTTCTTAAATTGATGTGATTTTTATATTTGAGAAACACCTTATTAATTCCAAGTATTTACAAATAATTTTACTCTTTCAACAAATTAGTATCAGAACCCCTTCCTTAATACTGATATATTTTAAAAACCTAACCCACAAAATCAAATAGGCTTCCTCAAGAAAATGTTATCCCAAATCCAAGGGGAACTCTTATTCAAATTCCATTAGCTGAAGAGATCCTTTGGCATGTACTTGATATTTCAGCAAAAAAAGTTTGAATTTAAAATACACTTGTTTACTGGCAGTGATGTTGAGTTTTGCTAGCTCTCTGTGTTTTCTTTAGCTTATGGCGAGTAGGCATGGAAGAACAGGTGCTTTCTTTACCCTTTCCTCTGACAATCTTCAGAACACACACACCATCATCATCAAGACAAGGGAGAATATCACTTCTGTCATCGCCATCAGTGGCACAGAGAAATGGGAGAGGGCACTTTAAAAGGGCAAGCCACACACACACACACACACCCCTTTTTTAAAGAAATCAAGGTTGAGTTTGTGATGAACAACAGCTGGGACCCCAGGTACTAGCAGGCTAACACTTTCTGCTCTTGGTGTCTCTGGAGGGTGTCTCCTCCACCTGTGACCTCAACTCCAGGCCTATGTCTGTCCATCATGGTTTTGGAAAAGGCCTTCTCTTTTCCATGTTCTGATAAATATTTACAGCATTACTTTTCTTTGAGGAATACTGGGAGAAATTTTGCCCCAAGCTACGACAATGCTTCCTTTATGAAGGTTTTAAGCTTTAATTTTTTTTTCTTACCGAGAAAAGCAACTCTATTGCATTCCAGGGGACATTACTATTAATTCTTCTAAGTACCATATATAATAATATACATATATTTCTTATGTATTAAAACTATGTCATATACCCAACAGACTCCCAATTCATTGGGTAATTCCTTAATTAGGCAGATTTTTGAAACATGTATTATGTACACAACAGACCGGAACACCTGTTTTGGAGCATTTTCCAGTCTATCAGGTGATTACATCACTAAACCACACATGCTACGTAGAAAAATCCTTATGAAAATTCATAAAAAATGTACAGCACATCATTAGCATGCGGCAGGCATGTATGCTTTCTGATAGTTTTCTGTTTTTAAAAAAAACTACATGAAGTAATTAGTTGAGGTCAAAAAAATATGAGAATGGCCCCAGACACTGGCAAAAATGAAATTTACAAAAAATTGCACCTCTTAAGACTTAGCTGAGAGTAATTTGCTTTCCTGGAAAATAGATTCTTGAACAATGTTAATTTGAATTGCAGCACAGTAAGTGTTGTTTTATTGATTTGATATTTTCCAACATACATCTAGCTTCCTCCCTCCCTCTCTCTTGGACATACTTGAGTTTTACAGACCCATGGGTTGAATAGTTGCAAATGTCCATTGGTAAATCCAGGAATTATTCAAGGTCTTGCAATACCAAATGCTTATGTATTTATGCCTTCATTTAATGTAATCAAGAGTTTATTACATGGACGGATCATTTCTTGGTAAGCAAAAAACATGTTAAAGTAAGATGAATATGTATGTTATTGTCATAAATTTTAATAGTGGAATTACATATTTACTACATGAAAAAAAGCAATAGGTTATACCTAAAAGACATATATTTAAAGGCTAAAATAAAAGTGTACGTTTCATAAGAGGGAACTATTAAACTGACCACTTTCTAATCTTTCTGTAAACAACACACTTGCCACTAAAAACCCCAACAACAAAAACAAACGGAAAAGCTCAGAACTGGAGAACAATGAGCATATGCAAGACAGCACAGAGCCCAGCGCTGCGCTCCCAGATGCTCCCAATCTTCCAGGCTTAAAACGCATCCCAATTTTCTCTAAAGGTAGCAGCGTTTATTCACTGGGCCATGGCTAATTTTACATGGAATGCAAAAATGTTAGTTTAAGTTTAATTTACCACCCTATTTAAATATTTCCAATGTAGCTCTTCAACTGCAGAGCTATCCCTCCGTCTATTTTAATTTTAAAGTAAGTTAGCATAGGGCTTCCTTCTTAATCCCCCGAGACTACCTACATAGTGACACAGACACACACATTTATGACGGCAACATAAATGCTCTGCTCTTCTGAAGTAACATTAAGTGAAAATCGTTTCCTGGAAAGATATTATAGGTATCTATATTTTATTTGCCATCTTAAACATATCTGGGTCTTTATGGCCTTATTTTAAAAATGTATTTCCTTTTTATATTTCCTGGTGCAAATGGACTGCATAAATAAGCAATGTGCTATGAGGCTTCAGACCAGCCGATAAAACCTTTCAATTTTCATGCCAGCTTCTTCTTTTGTAATTCAAATCTGCCTGGAAACTGGCAGCTCTGAAACTGAAACAAGCACTGCCACAAATGCCTTGTAATGCTATCGACCTTGTCTGCCCATGCGGTGAGAAGGGGTGCGTATGTGTCTGCAGCCATCCAGATAACACAACTCATTTTTTTGGGGGGGGGGCATGAGGTGGGGATAACAGAAGCCAGCCCCAGACTGCACCAAAAGCAGTCATTACCAGGCAAGCTGGAGAATAAGTCTCTTCAAAATACACAGTGCATTTAAAAACCATATATGAGGCTGAGCCACTGCTGTCATTACCAATTTTAATTTAGCTCCTTCAGTTTGCCAGCCAGATAAACTCTTTAGTGCAGTTTTTTAATCTATTTGCCACATTTATGTTTCAGATTATAGTAATATGGATAGGAGAAGGAATCACTTTTAGAGGAAATAAAGCAATAGATCCGCTTATCGGCAACCATCAGAAAGTTCATTAATCAGCTAGGCTTTGTGCCCTCTAAATTGAAAGGTTAAATAATCCTCTCAGGAATATTTCTCAGCCCCTCCGCCAATTGTCCAGAGAGGAGCTGCCATTCACAGCACACGGGATCAGTGACAGGGTATCTTACCACTGTTTGGACCCCAAACAATGACGGACAAATGGCTTGGTTTACAAAGAAACCTTTTAGTACACAGATGGAAAAGGACCACAAGCTTTGATGTAGGGGAGGGCTGAGGAGGGTGTGGAGACAGGATGTAAGGGAAGGTACAGAAAAGAATACACACATGTGTAAATTCACAGATATTTTATCTGCAGGTTTACTGGGGTTAACTGTAAGGCATGGAAATCATGTTAAATACATATCTTCCAACCATATGAAATGCTTACATAAACCTGCATTGGTAATTACAGATCAGAACTATAGCTCTATTGTATTTATTAGTTAATACAGGGAGACCCAAATAAATCCCAAGTTTTTAATTTTGATTATAATGCCATATAACTTCCCTCCCAAGCCTGCTTATTCTACTAGAATACTGTTCACTGCTTCAAGGACCTACCTTCAGGGTAGGAAGTAAATGGTCTTTTTTAAATTTTTAAATTTATGTGTGTGGGTGTTTTGCCTGCATTTACGTCTGCAAAATATATTCCTGATGCTCACAGAAGCCAGAAGAGGATGGAGTTACAGTAGTTCTGAGGCACCATCCAGGACAAGCCAGTGCTCCCCAGCTCAGGCCTTTGATTTTATAATATACTCTGTCTTAATTAGCCCTTACTTGTCTTAAGATAAGGAACATGGACTAGGAATACTTTTCCGAGGGCACATCCTGCACACATCAAGGAAGTGCCTAATTTGATGTTGCCTTTTTTTTTTTTTCTGAAACCACACATAGCAGAAAGACAGCAAAGCTCAGCCAGGTCTCATGCTACTCGACTTTGTGACTCTCTCTGGCTCATTTCCGGTATTGGTCATGCGCAGGCACAACTAGTTTTATCTGAAGGGCAAATCCCTGGTATATTATTTGGTTTCCTTTCCTATCTTATTAAAATGATCCCTCTCTTCCTTGTATAAGGCACTATAATTGCTGTGAGCTGTTTGATTTCATATTATTCTCATTATAAAGATTTACATAATTTGCTTACAGTAACTAGTCATAGGACATTGAAGTTATCTGTTAAAATTGTGCACATAATAGCTTAATTCAGGTATCTTAGAGTGATGTCCTTACTTATCCTCCTCCCTTTCTTGCTTCTTTGCTTCCTTTAATGGTGGAGATTAAACCCAGTGCTAAACATGCACTGCATTTTTATATATGAAATGTGCTTTACCTTGTCATTTTTATAGGAAAGGAAGTAACTTAAATCTTTTGTGATATAATGTTAAACGTTTATGCTGATGTTAAGGTGAATCAAATCAAGAAAATAATTTGTTGCAGTACTTAATTAAGAGTTACTCACCTAAACCGGGCGTGGTGGCGCACGCCTGTAATCTCAGCACTCATGAGGCTGAGGCAGGAGGATCTCGAGTTCCAGGCCAGCTTGGGCTATATAGCGATTCCAGGCCAGCCTGGGCTACATAGCAAGACCCTGTCTTGGGAAAAAAGAAAAAAAAAAGAAGTTACTCATCTACATTTTTTGAAACAAGTAAGACAAGTATAAATAATAAGAAAAGAAGAACGGCTCGTATTTAACTTCAATAACTGTAAGGAGGAAACATTGTTAGGAGGCTAAAAGAGGTCATTACAACCTCACCTTGAGCAGAGACATTGCAACAGTCTGAGTCTGGGCTAGAAAGCCAGCCCGCCTCTCCGTGCAGGTGCCCGTGGGCTTGCTGTGGCAGTGCTTACCTGGTTTAGCCTGTTTTATGAGGTGCTGTGAGGCACTGCACAGTTGCCATCTCACTGCATACTCACAAGTCCTGTGGGCACTACCACCCATTGTCAGTTACAGAACTAAGGCTCTTCTGAGTTAAACATTTTAACCACAGTCTCTGTGTACATACTACACAAAGGAATCAAACTTGAAACCAGAGCACAACCTTAAGTTGGCATTCTTTTCCTTATATTGTGATACAGAACATTAACGCATGGCAAGCCTGCCCTTCTATCCAAATTTCAAAGCATGTTTTTCTAAAAAAAAAAAAAAAAAAAAAAAAAAAGAGCAGTGTTTAACTGTAAAAGAAATGTTATAGATCCAAGACATAAAAAAATGGAGACATATTTTATAAATGAAATTAAAACACAGCCCCAAACTTAGTGCTCCTGACTGCAAATATCAGCATACAAGCATAGTCATACAAAGGCACTTAGCTGGGAATGATAGTACATGCCTGTAATCCTAGCTCTTTGGAGGCTGAAGCAAGACACTAGTTACCCAAGGTCAATCCAGACTAGTCTCATAGAAGGAAACCAACATGCAAAAACCTCAAGTGGGTATTTATAAGATCAGACATTACAAAATTATAAAGGTGGCTTTATATCTAGTAGATTCAGTTAAATTTGTGTGCATGTGTACATGCATAGTATATATGATGTATACACATACACACAGTTTTTAAAACAAGTAATGAAAATAAAGCTGGGCATGGTAGTTTATTTGGATTTGTAATCCCAGCAGTAGGAGGCTGAGGCCTTACCAGTAATTGATTTATGTGTTTGTATGTATGAATTATTTTCACCAATATAGATTTCTGACCTCTCACATTAATTTTTATTTCTGAAAAAGAATCAATTCATATGTTGGTAAACCAGCTAAGGTGAAGGTATAACTTAATCTCATATACATGTATGTGTGTATGCATCCATGCATATATGTATATTTGAATTACATAACAGTTATTCAAGCTTTCTTTTAGTTGTCCAATGCCTTCCAACTTTGTAGTATTTTTCTTCATGTAAATTACTAATATTACTGAAAGGCCAATTCTCAAACAGCTAGAAGAAATATTTACAGATGTACAAGCCTACGTATTATTCTCTTGACTTTCTAATATATGAGGGAGTTAAACTACCAATGAATTTCAAGTCTAAGTCAGGTCAATCTGTTAAGTAATTCATAAATTTCTAGTCACTTACATGAGAGCAGTTTTTGGAATCTTAGCGCCAGCTTAACTTGTTAATTACAGAAGTGTGTGTAATGTCTAAACTCAGCTCTGGCTCAGACACTGCTCATGGAGAGAGGCCTTCCTGAGTTGTTCAAATGACTGAGCTGACTCTAAGACTGTACTTACTGATCCTAAATGTAATTAGTTAGTGCAAATAATACTGGTTTTGTATATCCTTTTTACATTTATTGCTGCCCTGAAATATCCAGAAAAGCATACAACAGAGTCAGTTACTTAGAATGTACTTTAAGGAGTGTCATAAGCCACCTATTTATCTAACATATGAAAAATATGCTAAAATTATACTGTATTTTATTTCTCTGCTCTGATGTGTAGGTAATCTTACAAAATAGAAATGGCTAAACATTTCGGATATGAAAACTGTAATTTCTGATATCAGATAGTATATGGTGGTCAACTATAAGTCTGAGAAAATTTAGTTTAAGGGCTTTATTTATTTATATTCACTTTTACTATAAAGTGGAATTCTTTCAAAGTACAGAGTCACTAGTAAAAAGGAATACAATTTTTTCTGGGATGACATTACTAATATATATGTTTTACTAAGGAGACAAAATGAATAAAATTCAAAGTGTACCATATTTTAAAATGTAAACATCTAGAAATGGAATTTAACTGCTATATATTTAATTATTAATAACTTTTCCCTACAATGAATAAATATAATTCATTTGTAACTAAGAGTGAACACGGGGGTTGGGGGAGAAAAGGATAATAAAATGTCTAATGTAATTTTTTACCTTTCTGTTATTCTCAGGAAAAACAGATTAGAAAATTAATGACTGTAATAATGTCTTTTAAATTTGAAGCTGAACTCAAACTAGAAGTTCATTTGGTGAATATGAAAATCCTGAGTATGCTGGTCATTTCCTCCAGCCATTATGAGACAGGTGAAAAAGCATAGAAACCATTTTTTTTTAAAACTCAAATGAAGAAAGAAGTTACCAACTATAGTAGATCTTCAGATTAAACTAATTTATTATTGAGCAGTATTACTATCTAATATGGAAGCTGCTGATGAGGTGGGTACAAAGATATTCAGAAGGTGGCAAAACATAGGCATTCCTAAGTCATCTATAAACTGTACAGGCAATGCACACTTCCTGCTTCACTATAGCAAATGCTGTATCTACATCAGGATCATCACCACGAAGTCTTGATAGTATCCAAATATATTTATACAAGAATAAACCTATAGACAAAAATATCATATTGATTTCCTGTTTCGGCCAAATTACTTTTGAATTAAAATATTAAAAATCATGTGTGCTGAGAAATCTCTCAAAGAATGGGTAACTCAACTCATATTCCTTCAGAAGAAGAACATTTCTTTATTATATGCATGTGTACATGGCCTGAAGAGACGTGAAAGGGAAAATAGCATGTACTAATAATGCAAAACTTCTACACTTTTCCATTTTGTTTTCTAGAAAGCACTGTAGCAAACTGTTTTTTGGTAATTTGGCAAATTATAGTTACTTTAAAATGAATCTCGTTTATTGATTGGTGATTCCATGTTTCACCCTCTGTGAAAGTGTATTTTCTTATTGCTTTCAATGGTTAATTCTGGCATGTCACTGAATTACTATAAAAAAATCAGTTAATTTAACTCTTTAAATGTAATCACTTTTTGTATATTAAGTTAAAAATGATAAGACTGAAGTAAAAAAAAATCTATCATAATTTTGACATCAAGGGCAGGACTAATACTAAACTACTTTAGATAAAATTTCCACGTGAAAAATCTTCAAAAATGATGTCATTTTACTGTCCAAATATAGTCCCTATTACTATAGAAGTCATCAATGCTTATTAAAAACAATCTTATTGGTGCTAGGGATGTTATTTCAGTGTCAGAGCACATACGTAGCAAACATAACACCCTGGGTTTAGAACCAGTACCAAAAGCCAACCAAGTACCAAAAATCTTGTTTTTCAGATATTAAGTAACTTGAAAAAGAAATAAAGCAGTCTGATTTACTTGAATCCTATAAGAAAAATATATCCTAAAGTACTACAAACAAGGTGTGTGCATTCTCAATCACCACATTTAGAGATTTCAGGATTTAAGGGGATTTTAAATAAAACTGAATCTTTGAAATTTAACAGAGCTAGTGTCTTAATAGCAACATAACAATCACAGTACTGACCCAGCAGCGCCAGAGGAAAATGTTTATGAATTATGAGTATTCTTGGTTCTGGGAGTTGGCAACGTAGATTGAGCTATCAAATGAGTTTATAAAAATGTTGTTTATGATAATTTGTCAGGCCCTTAAAGATGGTACTTTTTTTTTTAATAGTGAAAATGAGGCAGGCCTCACTCTATTTTGGGATAGATAATTCTAATGATAATGCTCAATCAATTCTATTTTCTTAAATACAAGCCAGGGACTGTTTCCCTCACTTGCATGTACAAACAAACACAGGAAAGATTAAGATTTCTCAGCTGAGCAGTATACATGTGCTCATGGTTGGCAGATCTGCTTGGTAGCTAAAAGTTCTCCAAAGCTAAAGCCACCCAAGACTCTAAATACATACTCCTAACACATTAAAAGGAAGTTTCTTTAAAAAAAAAATTGAATAGGAAAATGTTTCCATTGTTGCTGACTTTTAAAAACTTTTTGCTCAAGTTATCTTTTTTTTTTTTAAAGAAAAGCATGGGATTTTAGCATTAGGCAGTTAGAAAATTATATTTACTCTGCCTTACACCTCAATCCCAAGATAAAGATATTTGAATGGCTGTAGCTTCTCTGGACTGCGAAACAGTAGTTCTGAAGTTAGCTTTAGTCTGCTGGTATTTGGGGCACCATTCTGTGGCATAAAGAATAGAATTTTTTAGATGATAAAATTCTGATTTGCTGTAAAAGTCATTCTGTGAAAACTCAGCAATCCACTTGTAGGTAAGGAGGGGATTTGGAATGGGAAAACAAAATGGAGCACTTGAATTGCAGTCTGTAAGACTCTGCCATTCAGCGGGTTCAGGGTCGTACTTTTGACTGCTAGTAAACTCTGACCAGAAAGGAAGACAAGGAAATGTATTTCTCTTCTCTTTCCTAGTTAATAAAAATTTCCATTTTTGAAGTGTAAATTCTAAGCATTCCAAACATTATGACTAAACATATAAAACTTAATCCTCATATAAAAATTACATTTACTTCCATATTCTGAAATTTTTAGTGAAAATAAATAGTAAGGTTGTAATGTATTTTAAGTATATTAAAAAAACCCACAAAATTAAACATAAAAGATGCATTAACCTTTTTGGTTCTTAATACATACAGCTTTTGAATTGCCATTTTCTGATTACTTTTTAGGTAAACATGTTAAGAATATCTAATGCATGTTAAATTACTGTCTCTATCAGATAAAAACACTATGGGTTATAATACTGTTGGTGCCAGATCAGCCTAGCGCTTTACTATAAGAAATGAAGGGATGGAGAAGGGACTGTCTTTTTTTCATAGGGAAATAATCTACAAGGAACTATGTGAATGAAGAAAAAGTCAGGGCTTTGTTAAAAATCTGAAAGCAGAAGTTACAATGTAAAAAATAGGTTTATGTGATTAAAAAATGTAAAAACTAACTTTTTTTGAGGAAGTAAAAGTGTTAGCTATTGGAGGAAATTAGGTAATTTTTAAATATTTTTTTCTCACATATGTCTCCAGATCAACAAAGATATCAAAAGGTATGATTCTTTTTATTAGTCATCGAAATGGATAAAGAAAATCAGTAAAGCCACATGCTGTGCTGGGTATGTGCTTTTAGAACCTCAGTATCATTGTGTGTCCTTTGGAATGACAGATTTGCCTTTTATTAATGCACTGAAGTCAAGTTTGTTAAAAGCTCTTTATTTAGACATAATCTATTAGAGACCTCATTTTACCTTTGATATTACTGAAAATGATTAAAAGTTCTCTTTTGAAATCTTATTTCACAATATTTTAGGGAAAATTTGAAAATTCCTAAGTCTACTTATGTTAATTAACTTCATCTTTCTTGCATGTTTATAAAAGAGAGGCTTCCTAGAGAGGCCCGATTCCATAGCTGCTGAAGTATACTTGCTCTGCAAATGATCCTCCAGATCTCATCAGCTGGGAATCAGGCACAGCACGTGAAAAGCACTCAAATACCAACAGTTCCAAACAGGAGTTCTAAAAGAAATTTAACCCTCAAAGCACAGTTCATTTGGGGTTAGAAATAGATACTTTTTGGTTAGAAGTGAATGTATCACAATGAACTCTAGACGGCTTCATAGCCTTAAGCAGGCTGGTTGAAATGAATACATGGAGGTAATTCAAACTTTGTTCCTTCTGTGGCCATTGCTGTGACTGATGCCACATTCACATGTGAGGGCTACTCTGAGTCAATAGATGGCAGTCCATCGCCTAGTAAAAGGGTTGAAGATGGCTAAAATCAGGATGCAGTTTGCTTTCACTCAATATTTAATACTACTTAATTACAGGCATTCAAATATTGTCCATATACTGATAAGGCAATTTAAATAATTGGAAAATGATTATAGTTTAGATGGACTGATAAAAGTATTTACACATTTATAAGCATACTATTGTTATAGTTATTCTTGCACAGTAATTCATTGTTAATTAAAACCTGGTAGTTGTGAATTACAATGATTACCTCAATATTTTCTGAAAGAAAATCAACCAGGTTTCCATATAGGGAAATTTTCAAATTGAATTTGTTATTCTTACAGATAGAATATATTATATTCTAATAAAGATGAATTTATTTTGTTTTTATTTTTAAAGAACTCTATTTTTATAATTTGTTTCTAAAAAGCTAAAAAACTCAACAAATCTTTTAAGTACTTCTGTTACATTTGAAGCTAATTTTTATCATTCAATTATAGTCACATAAAATTCTTTAAATTAGTGGAAAAGCTAAAAGAAATACAAAGCCAAATTTATGATGACATAACTTATAAAAATAACGAGTGCTGCCACACCATTATACAGAGACTCTGAGACCTTGAGAGATACAAGAATGATTCTGTTCTTATCAGGTTTAGGCTATAAAGGCTTTACCATTATTATGTTACCAAAGAGCTGCTACAATGCCAAAATATAATCCATTGACTGCATTTGTCACATGTATGTATAGAATATATAGACATGTATATGACTTTTATTTACTATAGCACTAAAGCTTTAAATAAACCTGCAGATTTACTATCCCTTACACTGTGGCCTGGACAGGCAATGGGAGATGAGTCTACCTGTTGGCTCACTTTATATTTCTGTAAGAGGAAAGCAGTATGAAGATATGTTTTAAAAAACTGCCTTTTCTCTTTTCTGTACTGTATTATACAAAATCTTTTATATATTAAACTTCAACAACTATTAATTTATATTATGCTATATAACTGTATAATTAAAAGAAATGGTCTCTCAGTACTGTTTAATACATTAAAAATGACTAGTAAGACAATATTGAATTACTGACATTATTTAAACTGGAGAGTCAAAGTGAGCTGACTTTGTATTGAGAATTAATCAAATGGATTATATAGCAATAGTCATTTTCTGCTTTCACTAAGATTAAAAATCATAATTAATCAGAATCGAATAATAAATCAGAAATTGACTATTAAATATGTATGTATAAAATTCAAACAAATATAGTTTTAAGGATAGGAGAGTTGGATTGTCCTATATGAAAGGAACACTAAGCTTTTTCTAGTTTCATTTAAGAATGTATAATATTTCAGTAAAAGCAGAAAAATGATAATGGATGATATTGTGGGCTGTATGCTTATGGACTGTGGTAACACAATATTCTAAAGACATAGGATTATTTCACTGCTTTATAGCTTTTAGAATACTTTCCCCCTTTAATTTAATGAATATAATCTAAGCCTGAGGGTATCATGATATAATCATTTAATGACATGAGTAATAAAAATCAGTTCAAATCTTTTAAAAACAGGAAAATAAAGAACAGGCAGTGGGCAGGAGAGAGGGATAGGTGTATTATTGCTTTCTCAGTACAAACTCTCCAGATGTTTATTATCTTGCTGCAGAAGATGCTTGTCTATATTTTATGGTCAGCAGTTCAGAGAAGGGTAAATAGGTTGGGTCTTGGGGAAAATAAAAAGGTGTTTTTACTCACCGTTAGGTGATACTGCCTCCAGATTTCTGGGCAAGCCTGGAAAATAAAAATATTGATCAGCTAGGAGCATGAAACAAGGTACTTTACAGCCTGTTGGTTTTGGCATAACCCAGCATCCACCGGTGTCGGTCACAGGAAAATAAGAAGCTTAACAGAAAGGGTCTGCATTTCAGCTTCAAAAACCTGGCTAGACGGTTTAATTGAATTTTACACTGCTTTAACACACTCCCGCCATTGTCAGGAAGCCAGTGACAAAGTTTTCGTCTCTTTCTTCACAGGTTAGAAGTTTGGAGACTATGGTATGATGCAGGGCCATAACTCAGTTCAACTGGTAAATCAAAAGCAGTGGTCTAGATCTGTAAGACTAACCTAGAGCGGCTTTTAAAAGAGCACCACTTTTAAGAAGCCTTAACTGTGCAGGGTACTTCTCTGTAAAGTCTGTTGGTGCTAACTTAAAACTTAATGAAAAAGAGAATAAAAAAAAAAAAAAAAAGAAAAGAAAACCAAGACAAACCAAAGCAAAACCCCTAAAGTCCATGGCCTTTCTCTTATACATCAAATTTTACATGTTCATATTTATCGAGAAATAATCTAAAAACAAAACAATCGAAACCTCAAAAAAATCTGTCCGAGATGAAGTTACTGAAATCAGAATAGATAACAGAATACTGGGCAAAGGAACAAGCCAGCGAGAGACCTTTCCGGAGTCCAAACTGATCTCCTTAAGAGGAAACTGTCTCCAACAAGCACCGTGGTTCTCATCAGCTGACCATCTTTGCAGAAAAACAATGTTAGGACAGTGACTATGAACAGCAAAATCTCTACTGAAAATACCACATAAGTGGTTAGACAAAAGATATATAACTCAGATGAAAAAATCTATACATTATGCACTTTAAGCTTAACTAGCCTGTGCAATTTAATGTAGGAAAGCATGTAAATTAAAATGTCCAGTGGTCCCCTTCCCAGTTCCAATGGCATATTCATAAAATATATAGTGTCTGAAAACCCACTACTTATGTCAGTGATTTCTGGATTAATAATACTAACTGAAAGAAAAATACTTTTAGAAAATTAAAAGTAGCTTCAGGAGGCAAAGACAATGTCAGTACCACATAAAGAATAGCTACAGAGTGGTTAGCTCTCAGGTTCTTAAGGATGACACACTCAAACATACTTACATACAAGACCTAATGTACGCTATATCTTCAAGTACTCACTTCCTGCCTTCTAGCATAAATCTTTTACTGTGTACATATAATTTGAGTTCGATTACTACAGAGATAAGCAAGCAGTTATTTATACATTAGTTATGGATAGTTCTTGATTACCACAGTATCCTCAGAATAATACGGTTGAAAAATCACAATCACTGAGTTGTCATAGACTGGCAGAATGCCACTCTACCATGTGACCTTTTCTGGTGTAGTAGCAATTTAGTAATAAAAGAAAGAATTACTTGGTTTTTGAACAATCATCTGATTGCTCTGTACATGAAGATGATGACTGATACAGAAATTTAGTAGTGGATGACATGAAACTTCTTTTCTTTTATTAGATAATAGTACAATAATTCAAAACATCTAGCTATTATGTAAGTACTTTTATTTAACATTCCTATGTTCAGATTCATTTTACTATTTTGTACATAATACTGTGTAAAGTTAGAAAAAAAGACTTCAAAGCAGGGGTCAATAGAGAGCATAAATGTTAATTCTAAATACAAAATGTAACTGCAATCATTAATCAAAATTCAAAATCCTATATTTTTCTACATGCTAAAAAACATATGTATTGCATGGAAAATTTAGATAGAATAAATTTCTAAAGAAAGAAGCTAACTACTGCAAATGAAAACTTGGTAAACTGATTCAAACATTTAAACTGAATAAGTAGTCAGCTGTGCAGCTCGTCTAAGAGGAAAACACACAAAGCGCCAACGTGCACTTGCACTGCCACGGCCCGGCTGCTCCCACTTTCCTGGCACTTAGGTAGATGAACCCGAAGGGCGTTCTCAAGTCACACCCCCCCCCCACACACGGTGCACTCATACATCTGTTTCGGTAATGTGGTACTCTGCTTGCCAACTTTTGCCCAACTAGTTTTCCTATCTATTGTACTTTGGATAATAAACATACATGAATAACTGAGTGTTATTATTCATAAAATTCAAAGATGAATCAACATACTTTGCCATGCCAGATGAACTGAGAGTTTATATTGTGCATTTTGATCCATATTGAATTTTATCAGGTGCTAATTATTGTTTTATGAGAACAACGGCTTAGTGCATCTGTTGTTTAATTCCCACTTCCCTATTCTCAAATGCGTACATCAAAGAAAATAAAACACTCAATCTTAAATAGCCCCTGACAGCCGACCAAGACTCAAGTGCTCAACAGACAAGGCCCTTGCCACCAGTTCTCATATTTCCACAACAATGAACAAACACAAAACAGCGCTAAGCGGCCTTTCCTCCTCCTCAGCTCCCCTTGGCCAGTTGTCTGCCTTGTACTAGAGAGAGCCCTTGAACGCAGCCCTGCTGGGAACACAGCACAGGAGAAAGGATTAGCCTTACTAACATGCTAGCATTTGCAAAAGGGAAGAAAAAAACCCCAGTACTGTATTTGGTATATGAATAACCAAAATGTATGAGCTGACAAGAGACCAGGACAGGCCTGTGGCTCCCCGGGAGAAAATGTAGCTGTGATGAGTGACAGGGCTTTCAGGAAATATGTTCACAATCACAGACAGTGAAGGCCATGACCTAGATCGTTTAAGAGCTTGTCTTGTCAAATTATCAAAAGCTTCTTCCTCTCTGAATAAAGAGTGACATAAGTGAGTGTCAGGAAGCTGCAGGCTGACAAGCCAAGCATACAATAACAGAATGCACGTCACATACATGCTCAACACCGCCACTGCTAGCGGCAAATCTTAATGAGAGCGCGGCCAGCCCAGGAGACTTGGGTCCCTGCTGGCACAGCTACTCATCTCACAAAAATCCTTCAGCTCCAAGTCAGTTAGGCTCTGACACGACAACTACAATTACGAAACACAACTTTTTATCAGAATCCTCTGGTGCTTTGTCAAAGCCTCTGTTGTTAAGAGCTGGCCCCTTAAGTCACTGCAGCAAAACAAAAGATTTAATAAAACAAGCAATGCTCATCAATGGTGAATAACTTAAATAGAAAAAAAATAAAGAGAATAATTTTGTTTAAAATTTGTTGACTGAGAAGTGATGGGAAGAAAAATAATGCCATCTCTGGATTCGACTGTCAGTGTGAGTCTCCCCACACACTAATGCTGTTTTAGGCACCTTCCATTGCAAAGGACAACCCTACATATAAGTCCAGTCAGCAGACTCTTCATACAAAAAATCTCAAGTCATCCAACTGTCCAAACACTTGGCTAGCCACTGTGTATGCATGGGATTCTCCTGACATTTATGTGAACTGGAGTTTATTTTAGGAGGGAAGAAAAATAAGAGAATATCCTAACATTTACCTTAAGCCAAAATTCTATATAAAGACAGCTCTAAGATCCAACATTACAGAAATTTACAACTAAAATTCAAAATGTTTTAAGATTGTTTACTATATTTCTATTCTGCATAAAAATGGCTATTCTTGGTAAGGAGATAAACACATAAATACAAATAGGTTTAGACATATATTCAACACCTATATGTGGCAATGTATATAGAATCTATGTATTTTTTCAGCAATCAGTATGAAAAGCCATTCACTGATAGCTATCTCAAAGCTGCTTCCAAAATGAATGAGACTCTATAAAACTATCTTTTGATCCAAGGTCAAATTTCAATTAGTTTTTATACTCAAAATCCTCTGTAATTAGGAAAACTAACAAGCTATTTTTTTTCAGAAAATATTCTTTTTTTGCATTCTCCTAAGTTTAGTGTAGTTATAAGGGCATAAAGTTTGTTAAATTATATTTCAGTTTTATTGGAAAACGCAAGTGTCCTATTTTGTAGAAAAATATTTAAAACCAATTGCAAAAGACCCTCAATATACTCTCACACACTCAGTTCTCTTAAGTAACATTTTCTTTTGAAAAAGAGTTTTTTTTTAATAAGGAATCACAATGTCTGGAGATACTCTGATTCTAGATGACTGACATACGTTTGTTTATTTTACAAAGAGCTGCTAATTTTCTGACACTGTTTTTAGCTAAGGAAAATGAAACTTAAAACAGTAGAAGAAAAAAAAGACAAGGAATCCTGCGAGCACAACAGCTAAAATTAGACATGCCAGAACCAAATGAAAGGCTGGGTTCAAATCCTGGCCCTGCTACTTACTGTCCTAGGCAAACTACATACTGCTGTGTCTCTTCTTTCGTATTTATGAAACAGGGCTCCCAGAACACTCTCAATCTACTGCTGTGATGGGTAGAGCTGAAAAGATTAATTCTTTACAATGATGCCTGCTAAACAGCAAGGCTCAACTGTTATTAGTCATGACTAAAGTCACACTCTATACTCTTCATGGACAAATGGACATCAATAAGGCAGCTGAGACTCCATCGCATAGTGGTCAAGCTTGGTACGAAAGCAAAGACTTCCAGAAACAAATGCAAAAGGAGAGAACACACGACATTTCGTTTAGATGTAGCTGCTTGTGACTCTTCTTCATGGGGGTGGGAGGGGATCAAACTGATTAGCACTTAAGAGTTATCCATTAAGTTTTACATTCAGATAAGGTCTACTTAATGTTTTTAGTTGTTTAGAATCATAGAAAAGGATACTGGATCAGATAGTATCTCACCTTGCATTTTAGAGTTAACTTCTGACTACAACATTTTAAAACTATTTTGGCCACTGATGAAAACCAGAAGTGCCCCCCTGCCCCCCAAGGCGCCATGTCAGTGCTTAGTTTATTCAAACTCAGTTCAGGTCTTTTCCCTACAATGTCTAAACAATAATGGGCACAACATTCTTACCAGCTTTTCCTTTTTAACAGTAACCAGAGATTGTCTTCCAGGAAACATTCTCGAAGGAGAGAAATTTGAAAGATAAATGAAACGTTCTATGTAGGCTAGCCTGGCCTTGAAGCGGTAATCCTTCTCTTAGCTTCCCAAATGCTGCAATTACATGTGCTAGAACCTCCATTTCTTTTCTTTTAATTCAATTTTTTTTTACATTACATGCATTGTGCATTGTTTATAGCAATAAACAATGGTGCCTGATGTCCCCCGGAGCTGCAGTTATAGACGTTTTGAGTCACCATGTGGGTGCTGGGAATTGAATTTGGGTCTTCTGCCATGCAAGAACGCTTTGTTACCCACTGCACCATCTCCCCATTGCCTCCATTTCTTTTTAAAACAACCTTTTGCCAGGCAGTGGTGGCGCACGCCTTTAATCCCAGCACTTGGGAGGCAGAGGCAGGCGGATTACTGAGTTCAAGGCCAGCCTGGTCTACAGAGTGAGTTCCAGGACAGCCAGGGCTACACAGAGAAACCCTGTCTCAAAAAAACAAAAAACAAACAAACAAACAAAAACAACCTTTTATATTTATTTATTTTGTGTACACTCCCCTCTAAGTGTATATGCATGTGGAGATCAAAGGACAACTTGCTGGAATTGGTTTTCCTTTCTATCATGTAGATTCTGGGGACTAAACTCAAGTAATAAGGCTTAGTGGAAAGCACCTTACTTGTTAAGCTATCACGCTACCTTGAGGCTTCCTTTCTTAAATACTAACCTTCCTATACCTGAACAATAACAAGAATTTAGGTTGACAGTATCCCTTAATTCTGTCACGAGCCCTGTGATAGTGCCCAATGAACAGTGAGTTTCTGAGTGCTGACACTGACAGACATTTATTATCTTATATTCATATACATAAAAATATAAGTAGCATCTCAAATATCTAATTATACAAATTATTTCCTCTGGTAACTACATTAAGCTACTTCTATTCACGATCATGTTTTATCATTCAGTTCTAGTTATGTAAGTATCATGGAATTAATTCTTCTTTGGAATTACGTTTTCTTTTTTCCTCAAGATGCTCATAGCATCCAGGTTATGTTAGATACAATTTGGGTCCAGAGTTGTGCTTTGTGATGCTGTCACAACTGTAATTTAAAAGCTCATCTTAAAGAAAATCATGACAAGGATTAGGGAGACACTCAGTGAGTTTGAATCCCTAGTACTCATGTAAAAAGCAGGGTGTGGTGGTACACTCCTGTAACTCTACTGTTGGGGAGGCGGAGGCAAGAGGAACTTTGGAGCTTGCCAGCCAGTCAGTCTACCCAGACCAGGGAGCACTAGCTTCACTCAGAGATTCTGTCTCAAAAGGGGGAAAAGTGGTTGAAGAAGACACTTGACATTCATCTCTGGGGCCTATCACACACACATGCACACATACGCACATACACACCATTATTATAAAAGTACTGAACATTCATTTTAAATATAGAAAATACGGGCAACCAACATAAGTTAAATATAGTTTTAATACTGGAGAACTACTGCAACTATTGAATAAAATATTTTTCTATACATAAGCAATAAATGACTGAAAAGCAATTTGGTAAAAAAAAAAAAACTGGTACAATTCCAATAAAAATGTGTAAATCTAAATGTGAAGAACATGCACATATTGAAATCTTGAAAATTCTTGTAACATAAAGCAAAGAAGCCCAGAACAAGTAGTAAAAAATATATTGTATTTTTGGGTTAGAACACTCAATAAAGTAGAGTTAACTGCTCCTATGGTCATCAATAGATTAAACACAATAATCAAAATCCAATCAAGATTTATCACAGTTAAATGAGCTAACATAATCATTTGGAAAGAGAAAGGAAATAGAGAAAACAAACAAAGTTTTAAGAAACTATCTGGATTTATGACTTAATTAAGAGTTGGGTATCAGTATTGGGGCAAATCAGTACCATGGCATAAGTCTAGGTATCAATCCATAAGTGTGGTTATGTAATCTTTAACAAAGACACAAAGAATGGACTTTAATGAATGATGAAAAACAACTCACGCCTATGTAAAGACCAACTCAAAATGGACCAGCAATCGGTATGTGAAACATAAAACTACAAGACGTCATTTGGAAGAATATACAGGACAAAATTTTTATGCCCCAATGTTGGGAAAAGAGTTCTTAGAAATGGTACCAAAAATATAAGCCATAAAAGACTGGCAAATTATACTTCAAATTTACAAATGAGCTGTTGATTGAAAAAAATACTTCTGAATCATATAGGCAATAAAAGAGTTATATATCTGAAATAATAATGAGAAAATAAGGACCACAATTAAAAATGGAAAGGTAACTAGACATCACCAACGACAACACAAGAATAAAAATGAGCACACAAAAGGATATTCAGCACGGTTAGTCACTGGGCAGACACCAGAACCACAAAAACAGCGATACTATGCAGTGATGCAATTATTCGAAAGGCTAAAAACCGTTCAACAGTACTAAAACCTGGTTACTGACTATACTACTCCCAAAGAATTTATGACATACAATACTTGTAAGTAATAGAATAGGCACATTACACCTTGAATACAGGGAGTAAATAAAAATAAATACAAGTCACTATAAAAAGGGAAATAAAGAACAACAGAAATACAAAATGCATCTATGAGTCCTGACATAACTCCAGTACCACCACTACACAGCCTGGTGAGCGGCTGACCACTGGGTCATATCAGCAATCCTAACTGGTGTATTTTCCTAGGAGACAGGTTCTCACTAAGCTGCCCAGGCAGGTCTTGAACTTGGTGATCCTTCTGCTTCAGCCTCCCGAGTAGCTGGGATTATAGGCTACAATATCAAGTCTGGCTTAAACTGAAGTCTTCCAGAAATAATTGAATCATGATAAATTAAAAAGTAGAGGGAAACTAATTACATTTCTCAGTCTGTCTCTATTCTTAGTGTGCAAAGGAAACTCAAGGTTAATAACCTGGTATGTAATCTTTTATCCTATTTAACAGGATAAAATAATACATATAAACAAGCACATACATGTATTACACATAACAGTCCATTTTTTAAATCAAACAGAATTATTCTGCAGATAAGGTTGGACACAACTGCAAGTTTAAATGAATTAATTAGTATATAACTATATGGTTTGAAGGAGATTTGTAAAATCTGGTTCAGAAGCTATCTGGAATCAATGAAGTTTAGGAGAGCTGACCTTGGTTTGCAGTAGTTATGTTTGTAGCCCCACAGTGGATCTGACTTCCTTAATTTCACAGATCAATTGTATGAGAATTTGTCCTTATTAGAGATCTAAGAATGAAATCCAAGTCTATGTAGACATTTACAACTGAACTTTAAAAGCAGGTGAGGAGTTCAACAAATCTGACAATCAAGCTTCTGGTACCAATCTACTTTGTCACAGTCTCACATAGGACTGGACTAAGAGTAAGTCCACATAATTCTCAATGACACCAAAGACTCAGAGGAGGTCAATGTCCCTTCTGGAGAAGGACACTGTTTCTATCTATCCTCTACTAGCATACGCTTAGTTTCAACAAAAGAAATCCTTCCAATTAGCTGCTAGGCTCACTGCTAGGGCCAAGTGCTGGACAGTGAGGCACGGCTCTAAGGCAGCTTGAGAGGGTGGGGGAATTTTTCAGGTTAGCGATGTTGAGAAAGGAAACTGTTTAGCACAATTTCAAAACAAGGCTGGATTCTTCTTCAAAGTTTAAATGTGTTAAGGTACACAGCTTCAATTTAAAATGTAGAATATGTATATGCAATCCCAGAAAGTTCAGATATTTATTAGTTAAGTGGCTTGGGAACAGTTTCAATGAATGATTAATTCTTAGCTTGGGATTTATTCTCTTAACAACAAACACATAGCCGGGCGGTGGTGGTGCACGCCTTTAATCCCAGCACTTGGGAGGCAGAGGCAGGAGGATTTCTGAGTTCGAGGCCAGCCTGGTCTACAGAGTGAGTTCCAGGACAGCCAGGGCTACACAGAGAAACCCTGTCTCGAAAAACCAAAAAAAAAAAACAAAAAACAAAAAACAAAAACAAACCAACAACAAACACATAAACAAGTTTCACTAAAATGATCATGAGGACAGAAGTAGGGCTGGGCAGATGGCTTAGTGGGTAAATATGCTAGCTGCACCAGCCTGAGGACCCAAGTTCAATTCCTAGGCCTATCTAAAAAGTTAGATGCAATGGCATGTATCTTCAGTCTGAGCAATGCTGTGTTAGTCATTTTTGTCAACTTGACATATGCTCCGGTCATCTGGGAAGAGGGGATCTCAACTGAAAAAATGCCTCCAAGTCAGTTTTAGTCAGTTTTTTCTTGCAGCAACATAGAATCAAAATAGGGCAATTTCTGTGGTAATATGAGGGGAGGAGACAGGAGAATCCCCCTGAAGCTCAAGGGTCAGTCAGCCTGGGATATGCATATCAGCACATGAGAGACTCCCATCAACAAGGTGGAAGGCGCAAAGCCACTCCCCAGAGTTGTCCTCTGACATTCCCTCACATATCACACACGTGCCCACACTTCTGATCCCTAAATTAGTTAGGACTAACAAAAAGAAAGTGCAGAGGTCAACTTAACTTTCTCATTAGTATCCTAGGCCTCTCAACTAAAGCAGCACTCACAAGTCCATACAATGATTATCTTTAATTAAGTAAATCAATCTATCCCAGTCATGCCTCTTAGCTCCAATATTATGCTTAAATAACAAATATATATGCATATGTAAATAGTCTCATTTTCCTCTTTATTCTCCAAATTGGTGTAATGATCATCAAGAGGACCACACATTTATTTAAATCAATCAATCAATCAATCAATCAATCAATCAATCAATCAATCAGTAATTCTGGAACATTTTGGATAATTTAAATGTTGCCAAGCTTGGTGGCAAATACCTTTACTCATGGACACATCTCACCAGCTCAGAGGTGATTTTATTTTCAAAATAAGCCCTTTCCTTCCTTATCATTATATACATAAACTATTTTGTAGCAACAACTATGAAGACTAAAACAAAACAAGAAACAAAAGTTCAGAGAGGAGGCTGGAGAGATGGCTCAGCGGTTAAGAGCACTGACTGCTCTTCCAGAGGTCCTGAGTTCAATTCCCAGCAACCACATGGTGGCTCACAACCATCTGTAATGAGATATGATGCCCTCTTCTGGTGTGTCTGAAGACAGTAACAGTGTACTCATATAAATTAAATAAATAAATAAATAAATAAATAAATAAATCTTAAAAATAAAAATTTCAGAGAGGGAGAAGTTGCTATATTTTCATCTCTGAACCCTTGCAAGGAGGTTACTATATTTTAAGTTGTACTTGTTTTCTTTCATTTTGTAATCATCATTAAATCAGTCTTGATGTCAGTAGTCTGTCTATTTTCAAATATGTTAACAGGAAAATTGACACAGTACATATATTTCACCACAAAGTCAGTGGTTAAGAGTCTTCCTAATAGAATCCAGCAGTTGACAGGCCCAAACTAAAGGACTGAAAAACAGCTAAGGCATTTATTTAAAACACAAATATTTAGGAAGAGTGTTTGGTAACGAGGTAAATGTTTTTTAAAAATAATACAGACCTAAAGTTCATCACTAAACTCTCCGAGAAAGACAGGAGAATAGAATGCCTTTCCCTTAGAAATGTCACTTTAGTTTGGGTATGTTGCAGGTACATTAATTTCTGGAAAGTCTACTGACATGATTTTAAACAGAACTAGAAAAATTACTAGGTTTACCTTATTACCACCCAAGCTGAGAATGTCCCAGCAGGCATGCTTAGGTGCAAGGTTTGACAACTCTCCAATCATTTAACTGGAGGTTGGGTGCATAGGATCTAGCATACCCAACTCATTTATTAATTTATTATTCAAAATCCTATTGAGCTCCAATGCTACTGCATTGTTCTAGAGACTATTGATACTATGATGAGTATGCTGAAAACACACATGTAACTAATGTTCAAATTAGAGGACAGAAAAGTTAATTCAATGTAAGATGTAAATGTTAAGGAGAAAAAAATAGGGCTGGAGAGCTGGCTCAGGGGTTAGGAGCACTGACTGCTCTTTCCAGAGGTTGTAAGTTCAATTCCCAGCAACCACACGATGGCTCACAACCATCTGTAATGGGACCTGATACCCTCTTCTTGTGTGTCTGAAGACAGCTACAGTGCACTCACATACATACATATATATATATATATATATATATATATATAAATTCTTTGAAAAAAAGGGAGAAAAATTAGAAAAAGAGGGCAAGGAAAGTTGAGGGTGTAGAGATGTGTTGTTTTAACTAGGGTGGGCAAAAGGAGACATTTGGGGAGATGGAATAAAGGTGAGGAAGTAAGTTCTTGTGGGTTAGTAAGTGGAAAAGTATCAGAGAATACAGAGGTTTATTTGGTCTTTCAAGAAAATCATCTAATTAAAGTAAGCTACAGGGATTACTATGGTCAAGAAATCAGAGCATACATAGCCTATGTGCTGACCATATGAGCCTGAGCTTTGACTCAGACAAAGTCATACAAAATTGGATTGATGTGAGCTGAGACATGCTTAGAAAGGCTTGGTGGCCCAATCCCAGCATTTAGGCGGCAGAAGGCTATGCTGGTATACACAGCCAGCTGCATATCTTACCAGATACTAACACAGAAACACAAACAACAACAAGAACAACAACAACAACAAAAACCCAACCAAACAAGAATGATTGATTACTCTAGCTGCCTACTGGAAATAGAGAAAAGGGCAAAGTGGGAACTGTTCACAACAGTCCAGAGTTAATATTCACAGCCTGTGCAGAATAGTAACAAGTATGATGAAAGTGGAAGACAGTTAACCCTACAGGTTATGAGTGTGAACTGAAGGCTTCTCTATAGAGGGTTGGGGAAGGCTTGCAAAGAGTCCCAGCAAATGAAGAAGAAATGGATTCCAACAGTTCAGAAGTACATGTGGGGTAGTGGGTTGGTCTGGGCTTCTGGCATATGCCTGGAACCTCACTCAGCACAGAGAAGACAATGAGGACTGACCTGAAACAGGGGCTGGCACCAGGTAAGAGTGTGGAATGTCTTAGCAATGATTAACTCATACGTACACAATAGCACCTGTCACCCTGAAGGAATGGATGTGATTTAGAGCTAAAGTGATAGACCCTTAGTAACACATCCATAGCGTAAGGAGTAAACTAACTATATTTTTAATATTAACAAATACATACTATTTGAGACAGAGTTTTATTGGTCTCAAAACTTTAAATCCCTCTAGACTAGGACTCTTAGGTGCTGGAATTAGAGGCCACACTACAATGCCTGAGTTACTTTTTAGATATATAAAAAGACCTCATAAAACAAACATATTTAAAGTACTGGGAAGCATGTACTTATTGTTATAAACTATTTATTTTACCACTAGTAAAATCACCAAGAATTTCAGACCAGTTTTCATATGCACATCTGTATAAAACATGTAAGTGTACATTCTTCTAAAGCCAGCTGTGGTGGCACACACCTTGAATCCCAGCACACAGAAGGTAGAGACACATGTATCCCTGAGTTTGAGGCCAACCTGTTTCACAGAACGAGTTTCAGGACAGCCAGGGCTACACAGAGAAACCCTGTTTCAGAAAATAACAAACAAACCTACCAATAAACGTTCTTTCAAATAGGATGGCTGATGGTTATAAATTGGTACACTGTCCAAAGTCTTGACAAATTAGTTGCATTAAAAAAACTTACGTCAGCATAGTGGCCTATCATATCACATCGGTCACATCGTTTTCTCCAGGAAGATCTTTCAAAACATCTGTGGGTAGGAGACATGGGCAAAGAGCAGTCTAAGCAGTAACGGGCTGGGCAGCCATACTGGAGGTGTCCTCTCTCCGAGCAGAGGCAGCAGGGCCGGACTTTCTATATGGCAGACAAACACAAACTCTCTTTAGCAAAACGCATCAGTCTCAAATGGTAGAACATTGGTTTTCCTTTCCTATATAAAAAATTATTTCTAACTTGAAACTCAGTGAAGGTTGAACCTTGAGCAGAATTTTAAAATCAGACAAATGTCTGGACTCAGAGCTTGAACACAGACAGTTATCAGTATGTTGCTGCCACAAAGTCTTAAGTCTCGACATATGCCTTAGCATATCCTGTCTTACAGAGGAATAATGATAGAGTAGAAATATCTAGGATAAGAGGATGAGGATGTCTGGATATCAAGTCATAGTAGGAGCAGACAGAGAAGCAGTTGTATACCTATGAAGAGCTGCGGAGGCGGTACTAGGTAATGAAAGGACTGTGTGTACAGAGCCACTACAGACCATAATGTAGAACTTCAGTTCTATTTGTTTCAAATAGATATGCTTGCTTTGCCATTACTACACACATATAAACGAAAAGTACAAATCTCTAATAGTGAGAAATATTGCACAATGAATGTCTACAGAGGAGAAAGTTTCAAAAGGTAATCTTTTCACTCAAGTCTTCTCATCTTGTGAACAAGAAAATCCAGGAACAGAGTATGAAGTATCTGCACAGTCACTCAGCTCATAATGGAGAAGTTGAAATGGAGCCCGGGGCTTGCAGACACTGCACCCATGCCAGGCTCATGAGCTACCCATAATCCAACATGCTTTAACAAGAGCTGAGTCTAAAACTCAGGGCTCTAGCACTAACAGTCTGACTTTAACATAGGAAGAGGTATCATGCATCTCACGTACTTGTGGTAAGGGGCAGTTTTTTGACAAATGGCCACGTTTATCACAATTTCTACATGTGACATTTTTGTTGACTGAATAGTATCGGTTGTTCCACCTTCCAGATGATCTGTTATTATCTATCTTGGCCTAAGGGTAGGAGGAAAAAGAAATCAAGGATTAAAATTATTTCAGTCAGTTTAAGGAAACCTATCTATTCTTAAAACTATCCTCTTAAAACTACTGAGTAAGAAACATTAAATTTTAAATCACTTCCATTACTTTGGTACGACAAAAGAAGGAATAGACATCGATGTTCAACCTGACATCCAGAACAGCCCATTCCCGAGCAGGTGAGCACAGGACAGCTCTAGTTCTTCGGCACTTGCTCACGTGACTCCCCGTCACCTACCAGACTCCACTCAGGGCTCAGTTGTAGCAGGAATACTGACAGGCTTCATTTAGCTGTTGCTAAGTTCTACATCTAATCACATATCATTTATTTTTGAATGAGTGGCTTGCTTAAAGTTTTAGTCAGGAAATGGTATTTTTATTATTTTGTGCTTTAAAACATTACAAAACCATATAACTACCAAATATAACCTTCTTTTGAAAAGTACAGGGTTACCTATATTGCCTATAAAACTAATGAAAACTTCTAAGAGTATGAGACAATATTCTTCCACTATAATAGTGACCCAATTCTAGTTGTCTCTTATTCTAGTCAAATTCTAGTACGTATGAAAGAACATGAGTAAAACACATCACATGAAATACCCAAAGAGGAATATGCAAATCCCAACCATGTGCTTATCTTGTTTGGCAGAATTCTGTCTTTAAAGTCAGATATGGTGGTTCATGCCTATAATCCCAACACTTGGGAGGCCGGGGCAGGAGGATCGAGAGTTCGAGACCAGCTTAGGCTATGTAGGCGACCCTGTCTCAAAAAAAGAAAAATAAATACATACATACATACATACACAAAATAAATTCCATTTTTGAAAAAGCTTCATTTTTTTACCTGTTATTCTCTTGAATCGGTTGTCAATTATCTCCAATCTAGTGATATCTTAAAACTTGACTATCAAGTTGAAAACAACCTTTTAATTTTTTTTTTATTTTTAAGTATTTGTTACAATAAGGCTAATAATTGACACAAGCACCTGCCACATTCTAAATATAGACTGACCATTTCCTTACACTGAAGAAACAGTTGTTTCCGGTGTTGATCTTGGTAGTACTAGACCATAGGGGCTAACAGGAATCATTAAGGCAGAGAAGAAAAATAAACAAAAGGGTGATCATAGCTACTCATCAACTGACAAAAATCAAAGTTGAGTTGCATTTCTGAAAAGTTAAATCACATACAGACTAAAATCAAACTTTCTCTTCTAAGTTACGGTACGTCTTTTAAAAAACATTTATACTTTTCCAAAAAAATATATTATGGAAAAAACAAATGCAAATATATGGATCAAAGGATAATATTAGCCTACTATTCAGATTTTTTTTTAAATTGATTTTACCTCGATGTCTTTGTCACTGATGAACCAATTTACATCATCTTCTCCTAGAAAATAAAACAAACGTCACTTTAAGTGCCTAAGCTACAGACAGACAGACAATGGTTCTTCAATTTGTTAGTATTCAAACTGGTATAAATGAGAAGTATAAGAGAAGGTATAAATGGAAGGGTTAAATATCTGAAATTTCCATGTAAGTTTAAAATGTTATTTGTCAGACTTTTTTACTTATTTAAAATTGTGTCTATGATATGAGTGCATGCGCCCATGGATGCCAGAAGAGGGAGTCAGATCTCCCTGGACCCTCTCCATGTGGGTCCTGGGAAATGAACTTTGGACCTCTGCAAGGGCAGCAAGTGTTCTTAACTGATGAGCCTTCTTTCTAGCCCTAAAATTTTATATTACTTTTTTGAGGTAATAGACTTTGAGCATGCACTAATACCACTGGTTTTGTGTGTGTGTGCTGCATAAGTGTGGGGATCTCTATGAGGGCAGGGAGTATATCAGTATCCTACTCGCCAGCACTCTATCTTATTCCTTTGTGACAGTCTCTCTCACTAGCAGTGGACTCTGCCTCTGCTTAGCACAAACCTAAAGTTACAGGTACGTGTGTGCCCATGCCCTACTCTATACATGGGTGATGAGGATTTCAACTCAGGCCCTAGCCAGTGCACAACTGTTCTGACCCACCTGAGCCATCTATACAACACTTGTATCAGTTGTGTGACTCTCAATAAATAATCACCCTGTGCCTCATATGTTTTACCTGTAAAATAGGGATAAGAGTATTTATAGTATTTGCCCTGCCTACCTAAAATCTTTTGTAAGAATCAAATGAAATTTGTGAAAAAATGGCTTTGTATACCAAGCTCTATACAAATACAAAAAATAAGCAAAAGACTCAACAGCAGATGCAGAAATAAATTTATGTCAATTTCCTTACCTGACCAAGCAGAACTTTACTTAGAGAGGAGATGTTCCAATAATCCCACCCCTTTTTTTTCTAGACCCCAGACAGTGGGACATTCCAAAACCTACTGTAAACAAGCCTCAGGATCTTGTCCTTTTCTCTAGACTTGGCTATTGTGTGAAGTTGGTGTATAAACTGTGACCACTATCTGAACTCTTCAACAAGCTGCTCATTAATGAGTCCTCCCAGCGGTCTGGGCTGTTGCCCTGAGCAGACCTTGGGCGCAATCTCCGCAGTCAGTCCCACAACACCCAGAGGAAGCTCCACTCCCAGGCGCACTAACACACCCAGGATCACAGGATCAGAGGTGAGGAGGACCCAACATCTGTCCCAACACTGAGAGTTACTGAGACCAGCGGGAGCCAGGCACACAGGAACTCTGCCAGACCAGTGGCTCGGGTTCTTTCCAGTCTGTCTGGGCCGGTGCCCTGATCAGACCTTAGGCGAAACTCTGCAGCCAGTCCCACAACACCCAGGGGAGGCTCCACTCCCAGGCGCTTTTACAAGCCCAGGATTCCAGGATCCTAGGAGCTTGGTCACACCAGGATCTCTGGGTCCTAGAAGCAACTTGACTCCCAGGAGCTCAGACACTCCCAGGATCTCAGGATCATAGGATCCCAGAATCACAGGATCCCAGAGACAACTTGACTTCTGAGGAGTTCTGACATAACCAGGATAACAGGAAGGACAGGCTACAGACAGATATAGCAGAGGGCAGGTAGCACTAGAGGTAACCAGTTGGCGGGAGGAAGAACATAAGCGACAGAAACCAAGGTTACTTGGCATCAGCAGAACCCAATTTTTCCACCATAGCAAGTCCTGGATACACCATCACACCAGAAAAGCAAGATTCAGATCTAAAAATCACTTCTCATGATGATGATGGAGGACTTTAAGATGGACATAAATAACTCCCTTAAAGAAATACAGGAGAACACAGGTAAACAGCTGGAAGCCCTTAAAGAGGAAACACAAAAATCCCTTAAAGAATTACAGGAAAACTCAATCAAACAGGCGAAGGAAATAAACAAAACCACCCAGGATCTAAAAATGGAACTAGAAACAATAAAGAAATCACAAAGGGAGACAACCCTGGAGCTAGAAAACCTAGGAAAGAAGTCAGGAGTCATAGATGCAAGCATCAACAAAAGAATACAAGAGATAGAAGAGAGAATCTCAGGTGCAGAAGATACCATAGAAAACTTTGACATAACAGTCAAAGAAAATGCAAAATGCAAAAAGCTCCTAATCCAAAACATCCAGAAAAATCCAGGACACAATGAGAAGACCAAACCTAAGGAAAATAGGTATAGAAGAGAGCGAAGATTCCCAACTTAAAGGGCCAGTAAGTATCTTCAACAAAATTATAGAAGAAAACTTCCCTAACCTAAAGAAAGACATGCCCATAAACATACGAGAGGCCGAAAGAACTCCAAATAGACTGAACCAGAAAAGAAATTCCTCCTGTTACATAATAATCAAACACCAAATGCACTAAACAAAGAAAGTTTAAAATTATTAATTTTACTGCAATATTAAAAGCAGTAAGGGAAAAATTAACATATAAAGTAACATATAAAGGCAGGCCTATCATAATTATACTAGACTTCTCACCAGAGACTATGAAAGCTAGAAGATCCTGGGTAGATGTCATACAGACCCAAAGAGAACACAAATGCCAGCACAGGCTGCTATACCCAGCAAAACTCTCAATTACCATAGACGGACATTCCAAGTTTACACAATATCTTATTCCATGACAAAACCAAGTTTACACAATATCTTTCCACAAATCCAGCCCTACAAAGGATAATAGATGGAAAACACCAACACAAGGAGGGAAAACTACACCCTAGAAAAAGCAAGAAAGTAATCTTTCAACAAACCCACACAAACATAATTCCACTTCTAACAACAAAAATAATAGGAAGTAACGATCACTTTTCCTTAATATCTCTTAATGTGAAAATTAATATTACCAACATATTCTAATTGATTGAAATTCAAAAATATGAGGAAGTAGAAATTTGTTGGCTGTCACCCAGTCAATCCATATATACTTTCTGCTTGTTTGTACATGACAGTGTCTTGCTGTGTACCACATAATGATCTTGAAATCATGCTTCTCCTATCTCAGCCTCTCTATTAGTAGGACTGTTTATTTGATGTTTTCACACTATACTATGGTTTCCAGAACAGCTTACCTATTCCAAAATTATTTATACAGCCAAAAGAAACGTAGACAATTAATTTGGGAGGTGGCTTGTAAGAGAACAACAAAGAGTGAGACTAAATGTTTTGCTTGATGATTATAATTATTGTATCAATTTTGAAGATGACCTTATAAGTTACTCTTTTTCTGAGATGAATGCTTTTCAAAATCATCACAGCCAATGAACCAGAATCTTTCCCTCACCTAATGTCTGTGTCACCCTCCAAGCAGAACCATTGTTCATTAAAACACAGTTGATGAATGACTTCATGGATAGACCATCTTAATACACACACCATTTCTTAAATGAATGTAACCTGCTTCCCTGTGGGCTGAGAATGATGACAATCACTCACGTCAAATAGCTTTGACCATAGCAGGAAATTTGTGTCCAAATAATTGTGTCTACAATTCATTCCTTGGCGCAGCAGAACTGTCAACTCTTAGCTTAGCTACTATGGAGGTAAAATCCTTTGGTGATGTGAGGGACATTGAAGTCCAGCCTTATTACAATGAACTTCAATGTTTAAAAATTTTTCTTATTTTGGGTTTGTACCACAGTAAGAGCCAAGACAATAACAAAATAAACAAATAAATAAAAAGACTTTAACTTTTTATGTTCATTTAATAACACGTCCATTGTTTTTATGATTGGTATAAAATATATATTGTGTTGAATGATAAAAAATTAAAATTAAAATTAAAAAAATGAGTCCTCCCAGCAGTGTCAACAGACTGCATCTTGTCTTCACTTACTCTGTCCAGTGGTGGAAAGTCACATGATCTTATTTACATCTAAGCTGGTAGAAGAGAAATTCTTCATCTCAACATCAGCATTAACAATGTCTACTGATTTTTCTAAATGACTTGCACCACAGCATCAAAAACCTTTGAAAGAATTATATATTTATTTATTTGGTCTGTTTGTTTATGTATATGTTGACATCTATGTGCATGAGGTCAGAGGACAATTTGAGGGAGGTGGTTCTCTTCTACCACCATATGGATTCCAGGGTTCACACTTGAGTCATTAAACTTTCAGGCAAGCACCTTTACCTGCTGTTATTCCATCTTGCTGGCCTCCACTAAAACATTTTAAAAACAATGGACCTTGAAAACTGGTCTACTTTGTATGTCAGGACCTTTGCATTACATTTACAACATCAAAAATAGTGACATAAGGGAGCAAAACAAGAGGCCTCACTTGTTTCCTTCTGGGTGGGGTGAGGCACGCAGGAGGCAGAAGAGGCGGGACTGCTGCTAGCTTAAGGGCAGCTTGGCCAATATAGTGAGCACACAGCCTACATAAGTGAACTTAGGCTAGCCACACATGCAAAGCCCTGCCTCAAAATAAAAACAAACTCCAAGCCCCCAAATATCCATAAACCAGTAAGTATTAATCTAAAAATACAACTGTAAAATTGGAGGACTAACAGCATTTTCCTGTGTCAGCTATTTCCTTTTCTTGGCATTGCTCTTTACAAACCTGCAAATGCCTCCTATTCCTCCGGTCCCTCTCTGGACAAGAAGGAAGGGACCTATGACTAATGCAGACGCTAAGGAGATGTCAACAAAGGACTAAAAGCCGAGTTATGATTTCCTCCTCCGTCTAACCTTACTACTTTCACCTATCTCAAAAACACAAATCAAGCTTGACTTGATTCTTTGAAAAGAATTTTGAAGAGACATGAAGTAATCTACATTTTTTCAGGCCTACCAGGGTAAGTGTCTAGAAACATATTTTAAAATAAAATACCTGTACTCAAAAAAAAAATCATGAGGCTGCTTTACAGAAAGGTCAATCCATAGGGAAGAGAGGCGCTGTGCTGCCGCTGATTTTCTTCGTAGTCTGGAGGCTGCACACATGTACCGAGAGTGAGGACATATTAAAGAGCAGCGGCCTCATTTCTTCATCCCACCATATTATTCTTACATTCAAAAGATGCAGGTAAATAACATGTGGGCTGTCATTTTCAGAGCTGCACTATGTATCCCAGTGACATTCATCACTAAAATTCAATGACCCCTTGCAATCACTTTAATTACAAAACTCATTTAATTTTTTCTTTTTTGGGTGTACGTCTGTCTGCACACATGCTTGTGCTGAGGCCTGAGATAGACATCTTTTGTCTTCTTCAATATCTCTCTACATTACTTTTTGAGACTGTGTTTCTCACTGAACTGGGGGCACACCATTTTGGCTAGAGTAATTTCACCACAGAGACTCAGGGATGTCTTCACCTCCCCAGTGCAGGCACTATAGGTGCATGCTGCATCCAGGTTTTTGCAAGGGTGCTAGGAACTGAACTCAGGTCCTTAGGCAAACACTTCGTATAGCAAGCACTTTGCTGACTAAACCATTGCCCCAACTCCACAAGCTGATTTAATTTTGTTCTTAAAAAATTAAATGCAGGCTGGGCATAGTGGGACACGCAATTAATCCCAACACTTGGAAAGCAGAAGCAGACAGATCTTTGTGAGTTTCAGTCCAGCCAAGGTTACACTGTGAGCCTGTCTCAACCAAACCAAACCAAATTCAACTCAACTTAACACAAAATGAAGCATAGGGGTACACACCCTTGACTTTTATTCTTTTAAAGATTGTTTTGGCTATTCTAGCCCCTTAGTTGTATATATTTTAGAATAAACATGACAATTTCAGTAAAAAGTCTGTTGGAATTTTGATTGGTATTGTATTGATCCACACAGGTTATTATAATATCAAGTCCATATAAACTGATACATCTCTCAACTTACTTTGGCTTAAGTTTTCATGGTAATGCTTTTCCAGTTTTTGATTATATGTTTATAAAATATAAGCGGCTTTTATACACTCATATCACATTGTGTAAACTTGTTGTGGTCACTTAGTTTTAGAAGATTGCCAATTTAGAAGTTGCATGCTTCTGCCAATTTTCAATATACATATTTATACCACCTGTAAGTAAAGATAGTTTTACTTCCTCCTTTCTTAATATTTTTATTCATTTGCACACACATATATATACACCCGTATGAGGAGGTCAGAGGACAACTTGTGAAAGTTGGCTCTTTGCTTCCATCATGTGGGTCCCAGGGATCTAAACTCAGGTTCTGTGGTAGGCTTGGCAGCAAGTGCCTTACCTCTGGAACGCCTTGTTTGTCCTGGCTCTCTCCCTGGCAATTCACATGCTTTTCTTCCTTTCTCTTATGTACCTGATTCTCAGAGGAACTCCTACAGAATGACGTTAAATGTACGTGGTGACAGCAAATCTTTGCTCAGTTCCCAATCTTAGGAAATAAAATATGTTTTCTTTTACAATTGCATATACCGTTTTTTTCCCTTTGTTTTCCTTCATTTTCTTCTCTTACAAATACTGTTTTTATGAAAATTTTCTAGCTACAGAAATTCCTTTCAATTCCTAGTTTGCTGAGTTTCTAATATAAATAGGTGGTGAATTTTATTGAATGCCATTTTTGCAACAAGTTGAGAAGTCCATGATTTTTCCTATTTCTTCCTGAACAGCCACAGTAATTTGGTTTCAAATGTCAGGCTGAGCCTTTATTTTGTAACTAACTGCTCACTGTGGGCAGGCTTCTGGAAGTTACGGATATCTCAGTCCAGGTCTATTCTCTCTCTCTGCTTCCTGTCTAATGTCACATGAAGAGCCACCAGGGACAGAACTCTGGGCCATCACTGAATTGTGATGTACTGAAAAATCCCAAAACCATGAGTCCAAAATAAGTATTTCTTTTTCTAAATTGTTTCTACTAGGTACTTTGTGATGCAAAAGTAACTAACACAGGGATATTGATTTAGAGTTTTATGATATCTTTGTGTGGTTTTGATAGTGGTGTAAGAGTGGACTCATAAGAACTGAGAAAAAATTGTGCCCTTCCTTAATAGACAGAATTTTCCAGTTATCTGGGTTTGGCTTTGTGGGTCAGGAATTTTACTTGTAGAAAAGTCTTTAAAAAGGAATTCTATTTCTTTTGTAGATATGGATCTCTCTATTTCTTTTTTTAGTTGGGCCAATTTTAGTAATTTGTGACTTTTAAATAATTTTCTCTTATTCTTTTTCTTTATCTAATTAGTACTTCGGTTCATTTAGCAAAAAATTTTCATCAACGTATTTAGCAGTCTCATTTGTTTCTTCTAATTGTAACTTTTATTAAATTTGTTCTTTGACAATTTTATACATATACATGTACAGATTACTATCACCCCACTCTCTCATCTCCTGCCCGTTCTGACAAGTCTCCCACTATGAGCCCACTTCCCTCATTCTAACCTTTTTCTTTTGTTTGTGACTGAGTTTAACTAGGACTATCTGTGTGTGACCAGGAACCACTGGAGCCTAGCAGCCTGGATTCATCAGACCTCCTGACCATTCTAGATCTTGTCAAGTTGACAACTGAGATTAGTTAACACAATTGGCTTCTAGCTTGTGATTCTCCTGTCTCAGCCTGATTGATGATGGTCACAGGCATGTACTATGATAATGGGTAACTAAGTTTTTTAAGAAGGCAGAAAGCCCAACAGGCAGTGGTGGTGCAGGCCTTTAAATCCCAGCACTTGGGAGGCAGAGGCAGGCGGTTCTCTGAGTTCAATCAGGTTTACAGAGTGAGTTCCAGGACAGCTAGGGCTGTTTTGAGACAGAGAAACATTGTTTCAAACAAATAAACAAACAAAAAAGCCCAATATTATTTGGGAAAATAAGCTATTTAGCAAAACGTACTGACTTCAACAAACAAGTAACTAATTTATGACAACGCCCAGTTTTTCTTTTGTGAAGTAGCTTGTAAGCCTAAGTTTGTAAATCCCTTCATAACTATGAATTCATATACTATATTGAGTGAGCTAGTGTGTGGGGGGGGAATAAATAGCATAAACCTGCAATCCCCCAACAACCAAAATCTGAGTCTTTCCCAATACTTATTTTTCATTTGCATTATAAAGTCAAATTTGACTGCTCTGAAACAGCACTCTTCTACTACCACTTAGAGAGAACACAGTTAAATTGTCAAGGAGACAAAAGGAACCCAGGTGGTAAAGGTCAAGCGCATGCCTATTAGCCTATTAGAGGGCACACGGTAAGATTTTCTCCATTATAAAAGTAACAGCTTAAGAGTCATCACCTACTCTACCTGTCTGACTCACATTTGCCATGTTTCCCGCCTCTGCCTGCTCATTATCCTCCTGACTTCCAACATTGCCCCGCTCTTTGCCCATTTCCATCAAGTTCAAATCTCAACTCTATAACTATAGTTCTGAAGATTTTCGTGTCTCAGGTCCTCAAAGTTAATTTGAACAGATAAATATTCAATATCTTTCTTACTTCTTTGGTGACTCACTTTTCTGGTTCTTGTCTTCCTTTGTGGTCTCTTCCTCCTCATCAGTATCCTGAATGCTCTGTTTCCCTTCTTTCTCCCAGTATAGGCCAACATGCCCAGAACAGAAACTAGCACATCTGTCCTTCCAAGCCAGGTCATTTCTTTTGTTTCTTATACAGTCCAAATCTCTATGGGAGATTTGAAATCAGACACGTCATAGGTAACTCAGATCCAAAGCATTAAAAGTTCTTTCTTCCTCACTCTTGAAAGCTCAAGGGTGGAGTGCTTGATAAGAATTCAGCACTGGGCTTAATCATCAGTACTGTAAACTAATAACCAGACAAATGAAACCAAAAGCTCCCTAGTTTTCCTTTTCCTCCTGATAAATCTACAACTTGTCCCAAGTCTGTTTTTCCCAGTCAGAAACCCTCAACTCTTTTCTCTTACCTAGAGCATAGGATTACTCACCAAATCCTGTGAACTGTTTATCCTAAATAGCCTTAATACTATTATTTTAGCTCTGGGCAACTTAATTTCTGACACAGATTATTAAAATTATTAAAATAACTTCTCTTCATTATCACAAGTTCAATTCTATTCTACTGTTAATTGGAATAAAACAGAAATGTGAATATGTTCTATCTGGAAGGTCCCTTGCTGCCAATAGGACACATGTTAGAAGACAGACAGTAGTACAACACAATATTGCCCATGATTTACTCCTTATTTTTCTGGTCCCACTTTTTCAGCTAGGTCCAGAAATTTCCTCAGTGTCCTACCATACTCTGCAGGTATGCCTTTACATGTATTCTCCAGAGCCTCTCAAGACTCCCCACCATTTCATTTACTGGGTACTTAGACTAGCCTTGAAAGTTCTCTATTAGAACTTTCTTCTTCGAATTAGAGAGGATCAATCAGAACTCTGTAACATTTTGGACTTGAACTGTGGCATTTCTCTTTGTAGCTTCCTAACACCAAAGTATGACTACCTAGTTATCCAGGGGTACTGATCTCTCCTTAATAAATTAACTAAAGGGGCTGGTGTGAGATGATGCAGTGGTTCAGAGTATTAGCTATTCTTCTGGAGTATGATTCTCAGCACCCACATCAGGTGTTTCACAACTGCCTGTAACCTAGCACCAAGGGATCTGATAGCCTCCTTCTGGACTCCTGTGGCATCTCCACTCAAATATGCACATACCCACACGTACATGTAACTAAAGTAAAAATAAAATTTCAAAAACCAACCAATAAGTAAACTAAGTAACATTTCTATTCCCATTGATTTCCCTTTTGTAAGTCTTTTCTCTCTCAATGATAGTGTAAAAGCTCATTACCTGCATTTTTTAGGCTACTATGCATTTAAAGACCTAAACTAAGGGTTCTACTAAGAAATAATTTATTCCTTTCTATGTCAAAGCTGTCTGTGGACTGAGGCTGCATATTTTATCCATGTATCCACTGATCACAGTATCTTGTATAATTAAAATTAGAAAGAAAAAAAATCACATTTAATCATATGTACTATTGTATGAATAAGCACTATTCTGAATTGAGACATGTAGCTAATATATAATTTAACTGCCTGTTGATGTATAGTAAATGTTTAGTAAGATAGTTTTTTATGGCTAAGAAAGAATAGAATTTTTAGAGAAAAACTTTAAAGAACTCAAAAGAACTTAAAAAAACAATCACCATTATTGAATAATAACACTGAGACAGGCCCAAGATCTACATAAATTGTAAGATAACTACACATTTATAGATAACTGTGCCTGTATGTCAATGTAGATTAAAGATCACAAAGACAAAGCTATCATGTGTTTATTTGTCATATCCCTCCCTGAGCTAACTCTACTACACCAGATTCCCTCTGGGAGCTTCTCACTTCTAATAAGCAACGGAAACAGTCTCAAGTGAACTTAGGATTTCCAACTTCAGCAGCAGCATCTGTTACTTCAACGGAAACTTTTGAGAAACACACAATGCCACACTAAACCCCTGAGGACACAGTCATTTTATTCACTTGCATTCTTCTCAAACTGTGCACTTGTGTGCATGTTCTATCTCTCCTTTTCCCTCATATTTATGATTTTTCATTTTAACCCCAGGCAGAAATCAATCAATATAATTAATCATTATAATTTCATGCTATATAACTGGCAACTGCTTAAGAAAAACAAATTTTAACATAAGAATTTATAAGAAAGAAAATGTTCATCTTATTTTAATCATATTAAATTTACCAGAAACAACTTATACTTAAAATTATGTGTAGAAGATAAATGAGGATTTGACTTTTCTTTTTTTAGAGACAGAGGAAGAAGAAGAAAGAGGAAATAAGTGCAGGTGCTTAGCTTGGGGTTACAAGGAGCTCTTCACAGGTTATATATAAAAATATTTTATATTTATATTGTATATTTATATTTTATATATAAAATATAAAAGTCTATTGCCAGAGGGAATGGACATAAAGACAATTATCAAATATCCTCCAATCCCTAAGCCCTAATATTTCATCAATGAGCTACCAGGTTAAGAGATCTTATTTAGAATTCAAGCTGGGCATGCTCACTCAGGCCTGTAATCTTAGCCTTTGGGAGGTAGATGCAGGAAAATCAGGAGTTCAGGGTCATCCTCAACTACATAGAAAAATATGAAGCCAGCAGGGTGCTTTGGTTCCTCTGAAAAAGGGAACAAAATATTTATAGGAGCAATTAGGGAGACAAAGTGTGTAGCAGAGACCGAAGGAAAGGCCATCCAGTGACTGTCCTACCTGGGGATTCATCCTATAAACAGTCACCAAACTATGGATGACAAGAAGTACGTACTGAAAGGAGCCTGTTATGGTTGTCTCCGGAGTGGCCCTGCCAGAGCCTTACAAATACAGAGGCAGATGCTAGCAGCCAACTGTTGGACTGAGCGCGGGGTCCTCAATGGAGGAGTTGGAGGGCAGACTGGAGGAGCTGAAGGGGTTTGCAGCCCCATAGGAAGAACAATGATGCCAGCCAACCAGATGCCCCAGGGCTCCCAGGGACTAAGCCATCAACCAAGGGGTACACATGGTTCCAGTCAAAAGTGTGGCAGAGGAATGCTTTGTCTGCATCATTGGGAGGAGAGTTCCTTGGTCCTGTGAACGCTCAATAGAGGCCCCAGTGTGGGGAAATCGAGGTGGGGTAGGTGAGTGGGTTGGGTGGAGGAGCATATTTTTGGAGGCAGGGGGTGGGAGGATGGGTTGCGGGTTTTTGGGGAAGGGGAAAACCGGGAAAGGGTATAACATTTGAAATGTAAATGAAGAATATATTCAATAAAAAAAAAGAATTACTCTGCTGAGAATAAAAAATGGCAGCAAGTATGTGAGTAGGGGACAAGTTAAGAAGCTACTATAGTAGTTCAATCAACAAATAATAGGGCCTCTGATCAAGTTAGATGAATGAGAAGTACAAAAATATACTTTGAATACATTGAAGTAATTGAAGTAAAGTCCTAAAAGAACTAAATCAAGGGTGACTCCTTAGTGCTTGACCTAAAAGGGGGGGGGGATTTACTGTAACAAAACCTGCAAATATCATGTCAGGGGAGTTAAGTTTAGTTTTGGACATGTTAAGATTTGCAATAGTATTAAAATATTGAAATGAAGAAGCTGCTACTGAATCTGAGAATTTAAATTTAGGAGACAGAGAACTGGAAATAGAAATTTCCCAACAGAGAACAGAGGCATTGGGATAATATTCAATCTAATTCTGGGTGAAGAATACCAAGGGACTGAACACAGGTCAAGCAGAAGAGTAAGGATTTAAATCATTAAGGTGGGAGCAAACCTGAGCAGAAGGACCCATGTACTTTGGCTGACATGAGACAATGTATTCAAAGTGAGATAAGGCCTGAATGCCGGGTTTAGATTTACTAACAAAGCTACTGGTGATCTCAAGAAAGGTTGGATAGAATGTGACAAAAACTTGACTGAACTGAAAAGAGAACTGAAGGAAACAATAAGGATAGGCAGCTGTCTGAGAAGTATGTCACCAATTCTAAATACTGGTCCCTATCAAGCTTAAAAGTTACATCTTCTACTATGGCACCAAGTGACCTAGTCTGTGGGGGAGAATTCAGGTACTACTTCAACAGCCAGCTCCATAAGTGACTCACATGGCAATTTAACTCCAGGAAGACTACAGGATTAAATTGTCCTCAAATTCTGAAAACACAAGCCAGACAGAGGTGGCATATTATAGTACTTGGGAGGCAGAGGCAGGTGAATTTCTGTGAAGTTTGAGGCCAGACTAGGCTACAGTGAAAGTTCCAGGACAGCAGAGTACGCAGAGAAACCTTGTCTCCAAAAACAAAAACATTCCAAACATTAATCCATTAATGTACTTACAATAATTCTTACTTATATAAGCTGATACTGTCAGAAAGTAAGCAAAAGGCATGAGGTTAAAATTATATAAAACCATGTTCAAAGGAGAACTTACATTTTTGATATAAATGTACAACACTTCAAAGAAAATATTCACTAGATCTAAAGAACATGTCTTTTCAAATCCCCACTAAGAGACCCTCCCCCACACAGAAAGTCAACATTGAAACAGGACACAGTACACAAAAACACATGTTGCTGACATTCACCTCTACAAGATTATCTCCTTTTATCATACAGTACATTCAAGTACTAATGTGAACTCAGCTCTACTTTTAACACAGAATTATATTTGATATAGCTGTGAATGGTATGTGAGGAGCAACGGCAGTCTTCTAGTGAGGTTCTGTAAGAATAATGCCTCACCTCTGCAGTTGGGGTTCCTCAGGGTGAGTCACCACGTCACACTACATGAGGCAGAGACAAGTTCCATTTACTCTTTTAAATCTTAGCACTTGTCTAGTGTCTACTATATAGCATTTGAAAAGTTCTGAAGAACTAAGTGATTCTTAAAAAGTCATTAAAATGTTTACTTTTACATGTTTTATTAATTGTAAATGTATTTGTGTGGGTGCATACATGTAGGTGTAGGTTAAAGGACAACTCGCATGAGTTAGTTCTTTCCATCTATGTGGGTCTTGGGGCATGTCAGCAGGTGCCTTTACCTGTTAAGCCATGTAGCTGGCCCTATACTGATCATTAGTATCTTTCAGGGTATTGGTCACTCTTGCACTTACATGAGCAGCAACTGACAACTATGCGATCAGTTCATAACTTGCTAAAATATCAGGGTAAATACAATTTTGATTTTGAATAGCATTCAAAAAGAGTAATGTAGCTCTTTATGGAAGACATGGAATAGTTAGATACATCTATTACCTACCAGTCTGTTCCTTATAGTGCTACAACCTACCAGCAGTAAGACCAAGATGTCAAAGAAAAGACAAAGCACAAAAAGAGAAAAGAAAACCTCAGAAAACAGATTAAGAAACTATTTCTAAATATCTCCAAATAAAAGAGTGGTGAAACTACTGTGCAAGGAAACAGATGGTGTGGACTGAGACCTAGCTTCTTCACAACACATTTCGTGACTGCATGCTAAACATTTTCTTTCTTGAGATTTCAATTTCCTATTTGTGAGCATGAAATCTAGCCATCACATAATCTCTAAAATAAATCCCCATCAGTTTGAAAAGTATCTGCTTCCTCAAAGTCCCCAGACAAGAGCCAGTCACTCCAAATCCGGAGACTTTTCTCTATTAATTTTAGTATCCTTCAAAATCATTGAGTTCCAATTCATACTACAGAAGGTACATGTAAGAAAATTTTGATAATAGAACCTTCAAATTACAAAGGAAAAAAATTTAATTATATTTTAATTTTGTACATAGAAATACATGTGAAATATTTGTCATGAAATACATGTCAGGTATTCAGTTCCTACCCCCTGAGAATACATACTAACTTCCACTTCAGAAAAGACAATGTCTATTTATAACCCATGAGCAGTATGCACTATTGAGGCCTACTAGGCAGGGTTTTAAGGCTGTTTTTTTCAACAAGGCTCACAAGTCCTGAGGTTAAATATACATGAATTAAGGATGTTTAATCCAACTTAAGATAACATCTTTTCATATTTAAAGCAGTTTCCCTTAAACAGGAAAAATACAAAATACATGAGCTACCTCTGAAAAATAAAGCGTCTACAGGCTAATTAATATAAACTTTAAAAAAAATCACTTAGACTCATATGGTGTTTACTCTCATTCCTTATAAGTATGCTTATATATTAAAAACAAATTATTTAATAGAGCAGAAAGCTGTATAAACAAAATCCTCTTACTTGTCATATGTTAAGAGCTATTGAACAAAAACCCATGCTGAGCTTTAACTAGGGCAAACTGCATAATATAAGAAAGTGCAGCTTTTGGTTGGTGTGTGCACAAAGCACTAGTAGGCACATGCACAGAGCAATAAACAGTTAAACAGCTTCTACCTGTTTTGTGTACTCCCTTTCAGATTTTGTCCCCTAGAGCTTTGGCCTCTGTTGCTGTCTAACTTGAATTCACAAAACTCAATAGCTCATGGTTTTCAAAGCTCAGAACAAAGTCGCTTTCTCTCTCTCTCTCTCCTCTTTTTGGTGGGTACAAGTATGGGGACCACAGGAACAGTTAAATTCATGGCATGGCTGGTCTACCACACAGTCGGGGGAATTCTTTAAATAGAGCCTGTCACTCTCTTGGCCCATCAATGGGATTTCCTCCTCGAACTGCTGATTCGTTCAGGTACACAACAGAGGAAATTTCAGTTAACCTTTGTTTCACCCCAGGGAAAAATCCGTCTGAAAGTATAAAATGAATAGATTAAAAAAAAAAAATAAGCTGCTCAGCCCCACGGCTGCAGCTTAAGTTAAACAGCAGCAAGGGACAGGGGAGCACTGCCTTCCCAATGGGAATGCAAAATACAAGGTATCCAGTAGGTTGGACTTTATTTTGATGACTAAACCAAACCAACTGTCCTTTCTCTTAAATAAACCTGAAATTCTCCTTCTGATAATCTTATGAGTCAGATTTTTCTTATGTCATCAAATCACTAAACTGTTGTAATCTGAATGTCTCTAACCAAATTCTATTTCCAATTGTCTTACCAAAAAAAAAAAAAAAAAAAAAAAGACTCAGGAAAAATTTCAAACAAAACTTGCAAAATTTAAGCAGTAATAGGGTGCCAGATGAGAAAAAAGAATCAGCTAAATGAGAATCATGTATTCTCTTCTATTATTCCTTTCAAAAAAAAAAAAAAATTCCAGGGAGGAGGACACACAGAGAACCGATTTGAAAGCAACAGAGTTCTTGGAGAGGTTGGAGTTAGCTCTATAGATATAGGAAGTCACAGCGTGAAGGATGAACACACACACAAATTAAACTATTTATGATGTTATAGTGTTATAAGATTAGTAATTTAGCTTATAGACCATTGAAAACATGAATATAAATTTTGAGGTATGGTGGGTGATATTGGATACCCACTTCTACCAAATTACTCCTGAACCTAGTGAGACAAAAAAGCTATTGTGCTGCCAATACCCTTTGTACATTTAACATATTATAATTACAATATGTTGACTATAAGCTATTGGAACAGCAATCTAAATAAAAACAAGACCAATTTCACCTTAATGATCAACGCCATTCTTCATAAAAATAACAACAAAAGGATTCATTGCATTTTGACTTATTTTTCTTACCAGTATCTGAACATATTCTATTTTTATCCTATTACAGAAGGTTGTGAACCACTAGGTGATTGCTGGGAATTGAACTCAGGACCTCCGGAAGAGCAGTCAATGTGCTCTTAACTCGCTGAGCCATCTCCCCAGCCCCATATTCTATTTTTAATCAACATGCTGTACACTGATGGAAAGGCATGATAATTTTATGTCCATCTACACTGTCAGTCATATCAGGTTTCTTTATGTTAGGAACCTCACCCCCTGCCTAGTTATTTGAGATTGTAAGTGTATCAATGAGAGAAAACCACCAGAATTTCCCATTTTGTGCTAGGCTTATTTCACTTAACACAATGTCCTGTAATTCTACCCTTTTACTGTAAATGACCAGATTTCAAACTTTGTGGCCAAATAATATTCTATAGTATGTACAGGACATGTTTTCTCTATACATTCATTTGTCAATGTACATCTTGGTTGGTTACCTTTGCCATTGTAAATACTGCTTCAATAAACAGTAGAGTACAGATAACAGTCTGACATATATATTTTCTTGGATACACACACACACACACACACACACGCACACACACACACAAATACACCCCCCACTCCCCACAAATTTGACAATTTTACTACGATCCATTTTTTTAATCAAAAAAGCCTATATATATATCCAAATAATAAAATTGTCAGATTTTACTGGTAGCTTTTTTAATATGGAAAAAAGGACTATATAATTATATACTATAATCATCTATGACATAACAGCTCACTTCCCTTCCCATCTGAGATTGTGCATGAACCCAGAATTTTATATTTACCTCTCTTCTGTGTCCAACTATGTACCCAAGTAAGGCAGAGTAAGAGTGTGGCCCTTTGAAAGCTATATAAATTACAATCTGAGAAATTACATCATTAAAGAAACTGAAAACAACACAGACTAATGTACAAACAGGACACACTAAAGCACAGCTCTTTTTTTGAGTGACAATCTGAACAAGAGTGTTAAAACAGCTAATGTGGCCTGGCAAGATGGCTCAGTAAGTAAAGATGCTTGCTACCAGGACTTGCATGACGGAAAAAATGTTTTCTACCTTTATATTCCATGGCACGCATGCCACTCTGTATGTATGCATGTGCATACATCTGTGCATGGGTATACAACATATACTCACGAATCAAAAATATATACACAGGTAGTATATGCCATTCTAAGATGTGTGTGATATCTGAGCTTCAAGTTTGACTCTTTTCTATAAACCTGATCAATACCACCTATAAAACTCTTTATAGTTTCATTTACAATTTTTCTTTCCTCTCTTGTAATCCCAATGACATGTTAGCTCTTTAAACATTGTCTAATGGGTTAAGACATTAGAATGTATTCTATGACAATTAGTTCTAAATTATTTTTGGTTTTGTTTTTCAGATTGGGTAAATTTGATCTCTCAAATCATTGGGATTTTACACTTACTGTTAAGTGCATCCAGAGAATTTTTATTTCAGAAAATATGTTCTAAATGTTCCACTTAGTTTTTATAGTTTTTCTATATGGAGAATTTATATTTATTTCATCATATGCTTATTTTACATCCTTGAACAGTCATAATATTGGCTTTAAAATCTTTGCCTGCTACTACCAAGTTTAGTCATCACAGAGTGGGTGTTTACTGAATGTCTCTTAAGCATGCATCACATTTTCCAGTTTCTACATATGTTTGGTAATTCTGAATTGTGGCTTAGGCATGAACAACACTCTGAAGAGTGTTGATGATTTGTTAAAGAATCAAACATTTGGCAAACATATACAGGCAGGATTTGGTGTCTCTTTATATTGATTCCCCTTCATTTTTAAGTAATGAGTTTTCTGATTTCTCAAATCAGTAAATCTGGGACTTTACTTCTTGGTCCTAGTCACCTTCATGCTTAATCAATTAGTGACTAACTTCATGTAAAAAAGCTGTATAAACCCAGGAAATTTATCTAATGTAGTTTCTTTATTGTGTGTTGGCTTTCTATCAGTTTCTGATTGATTTGTTTCTAGTACCTTCAGATGTGTAAGTGTGAAAATACTCATTTCAGTTATGTATTTACATAGAAACAATTGTAACTTACGTATTAAATGTTATGTACATTAATAAATATGCTATAATGTTTTGACTACTGCATGATTATCTGCAGAAAAGTTGATCTTTCTATTATTATCAGAAGAGGAATGTTGGGATCAAAAGATGCATGGTGCTAGGATCTTCTACAAAACCTTCCACTCATTTTACTTAGCTTCACTGAGGTAGGATTGAGTCTATAGTTTTCAGTGTTTTGCTGCTAGCCCACTTAATATATCTTGTACAATTATTGTCAATGAACAATGGAACAAGGGAAAATGAAAATCAATCAACAAGCACCAGAAAGTTCCAAAGAGTTGGAGAAGGTTTTTTGGGCTGGAGTGACTAGCAATTTAAGAAACCTTGCTTTCTTTTTGGAGGCAAAGAGATCTACCATTGCTTGGTTCAGAATCTGATGCATTATGTATAGGTTCAGAATTGCTCTAGCTGATCCCTTCTCATGTCCTAGATAAGATACTCTAGTCATGATTTTTATTATTCAAGGATCCCATATTGACTGTGAATTCTTTTCATCAGAGAAAATTTTACATTTTAGTTCTCTGGGCAAATTAATTATGGCTTACTATTTTAGGCCACCTTCTAAATTCCTAGGATAATTATATGAGATTCTAATTTCCAAAACATTCATTTGCAAATAGCTCATGAATACTACCCAATTTCCCAAAAGGCAGGATGAAAATGAGCACCCTAAATGATGGGGAGGCAATTAACATCTTTTGAGGGACTGCTAGGTGAATGGCTCCATAGTAAGTGTTTTATCTTGCCTAATCTTCTCAATTATTCTAGGACATGGATATTATTACCATCTATTCACAGATAAGGAAAACGAAGTTCAAAAGCTGGCCAAGGTCACACAGTAGGTTGCATGTGGAGCATGAATTCAAATATTTAAACTTTTTTCAAAACTGAAGTCATCGTACTTCCCATCTTCTATTCGAATTTACTTCTACTAGTATATATTAAATTATATAAAATAATGGATTTCATTGCCATTTTCATAATGTATACAATGTACTTTGACTATAGTCATCATCTTTCACACATTGCAGTCTGTTGTCCTGCCTCCCCTGATATCCTTCACCTTTCCAAATGGTCCTTTTCTATTTTCAGTTTTGACTACACTGAAATGAAGTAATTATAATCTGTTTTCACCAAAGAAAAGAAACAAATGTCATTAAGATTGAAAAAGCAAGGGCCAGAAGGGGAGATCTCTACCCAACATATAAAAGATTCCTGTGGAGAACATGAGTCATTCCTATGAGTTAGTAACATAAATATAAAACTACCAAGCCCAAAGTAGACAGGCCCTTAAGAAGATACTGATGTGACTCACAAAAATATAAATAGTATTTGACTTCATTTAGTTATCTGGCAAATGGATATTAAATCCACAGTAAAATGCTACTACTCATTTACCACAATATAACTAAGACACTTCCCATATCAAATGTTGGCAAGGGTGCAGATAATGGAAACTCTAGTACATTGTCTGTTATGTTACAAACTAGCACAAACACTTTAGAAAAAGCATTGTTATAATGCACTAACATGGAGGATAGGCATGAAAAGCCATCAATTCTACTCCTCAATGTGCATCTAAAAAGAAGCACAAAACATTTATGCTAAGAGAAATATCACTAGTAAAGTCAAAATGTCCAAACAGAAAGGAGGATAAACTGGTAGTCATAGAATGGAAGATCATACATCAACAAAAGCAGAAAAACAAAACGACTATGCAATATTTTATATAGAAATCCTAAACTATCTGTCCTATGTTGATTCTATTATTTATCTTGGGGTAGGAAGATGGTTCAGTGGGCAAAGAGCTTGTCATTTAAGTGTGAGCATCAGAGTTCAGATCCCTAGTACCCATGTAAAGAGCCAGGCAGGTGTGTTGGTCATCTGCAATCATAAGTGTTCAGGAGGCACTGCTGTGGAGTCTCTGAGGTAAGTTATCTAGGTAGACTAGCTAGAATTAGCAGGTTCTGGTTTCTTTGAGAGAATCTGCCTCAATTAGAAAAAAAAATAGAGATTGTGGTAGATACCTGATTTCAACTTTGGGCCTCTATCCTCATGTGCATCCCTACCACACAACATTGACATACATGATGACATCATTAAGAAATTAATTACGCTTGGTAGTTTATATAAAGTCATATTAATAACTATGTGAAGTTGACACCTATCCTATTGTTATGTAACAGCATGTATATTCACAGTAAAATACACACTGGAACAGCTAAAAGTCTGCAGATATTGCCACGGGGAGATGGTTCAGTAGGACAAAGTGCTTTTTGTATAAACCTGATTACTTAAGGTCAGAACCTTAGACTCTATGTAAAAGATAGATACAGTAGCCTAAATGTCTGCAATCCCAGCATGCCTCTATGGATGGGAGATGGAGACAAGTCAATCTCCTGAAACTTGCAGGCTAGCATATCTAGCTTAAAAAGAGGCCCTGTCTCAATGTGAAAAGGTAAGGCCCTACACAAAAACATTCTTTGAATTCCTACACCACATACCCATACACACAGTATTAAATACATAGAAATTTCTGTTAAAGACTATAGGAAAAGACATTGAGCAGAAAATACATGAATACAATCTCATATAGGTTCCTAAAATTTAGTGATTATGAAGATTATCTTGGAACAGGAATCAGAATATCAGAATCAGCAAATTTTTCTTAAATGGCTAGGTAGCAAACATTTTAGGCTGGTTCTGCCACTGTAGGGTGAAAGTACTCACAGACAGCATATACAACTAGGTATACCTATTCCGTGAAAGTTTTACTTTAATAAAAACAGAGAAACTTGTCTATGAGCTACACTCTAGCAAGCTTTGCGCTCTCTCTCTCTCTCTCTCTCTCTCTTTCTCTCTCTCCATATATATATATATATATATATACATATATATATATATATATATATGTATATATATTAAAAGGAATGAATCTAGGGCTAGCTAGATGGCTTAGTAGGTAAAGGTGCTGATGCCAAGTCTGACAACCTGAGTTCAATCCCTAAAATCGACAAGTTTTCCTCTGACCTCCATAGGTATTCTGTGGCACATGTGTTCCCAAATACACACACACACACACACACACACAAAATGAACTAGAACTAGCAATGTAGCTTAATAATAATGTACTTGCCTACGATGTACAAAGTCTTAGGTTTGATTCCCCTACATTCCACAAGTTAGGTATATTGGTCTATTCCTGTAGCCCCAACATTTGTGAAGTGGAGACAGGAGGATCCACTTCATTCTTCACTATATAGAATTAGATGCCAGCCTGGCATGAAAGAGATCCCACTTCAAAACATGAAAAAGAAACCACAGGCACTACTAGTAACCTTAATGAGTCTTCTAGATGGATGCAAACTGAAGAAAACTTCAGAAGAATGTTTATAAGGTAGTATCAATTTATATAATGTTTGAAAATATGTAAGACAATAATATAAATATTTAAATGTATAGTACGGAAAAGAATACACACACAGGAGTAAAGATAAATATATTTTTGAGATGTTAAAAGAGAAACAAGGAAGTGATTTCCACAAATCAGAGCAATAGAGATATCCACTGGCAGTGTCAGGGAGAATAAACAAGATCTGGAGTATGAAAAGCCTATGCTTCAAGGGAATTTGAGGCACCATTTCTTGGCTTCAGTAATGGTTACATAGATGTTCATAAATTTCCTTATAAATCTTATGTATATTTTGAGTGTTTTTTGAATATTTGTGGTAATGATATTCATAGAAAAGATAAACACAAGTTACACAACTTACAAGGTAAGACAAAGTGAGTAAGAGAAGGTTAAAAAGTCAATGCATTTGCTTTAGGAAGAGCATAAATTCTATTTACTAGTCAAAACACCAGACTTGGCAGGTCCTTATGAAAAATCAAGGGGAGAATCATGGGAATAAATCTTGAAATGTTGGTTGCCTATTCCTAGAACTTCTGAAACAAAGGCCCATTTTCTCCTTTCATGTTTCCTGTACAAAGCCTATGCTTACTCGTTTTACTATTTTGGAGAGTTTCAAACATACAAAAGTAGAGAAAAGGGTAAAATAAAAAAAGAACTCCTGCAGATACAGCCTCAATAATTACTGACCCACTGACAATCTGATAACATCCATTATTCTTATCAACATGCCCTAGAATTTATATTAATTAATATAAAAAATTCAGTATGTTATCTCAAACAGTCAAAACTCTTTGGATGTAAGTAATCATGTTAGCTAAGTCCTGCTTTTAAAATTAACCATATCAATAGTACATATCTGTAGTGAAATGTCTATAATCAACTCAAAAAATGTAGTTTATAAGATTATAAAAGTTCCATTGTAATAAACTTGTATTTATGTCTCTAAATTTATGGCTTTCCTCCTTCCATAATTCCTCCCTTCAAACTACTTCCTCTTGTTCCCTTAAATTATTTGTTAAATAATTTGCGATAGTCTTTATAGTTCCCCCATTCTGGGTTTAGCTAATCATATCTTTATAGTGCATATCCTTGAATTTCTTAGAAACGGTAGTGAAATCAAGATGCCTCACTACATTAAGATCTGATTTTTAAAACTTTTTAAGAATTATTTCTAGGTAAGCATGCACTCTTTGAAAAGCCATGTTGTCTAGATTAGCCCTTTTGGTCAAGCTAGCAGCCACTGATAATTCTTTTGAATTGTTATTTCATTAGAAGCTATAAAATGCTGATGATCAAACTGGTCTCTGTTCATTTTTAAGCTTCAGTCTTTCCTTGAAGGGGAACCTCCTGATGTAAGGTAACTAATATCTCCTTGTTCCCTAAGATTGACACAGTAACTGAGGATATCTTAAAAATTCAAGCCATACAGCATTATCTCTGCTTCTTCAGAAATTAAGCCGATATTAAAGAAGTTCCTCTTTCAATGAAACTATTTTTAGTGATACTTCCTCAGAAAGGAGGTGGGGAAAGAAAATGTCTTACATTTTTAAGCAAGTAAGATTTTAAGAGGCTTTTTTTCAGCCAGGCATTGGTGGTGCATGCCTTTAATCCCAGCACTTGGGAGGCAGAGGCAGGAGGATTTCTGAGTTTGAGGTCAGCCTAGTCTACAGAGTGAGTTCCAGGATAGTTAGAGCTACACAGAGAAATCCTGTCTCGAACCCCCTTCCACCCCCCCCCCCAAGAAGCTTCTTTCAGGGTTGAAATCTTTTAAGTATGCAGTGTGTCCAAAGTATTTTACTGAAGATGTCAAGAATTTGACTATTCTGGTAATACAATACAAATAAATGTTGAGATTATATTAAGGTCTGTCTTAGTCACTGTTCTACTGCTATGAAGAGACACCATGGCTATGGCAACTCTTACAAAAGAATATGCATTTAACTGGGTCTGGCTTACACTTTCTGAGGTTCAGTCCATTATGGCGGTGGCAAACTGTCAGACATGGTGTTGGGGAGGTAGCTGAGAGTGCTTCATCTGGATCCATAGGAAGCAGGAAGAGAGACCATGAGCCTGGTTTGAACTTTTGAAACAGCAGGGTCCAACCCTAGTGAAATACTTCCTCAAACAAGACTACAGCTACTCCAACTAGGCCACACCTAATCCCTCTCAAGTAGTGACAGTTCCTGATGACTAAACATCCAAATACATGAGCCTACAGAGGCCATTCTAATCCAAAACACCATAAGGCCCAATTTTAAGTTTTTAATAATAGCAATGTAATATATATATGTATGTATATATAATCTTAAATGTGAGACTGATAATTCTGAAATTTCTAGAAGCTAGGCTAGGGCAATGAGTCAACAGATAAAGTGCTTGCTGCAGAAGTAAGAGGAGTGGAGCTCAGACCCTCGAGAACCGACGTTTAAAAACAGCAACACTAAGAAAAACCTTGGTATGGCAGCAGGTATCTTTAAGTCTCAGACTGTAGAGGAGACAGGAGGATTCTGGGGCTTCACTGACCATCCAGTCAAGCTGAAATGGCTAGCTAGCTCCAGATTTAGTGAGAGACTTTGTTTCAAAACAAACATATAACATAGAAAAAGGATTGAGAAAGACATCCTGATATTAATTTCTGTACTATAACTATGCCTGCATGAATGAATGCATCCTTATACACATATGCATAATATATACACACACACACATACACACACAGCTTCTAGTAGCTCCAATATTTGGTAGTATATTTTATTACACAATATATCTAAAATATCATTTAGCATGAAATAAGAATAAAAATTAATGACTTTATAGTTTTTACACTGCTTTTAGAGTATAGCATATTTCATTGCAGAGTAGACACATACCATGTGCCCAATTATAACATGTAGTGAAAGTCTATCATATTGAGCAACACAGCTCTACCACTATGAAGATCTAAATGAGATTGCCTGCACTTGTTTACAAGGAAAAACCCCTCTTAGGCTGACTATTCCTAAAAAGCCAAGTATCTAGGTACCTCAAACTCAATCTCACAGCAAAACTCATCTTTTTAAGTCTAGTCCCATTTCCATGTTTTCACAGAGTATTACATCTTTATATGAGCAAAGTATAAGAAGAAACCCATGAAGTATTGTGCTCTTCCTTATTGATGACATGGAAGTTTTACTGACTCCCATTGATTTTGCTTTCAAACATAGCAATGAATTCATTCCCTTCCTCTCTGCTACTTCACTATTTACTGTAGGTCTACCTATAAAGCCCATGTGACAATTCTCAATTCTACAGCTTTAATGAAAATGCAAATATGACCATGAAGCTACTATAACACACTTCAATAATTTACAACTACTCTAAAAATAAAGATAAAAAATCTTAACATGGGGCTGGAGAGATGGCTCAGAGGTCAAATGCACTGGATGTTCTTCCACAGGTCCTGAGTTCAATTCTCAGCAAACACATGGTGGCTAACAACTACTGGTAATGGAATCTAGTGTCTTCTTCTGCCTGCAGGCATACATCAGGCAGAACACTGTATACATAATAAATAAATAAATAAATCTTAAAAAGAAAAAAAATCTTACCATGACATTTAGTGTGTATAAGTTCTGACCTTGCCTCTATGGTCTTATCTTACTCTGTGTGTGTACTCAAAGCTGTATTTGGCCTTCTGACAAGAGAGAAAGGAGTCACTGTCCTGTCTACCAGTGAGCCCTAATACATGTTATTTCTTGGTTTAAAATACCCTTTACCTTACCATTTAAACTAGTTAATTCTCACCATTTGGATTTATGCTTAAATATTACTCATGAAAGTTCTCATTCTGGACCGAATGCCAGAAGTGACAACGATTGAATTCATGGTTGAGGCAACAGATCGGCAGTAGAAATACCAGAAATTCTGTTGATATTTTTAAGAAAAGTAATTAGTACAGGCCTGAAGACAACATTCATGGCTTTTGAAATTTAAGATTCTGTTTATCTTAAAATGAACAGCCAAAAAGTCTGCAACCTCTGCATTTCTTCCAGGTCAGGTGCAGAAACAAAGAACACATGAAATACTATTATGGCACCATAGTACCTTACAATAGTAGCTTGTTTCTTTAGAAAGCATACTAGGTTTGAAGGGCTTCAAACATACACGTACTGTGTTCTGTTCTAAGTATCACAGAGAACAGAAAGTCTAAAACTGTTCTTGCTTTGAGAAACTTGTAACAAAGTCAGAGAATAATGTGATACATACAGTGAGATAAAGATAAAACTAGTACATGAAAAAACATTACACAGGGTTCAAAGAAGAGAAGACCCAGATCAGTGCCATCAGAGATTATGGAATCTGATGAATAGAAAATGATAAAAATGAAAAGACAGGAATATAGCTATCAGGAGGGATGTTAAACTCAAGGCAGAGAATGCAGAGTAGGCTTTGTTCGAGAGCTGTGTACATCATTTTGGCTACTAAGCAAAGAAGTTATCTCAACTTAATGATTGTGATATCTATAAGGAACAAAATAGGCCACCAAGTTCATCATAGTTTGGACATCATACCAAGAAATGTTGATGATTAATAAAACCTGTGAGCCAGATTCCAAGGCCTATAAATGGATGAAATAAGTGTAGCAACTCCATGAGCTGTTTTTCCACAACTTTGCTCCATCTTTTAATGTTTTCTTACCAACATATATAGATATAGGAAAAACCATATGCTTAGAATTTATCTCTCAAGAATTAAGTATGCACAAGGAAAGTTGTACACTGAAGGGATGCAGTTTAGTGGTAGAGTACCTGTCTAACATGAATGAAGTCCTGGATTTGATCCCTAGCAAGTGGTGGAGGGGAGGGAAGTGGGCAGGGTAAAAGACAGAAAGGGAGGGAGGGACACACACACACACACACACACACACACACACACACACACACGGGGGGGGGGGGCGGTGCGCTATGGTAGTTTATAAGTAGCATCTGGAAAACATTTTGAAAATGTCAAGTACAACATCATACTGAGGGTCTAGTCTGCTACAAACTGCTTTTACCCTAATATATTAAGTTCTTCTGCTGATATTTGTTTTCAAAGCTACCCAGTTCAGAAACTTAATATGTTACTTTTCACAGACTGCCTTAATGGTTTGCTTTTAACAATTTGGGTCATACTATCACTTCTTAAATATGGCAATGAAAGTTTACATGAAAACATCTGCATTTGGTAGGCCTTTTAGTTTTCTCGGTGAACTATAAAAGTATACTGGGTTATTAACCTTTTGAGTTAAAGGGTGTTGATGGTGTTAAAGTTCTCTTCTGTTTTTCTACTTTATATCAGGATGTTGGAAGTACAGCTAGTTCCTTTTCTTCTGAAGTCTGACCTTAAAATCTAGTGGTGAATTTATAATAGTCTGAAGACAACCTAGGTATTCAAAGTGTAGGGATTTGGAGAGAGGATGGAAATAGGAAAAAACAGAGCTCCAAAAGAGAGATTCGGTTTGAAGATAAGAGGCGACAGTAAAATATAGAGACTGAGCCCAACTGTGTGCCTGAAGAATGAGTACTATAGCACACACAGGCAAAACAGACAGGGCAGGCCACTATGGGTTCCAGCTCTGGGGTAAAGAGGCTACATTTAATTTTTACAGACAATGGGACAGTCTTAAAAGAGCAAAGCTATGACAAAAGACTTACTTTAACAAGTCAGTTGTACAACAATGTGAAAGCAGCTGAAAACAGCAAGATGACAAGTTAAGCAGAGTATGATTCTAACTACTCTAGGGAAAAAGGCAAGGGTTAACAGTGGGGAAGGACAGAGATACAGGTTCTTACTTCATCCTTTTTAGACAAACATATGCAGAACTTGACAATATCACTTTAATCAAAACAATTTAAAATCAGAATGCTGTACAGAAGAGCTTGGCTAGAAATAACCGGTGGTTCGGGGCTGACTGGCGTGGGAATGCTGATCTTTAAGTAAGCCTCATATTTACAATTCTAAAAATAAAATAGTTTAGTTCTAATAGGTATGACTCAAACATCAACCTACTTTGCTTTTTTATCTGAAGGCAGGAGGACAAGTATAAAAAGATTCAGTACTATTCAGGTGGAAGAGTCATGTGACTCTTGCTCTTGCCTGCTGAAAGGCTCCTATCTCAAGAGTATTATCTTAAGAAGAGATTTCTAATTGCTAAATGGATAGCCGTAGTTTCTGTTCCTTACCAGGAGGAAGAACATCTGTTTTCCTCCTGATGGGATACAGGTTTCCTAGACTACCAAATTTATCCTCTCCCCTTCACTGCCACGTAAATACATAAAGGCAGAAATATACTCTCAAATGCAGGAAAACACAGCTCAAAGTATAAGGTAACTTCTAAACATTAGAAGAGCCTGATCTTATGTCTCAAGTATGCGGCTTTAAACATGTCTTTTCAAGGACATTTTCTTACTCCCAAGAAGGTTCAAGTCTAACTGCCAGGGGAGGATTAGAGAAAACAAGGTACAATAAGCAGGGTTCCTAGTTAATAAAAAGTGAGACCAAATCTGGCCATTCTAAATGTTTGGTGCTACCATTGTATTTATGAAGATATTTATACAGAAATATCAGGCAAAGAAAAAAAAACCCAAAAAAAACCCAAACAAACCAAAAAAACAACAAAAAACTGGTGAAATAAATGTAATTAAATTAATACTAATACATTAATACTAATATATTAAACACAGACTTTCCTATTCTTTCTATTCTTATCAGAAATAAACCAGGAAAAACAAGATTTAATGAAAAAAAAAGAGAGAGAAACATTTGTATCATGCTATGGTCTGCAGGCATACACAACAGAAAATGCAGAAGGCTGTAGGAATGGTATACAATGTTATCCCTGTTCTCCACCAAAACTGGCAAGTTAAAAATATTCATCAAGATATACATTTGACACAGAAACATACTTATGTTATTTTGAGAAGAAAAGTCAGAACTTACATTAAGTCTGATTTAACATTAGTTTAAAAGAATTAAGAGCAACTAATTTGTAAGTAATACTATTTTATACTGTATACTATTTGATAGTTTAAAATGCTTGTTAATATTTTGATGTAATCTTCACAAGTACCCTGCATTAGAATTAGCATTATTTCCATTTTCTAGGAAAATGGGATTTTTTTCTTCATTATTATGATATAACAAGGAAGAGGTACAGGAGGGCTTGATCAGGTATTAAAACACCTCATTACTTTCCTCACTAAGGGGAGAGATCTTACTATTCCTAAACTTTTGTACGTGCTGGGAATGTATTCAATTATGAAGTCTTCAGCTTTGTTTATCCATGGACAGCAAGTTTAAGTTGGGTCTTGGTTATCCATAGATCCTTAGACAAAAAGCAGACTAACTGGGAGTGCTAAAGGGGCACCTGCCCAGGCCTAGCTGCGAAGAGCTCCTTCTCACAATTTAAATGTGCACTTTTGAAGCCTTCTAAGTTTACAAGTCATACTTTCAGTATTTTGCTTCACAAATAATTTTCAAGTTTTGATTGTGGCTTTAAAATTTCTAAGAACAAAGCCAATTTCTTGTTTTAAGTTGAAACTGAGAAAAATTCTATATAATTCACCACCTGGTAGTGGTGGAAGGGGCGGGGGGGGGGATCCAAATGTCCTAATTAGTCCTTGCGACCAGTCTTCTTCAAGTGTAATTTGCCAAGTAGGGACAATGAGACAGCTTAGTAGGTGAAGATGTTTGCTGTCTGAATTGAATTCCTCCTGGAAGACCTACATGCTAGAAAGGGAGAACTGACTCTCATAAGCTGGCCTCCAACTTCATGTACATGAACGTGTGCAAACACACATGCTTAACAAAAAATTTTTTCCAAGTAAAAAATAATCATACAACCCCCTTCCCCGAAAGACAAAATACTCAAGAAAAGGTCTGAAGTTCTCTAGTCTTGTGTCAACAGCTAGATTGTAATGGGTGAGATGGGCTGAATTATTAAAATGTATATGAACTTCAGAAATAAAATGTCATCAATATATAATTCATAATAGAAATAGTAACCAATGGCAAACTATAAATTGTACTGAAAAAACATACAATAAGAACTATTAGGTCTTATTTTTCTTTTTTTATATTTTTAAAACATGAAAACAAAGTCTACGTATTTCTTAGTAAATAAAAAAAGAAGGGATAGTGTGTTATTTTTAATAAGAAGAAAAAATCTGAAAAGAATTTTTATCAATATTCTGGTATTGGTATTGTTAAGTACAATAACTGATATTTCCTAGGTCCATAAGCTAGAGTATATTAAGGATGAGCTTATAAGAAATGACATTAATCTAGAATAAAAAAATCCATAGTAAGTGGTTTTAGGGAAAAAAAAATCACTAGTCAACCCATATGTATCACGAATCAAACTTTTATGCCCATCTTTTAAGAACACATGTAAGAATTTCTTAAGAAAATATGTAAGAATATCTTCTAAGAAAGAGTATCATGGGAAATCTACCCACCTGTAAGGTCTTTTGGAAATTATAACCTCCAGAGACACAGACACACAAAGGGATGAACCTGAAGAAGTAGATGAAAAGACAGCACACAGTACAGTTAAGGCTGATACAATGGTGAAATTCTCAGTAGTAAGGAATGATGACCAACCATATGCAAGAGAGAAGACAGCCATCATTTTTCCTGTTGGTGTTTTTTTAAAGAGGATAAGGTTGGAATCTAGGACAACTGACACATCTAACAACTTGGCCGTATTTCCTTTAGTCCCCCTGGGAGTTCTCTACGTCAGGGATGACCAGGAGAGGGCACCTCACCACTACAGCTACAAGAACTCTTAAAAAATGTGAATCTTTCTTTGCTATCAAGGGAATAGTCTACTTATATTGAATTAATGAGAAAAATATTGCCATTAAAGATTGTAAGCATCAGATAAAATAATAAATTTCATTACAACTAACAGCTAATAAAAAATACTTGATATGTGAATTAGAACTCATAAAATGATGTTAAAGTTCTTGTTCTCCTCTGACAATTGCAAATAAACAAGAGCTAGAATTATAGTCATTATGACCAATATAAATTTACTATCTTTTCTTACTACAGTACTCTTTTGATAATAAATTCTTACAGTTTATATAAACTCTCCCTTATCTAAACTCTTTACTAACTACAATAAATTCAACATTTACAATAAATGTGATCAAACATAGTTCATCATGTATCAGTGGATTTGTGGACACAAACTTCTTTTATGAATACATTTCAAAACTTGGTATTTTTCTTGGATTTCATTTATCATCAATGCAGGTTCAGTGTATAATCTATGTTGTTACTGTAACCTTAATCAAATATACAGCTATGTCCGTAATCAGACCAGACTTTCCGAATGCCAGGAGACAAACTAGTACACAATTTGCTAGGTTTTTTTTGGAGACAGGGTCTTGTGTAGCTCCAGCTAGCCTGCCTAGTTTTACCATAAAATGCTGAGGTCACAACTGCCCACTGCCATACTTGGCTAGTCATTTGTCTGTAACAGCTTTGGTTCTTATAACAAAGCAACCAGGAGCAAAGCTATTTGACTCTAAGTCTCTCAATGTTTATCTTTATCAGTATACAGCCTGCTAATTAATGCTTATCTTAAATACAACAAGAAAACACTATGAACACAAAACCAATAATGATTAAATACAGTTGAAAGATTATTGTATTAACTATATAAAACCTAGTTACTATTTAAATACAGAGTATCATTTTCTTATGAGTCTTAAACTTGAGGTTTAAGGCAGTACTTCCGATCCCTTTTCATATCATAAGGTTCAAACAAAATGAAGTTTAAACAACATATTAGGATAAATGATGAGGACATTTCAGAGACAATCAACCCCAAAGCTCAGGATGTTCAAGACCTTACTGGGCCACCCTGAAGATAGAAGCAGACCATATCCTAATCACCTGACACATTAGTTACCAAATTCTGATGTGTATCTCTGTCCAAGAGTAACCGGATAGTAGAGGAATGACAGCAGGAGTTGCAGCCCTACTTCAGTGATGGTATTATTTTATAAAACTGAAGGTGGTCTCCAGTAGGCAGGGCAGTGGCCAAGTGTAACTTTGTCTTTCTTTGCCTTTGTATGCACTCATTGCTTCAAACTCTATCCATGCTAGCAAGGTAAAACTGCATTCAATTAGAGAAACTTCTTGTTAAAAAAAAAATGAGACTTTAAAAAATAAAAACAAATGAATAGTAGACATATATCTTGGTTTGAGTCTTGAAGACTTTCTCTGACAAAAGCATATGATTAAGAGTGGAGGAGGGAGGATATTAGCCATGCACAAAACTTCTTTAGTTACTAGTATTGAGGACCAGTAGGCTATGAATGAAGAGACATAGGGCAGAGCTAAACAATAATTATAATAATCCATGGTTGGTTTTGCTTTTAACAACAAATGTCAGAGATAATACAACTCAAGTCATTTTAAAGATAAATAAAACATTTAAAAGATAAACATAACAAAAATGAGTATTTTAAGTAATTTGAACTTCCCGTCAAAGGTCTGCCTCTTAGAATCTCAGCTTGACCCAACATTACAGTGCTAGGTATTTTAGTGTACAAAAAGCCCTTTAAGGGCAGTTTAGCAGATTGTGTGCTTTATTCTGATGGATAAGCAGGCAGGGCCAGTTTACTGAGCATGCAACTTGAGCATTATACAGGGTTTTGGTTTCTTTCCAGCACGGATTTTGCTTGACAGAATGCTTTGTTGCTACCATCTTTAATTGTTGATAATTTTATCTCTGAACTTGTCCTTTCTATGTGAAAAACAGAACAGTGGAGCATGACCATAAGGAACAGGTCAGGTGTCTAAATGTGGATCAAGCAATTGGCTTGGCTCAAATGTACACACCTAGAGTAACAGAGGACATCATAGGCCCTCAAGAGGTAGAGTTAAACCTGGATGAGTGCTAACAATAGTGACGATGGCCCCAGGAAAGAGGTGTGGCAATTTACTAAGGCTTATGCAGTCGAAGCCAGCTTTCCTGGGAGCCCATCCTAACTGTCCATGAAAACCTGAGCACCAAGACAGGAAGTGCTAGTAGTAGGACATGAAAGGACACAACGTGCTAGGGACTCAGCACAGTTCAGGAAAGCACTATTATAATCTCTGCTCATTTGTTTTTCAGTTGCACATTGCAAAGTAAATATAGACAAACAAATTATCTTAAAGAGAATAGTATTTGATAGAATACTTCCTGCATTTAGCATCAGACGAACTAATTATCAAGTAAGGCAATTTTAAAATTATTTTCCACTTAAATTGAAAATAGCATGTTAGAATAAATCAGGAGATTATTCTGAATAACATACAAATCAAGAAATCATTTGACTTCATGCATGGCTTCTAAGTACAGAGGAAGTATTCAAGTTCTACTGTGTATTTAAAAGTCACCACAGGTTGGCTCAGCTGTTGAGAGCACTTGTGACTTGCTGCTCTTGTAGAGGATCCTAGCATCTACATAGTGACTCATAACCATTCATTTCTCCAGGTCCAGAGCATTTGCCAACTTATTCTGAGCTACACAGACACTAGGCACATAAACACACATGTAGGTACAACACTCATACACAAAATTTAGAAAGAAAGAAACAAAAAAAAAAAAAAACCAAAGAAAGAGAAACAAAGAAAAACAAATCTAAAAATTACATTAAAATTATTATAAAAATATTTGTAAACTTACACTTACTACAATTGAGTAATATTACTTTATACTAGCTAAAGTTGCCTAAAGTATAAAGTTTGATTATGTGAGAAATATATATGCAGAAAAAGTAGAAAATTCACAATGTATCAAAATATCACAGTTATAAAGTATTTGCTATATTATATAAAACTATGAGACTTCAAATCTTGCTTTTTAAACAAGGGTCTAGCATTTTCATTTTGCTAAACTATCTCTCAAGTTGTAATAACCAGCCCCAACCCAGGGAACTAAATCCCATAGTTTCTTCTCAATGGTTGGATCTTGCCCTGTCAAACTCTTCTGTTTTTCCAGGGCCAACTTAAACACACACATCTTACAATCCTGTCCTCGGCTGTATCTCTGGTTACCACTGTCTATTTGAACTTCCATGGTGAAGTTTCTACCACGCATGTAAACCTGTAACCCAAATTTTGAATGCCTCCTTCCTTAAGCATTTGTAGTTTTCTTTTTTTTTCTTCTCTCCAACCTATAATATCCCCAAGTGAGCTCAGAATAATCTTGAATTAAGGGTTGGTATCCAGCCAGCCACTTAATCGTCATCAAATCTGTAACTATCCTAAAGAAGTTGCTTGAAACCCTCTATGGGACACGGCAGTTTAGCTCACATGGAATCTTCATAAATTCGGGGTTAAAACCAACTTCTTAAAGATATGGAGAGGAATCCTGATCAGATCCTCCATTACATTCCTATCTGGTCTTTTGTGTCCTTTGAATTTTTCAGAAATTTCTGAATAATTTTCATTAAAAACTGACTACTACCTAGAACATAAACTACAGGTCTCCAATACTTAAAATTTTAGAAGCAGCCACCATCTTACTGCAAATGAGGTTGTAAACTTGGCTTCTGATACCCCACACTCTCTGCCTCACGACAATGCTAAGAGATCTTATGGCCTTGCTCACCTAGCACATTTCTGTCCGTATTCAAATCCCAACCGACACATACTGCCTCAAGCAACTTCATTATTCTCTAAGAATCATCTTTTACTATTCTGATATCTATAGAATTTATGTATGTTCTGATAACATACGCTGCATTCTGATCTTACGTCCCATAAAGATCTACATGCATGTATCTCCTTTCAGAATATTAGAGATAATTTTTATAAAAACAGGGAAGGAAAGAAACAAACAATAAAATCAGATGTGGGTAACAGAAACAAATGCCATGGCAGAATGTGTAATCATTAGGATAAAATATAGGAAATCGGGCATGGTGGTGCACATCTTCAATCTCAAAACTCAGGAAGTAGAAAACGATGTGAATCTCTGAGTTCTAGGTCAGCCTGTTCTAAGTAGTGAGTTGCTTGGGGGAAAATCATAGAATGACACCCTGTGCTAGTTAATATAGAGGATAGGTTGAGGAGGAGGTTCCAAAAAGGTTCAATTAGGGAAACTCTGAAATGTCTGGTCACACTGGGAAGAGATTTAAACAAGGAAAAATAAATTTTGAGTTGATTTGGTACATAGAAATCAGATTTCCCACAAAAACAAAAACAGACAAAAGAATATCAAGACATAAACTTGGAGAGGGAGAAGGTAGGAATATTACAGGAGAGAAAAATTCATGATCCAGCTACATAGAAATCATGATTTGGTACATAGAAATCAATTTCCCACAAAAACAGACAAAAGAATATCAAGACATAAACTTGGAGAGGGAGAAGGTAGGAATATTACAGGAGAGAAAAATTCATGATCCAGCTACTCTCCATCCCATGTACATCCTTAAGTACATCATCACTGGCTATGGCTCAGACTAAAGTAACAATATAATCATACAGCAAGCAAGCAGCCGGTGTCTCTGCAGGTAGTGAGAGCAGAGGCATATAGAAACACTTTACACTTTGGATTTTTCACTTGTGTAAATGAAAGGCAAAAGCCCAACAAAAACATAATAAAGCAAGTTTTTAAAATGTAAGGAGGGCCCCTGTGAAACAGGACATAGGCAAATTTCTATCTGTGGCATGGAGAAGTAAACTGGTTGGCTTCTATAGCAGGTGAGGAAAACAGAAGATTCAGTTGTACAAAGCAATTCAAGGTTCAAACTATGAGATTACCAAACTGTTTTCTGGATATTCCTACTCTACAAGAGTATATACATTCTTTTATCTTCTACGGTAGATGACTAGAACTCCAGCTACAGATCCTTGCAGAATGAATGTTTGCAAGGCTTGTGACAAAAGTAAATGTTAAAGTAAACTACCTTCCTTTTCTAGGATCCTTAAACCTCCAATTCAGAGCTCTATGAACCTGTCCCTTGAACTCCAAGTCTTTTTTACCTTCCCAGAAAACTTCTGTATAGGAATTAATATATTCATGCATGAAAAATGCTGGTTTACTGAACTTTATATGTCCATTTCATTACACAGAATATTTTAAAAGTGTATTGAAGTATTGAGATTTAATAAGTTAATTCTAAATTTAATTTGTTGTTTTGAGACAGAATCTCATATAGCCCAGGCTGTCCTGGAAATTATGTAGTTGAGGCTGACCTTGAATACTTGATACTCCTGCCTTGGTCTTCTGAGTTTTAAGATTTCAAAAGTCTAACACCACAGCCAATTTTTTTGTTTTTGTTTTTTTAAAATCGTTTCATCCAGAAAGGGTTTTTTTTTTGGGGGGGGGGGACGAGAAGGAGTGTTGGGGGTAGAATGTAGAGAAATAGTGAGCATAATAACCATTTCTAGTAAGAACTGATGCAACTGTCTTGATTTGAGCAAAGAGCCAGCCGGCTTAACCACCACTGCTTTTGCCAACATAGTAAGATGGCTAATAACTTTTATTATCATTGTGAAAGTATATTTGAACTTGAAGAAACAGACTCAAGGCTACCAAAGATTCTCAGATACACTTTGAGGCTCACTACTTTAGGCTGCTGGCTCGTCTAAGAAGACATAAAGCTGATCCATACTACCATGTGTTTTTGACAATTTGGGAAAATTGTCAAAAACCCCAAACTATGATAGTTTCTAAAAATTTTGGTGATTTATCAACCTGAAAGGAATGTTGTACAGGTGTTTATAAGTTTTGCTGTAAAAAAATCTAGTCAGTTATTAATGGCATCTGATTACAGTATCCTTATGTAAAAGATGAAAACATTGCTTCTTTAAGAAAATTATAAATCTTATTAGAGAGTCACTTCTGGGTGGCTAGAAAGTTCTCAGGTTTTGTTGTTATTGTTGTTAAATATTTATTTATTTATTTTATGCATATGTGTACACTTTTGCTGTCTTCAGACATACCCAAAGAGGGCATCAGGTCCCATTACAGATGGTTGTGAGCCACCATGTGGTTGCTGGGAACTGAACTCAGGACCTTTGGAAGAACAGTCAGTACTCTTAGCCTCTGAGCTATCTCTCTAGCTCCGATGATGGCTCAGTTGTTAAGAGTATATACTGTTCTTGCAGAAGACCGGAGTTCTATTCCCAACACCTATATCAGGCAGCTCATAACTGCCTGTCACTCCAGCCCCAGGGAATTTGAGTGGCCTGACCTTCTCCTCCTCCTCCCTCCTCCTCCTCCTCCTCCTTCTTCTTCTTCTTCCTCCTCCTTCCTCTCCCCCTCCCTCTCTCTTTCTCTCTCTCTCTCTGATGGTTTTTAAAAAGTCACCCGTGGGGCTGGAGAAATGGCTCAGTGGTTAAGAGCACTGGGTATTCAACCATGCGACACAGGTTCTACTCCCAGCCTCCACATGGTGATTAACAACCCTCTGTTACACTAGTTCCCAGAAATCTGATACCTACCTATGGCCTCCTCAGACATGAGGCATTAATGTAATGCACAAATATATATGTAGACAAAACACTCATTCATATAGGGACAAAATAAAGTTTAATTTGAAAAAGTCACTGCTAGAGTTGATCTTAACAGGTCAATATCTGTTGGAAGAAATAAATATTATATAGAGGAAAGAAGGGTAAGAAAATAGAGATATTTATTAATTTAGAGATTTACGAAGCTCTTAGGACAATTCACTTACCACTATTAAGAATATGGCTGACAACTAAATGATAAGACTTTTGTTTGAGGATACAGAGAAATCAAGCTGGAACTAAATGGCAAACTTCCTCTCTGCTGGCTTTCATTGTGCTAAATGTATTAGGTGCTATGCAGGGTACCAGAGGAGAAAAGACATAAATGGTCTTACTCAGTGCTGAACTGTGAGTACTACACCACCAACCATCCTGGCAAGATTTGCAAATTGGTATGGGGGTAGCATGATAGTTAAGGAAATAACTGCTTTCTGACTGGATTGAAGTCTGCTCCACAGAAAGAAATCGATGCCGGGTACTGTAAACTTGATCAAAAGTCCATGGTAGGGATATTCACAGCCCTAGAGGAATATCTAGTATTGATGCTTTGCTAAATGGTCATTGTCAAATAGCCTTTTATGTTAAAGATCTTTGCTGTTCTCAACTTTTGTCAGAGAAACCTCTATTTTGCAGGGAGTAACAGATAATGCAGAGACTCATAATTGGTCATAAGTGACTGAAAATAAATGACTCTGAGTTCTGAGTGTTCTAAACAGAACATCTAAATCAACCCACCCAAGATTCAGTCTAGAAGTGGAGATAGAAAAAAATGTAAGAGCCAAAGACAGGGAGGAATGTTGTGAAATGCTACCTTCTGAACATAAAATGGCTATTGTACTCAGGAACTCAAATCAGCTTTAGTTACCTGCCCTGCCCAAGTTCAAGTTAGTTAAAAGTTCAGTATGGATGAGGGAGGGATTCACAGGCCTCACTCCTGGCATTGCTACTGGCAGCTGGTCAGTATTCTTTGGGAATGATCTGACTTTTAGTAAGTTTCCCAAGTTTTCAATGGCTCTGCCAGGAGTAGAAAAGAAAGTAGAGCAGTGGTGGTGCACGCCTTTAATCCCAGCACTTGGGAGGCAGAGGCAGGCGGATTTCTGAGTTCAAGGCCAGCCTGGTCTACAGAGTGAGTTCCAGGATAGCCAAGGCTACACAGAGAAGCCCTGTCTCGGAAGAAAAAAAAAAAAAAAGAAATGAAAAGAAAAGAAAGTAGAGAGTAGATATAATCAAAACCCATAATACATATATGAAATTATCAAAGAAAAAAATATAATGTTTTATTCTTTGATATAAACTATGTGGCTGGCAAAGAAGTTGATGTCTTTATTTTTATATTATTTAGATTCCAGACCTATCATTTGTCATTTATAGCATTTTTAATAAAACGAATTAAGACAAAATGCTAAAACCACAGAAAGATGGACTCCTAGAATGGGGTACTATCATGCTTACCTATTGATACCTATTTAGCTACTCATATTTTCCCCAAAGTAATCGGTTACAAATGATTAATGCTGACAAATATAAAAATATAAGCATATCTGCAGGATCACTCTACAACAGTTACAAAGTATTAACAGTGATTGTTATTTGATCAGTATCACTTATTATTTGAACCATTGTTTTTATGTGTGCACATAATTTAATTTTTTGAAATATTTAACATATTTTAATTTCATGTATGTAGTATTTCTAGAAGTAGGTAGGAATATTTTATGCTTTTATAAATAGTTAATAAACCCCAATGTTTTTGGCTGTTTTACTGTTCTTTCTTGTATTCTATAAACTGAAACTGTAATCAAGATCACTCCTCACATTGTTTTTATTTTTACTTCTATAAAAGTTTTATTATACATAAAAGCTGTTTGATCATTGCCTACTAACAATAGTCAGAATTGAAACAGCTGTTATAAATCATTTACTAGAGTGGTTACAAATTCTCTAGGGGTCAGAAAAGTAAAGTAAATTCTTGAAGTGTACTGGTTCAGTGTAATAGGGAGAGAAAGGGACTAAAAGAAAGGTTACTCTAAAGATGACCAAGTCCGCATTATGGAAAGATTACTACTACCTTATAGAGATAGGACTGAGGTCAAAGTATATTGACAGATTTGTCCAAAATGAAAAGATTTTGTGGTCTTTATCAGAACTAAATAATAATCTGCAGGTTCTACTCAAGATAAAATGGGGGAGCTCTGTTCAATACTTATTTGGAATTCAGTATGGTGCCAGCAAAGCATTACATGAAGCTGAATCCTGTGTACCTCACATCATGTTTTTGAAAAATAACTGGTATTCTGGAGCTGGAGAGATGGCTTACTAGTTAAGAACACTTATTCCTGCAAAGGTCTAGGGTTTGGCTTCCAGCACCCACATGGTGGCTCACAACCATCTGTACCTCCAGTTCCAGAGGTCTGATGCCCTCTTCTGGCTTCCACAAGCACTGAGCATTCACATAACACACACAGGCAAAAGAAAAAATAAAAATAAATAAATCTAAATATATTTGAAATATAATTGACAGTCACAAGAAATAGCCTGAGCTTTCTAATTTTTTAGGAAGTATTAAACTAACAAGGTTTTTGCACATTAAAAATAAATTTATACTTAGCAATGGGATAGCACTTGATATCTCTCTCTCTCTCTTTCTCTCTCTCTCTCTCTCTCTCTCTCTCTCTCTCTCTCTCTCTCTCTCTATCTAGTATAATCAGGTTAAATATAACTGTCTCCTCAAGCATTAATCTCTTTATGATAAAAATATTTTAAGACCCTTTCTTCTGGGCTGTGGAGATAGCTCAGCAGGTAAGAACACTGACTGCTTTTCCGAAGGTCCTGAGTTCAAATCCCAGCAACCACATGGTGGCTCACAACCATCTGTAATGAGAGCTGACACCCTCTTCTGGTGTCTGAAGACAGACATAGTAAATCTTTCAGCCCGAGCTCTTAAATTCAATTCCCAACAACCACATGAAGGTTCACCACCATCTGTACAGCTATAGTGTACTCATATACATAAAATAAACAAATAAATCTTTAAAAAAAAAAGACCCTTTCTTCTGGCTTTCAGAGAAAGACAGCACACAATACTCCATGTGGTCAACTGCATTTTAGAATTTCCTATTCATGAATTTTTCTCCAAACCAATAAATAACACGATTGTGAACATCACCATGCTTGTATTCATTCTATTTTATTTTATATTGGGGACAAAGACTTTTTCTTTAACTATGTAAGCCAATTCTTACATTATCTTAAGCCAGGATTACATACTTAGCAAGCATGTGAGTCACTGCTGTATAGATCAGTCAGCATGACTGTTGTTACTGAAGAAATTTGCCAGTATTGGCATGATGGTTTTCATTTTAACAAATAAGTTGTAACTACTCTGGTTGCACTTTCTTACTACAAGTTCCAAATACTTAAGATACAGAGATAGATTTGATACTGGCACTATTACTAATAAGTTCTACCATAAGACTCCAATTACTAATATCTCATTAACAGTCATATATTATGATTACAGAAAAAGGGAATTAAACAAAGAAAGGCTTTGTGCTTCACATTTTAGTAAAACTCAATCAGCAAGATCTAAATTGGGTTTCTGGTTTCTAATTTAAAGCTAGCAGGAGCCAAATCTACACACACACACACACACATATGTAAAAATGTAGAAGACCTAACTCCTAAAAATTGGCCTAGGACCTCAACACAAGTACTGTGGAATTCAAGTGCCCACATAGTCTCTCTCCCTCTGTCTCTCTCACATACACACATACACGCAATATATGTATACGTAACATTTAACATATATAGTGTGTTTATATTATATGGGGGAGAGAGAAGAAAATGACTTAATTAAAAAAAAAGCAAAAACAAAAACAGACTACCAGTAAAGTTAGTTTAAAGCTATTTTCAAGGAAATATTTTTATCTACGAGTTTTAAAGACAGTTTTGTTTTTAATCTTTGTTGAACTGGCAACAAATATCTTATGTTTTCTCTCATATTTATGCTACCTGCAAAGCTTCAAAGATCAGAGTGATAGGGGAACTCTAAGATGAAATTTAATAAAACATTTTTATGCCAACCATCCTGGTTCTACCATACAGATGTTTACATCACAGAATCAATAAGTGAAAATATGTGACATAGATATTTAAAACTGGTTTTCTACTATAATTTTAAGCCATTTACCATGTGTTCAGTCAAATATTTGGCATGAGCAAGCTGGGTGTAGTGGCACACACCTTTAATCCTAGTGCTTGAGGCAGAGGCAGACAAATCTCTGCTTTCAAGACCAGCCTGATCTACATTATGAGTTCCAGGACAGCAGGGCTAGTGAGTCCTGGTCTTGAAAACCACCACCACCACCACCACCACCAACAACAACAACAACAACAGGCAATTGACAATCCAGCCGATTAAGAAAGCCATAAACTACAGCACTATCCCTTTTATTTACCGAGGCTCGTTAGTATAGTGATTCAATTACGATTTGCTTTGACACTCCCACCTCTATTTATAAATCTTGTATTTCCCCCACAAATCTCTTAAAAGCCATACTTTAATTCTCTTTGAGAAAGAGCCTATGATAAAGAATAGCACAATCTAGCTATTTTTTACTTGAGAAAGAGCCTATGATAAAGAATAGCACAATCTAGCTATTTTTTACTTGCTTTCAAAGAAATAAGAAATCATCATCTCTGTCATTTTTACTAACATAAAGGGTAATTTTTCCAATGAAGATCTTTGTCATTATGTCAGCAGACCTCTTTGTAATTGTGGACATTTAGAAGCCTTGGCTAAACATCACCAAATTCTCATTCTCTCTCTCTCTCTCTCTCTCTCTCTCTCTCTCTCTCTCTCTCTCTCTCTCTCTCTCTCTCTCTCTCCCTCCCTCCCTCCCTCTCTCTGCGCGTGTGTGCACGCGTGCACGCGCCCATAGTGCTTTTATCTTTATGTCAATGGTTATGAATTGTCTAAATTATAAAAATTCATTCATATTTAAACATGGAAAAAAAGCTAAGTTTCTCATTTTAATATGAGTTTGTCCCCCACGCCTTGTGAAAGTATGAAATTATTGGTATGGTACAGTATCTTGTTGTCTTCACCCCAATGTCTTAGTTAGTGGGTAACAGGTGTAAGTTAAAGACAGCTCTGCTAGCATAAAGTTAACTATGTCGAGTTGAATACTAATCTAATTTAAAGCTAATTTTTGCAAGTCTATTGCTACTTTACCTTAAATCTCAGTTATACTTCAAATTTTACATTTATACTATCTTGAAATCTCTTTGCATTTTCTTCTAGTGACTGTAGGAGACTGCTTTGTTGACATTTTGTATGTGACCACAAATAATTTCTTGAAATACAGAAATAGGAGAAAGGTTAAAATTAAAGAATTCTAAAACTGGTTATTAAAATCATATTTAGTATATTAAGAGTAATAACTGCTATGCTACTAACTTGGACTCGCTTGGCATGTACATTTTCACTTTTGCTTTGGGTAAAAACTAAAGACAGATTTCCTAAAAGTGTGAAATTTCTTGACACAATCTTTCACCGTGTTACAAACTATTTTCAGATAATTAGCACTATAATCTTTTATAATCGATAATTACAGGAAAGCATCAAACCATTCAATTTGAGATATGCTGGTGAAGCTTCCGAACAATCTCAGAAATTCATCTTCAAGCTCTTTTAATAAAACCTAAATGTTTAGGTTTTTTCATAAACCTAAACTCTATCATAATTTGGTATAGCTTATAAAATCTACAATAAATATATTATTAAATAGTTATTTTCTCTCACCAGCAAGTTTTAAATTATTAATTATAAATATACCTAGTTTTTAATGTATTTAAAAAAGGTAGAGCAAGAACAAAAGGAAGAAAACTGGACAAAAATTAAATTAAAAACACTAATACAAGCTAATACTGCTTACATATGAACATCAAGATGCCAAGGGACCCAATACAATCCTCAGTCTAACATTTTCAATGGCACAGCCTAGTGATCACACGATACTGGTGATACTCTCTAGTTACCCCTGGCAACCTTTCTCAACTGTAACGATGCTACCCTACAATAGGTTTCACTGGGCAGCTTTCTCTTCACTTAGCTGAATGCTCTGGGACCATCTGCGTCGGCAAGCATAAAAGGCCGGCCTGCCTGTGGGCCCGTCACTCTGAACACCACCTCTCTGACCCTGATTAAATACAACTTTCAATCCTTTTTGTCCTCCCTGTTGACTTCTCCTATTAAGGGAGCCCTTTGACAAAGAAAGCGGAAGAGTGGACTAACTGCCCCCAAGAAAGGTGATGTCTGATACTGCTCAACACAAGGATTAGCAAGCCAATACATAACAAAAGCAAGTTTGGGGGGAGGGGAGAAGTGAAGAAAAAAAAAATGGTTTTAGCTAGAGCTTTGACTAATTCAGTAGGTACACAATTCAACAAATAGCCATACAAGAGGCCTTCTTTGAGAGAAATAACTATAGCAGAACAACAATTTGGAGAGATACTTTTCAGTATCTTGACATAAAGCCACGACATTAACAAAAACACACCAGATAGCTATTTTTTAGTTAATTTTTAAATTAATAAATGAACTTATATAATCGAGGACATAAGATGGGTATAAAAATCAAAAACAAAGATAACTAGAAAGCAATCATAATTGTAAACTACTTTCTCATTAGAACACAAGACAGGTGACATATAAATAAACTAAACTAATATTTGGGTACTGAAATATTAAAATAAAGCTGTGAAAAATACCAAAGCTATAATCATTTTTATAACTCATCATGACAGACTTAACTGTTTCTGAAATAAAGACTTATTCAACTATGTCTACTCAGGCAGCTTGTTCAACATGACTAGAGCCTTCCCATCAAGGCATGCGCAGTCAGAATCACTACCTGTAATAATCTACCATTTTACAAGTAACTCAGTATCATGTTCCCATTTCAGACCAATTAATAAATGAAAGGTTTGGCTGGTTTCAAAACAAGTCAATAAATAACACAACTGAAACATTAAATAAGAATACCCTAAAAAGCAAACAATAACTAGCACCTACATATGACCAGGACCCACTCATATCTACTTAAAATCTTCCTCACAGACACAGCAAAGTCCTAGAACTGAGCCAGCAGTTGGAAACAGGATCTAGGCTGACGTGGCTTGTAGTTAAGAGCACGGTTACTCTTGCAGAGGACTCTGGTTTGATTCACACCATCGACCTAGCGGCTCACAACCAAATGTAATTCCAGTCCCAGGGAATCTGGTGCCCTCTTCTGACCTCTATGGACACCAGGCATGCATGTAGTGCACATACATACACACAAGCTAAACACTCACACATTAAAATATATGTAAAAAAACCCCAAACTTTTACATTAAAATTTGACTATTCTTGCTTAAAAGAATGAATGGCTAACAAGCTTAGAAAATCAGGTAAACAAGGGAAGAAGAGGAGGCGCCTAGGAGGCAGAAGTGTTAAACCTGGGAAAATATTAGATAAGAAGCAAGACAGGGAGGCCATATGTATGAAGAAATTATTATAAGCTATATTATAATAGCTTATATTAGTTTATTACATTATAAATAATATGTTATACATAATATAGAAACTATAATGAGAACCATATTAGATTCTTTCACAGAACTGAACTTCTGGAACAATAAACAAGAATTTTAAAGTGAAGAAATCTGGCTAGTCAGAGTAAGTAATCTCAGCAAGGATGCTTTATTGGACTAGGAATCAGAATCCACCTGTTTGCATCCAAAGCCTGTGTTTACTATAACACTACGCTGCTTCTTCAGGAGTTGAGTGACAGATTATTATTTCTCCACTGCCAGTGAAATGAGCCAATTTAAACCAGATTACATTATACTAAAGGCGGGTTTGTTGGGAAGCTACGCTTTTTTTTTTTTTTGGTTTTTTTCCGAGACAGGGTTTCTCTGTGTATCCCTGGCTGTCCTGGAACTCACTTTGTAGACCAGGCTGGCCTCGAACTCAGAAATCCTCCTGCCTCTGCCTCCCAAGTGCTGGGATTAAAGGCGTGCACCACCACCGCCCAGGGAAGCTACTCTTAGGTGAGCAAGTTTACTGTCCTAAGGACCATGGCCAGGGAAGTCGCCATGGGGAAAGGGGGGTATAAGGGAAGAAGAGAGAAAGAGAGACCCATATTTTGTACATTCCTATGTCCCTGTTTTAAGAAGGTTACAGAAAAACAATGGAATGCTTACTTAATCTTGTGTACTACAATTTAAGGTAAGAAAATGCTCAACTCTTTAGAAAGTTGAGGAACAGAAACACTTCTTCTGTGTGGCTGGGAATGACTCGTTACTGTTAGATTTCCTGACATTTGAACTAGTAAATTACATGTTTGATTCCGATATACAGAAAGATCAGACCTGTATTGTAAAGCAACATCAGATAAATACTGCAAGGCTACCATTTCTCCCTCAGCTGTCTCTGTAGATCTCACAACTGATAACCTTTATATATAGTCACCACAATTAACGAGACCTTAACCATCTACTCTTACACTAGCTGAAAGGTACAGGGATAGCTCTCTTCTCCCAACAAGCTACTCTTCTTAACAAAACACACCAGAGTAGTTTTAAGTATCGGGCAGAAGCCTCATAGGCTAACATCTATGTCAAATTACAACTATTGAACCAGCAACAAGAACTCACTACGCTCTCCCCTCTTCACCATCACTTAGTTCTTAACATAAGCTTTCATGTGCCATAGCACATCCCTTGGAAAGAAAGATGAACACATGGCTCTCGTGTTGGAGATAAGAGAGTAAAAGTCATGAACATAAAAAGGCAAAAACTTTAGTGAAGTGAAAAAAAATGGAAGGAGGAGGTCTTTCATAGAACTTGAAAATTGTACAAAATTTAGGTAACCAGGAAAAGAAATAGGGAGATGATCTGTATTACGGTGCCCACCGTGTTGGAGTGAGAGCTTGTTTTAGGAAATAATAAACCATTAAAGGGTTTTAGGGCAGAGAAAATATAACCAAGCACTATTTAACACATTAACTTAGCCAAGGAGAGAAGCATAGTGTAAGTAGGCTAAATTCTCACGAAATTTTCTCCAACACTTTTAATATAGTTTTCTTTTGGAAAGTCCAGCCTAAACATTCAGATATACTCCAGCTAAAAACTAAAATGGCTCCATATGTATTAGGTATAAAACCTAAAATAGCTTTTAAACTCAAAAGGGTAACATAATAACTTTGTCATAATATTAAGTCTGACAATTTTTTTAAGATAAAAGGAATAAAAGAAAGCAAAAAAGAAAAGAATTCCATCTTTCCTAACATACAGTTAAAATAAAAAGGTACAGAGAATTAGAACTTTGAAAGAAAAGGCAATGAAGGAGTGAAAAAGTGAAACCTAAGAACAAAGACAATAATGAAGGCTACTGGTAGATCACAAATCAGCCAAAGAAGGTAGGTAACTATAAGAAAATAACAAAGTTACATATGACATCTGCAGTAAGAATTTCATGAATGATCTAAAATCATTCCTAGCCTGAGTAATGGAAGAAGCTTTACAAAGAATAACCAGTTAAGATGAACTAGAAGGTTGGCTGAGTTCAGTCAGGTTGAGATAAAGAATCATGGGCAGGTGTGTAAGAGCAACAGCAAACTCGGTAACGTCTGCCACATATTTGATGTGTGGCTACGATTTAGCTGATTACAGCAGGTAACCATAACCTCTGACTAGGGTTATGTTATGCCTGCCGATTCTAACATGATGTCTAGATGGAGTCACATGGAAAGCAACTGCAATGTCAAGCTAGACATGCCACAGATCCAGGATCTGCTTGCTTGCTTGCTTCCTTCCATCTAATATTCTCTCCAAAACGCTTCTAAGCACTAAGCACGAAGAATTATTTATGGTATTACTTGAATAATTCAATAAAAATTATCCATGGTATTATTTGAATTTGAAAATTTAAATTATTTTAACTTGTATACAGATTACACATCTAGAAACTGGGTAATGTAATAGGAAAAAAATCACTAAATCTTAAATAACTGGCTTTACCTTCCAAATTTATTCCTTCAAACTTGAAATTCGGTTAATAGCCATCTTGACTTCCTCAGAGACACTGGAGCTACTGTGCTAAGTGAAAGTACCTAAACTCGAAGCACTACGAATACATTTTAATATAATTTCCGTTGGCTTACATACACACAACAGTGAAAACAAATTCTAAAAGACATATCCCTAGAGGAAAGGAAACAACGGCAACCCAGCTACACCAGCCTTCAGGGTTAGGACTCACTGTCAAGCCAAGCAGTAAGGAGACCATCCTATATCCTGTGCTTCTAACTTCAATGTGCTAGAACTGGGACCATGGTTTTAAATCCTAGCACTCTTACTGTCATTTTAGAGATCATTCTCAGAAGAGGATGGCTTGTGGGTACTGATTACTGTATCCAGAACACAATTAGCCCTAGAGTGGAGTAGTGCTAAACAAGGTTTGGATGGGAAGGAGCTTGGTGGGAATGCACTTGTCTAGCACTTGTGCAGTCTTGGGTTCAATCACTAGCACAGGGTAGGGCTAATGTGCACATAAGGATTCTTCACTGCAGCTCACACAGCTTTCGGTGAAACGTTTGGACTTCCTGTTTTAAGTCTTCTTCCACTAGTTATTTCTCTCTACCCTGGTCTATCATCCACAGTTTTCATCTGAAACTCACAAGTGAGCGAGGCTTCGGGACAGTTAACTGACAAGATCACGAATTGTCTTGGCAGAAAACAGCAATTCACAATGTCTATTTGGGGTGAAGAACTAAGAACTAACAGAATCTAGAGAATTGGGGGGTAAAATAGTGGTTAGAGGGGACATAGTTCTGTTGGTTGAAAGATACTTTTGTTCTTTTAGTCAGTTTAAAACTATTAAGTTACAAATAAATACAAGTGACTATAGTTAATAACAATGAATATTCTTCAAATTTGCTATATCTTGTATGTTTGCCATAAAAAGTACAGTGTATAAAGTGAAACATGTTTATTAGCATGTTTTGGCCAACCCACGATACTATACATTTTACAAAATAAGTCATATATAATAAGTATACTCTTTTCAAGATGAAAGGTAATATAAAATATTGAAACATGTATATATGCAAACTACAGTGCTTGATAAAGTTCCTTTATCCTTCCCTAATTATTATTGTACAATCTTTTGTTTGAGACAGGTTTGCTATGTAGCTCAGGCTAGTCTGGACCTCATATATGTAGCCCAGGCTGCCCTCAAACTCAATGGCTATTCTCTTGTAACAATTTTTCAAGTGTTAAGACTTGTGGGGTGAGCTGTTACTTCTAGCTTACTCATTCTATTCCTAAACTACAAGCAAAAGAATCAGATAAAATTTTACTATTAACAAATATTAATATAAAAAGAGGTTCACTGTAACAAGTTGTTTCTCTGTTCCAAGAGACAGCTTGATTCACTATACTAATCTTTTCATGCCACAGCAATGTGTGCATGAATTATACTCTTCTGTTTAGTAAGTAGTTCACAATATAACCACATCTATGTCATGTGGCCACACGAACATAAAAAATTGAGAAACAAAATATATGTGAAGACTCCTGGAATCTGTGACTTCAGTTACTTTTATACCCATACTCCTAAATCCCTGCACCTGGTCAGAAGCTTCCCTCTTGACTTCGACCTATGCTGTCTAATAATCAACAATTAGACAGTCCACAAGCACACCAAACTAAATGTTGAGAACTAAGCCGACATTTCCCCTTTCCCAAGTTTGGGCTTCCTCTAATAGCAGTCACTGGGAAGAGCAGTTCTATCCTGATCCACCTGTTCTAACATCATCAGCTTCTCTTGCCCAGCTTTTGCTGCTCTCCATTCTCCCATCAAATTATTTTCTAAAATGTGACTCTGATCTTAACACCAGCCCACAAAAATATTATCCTGAAACTGTTAAATTTTCTGACCATGCTTCTAAAGACCTTTATAACTTGATCAATTTATCACTACACACTAATGTCCAACTATTCTCCACTGTTTTTAATACCCTATGTGCCAGTCACCCATCTAACTTTTTTGAGCAAATCAGTACATATTTGGGCTACATACCTGCTATTTCTCACAAAACACTTTTTACATTCTTCCTCTATTTGGCTTACCCTTATTCTTCCAAAACTGAGTTAGGCCTTCCTAGATGCACCCATTCTGTTCTATACTTATATCTATCAAGATACTGTCTTTGCACTGTAAGTATTGTGTGTATCACTCCTTGCTAAATCAACTTGAAGGCAATACTGGGTTTCCACTTCCTAATATCACCCACCGCACTGCTATGCATTCAATAATAATTGTTGAATGACGGGTTTATTAAATGCCTGCCAAGAAACTAGTTATAAATAATTTATGCTGGTGTTTTAAATTATAATCTTAACTGCTTACATGTCAAATCCTTGCTCCTGCTGATTTCAATCATTTGATTGTTTATTGTGGAGCTAGGTTTGAATCTAGGTCATTTCAAAAGTAGGTGAGGACCCTACCAACAAGCCAAATACCCTACCCACAATCTGTAGAAATTACTACTTCTGAAACACTGTATAAGGAAGAATGTTGGACAGTAAAGAAAGCTACCCACTCCACTAGAGTATCTCAAGGACAGAATGATCATCTGAAAAAAATCCTTACTGTACTGTTGTTATTGTTTAGGATAAGCGGGTAGGAATATCTATACTGTTTGCATGATCTGACAAATTGATTTACCTAAAAATGATGTCTAAAACATTAAACTTTTTTATCTTAAAAATGAAGTCATTTTGTAGAAGAATGAATCTTGATTTTACACTTTAAAAGTTGTGAGAAAATAGAAATTGATAGGGCTATATAACAAAGTTATAATAAGGTTGAGTCACCTCATAGATAACATCCCTTCTAAGTGAGATATATCTGATATGTTTTGGTAAGCTTCCATCAGAGAAATTAGCTATTATAAGTTAATCAATGCAATAAATGTTCTTGCTTATTCTACACTATTCAATATAAAACAAAATAGAAAAATTCAGCATTGGTTTCTCTTTCACAGTTACACACACACACACACTCATACACACACACACACAGAGGGGGGGGAGGAGGGAAAGAGGAGGGAGGGAGGGAGGGATCAATCATGGTAGAATAGTCTAGTCATAACCACGGTAGATAAGGAAAGCATCCATTAACCCAGTGTTTTAAAGAAAAGGTAAAAGAGCAAAACCAATAGGATTAGTTGGGTTTTAAAAAGGAGATGATTATCTTGGCAATAATAACTCTCGACCACTTGTCTCTTTTAATACATAAAGACTAAAAAATATCTCCTTCACTCACCAAGTTTACTACAAATCAAATATTTAAAACACCAGGAGTTGCCTTTCAAAGAACAGATGTGTATTTTGTTTTAAAATCTTTTTATTAAATAATTTTGTGCTCATTTTTGTAGTAAATTGAGCCATTTTAAAAAGCCATTCTATCTAAACAAAACCTAAGTGCTATACTCCAACAAACCTTGCTGTAGAACAGTTTGTTTACATCAGAAATGCTCTTGTTGGAGAAGCAAGGGCTGGGGAGCAACTTGTGTTTTGCTGTGTTTGCTGTTTATTTTTTAAAGCCAATCCAGCACAGTGAATCCCTTGCCTCATACTTCACTCTGTAAGGATTAACTAGTCCAACCAAGAGGCTAGGGCTGTATAGAGGTTGGTATAGACAGCAAAAAGACTGAGGTTCTAAGCCAAACCAAGCAGGAACCCTATGGGGCTAATATGCATACCTAAAATGCTTAATTTAAGATAATCCCTTATTGATGAACACAAGAATAAAACAGAGTCACAATGTACAGGGCTGAAAAAGTTTAGACGCACAGCAGATAAGCACCGTGAAAGGCCATACCACATAGCGTTACAGCAATTTGTTACTACACACAAACACGTAGTGTATAGTTCTCTGTGAGCTAACCAAGAGAAGCTAGAACGAGTAATGTTTGCATCTGAACTCTGGTCAGCACTCTGCTGTTACAGTTACAAGCAGACTGAAAGGGTTTCGGGGACTACCGGGGTCACCTTTGCTGTTATTTCCAATCGACCATGTCTGAAAAGGAAGTACACAAACTATCCTAGCACAACCCACACTTTGGTTTAAATGGTTGTTCAGATATTTACAAGTGTGTGTCTAGAAATGCAGAAGAATTTCACCATAAATGCATAGATCTTGACATTTTTGTGGTACTTATATGATTTACTGATAAAGTACAAATGATGGTTTTCAAAACAGAATAAAGGATGAAGGCACATTTTTATCCCTTCTAAAACAGGTTCTTTTCAAAGGATGTGCAATATTTTAAGAGAAAAACATCTGGATTAAAGATTTTCCACAGTACTTGTAGGTAGTCGTACAAAATGATGAAATGATTTCTCAGTATTAGACTACTTAGAACACTGATTGCTCATTTTATAACAAAGGTTTTGAATTCTCTAAGAAAGGTCTTCAAATTATTTTTATCACATGCTTAAATCTTACAAGGCACACTTATGACATCAAGATAATACACGCACACATATATAATTTAAATACATTACTTATCATTTAAAATGTCTAACTTACTAACTCCTTAAAAAATGAACAATTTTTATGTTGGAAACCTTGCTAAGAAATAATTCTAAAATTCAAACCCTAATTCTTCTCTCTACTTTGGCTCAAAAATTTATGTTTTAATCATAGTAATCTGAGCATCTGCGGTCTCTGGATATGCTTTTTTTGCTGCCTTCCTTCATCCTAATTTATAAATGTGAGGGTCAAACTTCTCAATGAATCTGGCCTTTCTTAATATAGAATAAGCATCAGTTTGCTGATACAATGAATTCATTTATGGAGTTCAAACGTAATTTCATGCTTTTGTTTAAACATATGTAAATCTTTTAATTTGAAAGCAATTCTTAATAGATAAAATTAGTATGTAAATGTAAACTGTAAATATAAAATACATAATTTGAAATAACTGGAGGCAGTAGGCTCTAGCTTTCCATTAATATCTCTGCAACAATTAGAACACGTTTTTAATAAGAGCTTTACCCTGTCATCCTGTCATCTTGGCTTTATTGTATTAATACAAGAAAATGTGCTATCAGGAGGAAATACAAAAGCACTGTCTATACAGAATACAAAATTTGATCTAAGTACTTGGTAGCACGAAGCAGTAATGGTATAAAAATAGTATGAGAAATATAGTGTCCAAGATTATATAAGCGAGCATTGCTATGTATGTTCCATTGAGAGCATGTCCCAAGTACTATGGAAAGCAAGGACATGCTTTATACATAAAGCACAGAAATTAAATAACTGGCACACAATGGATCCATGCACAACCCTCTGGTCAAGGCCAGACAACACATATACATTTCTATCTTCCATAGAAACTAAAAAAAATTCAGTTTGCTTAGACATAATTTGGCAGAAATCTAAACAAAGAATTTGACCTTTGTTTGGAAATTTAAGTAGACTGTATTTAGATTGTGCCCAAACATATTTTTCAAACGCTTGTAAATTTTCTTCCTACTTCTTTACACAGTAAGCAGTGATACTTTCCACATGTGGCAGCTACATAGGAGGGACACGATGAGCAGCTCTGTGCCCACCTCACAGTAAGAGCAAAGCTTGTTATCACATTTTACCTGTGTCTTGCTATGTGCTAGAAAGACTCAAGAAAAACTGCAAAAACACTGGAATTAGTAAGATAATCCAATATCTAGCTTAATCAAACAGTGCAATTTTTAAAAACAAGAACTGTGCTGAGACAGAGAACTAGAACGAAAATGAGACACAGGGAGGGCGCCACTGATATCAGTCATCTTCATTAGCTTGTCAGCATCTTATTTTAAATCCTAGAGCTAAATACTTTATAGCAGTAGTCAATTCAGAAGATATAAAATTCTTGTTATTTGGGTTTGGGATAGGAAGGCTGCTAAGAAAATTAGTGAAACCTCCTGAACGAGCAGTCTGGCACTTTAGTATCTCACTGGACACCCAGGAAAGCAATACTGTAAAAAGCAGGCTACCGTTTATGATAGTTGTATTTTCTGTGTTATCTAGAGAAAAACAGGTTCATCCATGCAAAATGGACTGTTTTAGAAGATACTGCTGCTAAAATGAAAGACTTTTCAAAAGGGAAAGTGATTATTCCAGATGAAATGAGAAGCTACAGTGTCAACCTTCCTTCCTGAATCAGCAGAAATCAAAGCTTTCCTTAGAATAGGAAATTGGAGATTTTCTTTTAATTTACATATCTTTTTTTGCTGAGTATGTTTTAGCTGAAATATGAGAGAACCTCCAGGAGACAGCACTTCTCGTTCCCAGGCATGCTTTGCTGTGGTATAAAATACTTCTACTGGGAACTAGGAAGGCATCAATTATACTAACACTAATGTGGAAGAGTCATGAGTTTAAATCAGAAATAGCTTTCCATTTGGGGCATTTTGTTATACACTCATTAACCAGCTAATACCAACCCACAGGCCAGCTGCAGCATAAAAATTTTGACTATCACTGGAACATATCTGAGTAGCTTATTATAGACCAAATTCCTACATAAGCCTTAAAATAAAAACAAACATAACATTTTGACTCTACCTTATTGTAATACATACATACATACATACATACATACATACATACATGCATGCATACATAAATACTATTATATGTCTGAATTCCTTGATAAATGAAGGAAAGGTCTAAGTGTGCTGAGGTAAACTTTACAAGTTATTCTGTTAAATGAACTGTATTTTTAAATGTGAAAATTTATCCAATACATCATAACCCTATGTCTGTAAAAATATCCTTATTAAAAATATGTAAGTGTACCTAAATTGTACCATTTACAATTATCTACATAATTGAAATAAATATAAATTTCCTTTGCATCAGCATTTGATTTTTTATTAAATTGATTTTAATCCTAGTTGGGTCTTAATAATATGTAAAAGTGCTATCTATTGCTTAGAAGAACAAGTTTTGTCTGTCTCTTTTTTACTGTCTATAAAATGTCTCTAGTAATACTTAAAAAGAATATAAAATTTATATACTATCTCAAAAACGCTTAAAGTTTGTAAACTGAAACAGAAAAATACACTGGCTTCTCTCACTGTGGTGGTGGTAAGAAGACTAGCATGGAAAAGGGTGGTAGAGATTCCTCTGTGTTTGTTTCCTTTACATAATAGGTCACAAAAACATTGACAGACTCAAATGTATAATGTAAGATATATTAATGACCTTTAGGTCCAAAGCCCTCAACAGCAATTTATCTTCCAATGATGCATAAACCAGGTTTTCATGTAGCTCGCCATGGTAATAATGACCTTGTAATATATGATTTACCCTATGATGCCTGACTACCTCCTGAAGCTCCCGCCCCAGGTGCTGGCCACACTGAGCTATGCTAGAGCTTCTTTTCTGTGGCCGAGGTGTCCTCTTTGCTTAACGTCTCCTGACCATATCTGAGTGGCTCTAACATGTTTTTTCTTCAATATTGAAATCAAATAAAAAAAGGTTTTTTTGAAAGGTTTTTGTTTCAAAGACAAAAAAAAAAAAAATCAATCTCACTGTAAACACAGAGCTGAAGCCCAACGCACTTAGAAGGCAGGCTGCTCCAAACGATGCATGGCTATATGATGCAGAAAACTTTAAAGGTTTTAACAAGCTCATTTTTTTCCAGCCCGTTCTGTTATGAAATAACTTTTCGACAGCGCAGAGGCTACAGGCGGTACGAGGAGAACTGGCAGAGCAATGGCCTAACCTTCCAGAGCTGGCTTCCCACACGCAGCTGGGATACAGGCTGCTGTTTTCTACGCCAGAGTCCCATGCTTAAAGCCTTTCCTCCCTGCCTTTGTTCAGTTCTCTTGCCAGCAACCAAGGGCTGTCTTTTGGTTCAGCCTACTGAAAAGTAAAAAACTAGAGCATGGGGGTCACCAAGGTCTGCGAGGTAGATGAACAGGCCAACAAAGCAACATCACAGGGGAAGAAATAAGGCATTACAGTAAGAATCTAATTTCAACAAAAAGACCAGTCTATATAAAATACTGATAATTATGAGAAATAGCAAGCATGGCTGTTTTTATTTTGGTAGTTGTATCAATGATACACCTCAATATGAAATGAAACAATCTCCATTACTTATTTTCAAATTCAAGTTCTATAAATAGAGAGAGACAACAACCTCTTAACCAGGAAGCAGTATTCCTAAATCTACCTTTGAGTTACAGCATATTTAATTTGGGCTCTATCTCATTAATAATACACTTCTTTCATCTAGGTAGAACACTGACTCTTCTTAACTCACTGTGTTGTTTCAAAGTTTAAAATGAAGTTAACTACAAATAATAAGAATCTAGAGTCATGTGGCAGAAGCAATCAACATAGAAAATAAGCATAAATATATTTCCTTTTGAAATCTATGGAGGAAAATGAAAATAATTTCATAATTTTTGATAAAATATAGCTTTTCTGGTTTTATTTCCTCTGCTACAATTTCTTATTACTGATATCACTGTGGGCAAAGAAATGCTAGATATTAACGAAATTTCTATTTACTTATTAGTTTTAGATGCAGTCATAATATTAATTGCTGCCATTACATTCATTTGCATGCCAATCCTGCAGTGGATAAACTGATTTTGGCAATTTGAAATACAGACAGAAATAGAGTAATTATCCAGGCAAGACACGGGTCCAGAATAATGCAAAGAGGATAAAATTTGATTTTAACAAAATCAAAACCAAAGTTTGCTTTCAGGAAAGGCTGGTTTAAAGGGAGGTGGACATCAGGTGGGTAGAAAACAGATGACTGAGGCAGTTTTCTGGTAACATAAAAATCTATTAATTCAGTAAGATTTCTTCTCTCGCTTCAATAACTATCTGAACATAATGGAAACAAAGAATCAAAAAATTAAAATACAATTCTGTTAAAGAGAAAAATTATTTAATAAAACAGTATAATAGTTTCATATACTTTAGCAGGTATCCAATCCCAAAAGCCAAAATCACTTTATAGAAACATTTAACAGATATAAATGATAAGAAATCCAGAAACAGTCCAAACTCACAGAATTTCCTATTTCATTTTTTTGGTGGGAGGGACAGAAGGAGTGATGTAATAGTATTATAAAAAGTCATTAACAAGTCTGGTCAAGCAGGGTGGGATCAGTGCTGACCTGTCAGGGCAGCTGCCAGAAACAAGAAATCTCTCCTTTCTTCTGGAGTGTTAATCTCAATACAAAAGACCACAGCAGAAAAGTCAAGATTGATAATTCTGTTTTCTGATCATCAAGGAAATCAGAAAACAGAACAGGACCATGAAAGCTGCACAGGAGACTTTCACATACCCATAGTAAATATAATCTCTACTGATTCCTACGTTTAGAAACAAATGAGATAAAACAAAACAAAACAAAACACTTCTTAGACAAGAGTTTTTCCCATCAAGAATTATACACATGAGGGACACTGGTCATTACTGCTTTCCTGTTCAATGTTTCTTATAATGACTGACCTACTTAAATGACCATTAAGTATACCAGTAATATACCAGTAATATCCATGGCCACTGAGACCACGAATGCTACCCTGCTTTCTTGAAGTGAAACTGCCCTCTCCTGAATGATCCATTTCTATTAGACATACATGTAACACAGCTTCTAAAAGGGTTAAAGCTCTTTGATGGCAGGAACTGTGTTTCACTTTTCATTGTGTCTGCCATGATAGCTAGATGATATTAGGAATTATGTATTATTTAAACTTAGCACCTTAATCACCAAAAGTCATTTTATTTGACACTTTGTAAAAACATAAAATAAATACATACAGAGAAGAGTGTGAGAGTCTGTAACAGGGTTGAAGAGGGAGAAGACATAAAGAAAAGGAAAGGCAATTCTGAAGAACAGCGTGACATATGGTATTAGGGCAGGAAGCTATAGGATAAGAGGAAGGATGAAGGTAGAAGCCCCAACATGTGACAGGTTCCACTACATACTCATGAAAATGTGATCTGGAAATTGTGATTCCAGTTAGGTCTTGTGCACTAGGTAGTTTGGATAAGGCAAAGTTGCACATTTCTTAGAGAATTGTTTTCATGTGTGATTCTGTCAATCACAGGAGGAAAGCAGGGGTTATGCTCCTTTTCAAGAGCAAAGAGCTAGACCATCTCTTTGGGTTTTCTTGTTCTATCTTTTTTTCCCCTCTCGGAACTCCAGGTTGGGGGCTCAGTCCTGAAAAGGCAGCTGTACTGCTTGACTAGCATGGCTCCTATTAGAAATGCCTTTGGTTAGAGGACTGTCTTCAACAGCCAGAATGGGAGGAGCTGAAATAACAGCTATAAAATAGTCCCTAGAGGCGAATTCTGTGAGATAGGCAACCCTCTTGAAGAAGTTCAAATTGAAAGCGTTTGAGTGAAAGCATGTCTATGAAACAACCTCAAAGGCAAGAGATTATGAGACTCAGGAGATGAAGGATGTTTCTGAAGCAAAAATGTAACAACTGGAGTGGAACTGATAAATGATTTTTCAACTTAGCCTTTCATCCTTCCAAGGTAGATAAATTGAGTAGCCTGCAATGTGCTGGGCATGGGTCTTCCAGATGAGGCTTACTTTAGGCTTTGTGTAGACATTTAAAATCCCAGAGCACTTTAGATAAATAAAAAGGAGGGAGATACCCGGTAAGGCTTGGTAAATGTTTTAAAATATAACTTGGTATTTCTTAGCTTGCATAAATCCTCTAGACTGGTTATTTGAGAAACTGAGACAAAATGGGGGGGGGGGGAGAAAGAGAATCACTTTTAAATAATCTTGAAATCTAGGACTCTAAAGTTTTAAAATATTTTTCAAAAAAATTAAAGATAAAATAACATAATAGGCATCCAATACATTTTTGAAAGAATGGCCAAAATTGTCTAACTTTCATACAGTTACACTGAGAAACTTAGAAGTAGAAAGGTCTGGATTCCCACGTGTGCCATGTATGTATGGAGCAGAAGTCAACCGTGGGAATGGTTCCTCAGGGGCTATCCACCTTGTTTTTTTGAGACAGGGTCTCTCACTGGCCCAGAGTTTCCCAAGTTGACTAGGTTGGCTAGCCAATGCCCCAGGTCTGTTTCTCCCTCTAGCACTAAGACTGTAAATAACAGAGCTGGAATTTTAAACACATGTTGCCCACCTGGTGTTTTCATACCTGGGGACTGAACTCAGGTCTTCATATGTGCAAGGCCAGCACTGCTGACTGAATCATTTCCCCAGTACCTCTGCCATCTGCAGGCTATAGAGACTACTCAAGCATACTTCGGTTTTAAATGTAGCCTGTAATAAGGCTACAATATGTAATTTCACACAGAAGCCATGTGTACTAAGTTTGGCTTACTGTTAAATTTTCCTCCTCAGTATTCTCTATTTCTTCTAGCAACACAACAGTATCTTACTGTACAACTATCCCATAGGGTTTGGATGCAAAGTCCCAGCCCCAGTCTACTGCCCTTCTTAGTGAGGCAGCCACATAGCCAACCTCAATGCATACATTCTCTGTAGTTGGGTATAACACAAGTTGAGTTGAATAAAGATCTGTTCAGCAGAATACTTTTCTAGCACACTGGTCCTAGTGGCATTCCCAGAACTAGGGTGCCTTGACAAAGCCTCTGAGACAAAGGCACTAATGCTCACGTAAGCTCTGAAGGTGCCAATGGTCACTTTATTCTATAGCCAGTCTAAGAAAGAATTAGCCAGCACAGAGCAAAGTAGAACTAAGAAATGTGGTATGATTGAGGTTCTAGATTGATCCAGCCATGTTGAAGTCACACCAATACCTGAATTTCCTAATTATATATAAACAAATGAATCATCACCCTTATTCTTCCTCTAAAACCACTACACTTTCTCTTCATCTTGTCTGTCTCTGCCATTCCTTCATGTAGTGCCATCCTTTATCGTTTCTAACAATTCCTGTTCCCACTGCAGTATTAAAGATGACAGAGTAAGGCCTGAGTGGCAGGGATGTCTGTTACCTTTCTTGTTACCTAACTTTGCCACTAAGCAAAGGATGTGTAGTCGTATCTGGAGACCAAAGTCTCAAAGTCCTACAGGAGATCAAAATTGCCAAGTTCACATTTAGTAGTGATTCCATACTTGGTAAGAAAAGTTACAGAAAGTTCCTAAGTTCCTTCATGAAGAAGTTCAGTCATAAGGAACAACTTTTATAAGCCTATTATAGCTCAAAAATCTAAAAGCCAAAAAAAAAAAGAAAAAAAGAAATCATGAATTGCAGCAGCATAATCCAGATTGTTGCTTAAAATTTGCCAAGGAAAAGGGTAGCATCTGGAATTTTTAATTCCTACCCTTAGAAGTTAGGGTAAAACAAGATAAACCAAATAGAAACACAAATAAACACAAACAAAAAAAGAAGTCAAAACTGACTCTACCCCACCATACTCAGAGAAATCCTGTGCACACAGTGGGAATTTCATAAAAACTTTAAATTCAACCTTAAGATACTTTACATTCAGATGTACTTTAGTAGCTGAGGCAGCTTTTACTTTGAAGTTAGTAGTACCCTCAAGAAAATTTACCTATAGCAACCCAAGTTCAATTGGAAATGGGATGCTAAATTAAATGACTTTAAATCTCTAAACCAGTATCACCAAATTCATAATAAATAGTGTTCTGTGACACATGATAATGAATAATTTTAAACAGAAAGCACAAACCACAAGTTTCTCATACTTTTAAATGATTATTAAAGTTGAGCCAGCAACTTCTCTTCTTATATATCAAAACAACAAAAAGATGAATTTATACTTTCAACAAAAGAGAGTGGTAAGAGATTAAATGAAAGATTTTAATTACCCATTTAAAAAAGTCTCTTAGACTTGTCATCTTAGCACTTGGAGACTAAGCCAAGAGGAAGGCAAGTCTGAGGCCAACTTAGGGTGATCTTGAAAGAAAGATGGGGTCAGGGAAGGGGAGAGAAAGGAAAAGTCTTTTGACTTTAAGAAAATTTCAATCAGAGGTGGGATATACGTATAGAACACTTGGTCTAGAATGCACAAAGTTCTGGATTTAGCACCACTTGAGGAGAGGTGAGAATGGGCCCGGATTTATGACTTCAGTTATAGACAGAATTTAAAATTCCATGGGATTCTCACATCAAGAATTTCTCTAGACAAGGTTAAGGCAGGAAGCAAGGCTTTAATTATCCAGATAATTCTGATGGGTATCCAAAATTAAAGGGTACAGAATACAGAATCACCAAGTGAAGGATGTGCAGCTTGAGTTTTAGCAAGATACCTATGCTTTCAGAGTCTTTGATTTGAGTCTCTGCATTTTTGATTTATATACAGGTGCTTCATACAGATGTGAGTAAGAGTTTTTCTTTTTTCTATACAAAACATATTCCTCTCCTTTAACGAACTCAGCTGAAGAAATGTGGGCACTATGCTGGAGAGATGGCTCAGCAGGAAAGGCATCCTGCTCTGCAAGCCTGGAGACCTGAGTCTGATCCCAGGAACTCAGACAAAAATGGAAGAAGAGATGTATTCCACAAAGTTGACAAGTCACTTGTGCACAAGTGCAATTTACAAAGTAAAAAAGTATAAACATTAATGACAACTGTATTAAGAGAAACACATGTGTTCAAAATAATAAAAACATAATAAAACTGTTTCCAGAAAAGTGACTACCAGAAAAACAAAAACAAAAACAAACAAACAAAGACCTCCAGAATTATATAAAAGGACAGAAGGAAGGGAATAAAAACAGTGAAGACATGTAAATAACTTGTGGACTCTTATGACAGAGTACCAAACATGGACACCATCTGTCACCTATTAACTATGGCTCACCAATCATTTGGTGAGGTTAGACACGACACCAATCCTTAAAGCTTCTCCAAGACTCTGGCCTAATGTCTTGTGGGGTAAGTGAGATACCAACCCAGGTACTCCTTATATATATTTGAACTCAGTATCTCTTCAGCTTTAAACAGTGACTGTTTCACTATCACATCAAGAAGTTCTAAAGTGGCCGGGCAGTGGTGGCGCACGCCTTTAATCCTAGCACTTGGGAGGCAGAGGCAGGCGGATTTCTGAGTTCGAGGCCAGCCTGGTCTACAGAGCGAGTTCCAGGACAGCCAGGGCTACACAGAGAAACCCTGTCTCGAAAAACCAAAAAAAATAAATTAAAAAAAAAAAAAGTTCTAAAGTTAGGACACAAAAATAAGAACAGCTAACTTCTCAACCATAAAAATCATATATTTTATAAGCTGTAAAAAAACTTTCATTTTGGGGCTGGAAAAGGGTTCAGTGAATAAAGTGCTTCCTACCAAGCTTGGTGACCTGAGTGTGACCCCAAGAACCAATGTGGTGGAAGGAGAAGACCCAACTCCTACACAGTGTCCTCTGTCCTCCACACAGTGCCATAGCATGCGTGCAGTCCCACACAGATACAATCACCCAAACTCACACACAAATAAATAATACAATTAAAATATTTTAAACTTTTTCATTAATCAATTTCACGCTGAATTAAAATATATGATTTTTCAGTAAGACAGTCTAATAAAAGATAAATATATAAAGCTCAACAATCTGAGTATCAGAAAAATATAAAAAGCAAAAAAGAAACTGGCAAATGGACATGCAAGAGTAAATCCAGGTATCATTATTCCACAATCCATCCTAAATGATTGTTTGGTGTTTTGGTAATGAGACTAAGCCTGGACCCCATGCACATACCAGGCAAGTGACTTCAAGGTTAATTTACTAGTGCCTAATGATTTATTTTTTCATGAATATTTATGCCATCTGAATATCTTCTGTGGTAAATATCTATAAGTCCTTTATCCAATTCCCCCTTATCTTCTTCCTCTTAAGTTATGAAGTTCATTGTGTTCTCTGGACACAGGTCCTTTGTAAATACTTTTTCCAGGTGGCTTGTGTTTTCTCAAATATCTCCAAAAAATAAACATTTAACATTTTCTGCTTCTAGTTTGTATCTCTTAGGTCTTGTTTTTCTAATATTTGATTTATCCAAGGTTATCTATCCATTTTGTGTTTTGATCTTTCATTTATTCTCAAATTTAACCCTATGAAATGTTACAAGTCAACTGCTCATGTCACGTGATGGAAGGCACCAGTTAATTTTCAGCATTTTAACTATCTACTAGGTTTAGTAAAAATCATTTCCTGGTTGAAAACCAGTCCCATATCTATGTCTAGAGCATCCCATGATTTTCATTGTTCTCTATGTTCTTTTGCAGCTCAGATAATGCCACTCAAGTAAAAAAACAAAAAACAAAAAAACCCGACACTCGCTTACCTTTTCATTGGTACAGGTAAAAACAATAAATATACTACATATGGCTTTTCATTTTAGGTTCTCTAATTATTCTGTGTTTTAGATTTCAGTGTAAAGCTATTATTTACCTTTAGTGACAACTACTCTGTACATATTTTATTTTATTTTTTTAGCAAATGGCATTTAAAAGAATAATTTACTATCTATTGCTAATAAGCAGAAACAATTATTTTTATATGACCAATCCTACAAAATACTGGTACATGTATTTATTAAACTTATTTTAAAAAGATGGTATGTGTCTGTGCATGTACTCATGCGAGTGAGTGAGTGTGTGTGTGTGTGTGTGTGTGTCCTCAGAAGCCAGAGAGGGTGCTGTTCCCCCTGGAACTGTCAGGCAGCTGGCCAGCTGTCTGATGTAGGTGTAGGAATTACCCTTGGGTCCTTTAGAGGAGTTTCAAGTAGTGTTCACTCCTGGCCATCTCTCCATCTCACTGCAGTTTTTAGCATAAATTCCATATGACTGAATTGAAATATGAAAAGTAGATCATGCCAACTCTCATTATAGACGATCCTAATTTCCTTATCATTCTGCACACTTTTCAGTTCTTACCTATGGCACAGGTAACAGGGCATCTAGTATAATAATGTAGACTAGAGTCACTGAGAAACAGCAGCCATGTCATGTTCCCAGATGCAGAGCAAAGCCTGTGATTTACACCACATACTGCCTGCCATATTTGAAAATGGGTTTACAGAACGCATTTTAGCGATTTCTCTTACACACAACATACCCTTTCTTTTCACTTTCGTGATTATTCTTATTGAGGACTAGAAAGACGATCATTATAGAAGCAAATGTGTTCAATATTAAGACAATCCAGTTGCTTCCACAGTAAAAATATATTGACTATAAAACATAAACCTCAGAATTCTTAACAGTTTCTTTTCTAAGACACTGTTAAGATGGGTAAACCTATAGCAAATAAAGATTTTGTTTTTTAAAAGAAAAAGAGAAACAAAGGAAGAAAAGAGGGAGGGAAGGAGGGAGGGAAGGAAGGAAGGAAAAAGGAAGGAAGGAAGGAAGGAAGAAAGGAAGGAAGGAAGGAAGGAAGGAAGGAAGGAAGGAAGGAAGGAAGGAAAAAGAAAACTGACCGGGGATAGTGCTAGATACTTCAAATAAATAGCAATAAACTAGTACCAACATTAAAAAAAGAGAGAGACTTTTAGCATTGGGTGTTGGTGGTGTTAGGGAGTTGGTGGTGGTTAAGATACATCTATCTTCTCGAAAAACCAAAAAGAAAAAGAAAAAAAAAAGAACCCCCCCAAAAGATACATTCATCTTAACACATAAATACATTTTATAGAATTTACATATTTTTAAATAAATTATGTGACTTCAGAGTAAATAATTTTAGATTTTCTTATTGGAAATAAAGTCACCTCTAGACTACAGAATCAAAATTACTTAGGAATGTGTTAAAAATAAACAGGTTTTCGTAGCAACTAAAATCCTATCAAATTACAAAGAATTTTATTGTTAACTGGTCTATGAAGTACTTTGTCTCTAAGAGATAAAACACATATTTTCTAACTATTTGGGGCAAATAAAATTACAAAGAAAAATACTTAAAATATATAGCAATTTCTAGACAATGTAAGGAACATGCTTATTTTGAAGGTAGAGTGGCCATAATAAGCACTTTTAAGTGGCCCAGAAATATAATAATAAATACAAAAGCAAACCACACTATCTAAAAGATAAGAATGGAAGTATACAATATTCTATATGACTCCATAGTTAAAAATATTCTAGTACCAGAGCAAAAGATGACAGCGTAGACTTAGACATAGTCAGAAGTAATAAAACCTGACTCACTACATTGTTTATTCTGTGGGTACAGAAAAAGGATTATTGCTAATCCTCTAACTGTGAGTAACAGTTTACTGAATAGTTTTTAAGTCAGTTTCAACTATGACCACAAAAATGGCACCTTATTATATAACAAAATGAAAATGTTTAAAATTGTACACATATCAACAAACAATAAAATCAGATTACAAAATTATTTATATGTATTCAGTAAAAGTATCAAGCATATAGAATTCATTTTTATTTTAATCTTAATTGAGTAAGTCCAACTGTGGTTCTTCCATGTAGGTATGAATTAAAAGTGGTAACATAATTTCAAAATACCTTTTCAAATAGTTGGGCTTCATTCAGAGAAATAAAGAAGGTGTTAGAATGAGGTTAAGTGCTTCTTTTGTCAGTAACCGATGTTGCTCCCCCTGGCCTCATAAACAAGCTGCTGCTTCCTGAATACAGCAGACCTTCAATTTAAATTTATGGAAAGACTAAGCAGGAGAGCCTGCACTCACAATTTTAATAACCTATTAAGTTGCGACTTCAGATTCATTTTATAACCATGCTCCTCCGGGAGCTAAGCTATCTGGATAAAGATAAAATTTTTTTCCTTTAAAGATAAATAGCATCATTAATCTGCAACATTTCTTTTCTATTATCTTTCGAAATGAGGAGTTATTTTGTTCTGATCTTGAGGTAATTAGCCTTCATTCACTAGCCTGAAAATGTCTGTGTTCTGAAAATTAAAAATGTGTCATTAAGTGGAATTTACCATAATGTCATTTATCTTTATATAGTTCATCAGTGACAGCAATGGGCCTGGGAATCCATCAGCTTTTACCAAGGAAGCATTAAAACAAATTGAAAAACAGAATAATCCCAGGCACTCTTTAACACAGTCAAAGCCATTTGGGTAATTAAATAGTGGTATTTAAAGTTTTAATTTAGATTTTCCCCTCTGTTCATCAGTAGTCAAATGAGATGTTCATATTCATAACTGTTTGTAATAAAGGTTTTGTAAAGCAAGCAGAATATCAATGTTATTAAAATTTAATATAACCTACAAAATAAAGTTCTTATTCTCTTGACCCTAATTTCTGAGATTACAAAAGGAATTTCCCTTTCTTCAACTACTTTGTGAAATTAGCTTCATAAAGGCTAATAATTCAGTCCCCATAAAAATGCAAAAAAACCCTGAATGCTTAGAAATTAAACTTCATTACTGTCAATGTTGGAAAAGAGTATTTTTTATGCCTTAAATTTGTTTGTCACTAACTACTTCTTCCAACAATTAATGAATAATTATCAAACATAATAATAAAAATTCTGAAATAGCACAAGAGCTAAAATTAAGTCTCTTGGTGGTACAACAGTCCAGAAGCATTCATTCTGTTAAATCTAGTTCTAGTTCTTTATTATTGATCAGGAAAATAGCACATTATTTCTTAAAAGGAGATTTTAAAAAAATCATATTAAGATAGTGATATAGTGAATGGATTTTAAAAATATAATACCATGAAATAAATCTACTGGAAAGGCTAACGTCTCATAACAACCTTTTAAAAGTATAAGACTTTAAAGTTGTATAGGTCATTCAAAATACCACAGAAACATTTTTTCTGAACATCTGGAAACAATATCATCTCTAAAAACTGTTTTCTTATCATAAGCACAATCCAACAACATAAAAATTAACTCAATGCAGCATTGCTCACTAATACATAATTCATACTCTGAACTTATATAGCATACTCAAATATGGTAATGACTGTTACAGTATGATTTTATGTTAAACTACTGGATAATTGAAGTTTAGCGCTTTGCCACTTAGATATGTAAATTTGAGTTCCAAATGTCTTTTGGGGAAGAAAAACAGAATAAATAAATGATATTTTATAAAATATCTTGATGAATTCCAACACACACACACACACACACACACACACGCATGCACGCACAGAACAAGTATCATACCAAATGTTGGTTAAGGATCAAAAAACTTTTAAGTAAAAATGCTTTTCACCTCCAGTTCCCTCCTGGCTTTTCAATGCTGTTGATCTATTCTGCAATAACTTGGGGAAATGTAAATTTGGAGACAGCCTTATTAAATGAATGTATGATTATATCACACATGCCTTTAAAAGAATGTGCAAGTTAATAGACCAGAACACTGGAGGACAAAAAATTTTAAAAACAATTCAAGTATACAATAAGAAAAAGAGATCCCAGGAAGTAAAACCCTGGTGCATTTGTACAACTAGTCAATAACAGCACATCTAGAACTAGAATTGGTGTATTTTACAACCTGCTTTGCAGATTAATGAATCTAACATTTACTTGGTATCTAAAGATGAATAATTATCAGATAAATAAGCACATTTCAAAACAGAGAAACTCAGATAGCTTTAGGATCTTTTTATCAATAAAGCAATTCATTGTTTTGGTCTGTTTTACCTTTTACCTGCTTTTGAAATTAAAAATGTTTCTTAAAATAATCTATTTACCCACATAATTTGTAAACATTTCTTTCTACATTCAAGAGACCTGCATGGTTTTTTGTAAAATTTGTCTTGCCTGAAATAGTTGTTTGTGTCCTTTAAAGGGGGGAGGGGGAGTGGCGGGGCGGGGGTGGGGGGTGGGGGGTGGGGACACTCCAACCCAAACTGAGGAGTAACAATGTTTAACTTCAAAATGTGTGTCCGGCGGTGGTGGCGCACGCCTTTAATCCCAGCACTTGGGAGGCAGAGGCAGGAGGATTTCTGAGTTCGAGGCCAGCCTGGTCTACAGAGTGAGTTCCAGGACAGCCAGGGCTACACAGAGAAACCCTGTCTCGAAAAACCAAAAAAAAAAAAAAAAAAAAAAAAAAATGTGTGAAGGCAGAGTCTTTTGTGATATAAAGTTATCACAGAGTTTGATATGAAATATTTGTCAAATGCAAATTCCAGAAAAAGATCAAGTGCAAACGTACCTCGTCCTCATTACTTCTTCTTAGCACTAAATACAACTAAACAATTTCATTGTTAGAAAATGCAATTTCGATATAATATTGTTCAAAATAGTTTTAAAAAGCTGAAACCAACTAAGTGTATTAAAGAGTAGCTTAATAAATACTGGTGCATTCATTAAAAAGAAAAGAAAAGCTCAAGAGTTACAACTTTTGCTTAACACGAGAGGTCTCGATTTCAATCCTCATTCTACCCCACTCATACCCTCCACACACATGGGATTAAAAAAATTAAGCACCATATTAGCCAAGAAATATTTTAGTGGAAAAGTGAGAAAATATGCTTCAAAGAGGTAAGTAAAAATAATCAACAAATTACTCTGTATGTATTTTATAACATGAACTCATTATACATGTATGAAAAAGGGTTCTGAAAATATAGATGTTAACAGTAATATACTTTACTGTTAACAGTAAATATACTTTACTATTAACTTAAGCATAGATACTGTCAACAACGTGTTTGGGTAATAAAGCAGGTGGTGGAAGGGGAAATAACTAAAACTTTTTCATTTCTCTAAGACAGGGTCTTACCATGTGGCCCAAGCTGACCTGGAACTCTATTGAGTAGCTTAAACTAGCCTTGAATTTGTGAACCTCCTGTCTCGGCCTTTCCAGTGCTAGGACTGTAGACTAAACAGTTAACTAAAAAAAAAAAAAAAAAGCGTTGCTTTTAGTTAACCTTTAGTGGAAAGTAATTCTGCCAATAAGGTAACAGGTCTATTCTGTTCAATGGTGACTTTGAAGTCTGAACTGAGCTGCCTCAGTTTATACAAAAGCTTTCAAATTCCACTGTTGGCAGAAATATTCACTAAAAGTAATTTTTATTTCATCTCATTGATACTGCTAGTTAACAGATATAAGGAGTCATAATCACAAATATAATTATCAAGCCTGCCAACTGGAACTCATTGTGTAGACCAGGCTAGACTCAGACTCACAGAAATCAGTCTGCTTTCACCTCCAGAGTGCTGAAAATAAAGTGTGAACCTTCACACTAAGCTTTTTCAAGAAAAAAAATATGTTCAAAAAACTTTTAAAGGGAATGACTAGGGTAACTAAATTTGTATGACTACACAAAAACATTAGAGCGACACTTACCTTTATAAAGTTCACCTTTCACAATCTTGGGACTACAGAGATTTGGGGCTAGAACAGTATTTATTGGTTGAGTATCTTGTTCGAGGTATGATTATTAGTGGCTACTCAGCAGAAGCCAGTAGTGACTATGCCACCTCAGCTCTAACTAAAACTGTGTTCAAACATTAAAATCAAAATAAACAAAAAGCTATGGCCTGGAGGGGGCAAGTCACTTCTGGTTTAGCCACAGACTTCCTACGAAATGATTTGAACACTTGACACATCAGTGTTTACCCTTTACAGACTGTTGAGCATCATTTACATGCATTCATTTTCCACAGTGGAAAATGACAAACAAAACTGCATTGGTCATTGTCATCCTGCTTTAAAGCATGAAACCTGAAACGTAACATTTCCAGGGCTGGCGAGATAGCTCAGTGGATAAAAATGCCACTAAGCCTGTCAACTGGGACCCATGTATTTGAAAGAGAAGCCTGACTCTGGACAGTCTCCTGTGTCCTCTGCCTCACACATACACATATTCAGAGTAATAAAATTAAAACAGAAATAAAAAGAACTGTCATAAAATACTTTTTATCTACTATATAAATAAAAATCTCTAATATTAGACTAAATATTTTAGAGTAGTATTTTACTACTAAAAATAAAAGGAAAATAACATGTATTCCTTTAAAATGTTATTTATTAAAAATTTTCAGTAATTGTTAGAAATTTATAGTACACCATTTGTACAGGAGCTAAAAAGAAAAAAAAAGAATCAACTCTTGGAATAAATATAACTTTTCTGTAAAATTTGAAATAACAAAACTCAGAAAAAAACATAGCCTACTTCTGGTATAATATACAGTTTGCTTTATTTTTAAATAACACCAGGTTAAAATAAAATACAATATCATAAACATTTACACATATATTAACATTATCCTACTGACCAGCAACACTTTAGAACACATTCATACAAACAATGTTGGCCTAATCGTCAATACTGAAAGTAATATGAAAGTCTAGTATATTAATGAGGACTGAAAAGCAGGAACTACTGAGGAAAGGAAAGCCACAGCAGGTGGGAGTAGGAGAGGCACATGAGAGATGGACAACATGAGAGAAACATGGACTTCTCATTCAGCCATGCAAATGGAGTGACTTCCAAACATTCTTCCAGTTACAGAACTCTACTAAAGGCAACATACATGTACAAAAGAGATTAGAACCCGAAAAAAGGAAAGAACTTGAGACTACTTGACCCTCTCCTTCCAAGACAGCCCTGGAGAGGCCGTGAGGAACCACATGGAGGCTGGAGCACACAAATAAGGGAGTTTTAGAGGGAGATAAGTCTGTACTGGGGACAGGGTATTATGAAATGCCTCATGTATTGGCCACAGTGTTATATTACTAAACACCGCAACTGTCAAAACAGGAGAAGAATCAATGAGATTAAAAAAAAAGAAAGAAAGAAAGAAATGGATGAAATAAATCTTGCTGGTTATTAGCCACTAGTCTTTAAATTTTTCAGTGTTAGTCATGTTTTTATTTTTTGTATGAAGATCTGTAAGACAAAACCATATATACAGACCCTTCTACAGTGGCTATACCACCCTTAATACACCTTATCCCAGACTATACACAGAAAGGACACTTTTTAGTACTATAAATGAGTTGTTCATCAATACAGTATTTTCCCTGTTAAAGTACAGCTTCTCACACGAATCTACTAAAGGCCCATCGCTGCGACACAGACTGTTAGGTGTCAATATCTCTGTCAAGTAGCAACCAATAGTCATAGCAACTGTCAGTCTGACAAGTACTCTTTCAGTCAGTATTCAGAGGTAAAGTGCACATATGTAATACCCTTCCTGACAAAAACAAGGAGGCCAGGGAGATGAGAGCCAGTCACCATAGGGAGCAAAATCAAGCTGTGAGGAAAACTGGAAAATGGCCACAGCAACAACTCAGAAAGCAGGAAAGCTTGTGTATTCTTACATCCTGATACTTACCATCAAGAGCTAATCTTAGAGCAGAATCAAATAGGCAAATGAGAGAAGAAACTTTGTCCATGGTGTGTGCGTGCATGTGTAAATGTGTGCATGCGAGGGGGGGGGGGTTCAGAAAAGTCTCTGACTTGTGTATTATTATCTGCCTAAACAGTTAGGCAAGCAGGTAATCCTCAGCCAAGATGTCCAGTACTTCCTATCCTGAAGAATCCAACTTAACCACTTTCCACATGTCTTCACCATACTAATGCTGGCATATGATCAGGTTTTTCTCTTACCAGTTTAACTACTTCTTACACTCACTGTATTTATTCAAACATTTAGTCAAAAGATACTACTGAAAGCTGGCTCTGGTGCTGTAAGCCTAGGATCCCAGCACCCAGGAGGCTGAAGTAGGCGGAATGTCACCAACGTGAGGCCAACCTGAACTTCACAGGAAGAACGAAGCAGATCAAATGAGGCTAAACAGTGAGACCTTGTTACAAACAAACTCATCATTTCAGAATTGATGATCCTCCTCTAGTCTCTAGAAATGCTGAATTATAGTATATATCAGGCCCATATCCTGATCTACATTTTTAAAAAGATCTAGCTAACTGCTGGGGGAAAAAAGAATAACCTAAAAGACTGTTGCAAAGTCCAGACTATACGATGATTGGCTTAATTAAGATGCTAGTGTTTGGAGGGACAAGAACAGACTAAACTCTAAACATATTTCAAAGGCTTTAAAATAATGGGCTTGCTGCTAGTGTGGATATAGACTACCAGGAAGCAGTTCAGGTAAGGATGCTGCCAGCCCACACCTCACCAACCAATACAGCGGCTGCACATGCACTCATTTTTCCTATTGTTCAGTCTCTCTCACTCCACACTGCTACCGTTATTCTTACACTTCTTTTCTACATAGGGTATCATGGTTAAAATTGAGAAAGGACTGACTGTAAACAAACCAAGTATGTGTATGTAAAACAAGGAGTGTGTGCTTTAGGAGTTAAATCAGAAAATACATCAAAACCTTCATTTCAAAATCTGAAGTTAACAAGACAGACACAGAATGGGGAAGGAGTCCCAGTGCCCAAGAACTTACATAGCAAAACTATTCACTTGTCTGATTATAGAAAGATGGTTAAAATAGTTTTATTCTAGGTGTGATGGTCACATTCTTTTATTAGAAACAAAAATGGGGCCGGGCGGTGGTGGCGCACGCCTTTAATCCCAGCACTTGGGAGGCAGAGGCAGGAGGATTTCTGAGTTCGAGGCCAGCCTGGTCTACAAAGTGAGTTCCAGGACAGCCAGAGCTACACAGAGAAACTCTGTCTCGAAAAAACCAAAAAAAAAAAAAAAGAAAGAAACAAAAATGGGGCTGTTTCTTATAACTAACCTTTTAAAAACTTTAAGGGAGCCGGGCGGTGGTGGCGCACGCCTTTAATCCCAGCACTTGGGAGGCAGAGGCAGGTGGATTTCTGAGTTCGAGGCCAGCCTGGTCTACTGAGTGAGTTCCAGGACAGCCAGGGCTACACAGAGAAACCCTGTCTCGAAAAACCAAAAAACAAAAAACAAAAAAAAAAAAAAAAAACTTTAAGGGAAAAAAAGATATTCCACTTTTTGACAAATTTAACAGTAAAAAAATTGTTTTTAATATGAACGACATAGTCTACCCTAATAAATCAGTTTTTGGAACATCTATAGTTTCTTTAAAAAAAAAACAGCTTTAAATGTAAGAATTCTGGGTCCCAAATTCATCTAAAGTGCAGTAAAAGAAATACAAATGTAAAGGTCACAAAAATTACACATCTATCACATACTTAGGAAGCAAGAAAATGACTATGTAGCCCAGGCTGACCTTGAACTCTCATTCTTCAGTCTCACCTATCCAGGTTCTGAGTTATACACCACTCCACCCAACCCCTAAGATACATTCCTAAATTAATTCAGTTACGGTGTTTCTCTTCAGGTAACAAACTAGAAACTTCAAATAAGAAAGAAAAGCAAGAGAATTCACAGAGTTAAAAGATGAAAACTGACTGTCAAGGTAAGAAAAAGACAGCAGAAAAGTTTAGAAGTCAGAAAAGTCAGATTAGACTCCCGAACCAAAATGATCTCACTTAAAAACACCATCAAATATGACAATTCTGAGCTTTGTGCATAACAATGCTTTATTAATACATATGCAACTGTGCTAAATATCAATTTAAAAGAGGAGAAATATATATGCTGATATTTTTGTAAAAATATAGAATAGTTTCTTTTTTAATTTATTTATTTTTATTTATATGAGTACACCGTAGCTGTCTTCAGACACAAAAGAAGAGGACATCGAACCCCATTACAGATGGTTGTGAGTCACCATGTGGTTGCTGGGAATTGAACTCAGGACCTTAACCTCTGAGCCATCACTTCAGCCCTAGAATAGTTTCTTAATGTAGGTAGTTCATATACACTAACTCCTTATTCTCCCCAATCTTTCAATAACCCCGTCTTAAAAGATGTAGAAATTGGAGCTGAAGAAGTTTAAATATAGTCAACTGTCAGCTTTGAAAAAACAAACAAGTCTCTTTGGAGCAGCATAACAGAATCCAAAGACCCTACAAGGTATGATTTTTAGTAACCAATCAAACAGCCCTAAATTAGCCACTGTAAATGTCGTTTTTATTTTCTCTCATAATGGGATGGGATGAGAGCTGTACCCAAGCTGTGTGAATAGAAGGCTTAGGCTGAACTTTGAGCATTTCTATCCCTATGTCTAGGCCTGGAAGCTCCTAGCCTCTGTACAATCTAATCTTCCAAGCTGACTGATTCAATTCGGCTTCTCTCTGCTTCTGCTTGGTCTCACACTTACTTTGGCAGTCTATTCTAATCTCCTGGCTCCTTCTCCTTCTCTGGCTCATTATGTGTTCACCTGCAACTGGTATCTATAACACTGCCATACACACACACCACACTACCACCACCTCTCTCCTCCCCGCCTTGCCCCCTCTGCTCTTTCCTGTGCTGTTTTCATGTGAGTTCCTTTTCCTACCTAAACCTTCATATCCTATCTCTGACTTATTCTGTCAAATCTTTTTCTGATTTGTCACTTTGTTTGCCCTTCAATTAGATGCCACTTTCAAATATGGCTGCTTCCTTTTACAAACTAACCTCACCTTCATTGTTAAGGACTAAAGGTGTGTGCTAAGGGTTAAGAGCCTGTAAGCCCAGCACTCAGAAGGCAGAGGACGGTGGGTTTTTATAAATTGAAGGTGAGATTCAGTATCAAAGAGACAAACAGAAGTCATCAAAAGAGAAGCAAGTCCTTTGACAAAGGATTATACCTAAGATTAAAGGAAAAGGCAGACAGAATCACACGTACTGAAGGAAAATGGCGAGAACTGAAATCTCCAAAGAACCAATGCCCTGGTGGGTAAACCTAAGCTGTAACCTATAAATGGCTAGAAACTAGACACCTTTAAAGGTTAAAAAAAAAAAAAATTCCAGAGGGACCAAGTCATATAAGGATCTCCAGACCTTTTTGAGTTTTATTTCTGAGAGAAATGTTCTCACGTAACTATCTAAGAAAAACTGCCTCATACAGCCATCAGGGAGGGGGCAAAGAAAGCATCTGAAAGAATTTTTAACTCAAAATTTTCCTCCAAGAAACATTTAGCAGCACTTAAGAGTGTTATCAGCATTTTCCCTACCTTAGGGAAGAGCAATGCCAATTTCAGCCCCTGCTAATCATTTAGTCTCACTTAACAGTGGGCTAGAACTAGACCCAGAAGCAACAAGGAAGATCACAGCCAGGCACCGGTTCACCTAAAGGCTAAATATTATCAACCAAAGAGTGTTTGTCCTACCCCCACACCGTAGCATTATATTAATAAAAGCCTACTTATTATATGGTAATTTTTCTGTCATATAATTTATACCATTCAACAACAAAAAAATTAGGTGTCCGAAAAAACAAAACAAAACAGTTTAAAGAACACAAACAAGCATTAAATCCACTGTAACACAGCACAGATGTTACAAATAACACACTGGGAATTTTTTAAATTCTGGTTAATATTCTAATGGAGACAACACACATTTTTGCAAGAGCAGATAGACAGAGATAAAAACTCTATAAAGAAGGAATGAGAAAAGCTACAAACAAAAAACGCTTTAAAAACAATTGTCTTTGATCACTCCCTAGTTAAGCACAACAACATCACTGAGAATGTGTAACTATTATAACAGAAACTTCCAAAACTGAAAAGAAAAGGGAGAGTGAAAAACCTAAATGGAATATCTGAGAAATGTGGGCAGTCACAAAAACATTTCATAAGTGAATGGTGGGATTCTCCAAGGAAGCAGAGACAACAGAACAGACATATAAAGTGACTGTGAGAATGTCCCTTATGTTGTACTAGATACCATCACTTGTGCTTGGAGGCTCAGTGATAAATAGGAGCATCATACTATAGCTGAGAAATCAATTTTCAAAGAAGACATAACCTTTATTTAACACATATGTACCTAACAACAAAAGAGGAACCGGTACAATTTCAAGGAGAAGTAGATGAATCTAAAACACACAAAACTACAAAGAAATACTCAATCCCTAGTTAAGTAAAAGTGCACAGATAACAAGCAGTGAGCGGCCTGGTGCCTTGCTGGAGTGATGCAGGATGATGTAGTGTAAGGAACAGTGCCAGAATAAACAGACAAAAGAAACCAGTTCGTGAATTTAGAGGATATATTGGCATTAGAAAAGCAGTGTAGGATATTACAGTATTCTAATTATTAGTTAAGTATGAAAAATAAATTATCTTTCCGACTGTGATGGAAGGCTGTTCCTGAACATAATGCCCAGTGGTCTAGAATAGTCTATGCAATCATCTCTGTGGGAATATAAGGGAATCTTTTGCTTGTACTCAAATTACTATGATTTAAATTTGAGAGGAATGTGTGGTGTTTTAATTTCTTTACCTGTTGCTATGATAAAATCTCTAAGGAAAGCAAGAGAGAAAGAGTCTATTTTAGCTCATAGTTTAAGGGTATAATCTATCATAGAGAAGGCAGCCAGAGCTTTAAACAACTATCACATCACATTCATAGTCAGGAAGCAGAGAGCGATGAGATGATTGCATGCTACTGCTTAATCCCTTTCTCTCTTTTTCGTCCAGAATTCCAGCCAGGAAATGGACCCACACTGGCAACTCCTGTCCCCTCGGTTAACACAAAGATAATCTCTCACAGGCATGCCCACAGGACCTTCTCTTTACTGAGTCTGCATAGTCTAGTCTCTAAAGTTGGCAACATTAACCATCACAAGGAAATACTGAGGACTAAACTTGTAATGCTCATGACTGTGATTTATAAGAGCTTAAATACTGCCAGAAATATCAACAATCCAGGCACATATTTAAGAGCTTTCTTTTACTTTGCAGCCCACTACTAGTACACAAATATATCAACATTTAATTCAGTGCATTTAGACCAAACAAATACAGTTTTCAATGAAAATACTTACATTACATTGTCATTAATAATGGCTATACTGAGTAATTAAGTGCTCTTATCTCTGTTTTTAACAATTAGTCCAGTATTAATACTATTGTTAATGTTTCTTTAAAAGTGACAAAACCAAGTTTGAATGTATTTAATAATTTGTCAGAGTTAAACAACAAAGCCTAACATCTGTTTTTTTCTGGAAAACCCACACTGAGCTGAGGAAACATTGGTAAATATTATTAGTCTTAATTTAAAGTGAGGAAACTAAAGGTCAATGAGGCTGTTCAGCACCCAGGGTCAGAGTCCAAAGGAAGGCCAAATGTCTCTCTGGGGCTTGTTTAAACCCAGAGCTTCTGATTTGTTCACAGTCTTACCATCTCTCCATTTCAGTGTCACCTGTGATTTCTCAGGAGCTCATTATAAGTGACGACTCTATACAAAGAGCTACTTTGCATTGCTGTTTTTGCTAAAAGAAGTGATTTTCTTAAAAAAAGCTCATTTTCCTGAAAAAGCCACTTGGTAGTTTGAACTAAAAATCTTACTTGTGCTAAAACATAGAGCTAGACAGTTCTTATTCCAGAGAGTTTATAGACATAACGCAGCATATATATATATATATATATATATATATATAAAGAAACTTAAGATTAAAATGTACATCTCTTTAATAAGCATATAGTCCATTATATTTTTCACTGCTTTAGTTGTCAAGGCTAAGATCTAATGTAATGTTTATGGACAGGCATCATTTCATTCAATGTTCCTAAGGGAAGCAGCTGCATACCATTTTACTTATTATCTTCTATCTTATGCATAACTGTCTTTATTTCAATCTACCTCAAGTCCTGTCAAAGTAATATAAAATAAACAAGAAAGTGTAGTTTGTATTAACAAACTGAATCTATAAAATACATGTTTTTCTATAGCATACTCAGCTAATTTTATCTATATACAGCATACCAAAGACATTCTAGATGTGGGAGCCACTGTGAGATCAAGTGATACTGTATGTTAGCAGTATTGTGAACTAGGACTCTAGGAGACCATGTAAAATAAATTCTTATTTGTGTGTTCATTATTTCCCACATAGACTACACAAACTCTTAAAACCAACACTGGACATCCGTTAGAATACTTAAGTTGAGAATGTGAACAGGGAAAATAGGATATGGCTGGAGAAGTGGTTTTGCAAAAACCAATGCAATGCAAATAGCATGAGTCTTATATAGCAGCTTTGCTTCTCTACCTTTAGCGGGAGGTAGTAGAGAACACCAGACCAACAATTAGTCTGTGCTTTTCACATCTTGTGCATGCTAATTTGCTGCTGCCTGTGCAATGATTCCAGACAAATCTATAAGTAGCCTATGTTGATCCAAACATATTTGACTTTGAAGTACTGCAGGGACACTTGATTCTCCAGTCATTATCTATTGTCACCTTCACAATAAAAATTGAAGACTGTCATTTACTTTATTCTATAGATAATACAACAGATATACAGTGATTCAAGTGGGGTCTGCTCTTCAAATATAAACATCAAGAATGTTATAATAGCTGGCAGCGAAGGGAGACAGAATGAGGAATGGAAGGGTCCAAGTACATGTTATCTGAGTCCCTTTTTCTCTTTGATCCTGCTCATTTTACTTCAAGCCAGGGAATAGCTAGGGAGCCACTGCAATATAAAAACAACACAGTACAATGAAGAAAACAATGAACAGAATTTATCCCTTTAAATACAAGTAAGCCAAAGGCCTTAACAAGTCAATCTCTTTGGGCCATTTTTTTCTTTATAAAAAGATACTAAGTAAACCTCCATCTCCTTCAACTAAAAAAATTCAGTGAATTCTATGTGAAAATCATAAAATGAGATGATGCTCTTCTCTGCATGGCTCCTTCTACCCACCATAGCTTGTCACCTCTCCACTGTCCTTTATACCCAAATCAAAATTCCTGCTCACAATCTAAGACATTCAAACAATATCTAGATGAGATTTAATGCCAGGACATTTGCATTTCTCAAAGGATCAGTTGAACCACATAGATTCCTTTTTTCTTTTATATGGGCTAGGTGGGAGATGCAGGAGGATTTGAGGACAGGTCTTAAACACATTGTTACCCAGGCTTGCCTGGAACTCACTATATAACCCAGACTCACTTAAACCATATGCATTTCTAATGAATAGGACTTGATGGTAGATGTGAACTAGATGTTTCAGCAGAGACAACACAAACAACACAAACTTTACCTACTTTGTTTTGTTTCTCAATCATGCTTCCAACACACTTTCCTGAAAGCATAATTTACAAACTGTAATGTCTTCCAGATTTTTTCCAAGAAAAAATATTCGAGAGTATAATTATATTTCCCTCTCCAACGCTACCATATACCCTTCCTTGCTTTCTTTCAAATTCAGGGCATCTCCTTTCATTAATTGTTGTTGCTGTATACATGTATGTAAATACGCTCTTACATACATAAATATGATCTGGTCAGTCTATGATGTTACTCATACAACCATTTGGTATTGGGTGACCAACTGGTGTGCTCTTCCCTGAGGAAGAGTGTTTCTCCGGCTCTCAGCATTCCTTAGTTGCCTGCAGTTCTTCATCTAAGGTTGAGGCCCTGAGCCTTTCCCCCTTCCATGTTAACATGTCTGTTGGATTTGTTCACTTCATGTTTGGGGAGTTGTGTTGGTAAGACTCTATGAGTGTAACTTTTGACATTCTGGAGACAGTCTCACAACAGTTTTCTTGATAGGCTCTTAACAATCTTTCTTTCTTCCCCCTCTTCTGCAATGCTCCTTGAGCCTTAGGTTCAGGAGCTATGTTGTAGATGTTATTTATCAGTTAGACAGTGCATTTTAATTGGTTGTGGTTTTCTGTAGTGGTCTCCATCTGTTGCAAAGAGATGTTTCCTTGATGAGGGATGAAGACTACACTTACCTGGCTAGGCTCTGGAGAAAAATGTCCAGGATCTCCTCTAGTTTTTTATTTGAGTCTTGTTTTTCTTTTTGCACTGACTCCTGTTTCTAACTCAGCACTAAAGTTTCTAAGAGACAGTAAATACCTCAGGACTCAGCTGCACACCTTCCTCATCTTTACAGACTGAATAAAAAACACATATTAAAACAAGGGAAGGTGATGGAAGGAGCACACAGAGTCATGTGTGAAACTAACAAAAAAGTGAGCTGATAGTGATTCTCTAAGATTTACTACAGTCAAGGTATATGAGAAGAGTAATAAATGTCAGGGCAGCATGGGATCAGTGCATGTGATAGACACTATGGAAGCAAAGCGGGAGACAGAGCAGGACTTGTACATGTGCTTGAGCATGACATACAGCCATGACATACAGCCAAAGGTGGGAAAGGGAGACAAGATAAGGGTAGTGAAGGCAGACGTGGGGATGTATAATGGAACTCAGAGAAAGGGGAGTAATGGCAGCACGTGTAAAGCCCCACACTCCATCTCAGCACAAGGTGGCACATGCATGTAGGGGTAGGGCAATTAGAGGAAAGGGGAAAATGGAGAAAAAGAAAAGTAAGACTGGGAAGCAAGAATAAGAAACATAAGCTTTTACAAAGACAGTGAGCAGAGAGAATTACAAAGAGCTAGAGTGAAGAGCGCCAAAGAAGAAAGGGATCACAGCCACAGCCAGCACTGTCTGCTTGTTCTGGTTTTTAAAAATGGGAAAGGGGAAATCATTTGGAATGTAAATAAAAAAAAATATAGAAAATAAAAAAAAGAAAAAGTAAAAAGAAGGTAAATAGAAAAAAAAAAACAAACAGAAAACAATGTGATAAGAGATTGTGGGGTATGTTTTCATTGGTCTTTAAATACATGATATAGGAAACAGAGCCCCAGCCCCTCCCTCCAAACCGTGTGGATGACAGTGTGAACAAACAAGACAGAAGAAGGAAGCAGCAGAGGTCAGTAGGTAGCAGTAGTGGACACGGATGGTAAGCACCGAGGTCGGGCTGCACAACTACACAGAACACAACAGAACTGTATACGGTAAGAAACAGAAAAAGCACAATAAGCATCATCAATTAGCTTAATGTAAAAATCTGCATATGGAACGCAGGTTCTAGAACTGCTTCCTTCCCCATCATTCATCCCATCTACCTCAAGCTTGGGTTCCTTTGCTTTGGAAATAGGGCCTGGTCACAGATCTGCAATCTTCTGCTTCTAACTCCAGAATGCAGAGACTACTGCTACATCCAACCACACACAGCTTATAGTTCTTTTGCTTATTTTAGAGAAAGGGTCTGGTTATACAGCTTAACCTGATCTTGAACTAAGTAGCAAAAGCTGGCCTTGACCTTATGCTCTCTCACCTCCCAAATGCTGAGAGAACACGTGTACCATATGCCTGGCAAATCTATAATTTGCAAAAATTATTCTAGTTATAAAGTTCTGGAAACAGAGAAAAACAAAAGGGTCTCGAGAATGGCTCAGGAGGTTAAAGACTGACTTTGATCTCAGAAACCTACAGGGTAGAATGACAGAACCTACTCCTATAGAGTGTCCTCTGACTTCACGTGAGTGCTATGGTAATAAGTATTCCCACATATATGCATGTGCACACACAGGCAAGATAAATGATAAGTAAATATAAATTTAGAAACAAACAAAACAGAATGACACCAACAAAGGATTTGCAGAATTGACACTTAAGCTGGGTCCATGGGGTCTAAAGCTGCCTCTTTCAGAAAGAGGACGCCTGATAAGCCAATGAGGTACATTGAGACAGGTATGAAAACACAAATGGGCCCACCTACAGCTAGTGGGAAATCCAGGATGGCTGAAGAAAAACAGTATTTAGAGGGAAGAGACAAAAGACTTGAGATGGAGCCTCAGGCTTTATTAGAGAAAACAGCTATCATTTTCCATTTGGTGAGAATTTTGTGAAGAACCCCCTTTCTTATCTACATAGTCACATCACCAAATGGTGATACCATGTATTCCTGATGGTAGTGTCAATGTCCCTTGCTCATAGGTTAAATGTGTACTGCCTGAAGCAGACAGCTGTTGTACTCCCATTTTAGAACATGTGACTACTATGTCAGATAATCATGCTTGGCTCTCACCGACCCTGATCCCACAAATCATATTAGAATTTTTTGAACAAAACATTAAATATGAACTTATTAAATACTGAATAGTTGTGCTGATTTTCCAAACAAAAGGGGTTACCAAGTAAGAAATAAAAGCCACAATATTCATTAAAAGGATGGCTTGCTTGAAATTATTAGTTTAAAGCAAATTATAGTAACAGTGAATTCTGAGAATAGCACCTTTATCGACAAATTTACATTTCTGAATTCAGGCTATTGGAGGCTGTGGCATTTTAAAAAAGATTTCATTGTGCATTTCCTGCCAACTATATACCACTCAACATAAGCGCCATCGAGTGCTTTAAATAATACTTTCAATAATGTGAGCTCTGTTCTTGTTATACTTTGCTGTAACTTCCTGTGTCTCTGACATATTCAAGAAGTGAAACTCATGCATAGCATGTTTATATTATTCTCTCCTTAGTGAAAGCTCACAGACAATGTCAGGTCTGGAGAGATAAGAGCTGCTCCAGGACATGAATTCTCATGAGGATTAGGCAACCACCATCTGGGGCTCCAGAGTTTATCTGTAGCAGCTGCCTTCAAAGTATCACATCAGAAGTGGGGGGAGACAGTCTAATTCTAAAGTGTTTAACAAGTTGCTTCAGCCTGGCTTTGACTGTTCTGGATTGCTTTTTCCTCCTTATAAATAAGAGTAAATACTAACGTGGTGACCACTCCCTCCTTAAACACAATGAATTTAAAGTAGTGTGATATATTCAAATTGGCTCTCAAATGTTTGCTAATATCTAATATGAACACTTAATATGCCATCAATGTAAAACAATAAAATATTAATAATCCTTTTAATAATTATCCAAAAATGACCTAAAATTGTTTTAGATAATTAAAGATTTGGTTTTGGGACTATCCTATCCTAGATATCTGGTGAAAAATTCTTCTTTTAATGCCCTCAAGAAATGTTAAAACAACCATAATATGAAACAGAAAGCATTTATATAAAACAACAAGGGAGCTTAAATATAAAAACTGCTGGAGGAAAAAGTTATCTTTAAATTCTCAGTTTTAAGTAACATCCTACTAAAGCCAACTGTCATATTTAACTTTTCTAGTGCCAAAAACAAAACAAAAAGCTAGATATAAAAACAAAATAGGAAAAACCAAATGAACATATATTTAATATAGGATACGTCTCAAAACCACTACCTCGATAAATTTTGCCTGATCATTTAAATTAGGTCCTCTTTAATCTCAAATGTTGTTCTTTTATCTGGTATAGAACCTTAAGCAATATTTGTTCATTTGAACACTTTGCAAAAGACTTATTCTGAAAATTAAATAGACAATATTGTTATCAGAGAGCTTATAAAATAGCTGTTCCTAAAGATAAACTTTCATTATAATATGATGACTAATACTTCCTTCTTTCATTAGTCACTTGAAATATACAACCTATTTCTGCACTGGATAGTAAGAACCAGATAAACAAAAGGCAGAGATTTTTGGGTTTGGCAAAGAAAATGTTGGGAGATGATATGATTTTTGAGATTTCTTCCAGAACCAAAAATATTACATATATTTGTTATCATAGTTTCTGACACAACATTCTACTCTTTCTCTTGAGATACCTTCACAATTCCTTCACTGAAATCAAATACAGATAATTTGAACTCAACTCATCTACTACACTGGGATCTTCTTCCAACCTCCCCTTTAACTGCCAGTAGTGGAATAACATTTAAAAGTCATTTAAAAAATGCAACTTCTTTTACTTCATTCACTTCTTTTTTGGTTGGTATTTTTAATTATATTATCAAGTCCTAAGAAACTTTTACTTCAAAATTATTTGGGTAATATTTACTTTCAATCCTATAATACCAGTCTACTATGAATTACCTCTCAGATTTTAGACTACAGTAAAACGTGTGCAGTGATTCTAGTAGCTAATACATAGTAAACACATTACATAATTGCATTAATTACTTCCTCAAACCCATTTACTTACACTGTTCAGTTTTTCTTGCTTAAAATGCCATTCACTCTCTCCACATAGTAAAATACTTTTGATGTGAAATTTTTCAGGATTCAAACTTGTTTCCTCCCCATGCAACAAATCATATTTACACCAAAATAATCATTTTTCCCTTCACTAAATGCTAATTTAAAGCCATAAGACATGGGCTTATGTGATCATGTTATAAATATTATTTTCTGGTAGTATTTTTCATATTTCTGATGGAGATAGGAGAGAATAAATAACAAACAAAATCTACTTTGTTTTTTCCTCTCTCAAATGCTCACAATCACTTACAATATAACAAATAGTTGTGAGAATTTTTCATCCAACCCTTTTAGGCATCTTGGGTATGCACTTGGTACACTTACCAGAGCCTTGTTTTCACAGAAGGTAACAGAATGCAAGAACTGTTTCAGTCCTGCTAGAAACCTGAGCTAACCATGATATCATCTGGTTATAGAATTTGTCTAAATAATAATTCCTTGTAATAAATATTAGCTACTCTCTTAAAAATGGGATTTTTTTTCCTCTTAAATTCCTTGTGAACATTTATTTAGAGATTCAATTTGTTATCCAAGCCCTGGATTTATGGGATTTACATTCTTAAAACCAATTCCAGCATAATTTCACAAGCTTTTCATAAGTTAACCAGGACAACACCCAAAATAAATCTTTTATTTGAAAAGAAATATTCCATGATCATAATGAAGATATTACTTAGACATAAAAGCATGTTGTCTGCACAAGCCCAAGGTTTACTCTGTCTTACTCTAACCCTGCACTATGAATTACCTTTCAGATGTACTTTCTCAGGACTGTTCAAATTAACCCTTACACTGAATCCTGCTTCATCCTGTTAGTTTCTTAACCTATAGGATCTATGCTTCTTGTTCAAGTCTCTACTTACCTCCAAATTTCCTACCCATTTACTGAATAAGCTTTCTGAACTATTTCCTGACTCACAGTGGGATAAGATTCTGCAATCTAGATTTTACCATCCAGTCTTCTAGTAAGAGCATCACCTCAACCAGAACAACCCTGAGCATACTCACACTGTGGAGTAAGTGGTGAACATGAACAGAGTGGCTGCTGCCTCACTTTTCAGAGCCCGACCTTAATATATGCAGACCTGTATGAAAACCCAGTTGGTCTCAAATGTCAATCCCCTACCTGAGCTTCCTCAGTGCTGGGACTAATTAAAAGTATGGCCCACTATTCATGGTCTAAGATTTATAAATGTATGACCTCCAAAAAAGTAGAAATCCAATATGGCAGTGCCAGAAAACATCTGCCATTGAAAGATGATGTTATTAGATGAATCTATTATCACCTTCCAGGAACCAATTTATCCAAAGAATAAGGGTTGTTCTGTGCTACTTTTACTAGAAAACCAGAGCATACACCCATCAATGAAAACAGGAAATTTTTTTTTTAAATTATAGGTCAGTAGAAAAACAAACAAAAAACAGTATAATGAGATGAAGATTCATGCGTTATGTGTAATTTGTATTTATAGACTTTAAAAATAAGTCTGAGGGCCTGAGGAGAGGGCTCAGTTGAAAGTGTGTGAGATCCACAACGATATAAAAGGGGCAGATACATAGAGCTTGCTGGTCAGCTAATCTAGATAACTAGTCAAGAGACCCTATTTCAAAAACAAACAAACAAACACAAGCAAAACCATAAAACAAGATGGATGATAGAGGAAGACACCCAACATCCATCTCTGGCACGCATGTGGTGCATGCACACACACACACACACACACACACACACACACACACGGGAAAAAAAATAGACCGTTTATACTTTGGATTGCTTAACTGAACCTTCAGAAAGCAAAGTAAATATATTCAATAGTCTAGGGGATATAGATAAAATTCTCCAATATCTCTTAGAAATATTTGTCTAGTGTTGTAATCAACAAATAGCTTGAAGTATAGGCAGGTTGTCAAAAGGTTGAGACAGGATGGAAAGAAACATTCTGCACAAAGGAAAAAAAACATGAAACAGAACTCTAGAAAGCAAGAACAATCCAGGAGTTAAGTCCACTGAGTGCCTAGGAAGAAACTTAATGTCTTGAATGCCAGTCTAAGAAACTGGGAAGTTAGCAGTGCTCATGAATGACTTATTTATATTTCAAAGAAGCTGAACAAGATGACTGAAACACTAAGCACTATGAGTCAGGGATTTCCTTATACATCAGAGAAATATGCTAATAATTCCTGTATTCAGGAATTCAAAATCTGGTAAAACTAATATCCATAATTACATGATATCATAAAATTTGATATAATGGCATCATGTATCATGCTAAAAACAATACAAAAATGATTCTTTTGAGGAGCAGATAGCAAAGTTCTTACATAGGAAATGCTTTTGAAACATGCCTAGAAAGGTAAGTATAGTTTCTTTGGGTGCAAACAATGGGGGTGTGATCAAGGAAGTAATTAAGACCTGATTTGGAGATCTCTGGTGAGATTGGAAGGTAGGAAAAAAAATTTAACAAACAATAAATTCTAAAATCTAAGAGAGAAAATAAGAATCAGCAGTTCTGATCCCAAGTACATGCCCCACAGAACTAAAAACATGTATGAAAAAAAATGTTCAAAACAAACATTCCCAAATAGCCAAAAAGGGAAAGAAACTACCTCAAATGTCTATAAACTGAGTGACAAAAATGTGATATATGCATACAAACTGCCTATAATTCAGCCCTTAAAAGAGCAGTAAGTTCTGACAGTTACTGTGACATGGACCACTCTGAAAAGCAAGCACTGCGCGTGAAAGCAGCAGCGAATCCAAAGCCCCACATGGCCTGAGTTTATGTCTATGAGCTGCTCACATGGAATCAACAGAGAGGGTGAGTGAGGAACTAGACTCTGCTGAGTTTCTGTCGTATGTATTCACTCATGACTGAATTCACCTGTAGGAGGTACAGAGTGAATATTCAATGCGTAAATCAATTAGCTCATTGATTTTTCATAGTTACTTGTATATGAAACAATGGAAAATCCAAAAGCTTAAACAAGTTAGGATAGGCAAGCAAAAAGTTTTCTTAAAAGTTATTTTCTCCGGGCTGTAAATCGACAGAATATAGTGCAGGTGCACATGTGTAGCTAATGTCACCAGAGAAATTCTCTTTTGTCTAACATCTAAACAATTTAAACTGCTGCTTTCCATTAAACACAGAATAATTATTCTTCTACAGTAAAAATAGGACTTTCTAAAATACCCTTTTCCAGCCTGTTACATGTAAGATTTTCTATTTGAAGAGCATAATTACTGTTGATAACAGTAATTTCACTGTAACTATCAAAAACATTAAAGTTACAATCCTTCTGTGAGACATTCCAATTATAACACATATTAATGCATTTTCTCAGACAATGATCTTTTTAAAAACTTGGATAATACAAAGATAACAGTGAACTGAAACAAACAACTTCACATTCATTGAAATCAAGTCAATGGATCATTATACAAAAGCATATGTTCATCAACAAAAATAAACTTTCAATTCTAAAAGTTTCTGTTTGAGTCTAAAATCCTAAAATAGTCCCTAAGTTGCACCACAATTCAGCTACTAAGAAAAAGCTAAGTAATGCTTCCCATGACTAACTGGATTAATTCTTTAGCCCAAACACAATTACTGTCCTCCACACTGTTCCATTGAACATCTAAATAAGCATCCCAAAGCTCATTTTATTCAAAGAAAAGATCCAGACCAAAGAATAATCCCAAATGTATGAAGTTTACATTTTGTGTAGTTTTTTTCTTAAAGGGAAAAAAATCTATAAGTGGAAATCAGGAAAGGAGTGAGTCGTCCCAGCCAGGTGTGGGGATGACATCTATTGACTCAAAGATATCTTTGTTGAAGGAATGCCCTGGAGATTCCAGAAGATGTCTTTTTCTCAAAACAATTTTCTTGACTTAGGCCTTGAATCTAGACTTTTTCAAAGCTGGCACATATACTAGCACTAAAAACAATTTTTCAAGAAGCACCTTTTTACATAGAAAGAAATGTTTCATCTGAATGTGGTTTTTTTCCTCCTTGCTGCAGAACTCTGACCTCAGCATGTCCAAAGAATGCTGTTCTCTGATCCAATTTGTGAAACTTTATTCTCCCATATAAATCCAAAAACCTGCCATAGCATACACCTAGTCTAAAAAGGAGCTACAGTGGAGTCTGGAAAGAGAATGAGGAAGTGTGCTGGGCCTGAATAACTGTGACTCAAGGGGTAAAACGAAAGAAAACAATGTATTGTTTACTGATTTCAGACAGAATCTGCTAAAATGACAAGTTATCTGACTATATGGCAGGCTGCCTTATTAATGCTTTCTGTTACTAAGACATCTACCTAGAAACCAAGGGAAAAGCTCCATTGTGCTGGGACAGAGTACTTACATGAGGTGGTCTACATAACCTGTAATGATTCTTCTTCCTTTTAAGACTGGTCATTTAATTTCCAATCTTCTTTATCTGGAATTGTGAAATTGTAATTGTCTTGTCATCTGCATAATGCCCCTTGGGAGACTGCTATTGTCAAATTATCATAACACTGGTTATCAGAATAGGAATTTTTAGCTCTTTATAAAATTGTGCATTTAACTAAAGGATTATCTGCTGCTAGGTGGTCTTCTACAGTTCTGTCTCACAATCAATCCAAATGTTTCTTTAAAAAAGAAAATCAAGCTATTTAGTTTTGGTCTCAAATGAAAGCTGTATTAAATGGCAAAGCTTTTTTTTTGCATTATTAGAAACTGGATGGCTGCAAGAAGACAAGAAAGTGTACAGCAAAAATAAAATGCAAAATTCCTAACTAGTTTTTATTTGTGTTTGAGTTCATTAGTAGGGGGTTAAATAGCCTGATCCTCACCTTTAGCAAATGCAGGTATAATCGGATTAATTTAAATGGTTATTAATGCCTTTTGGAATTATAATTAGCCAGGAGGACAGCTGATACAGACAGCCTTTGGGGAGGAGTAGGAGTGTTCTCTCAGAATTCAAACTCCACTTAGACTAGCACCCTACATAATTCTACCCACCCATTTGGGAGTAGTTCAGAGGGTGGCAGGGAGTGGTAGTAAAGGTCCTGAAGAAATATAAAAGTTGTGATAACGAAGAGAAGAGAGGGAGAGAGAACTGACTATTAATTTCCATATTTTTCCTTCTTTATTTTGAGACAGGGTCTTACTCTACTGCCCAGACAGACCTTGAACTCATGGTGCTCCTCCTGCCTCAGCTCCCAAATACTGCCATCACAGATTTGAGGCACCATGATCAGCTTCAATGTACTTGCTAAACTATAAAGTTTAAAACAGACTTAAAAACAGACAGAGAGCAAGATTAAGAGAGAAGAAAGAACAAGCATGCAAGAAACCTATTGTGCTTCTAATATTTGCAACAAATAAAAGCTTTGCTAGAAACAATTATTAAGATACTTAGACTAGAGAAAACAAAATGATATTTAGACTAGAATCTTACTTAGGACAAGTCAAAAAGACTTAAATATAAGACAAAAGTTCCTTTTCACTTAGGAAGAGAATTCAGAGTTTCAACTTGAGGTAAGCTGAAATAAGCATACTCTCCTTTCTGTCTTTCTTTGATAGGATACATGAAGCAGCTTATTAAGGAGGATCTGAACTACCATCAAATGGTAGCAAATTTAACAGTTTCTTCTCTGCTGTCCCCTGGCCTAGACTTTAATACTGCCAAAGTCTAGAAATGCATACTGAGTGAAAACAGAGAGAACTCCAGAATTAGGCATCTAGTTCTAGCTTGTTTTTTTTTTTTTTCAAGACAGGGTTTCTCTGTATAGCCCTGGCTGTCCTGGAACTCACTCTGTAGACCAGGCTGGCCTGGAACTCAGAAATCCGCCTGCCTCTGCCTCCCAAGTACTCGGATTAAAGGCGTGAGCCACCACTGCCCGGCCTAGTTCTAGCTTGTTGACCAGGAAAACATCTCCTAATGCTTAAAGTGGAAGAATTCTTCATTTTTCTCTATATAGTATTATGTTTTGGATGACGGTAGATACAATAACCAAAGTGGCAGTGGGGCCCACCCCAGTGTAAGACTGCAGCGAAGAAACTGTCCTCTATTAGGATACATTAAACTATTAAATCTTATTCTCTGTTTTTCTGTTATTTAGCATCAAAAGCTGTAGTACAGTGACTGGAAGATCAAATTAGAGAAGTCTAGGCAATCAAAATGTACCAAATACTAAAAAGGTAGCTTGGGAAAGCGGCCCCCAAAACTTGCTCATACATTCCTGGGTTTACTTTAACCAGCACCCTAAGCTGTGCATGAATTCGCAGAGTTGATGTTAAAGGAACATAACACATGCGTGTAAAGATCCAAATACTATGCAGTTGTCAGACAGACCAATACATGGCACACATGCATAACAGACCTAAATAAAACTATAAGGACTATATAAAAGAAAGTGGCATTAAACTGCAATCCCCAGCAGACTGGTTACAAATTATTACCTATACCTAACCACAGATTACCTTCCAAAAGCAAAGTATCTCAACATTCACCATAGAACTAAGACATAGTCTCACAATCTTATATTCTTCAGAATATAGACTTTGACACTTGAACAGTAAGACAAATAAAAAATGAAACTAAATCATGAGGAAAGACAATCTATGCCAAAACAATGTGTCAGATTTACCTGTCAATGACCTTGACATCACTATCGTAAAAATGTTCCAACAAAGTAAATACTCAATGTGAACACGAAGATGAAATTTTCTTTCTTTCCTTTTAGGCAAGTCTTGGCTAGCAGAAACTGAGTACAAATGCTTGATCCTCCCATCTCCCAAGTGTTGGGATGGCAGGCACAGGCCACCACAAACACACCCAGCTGGAAATTTTCATTAAACGAACATGAAGAACCAAAGGGAAATGTGTGACACTAAGAAAATGTATCAAAAGAGACACTCACTGGATAGGCTCCACAGCTGAAAGGAAAATGAATAAGAATTTAGTAGTAAAGACAGTGAGTGACTGAAGAACTGAGCACTCCTTAAATTAACCAATCTGAAGGAGAAAGAGAGAGGAGCCTTGGACCTTACGGGACAATAACAGAATAGGAAAGGACAAAGAAAAACTAGAATGCTAAAACCTCAAAGTTTAGACTCTCAAGTTTTACTTGCATTATCTATACTAAGCACTAATGGAATAACAAAATTTCTTATCAGAGCTCACTAGTATGTGCTGTGGCCTTTTAAGTACTTAGACTAGAATTCAGAGAAAATGAAGGAAAAGCTAAGAGAATTCACTCACTGCTACAAAAGAATTACTTCTTCAGAGATAAGTTATATGAAGCAGAAAAAACTGGAACTCGGGATGGGAGAAAAACAAGGGAAACTCAAAGAATCCTCCTTTTGACATCATTGAACTTTTTTCATTTGGATGTATAAAGAACACAAAGGTTTGAGTGGGATATGCATTGTAAATACACAGAGGAGACACAGACACATCCTAAAACAGAAGGATAACTTGACACAACACACGTCCTAAAACTGCTATCCGCAACTTGCACGCATGAGTTCATCTATTCGTTCTTTCACTTATGCATTTATTTATTGGGGAGGGGCGTGCCACAGTACACACCTAGAAGTCAAGAGGGCAATTTGGGGAGTAAAATCTCTCCTTCTACTATGTAGGTCCCAGGGATTGAACTTAGGTCATAAGACTAGTAAGCAAGTGCCCTTTGTCACTGAGCTGTCCTGCTAACCCTACATGCAACTATCTGTTCCTAATTCCAACTTTTAAAAAAGGAAATTAAAAAACCAGATACCCATAGATCTTTAAAAGCCAAGCTGTCTTTGCTAATAGTGCAAGGCGACCACAACTGAAAAGATGTCTTCTTATCGTTTAAAATTTTGCAGTCTAAATTATATAAATCAATAAGAAAAGAAGTGAAAGTAATGAATTAATCACAGGCTGAAAAAATCTGGGCAATGATTTAAAGACACAAATATATTTTATGGTATTACATAAGGATATACTTGTTTGCACAAAGAAAAACTACCAAGGAAGGTTCACTGTGCCACTGGTTTGGCACCTCTTATTTTAGAATGTCAAGCTATTCCTGACAAAAATACACCTAAACACACCTACCTTTAATAACTCAGAACTTCTTTAAAGTGCAAAGTGGGAAAGAGATTGTTCCCCTTTCTAAGTTTAAGTAACTGAGAAGATGCAAATTCAGATGAATGTACATATATATATGTACATGTAAAGTGTGTATGTGCAGGCACGTGTCAGTTTCATCCCTTATGTATTAAAACCCAACACAAGAAATAAATCATTTCATCCTTAATTCATCTTGTTAGTTCTTAAACATTTATTTTGCATCCCATAGAAAAATTTATCTTTAAATTTATAAACATTCTAGCAATATAACTTTTGTTTCCTTTTAACTAAAATACATGATCTTTAATAATATTAATACATTGTTAAAATGCAGGCAAACCTGAGTTACTGCCAACTGTCCTTGATGTGTTTGTAACACCCAAAAGATTAAACAGTATAATGTCATAAATCCTATTATAGAATATAATCTCTAAATTACATTCAAAGGGATAAAAATATACAGCATATTAATGAACTTTTTACATTTTCATAACACCCTTTACACTGAAAGTATGAATCTATCTAGTTACTTTGGATAAAAGTTTATGAAAATCCATCTCTAATAGATAGTACGTAAAATATATCCTGTTTGACCTTGGAATTTACTCTGAAAATGATCTGTCTTAGAAGTGGATTAACCTTTTCTATCTCTCTTGTCTCGAATTTCAAGACTTTAAATGCCATTCACAAGAGGTGAGAAACAAAAAAACAAAACCCTTGAGCCCAAGTAACCTGAAATTCTGACTTAAAGAAAGAGTGTGACTCTTTTAAAATATGAGAAGGGTGAAGCCTCTACTGTGAGCTGGGCATGGCAGCACCTGCCTGCCACCCCAGCACTCGGGCAGTAAAGGCATGGAGCTACCACTGGTTACAGAGTTGGCTGACATCAACCTGGGGGAGATGGCAATCTTTCTCAAACAAACAAACATTAGGCTGTATTGAATTTTAATGACATTTTAGCACATAGAACTATTGGTCTTATCTGGAGTTAGATTATGAGGAGTTTCACAATGGAGAACCATTAAAGTAGTAGTAGTTGGGAAGTGAGGTTCTCAATATATTTTGTTAAAAATATCGTTATGTATTCCAAAACTTTAGGAAACATTTGTATTACATTACAATAAGTTATAAGTAAGAATCCAAGTACATAATTTAAAATTAGATATTATATTTTCCTATTTATAAATTTCCTTCCTTATGAGTCTCACATCTCTACTTTGAAGCATGTTTGCGGAAGGAATTGGATTTTATCCTTTATTAGTATATTTTACTAATTGGTTCCTTTATGCTCACATCATTCCATAACATTATGAAAAAAATCACAACTACAATACAAGCATAATTCAATAAAAAGTCAAGCTGTATTACCATTCTATAGGTAAAGAAAAGGAGCGAAACAGCAAGAGATTTGGGGAACTAGAGCAAGTATGAAGGCAACATGCACAAAGTTTTTTAAATGTCTGGGGTCTGAAGCAAGACCTCTTGGATTCAAATCCCGAGTATCCCACTTGCTGAGCATATTATTTCTTCATGATAACAGATAATAGTACTGATTTTCGGGACAAAGTACAATGTCTGCTATCAGTGCTATCATTCTTACCTGGTAAGCTGACACAAATTACTATTAGTTTGAACCTCATAAAATTACTAATTTTATAGGTACTTTTAAAATACTTTAAAATTTGGACATGTTTCTATGGCTCAAATTAGTGAATAGTAGCAAAAAACAAAAAAAGGATGTACATGGCATTCAAGATCTACAGCTACTGGTGGCTTGGAGGAAGGCTCAGGGGCTTTCGTAGTTTGCCCCCATATCTGATGGCCCAAGTTAGAACCATGGGAGGAGCCGGATGGAGGAGACTGCTACAAGTTGGCCTCTAACCTCCACACATTTGGTACTCAAATACCCACATTTAGAAACATACATGCAAAAATAATAAATAACTGCAACTTTAAAATTAAATAACTAGAGCTAACCCTGGAATACATTCACACAATGGTTCTAAGATATAACTAAAAGCAAATGATTTCTGTAGTAGTTTAAAACAAATCACACACTTCAAATAATATAATGTATAATCCAGTATGACTGACCGCTAAGACAGCCAATACTTGACATTGGATTGATTCTGAAAGCTAAAGGGATATTTTATATTCAAATAGATGACATTTTCCTCTGACTCACAAAATGAATGCTATCACAATCTCAAAAGGTACATACTGTATTTTTTATTAACTACATTCTAAAAATGGACATTTTTAGTCATGTGAACATTTAATAAAACTAATGCTGGCTTGTTAACACAATATCAGCCAAATTTTTAGTGGATATAAAGTGTTGAGTAAATACAAAGGATATACTTGCATTTTTCAAAAATTTACCTTGATTTTATTAATACACTCATTTTCCTAAATATTCACCAAGGGTTTGTTTCTCTAATTTAATAACTTACTTACAATCTACATTAGAATCTGTAACCTCTCTACCAGAAATGAGTGCTGAAATCTCAAAACAAGGACAGAACAATTTCAGGATAGCCTGATTTTCTTCAAGGCTGTCTTATGTATATCTTTTAAAATTATTGAAAGAAAACTGTGTTCTTTAAAAGATAAAATATGTAAAACCCAGTAAAATTGTTAATAATTGATCAATGTCAGTATAGATAAAATTTATGACGCTGCTTTAAGACTGCAATCTCATCACTACCTCGCAAGTCTACTTCCCTGTCATCCTTGTCAATCCTCTCAGCAGACAGACAACACCTTAACTAAACAAAAGAAGAATGGACAATGACACTCTTCTGGTAATGATTTCCCAATCACTCAGCAGCTTGAAATTTCTCTATCTACTTCTTTTCAATTAATATCAGTTACCATCCATGATGTGAAAGGCAAAATTCAACAGGCTTTGTATAGTCATACGTCGTTTGATCATAACCACTCATCATAAAGCATCATCTATATACTTATATACCCTCTGCCCAACCGAGTCATTCTCCATTTTCTTTCCTGCTAATCTCTGGCGACCACAAATCTACTCTGTCTTCATGAATTTCCCCATTTGAGACATTTCACATAAATGAAATCATAGAATATAGTCCTGTGAGTCTGATTTCTTTCACTTGGAATGTTAACAAGGTTCACTTATAGTATTCATCTGCATTTTATTTTTATATGGCTGAATATTTTACTGCAACAATCTATAATTTTGCTTATTCTTCAATTAATTAATGGCCTCTGGGTTGTTTCTAAGTCCTGGCTATTATGATTAACACCACTCTGCAAGTTCTTCACCTTGCTTAAGTTATGCTACAATGTTTCAAAATTATAGCAAATCACAGAACAACTAGCAAAAGAAGTCTACAAAGCAAACTAAGCAATAATACAAATTTCATATAATACATATTGAAGGCTTCTTAACACTTGAGAAAAGTCTCTGATTTCAATTTTTCAGATTTTAGAGTATGTTCATATATATAATAAATATATGTAATATATTATCATATATTATATATGCATATATAGTATCAGTCTAAAAAAATCACTTGTATTTAATACACTCACATATTTTATATACATACCTTGAAAACAGTCTTATGAAATCTGTGATGTATACCCATTTGGACTGGGAGGTCTAGAATTTTCCACAGTGGTAACATGTTGTATTAGATTTCAGATTTGGATACTTTAGGATTCTCAGGTTAGATATCTTCAAAACCTACAGCATCATATTTTACTATAAACTCTGTTCTCTGAGTTACTCATTCTACTTTAAGATCATTTGGACAGAGGAAAAAGAAAAACTTGCTATCTGACCCCTGCAAACCATGTATAAACAAGAAGAAAAGACAACAAAAAATGCTGAAACATACCTCACAGTTTCCTTTTCTTTTTTGACATAGGATATCACTGTGTTGTCCAGGCTGGCCTCAAACTTGAGATCCTCCTGTCTCAGCCTGCCAAGAAGTATTCTAAATTTCTGATATTTATGTAATAATAATAATAATAATAATAATAATAATAATATCCTTTGCATTTCCAAGGTAGCTTAAGTATTTAAATCTGAATTGTTATCTTCACAAACCTCAAAGAAGATAAGAACATAACTATAGTCATGCTCTCCCAAAGCACTAGGATAAATCTAGGATTTCATATCTAAGAACCAATCCCCAATATTTATATTTTGTAATTGAAGAACAAAACCACCCAAGATGTCCAAATCAACACTGATGAGATTAAATAGTTCTATATAATCGGAAGCAAAAATTAAGTTAATAATTAATTTTTGATTAGTGATTAAAATTAAGTTGATAAAAAAATCTCAAATGTCTACCTGAAAAAATACAGTTTTGATTTTATATATGTGGCCAAAACCCCTAAATGTTACAACTGAAACAAAGCCTACAATTTACTTATTTGCTTTGACTAAAAATGTCAAGAAAATGTTATTATTCTTCAGTTAAATGATGTCAAAATATTCTACAAAAAAATACAGCATAGAAACTACTCTCACTAATATGAGAGTAATTTTATGTTTTTAAATACTACTTAAAAATAAATTTTAAAAAGTAAAGATAAAGACCTTCTTGAGACTATGTTCAAGACTGGTATAATTTATGCCAATTTTGGGATAATACATATTGTTCTACAGCATTACCAAGTGTATTCATGCTCACTAACTGTACCCCTCTTAACTAGAATCAAAATGTTTTGCTTCTATGCTTTTTAACTACAACTTTCCAAAGAAGAAAAATAAACAGTGAACAATGCCTACCTAGAAAATATTTATGAGAGAATTTTATATTTTAAAACCTTTTAGTAAATTCCTAAAAGTTAGCTTTAAAAGAAAGAAATCAATCCTGCAAATATTTTTTGTTATAGTTTTACAAATAAACATTTAAAATACAAAACTCTACAATTACACTTGTAGGATATCAAATATACTCGGGGCCTAATTTTTAATTCAAATTCAATAAATATTTATTGAGTGGTCTAGTACATGCCTAACACTATGCTAAGTACTATGGGAAAAGAAAAGAAAAGAAAAGAACCACCATTCTGGTTTTCCCTATCTTTCATTTTCTTTGTCAGTGTGGCCAACACAAATAATCATTTGATGAAAGATGCCAGCAGGGGATAGTACCCTCATTTACTATACACACTTGCCTTAAATTTATACTCATGGCCTCTAAACTCAGAATTCAAATAAATACCAACTATGAAAAGGAATTCACGAGAATCTGTTTTTCTGTAAGGCACTCATCACTGAGGGGTAAAATTTTTCTCATATGCATCATGAAGGCAGATCCTTTTTCCATGTTGTTGGCAAAACTGTCAATCATCTTGATGAGCAGCAAATAAATGAATGCCCAATGATGGGATTCTGTATTATCCTTAAAAAAGAAATCCATCAACTAAACATCAACAGGTAAATGTTTATACTCGACAGCCATCAATTTCAACTATCCATGCAAAGAGACAGGTGAGCTGGACTGGTAAACCTCGAAATTAGAGAGGTATTAATCGCCTGCTTCCAGCCAATATAAACAGATGTTATTTTTAAACAGGCAAAATCATCTCTTCCACTGAAATTTATTTGCAGCAGATAATGTTCTGTTACATTTTTAATCAAGCAGATGAAGTTACATTTAAATTGAAAATCTGCTTCACTCAACTAATCAGGCAAGTAAAATTCAGAGATGATTGAATGGCATTACACAGCACACTATTGCAGCAGGTAAATTGGGAAATTTACCTGTCACACCACACAGTTTATTGTTCAGTCACTGCATCTGCAACTTAGAAGCAAAGCACTAAGACAAAAAGGGAAAGGCATGTTAAACAGACTTATAAATCAATCATATTTTATGAAAACATTATTAACACTGCCAGCAAAAAATAAACAAATATTTTTTTTTAAAGAAAAAGGGAAGACCCCATACCACCTCTCAGAGACATAATGAGGATATACAAGGGTTGTGCTTATCTGCCTCGTGTAAATTTAACATGCCTGGTTATTTTGAAGATCATGATACAACTAAGACCAAGAAAGGCAGCAAATATAACATCATATGGGAAAAGAAGAAACAAACAATGAGTACAAAAAACAAGGAAGAAAGGAAGGAAGGGAGGGAGGGAGGGAGGGACAGAGGGATGTTGGGAGGATACAGCAGATATAAAACAAAGGTAAATAAAACCTTCCAAAGAGAACAAAATAAACATCACAAACACAGATTATAAGATGAGAGGACTATTATTCTTCACTACAGACCATTAATTGTACACACAGAATACATCTAAAATATGTTAGTTCATCGTACTTATAAAATATCCATTTCTTTTCAGTTCCTTGTAGTTTCCTACATGGGTGAGTGGGTGGTAACATTTCTAAAAAGGCCTTCAAAAACTTATTCACTAATTTAAAAAATGTTTATTTTTAATTTCATTGCTTAGTCTTTATAGGTCAAATGTATTTGAGGCCACACTTGAACATCATAGTCCTGTTGGTAAGACTAATGAACAGTACCAACATTGTTGTATCTTTAACATTTTAATTATACTACCAGGCACTGTACATTTTCTGTCTCTCCCTTCTACTCCTTCTTTCCTAGTTTACATTATCTTTTTGCTTTATTCTCTTTCTTTACTTTTTTGGGGGTGTGATGGAGTAGAGATGGCTAGAAATTAAAGAAAATCTGGTATTTTCTCTAAATTATAAACAATAATTCTATTGTTATGTGGTTTTTAATATGGATTGAACATACCTTGACTTTTGCATTAAGAATGACATATCTATCAAACCATGTCAAAGGATTAGAACCATAACAAGCAGAACCATCATGCATTCATCAGCACAGTGTCTTAACTACCAAACCATCATTTCAGCAAATTATTGTTTAAGATTCTTTCTTGGTTCACTTTGAGTCATCATATCAAAATACTTCAAACTGGGTAATTTCTTTAAAAAAAAAAAGAGTATTTCTGATAGTTCTGGAGGCTGGGAAGACCCAAGTAAGAAGCCACATCCATATCTAGTGAGGGTCTTCTCCGTGAATCATAACAAGATGATGTTCAAACAAGCATGAGAGCCAATGAAGTAACAATGGAGGCCCCAGGCTTAGTGCCTTGTGTGATCTCAATTGTCTACCAAAGGATCCCACTTCCAAATCCTAATATGTAGTTTTCTTATATTATTTTTAGGGGGCATATTCACACCATAACAAGCTCTAGACAATACTTACATAGTACGCTTCCCAGATGCCCAATCCTAGTTCTCCTAATGCTTTCATCCTAGTTAGTATGGCAAGTTTGTAAGATTAACAAACCGATACTAAAAACTTTTTAGTAACCAAAATTCATCTTTATTCAGATGTTTTTAGTTGTTACTAAAGTTTTTTTTCCTGTTTTAGGATCACATATAAAAAACATTATATTCAGCTGTCATATTTCTTTAATGTTGCTCTAGGCTGTGGATATATCTAAAACTTTGTGATGACCAATCAACTTGAGGAATGCAACATAGGTAATTCATACAGTGTTCCACAGCTGGGGCCTATTCGATGCTTTCCTCATTGCAGGAACAGTATGAGTTGGGAGAGGAAGACTTTAGTGGCATCATTCTGCACATCTTGAGGACAGGCACTATCAACATAGCATCTGTCATTACTATTATGTTCTAACTTAACCTCAGCCTTCACAAAAACTACACTTATACTTTGCTTTTACATGGCTATTTTAGTCTGCCTTTTCCCCTTGCATCCGTGTGTGCACGTTTGGAGTATATATGCAGGTAGAGGTCATAAGCTGACATCAGGTGTCTTTGCCAATCACTCTCCACGCACCAAGTGAGGCAAGGTCTCTCACAGATAGCCAAACTCACTGCATCGATAACCAGCTTGCTTCAGGGACTCTGTCTCTACTGGCTGAATTGGGAGATTACAGAGAGCCACCATGACTCTCAGGTTTGTAAATGGGTGCTGAGGATTCCAGCCATGCCCTCATGCTTGCATCTTTATCTATTCAGCCACCCCCCCATCTCCTTTTGTTTGTTTGTTTTTTATTGAGACAAGTTTTTAATATATGGTCTACTATATAGTTCAAGGCTGGCTCTAAATTTGGGACCTTCCTGCCTCAGCCTCCAGATTGATGAGATTACAAGTGTACATGTTCATGCCTGCTATATTTTTTTATCCTTCTAAACTTCAAAGCATTTTTAATAATATAATGCTACCCCTCATTGTTTAAGACAATAAAATTTAACTGCTATTCTCTTTAAGTGTGACTGAAAGGAACAAAGGGAACCAAGGAACAATACTGCATTGTTTCATGTAGTGCACAGAGGAGTCTTTTGCAGTAACTATTCTATGTCTTTAGCTGGCTAAGTTCAAAGTTAGCACAAGGTAGCAGGTTCATGGTTTTGACTGACTACTAAACTTTTGCAGGAGCTTTTAAAAATATTGTTGTATTTTAATCATAATTCTTAATATAAGATTTGGACACTATCAGAGTTTTGATTTGTTTTTGTTTTTAAGTGGGTAGGTTATCCTAATACAGATAGTGTAAAGAACCACGGGTTCACTACCTCAGCTCTATAGTGACTGCTATAGTGCAGGGTGATCTGTCTTCCTACTTACATTACTCATAACTATGATATGTTGTTTGAGGGTTCCATTTCTTGTTCAGTTCTTCCCTACACTCCTCAGGCTCAAAAGAACCCTATATACTTTACATCACGGGGCATTTAAACACTGGAAGAGTAAGTAAAGCTAACAACACTGAATAGCACTTATAAATACTATCAATGATATACATTTATGTACTTTAAAGCCCAGGCAGAGGACCTCCCAGGTTAACTTTAAAAAAGTCTATTTAACCCAAAGAGCCAAAGAAATGCTGTGTCTAATTGCTGGAGATGTAGGTCTGTCGCCAACACAACAAAAGAAGAGAAAGGAAGGAAGAAGATCAGAGGGACAGAAAGGAGGCTATGTCTTCTGAATCACACAAAATTGATACAACTTCAAAAGATACACATTGTATTCTTTATCTACTACATCCTAAAAATGCCCAATTTTGATGTGAACATTTTACAAAACTAATATTGGCCTATTAATTTAATATGAAACCTGCTATGTTTTTAATCAATATAACTTTGTTGACTAAATACAGAGAATGTATTTATATTTTCATATTTACCTTGATTTTTATTAATATACTCTTAATTATAATCTACCTTAGAATCTGTAACCTCCCTACCAGAGTGCTGAAATCTCTAAACACAGACAGTACAATTTCAGGATAGCCTGATTTTCCTCAAGGGTGTCTTATATACATCTTTAACAATTATTAAAAGAGTAGAAGGGTGGACAGGAGTTGGCAGGGTGGGGAATAAAATATGGAGTATAAAAATAATAAAAAATTAAAAAAAATATTAAAAGAAAACTGTTCTTTAAAAGAGATGTAAAGATCTAGGCTGTGTAAAACACACATTTAAAATAATGTTCAGCTTTATTCTTCACATTTCCAGTGATAAACAGAAAACAGACTTTATGAGAACTAAGAAACTACTTTTAAATTTGTATTAAATCTTAAATACTAGTGCCTGAAGGAAACTGTCAGACAGGGCAAAGAGTCTGACAATTCTACATAGTGCAAGGCATAAAATAGTCAGGAGGGGATGAAACCACAGTCCACAGATGAAGGAAAATAAGCAGCTGTTAGGAAACACGGGAAATGAAAGCAAGAGCTTCCAAAACAAGCGAGAGATGCCTTCTACACATTTTTACATGTCTAAGGAAAAAAGGTAACAACATTAAAAAAAGAGGCATTTATGAATTCACAGGGCAAATTCACAGGCTAGTTCAAGAATCCTGACTGTCCAGTAAACCAGAGGTTCAGATTGTTGTATTAACTTTCATGAAGCAACATAACAAAATTTGGTTGAAAAAAAAACAAAACAAAACCCAAAAATCTATTTTCCTAAGCAGAAAAAAACTTTCAAATGTTCAAACTTACTACTACACAAGGATCACCTAGGGAAGAACACACGACCTCCCTCTCTTTGCTTAAAAGGAGATCATTAGTTTACCAGGCATAAGAGAAGAATCAAAGCTAAGCATGATGTCCTTCCACATCAACTTATCATAAACATCACTTATTCAAGTATCAGTAATGAAACACCTCTCTATTTTCTGCGCATTTACAACCTAAGATAGTCATGTTTTAGTTTTCTAACTAATAACTATTTTCCCATAATAATGAAACCCATAATTAACAATTATCCCATTTCTGCTTAATGGTTATTTCCTTTAAAAACTAATATGCATGCTCACTGAATTCATACAGCATTGATAGAAATATAAAGTGGTACACGTACTCTTAGAAAAGTTCAGCAATTTCTGTATACAAAAAAAAATTGAGATATCATATAGCATATCTACTGTACTCTTGGACATTTACATACATCAATGAAGACTGAAGGTCACAAAAACCTATACAAGAATGTTTACAGCAGCTTTACTTGAAAAAGACAAAAACTGAAAACAATGTCTTCCAGCAATCATTAAACTGTATGCATGCATATTAGAGGATATAACTTGGTAATCAAAAAGAATAAACTAATATTATACAAACATGACTTTAATGAATTTCCAGAGAATGCAAAAGGCCAATCCTAAAAGGTCTCACTCATACAGTACAATTTTATTTACATAAGATTTAAAGTTATAGAAATGCAGATTAATGTTACAAAAGGTCACAGAAGACAAAGGAAGTTGGGTCAACATTATGGCCCCTTATAGTGAGAGAAGTGTTCTTATCTTGACCTTATCAAGATTCATATTCAGTAATTACAAATGTAATTCAAGCTTCCCTTCTCTTCCTCTATGCACTGTATTTTCAGGATGGTCCCTCCTTCTGCTCCATAGCAACCTTCATGTACCAAACACAGTGCTTCTTAATCAGTTACACACTGATTACTTGTCTTTCCAAAGTGATTATAAATGCCCTGGCAGAAGGATACCTCTTTTATCCAGGCACCACTAATTTCCAATATATAGTACTTTTTACTGGATGAATAAATGAATTAGCAAACTGTAAGGACTTTCTCACTAGTGAGTCTTACAATTGTTAATCTTCCTAATGGAAAATGATACTACTGATATATCTCAGACAATTTTAATATAAGACATGCTTATAAGGAAAACACTGAGTTTAGCTAAGTTTGTAGTGTCCATAAGACATCCAAAATGGGGTAACCCCAAAGGGTTGACCCAGACCTTGGGATATCTATATAGAAATGCTATTTTTCTTTCCTTTTTTTTTCTTATTATTTTATTTACATCTCAAATGCTATCCCCCTTCCCAGTTTCCTCTCCACAAACCCCCTATCCCATCACACATCCCCCCTGCTTCTATTTTAAACAGTGAGAACAAGAAAAAGACAGAGGATGGAGAAAAGAGCCTGTGATAGAGAAGGCTCCTCTGTTCTGTGCTTTTTCAGTGTTTAAATTATTTTACCACATAGACAATTTTTAAAAAGATGTCTCATAGAATCGAACACTCACATAGGAACATTACTATGTACTTCGTTATGCATGTACAGGTGGGGGGGGAATCAATGAGAAAAAAAAAATCAGTAAGTAAATACCACTGGCCTAATAGCCAAATAGGTAAAAATAACCTTAAATATATAAAAAGATTTTCAACCTCTTCCACAGTAACAGAAATACATAGAAATAGAAATGATAATGACAGGGTTTCTTTGTGTAGCCCTGGCTGTCCTAGAACCAGTAGACCTTTGCTGTAGACCAGGCTGGCCTTGAGCTCACAGAGATCTACCTGCCTCTGCCTCTGGAGTAGTGGGATTAAAGGCGTGTGCCACCAACCTGGCTAAGAAGTTTTGTTCTTAAAACAGTAATCAGAAAGAGCATGGAAAAAGACTTTGTGAACCAAGCACTCTTGCTTATGGGTGGGAGTGTGAACACAGAGAGCTATCCTTTGGTGCAAGTATACTCTTAAAATTTGTACTATACACAACATGTGTGAAAAATAAGGTCCAAACAAAAGGCTAAACATACCTATACAGTCATTTAAATAAAGAACTATATTAAATGTATATTAAGTAAATAAAAATATGTCCATATAACAAAATACAAAAAGCAAGTCCATATTCTAATATGCAATAACTACCATGATAAAAAAAAAAGCATTCTTGGGGGGGGGGTCTGGAGAGATGGCTCAGTGGTTAAGATGTCTGGTGTACAGATGTACACATAGACAAAGTACCAATATACATAAAATATATCAATAAATAAATCTAAAAAAAGGAAAGAAAACAGCTTTCTGTATTGCACAACTGTAGAAACTGAAACTTCAAAATGTTGTCACTTACTTATAAAGGATTCATTCAGTATATGAACCAGATCTGACTCCAAAACTCAAATTAAACCTACCACAAAACAACCACATAGGTTCTATCCAGAAAAATAAACATCATGGCCACTAGAAAGCTGAGAGAAATATACTCTTATAAGTAATAATAAAGGCCAAGTGCAAGTTTAGTTCCATGATGTGTAACAGATCTAGGCTGACTGCTATTAATCATTAGTTTATCTGAGTCTATCAGTTGTGCCACTACAAACTATCAAAAACTAAATGTGTAATAAGATTAACCAAATTAAAAGTTAAATGTCCTTTCATCCAAGAGAAACACGTTCTAACATAATATGACAGTACTTAGCTTTCTACAATGTTTGCTTCTGAAAGTTAAGTTTTATAAGGAATCAGATCATATACAATCAGATATCTCAGTTCCAAAGAAAAAGGTGGCTGGAACCTATAACCCAGCATTTGGAAGGCTGAGGCGAGAAAACCTCACAAATCTGACACCAGTCTGAGTTACAGAATGAAACCTTTTTTTTTTCTTTTAAGCTGCATGGGTCTCAGCTATGAACACCTTCCTTCACTTCTAGTAAGGGCTACATATATACAAAGGGTATGAGTACATTATGTGAATTGTCGAAATGTTGAAACCTGTTAAGGTATACAAGTAATATACACTAAATCATTGAGCAATCTCTCCACACTCCAGCATTTCAAATCTTAACTGGCAAATACTCAGCATAATATTTTAAAATCCCTAACACAGTCTTTAGAAAAAACTGATTATTTTAAAATTTTACATAAAAATGCAAAGGGCCTAAAACAAACACAGAAATTTTGCAAACTGAATTTGGAGGACTAATACATTGTCAATTGATACTTATGAAGTTACAGAATTAAGATTGGTAAATGGAAAACAGATTCCCAAAATAGATTCTCATATAAATAATGATTTCTGTTGCTGTTAGGACTGAACCTAGGGCCTTAAACATGGAGTATATAACATGGTACTCACCTATAGTTCTAGCACACAAGAGGTGAGGCAGAGAGGATCACAAGTTTTAGGCCAGAGTGGGCACATAATGAGTTCAAGGGCAGCTTGAGCAATATATCAAAACTCTATCTCTAAAAGCCAATGCTTGTCTACCATGCACAAGTTCAATTCCCAGCACTGTAAATACAAAATAGAAAAGAGACACCTGGCTTTTCACATAGGTGCTGAGATTCCAAACTCTGGTCCTCGAGTCTGCATGTGTGTATTTAGCTGAGTAATCTCTTCAGTCTCTTATATTAAAAAAAAAAAAATTGCATAATTCTTAATGCAAAATCACTCTACCCTGGAAGAAACCAATTGTTCCAAAGGAAGAAGGTTGTGGAGTAGCAAGAGACAGCACTACCAAAGAGGCATAAGGAGACTTCTGGAAGGGGTTTTTATGGTACTAGGGATCAATAGAGCCCAGGACCTGAGCAATGCCCAGAAAGGGTTCTAACACTAAACTATGTATCCAACTGCTATAAATGAAGAACCATTCACTGCCAAAAAAAATGTATTGAAGAGTCACAGTCAAAACTTTTGGATCTTAGAGATCTGAATATAGCCATGACCTGAGCTCCAAATATGCTATAAACTGTAGCTCTGGAGAAGAGAGAACCAAACTGAATATACCCTGGCATGTCCCTGTACTGAAATGTTCTATTGAGGAAAGCAGAGTGCTGCCCTGGAAGCTATAACTTGCAATCAGTTTGTACCAGTCTACACCACTGTGAAATTCGATACACAAGCCTACGCTTCATCTGTATAAGCGGTGTAATGTTATCTCTCTTGGCAATGCATAGATTAAAAAACAAATAGGTTATTAGGCACACCCAAAGGTGTTTTTGTGAAATTTTTCCCAGGGAGAATTAACTGAGGAAAGACTGATTTTAAATGTGGGCCCCACCATAGCTGCAGAGGTTTCTTTTAGCCTATGACCACTTGCATCTGTGGGGTTTGGTCTACGGTGAGAGAGAACCACGGCAGAGGTTATCAATCAGATAGAGAGAGCAAATCAAATAGAGGGAGGAGGCAACTGTGTCCTTGGTGACCTATTCCCTTCAACTAAATTCCCCATCGAAATTTTTCAACTGCTTCCAATAATGCTAACAAGGTATTACTCCATCAGTGGATTCTGAGGTCTCATTATCCAATCACTTCGCAAATGCCTATCAGCTGGCAACCAAGCCTTTAACACAGGAGCCTTTAGGGGACATTTAATATCCAAGGCATTAACATAGAATGGGATGTTCTCAGAACGTCCTTCACATTAGCTGCTAGTACAAAACAGCATTTTAAAATATTTAAAACTACCAGTTCTTTCTATTAACAAACTAGTTTTTTATTACTTGATAAATAAATGCTTTAAATGTTTTATGTCAGGTGATCATATAAAATATGTTTAAATATTCTAGAGATAGATTAAAATATTTTTCATAGCTAGTAGCATTGACTTACTGCAGGAGAATCCTGAATTTAGACTTTATCCTAAAATTTTATTAAAATTCTGTTCCTCTGGACATAATGGCAATTGAAAATCTGTTTCAAAAAGATTATACCAATCAAGGAGAAAAAGAAAAATATACCTGTTAAAGTATGAATAAATGTGAACAGCATGCAAATTGCCTTTTATCTTAAACTTTATTTCTGGCTGTTCCCCAAACCGCCAATGATTTAATACCTTGTGTGGTTTTGTGCCATCAGGCAAAGTAACCTAATTCTTTTAATTCCTACAATTGGCTGCTTTTCCAAGACTAGAAAGATTGTACTGAAAATGGCTATGGCAGACAATAATACAATTACTATACTACAGAAAGAAATATAAGATTAATTTACCAAATTTAATATACTATATTAATACCTATAAGCCAAGTAAGTGTACAAAACTACTAGGAGCCTTATATTCCTTCATCTATTATATACTGTATACAGATTTATCCCTCTGTTCTATTAATTTATCTTTGGAAAAATTGTAAGATGAAAATATTACCATAGTGATTTTATAATTTGAATATCTTTTAAATAAACATTTTAATTAAGTCAACCCAGAAACAGAAAGCATTTGTTTCCACATCAGGTAAGTATATGCATTTGTTATGTTCATTACTGTGAGTCAAAGGGTACAAATTACAAATGTCTTTACGTGTTTCCATTCTCTGTCCCTTGACTACCAGCACATAATCAAAGCTTTAGGTTCTGATTCTCCCATTTCTGCCTTACTCACTGGCTTTGTTCAGCCTACAAGTTCTTATTTAACTTGGTGCTAAGTATTTACCACTATACAGCTTTCTTCTAACACCAAAAACTCTGGAACACTAAAAGAGAAAACTATATATATGGACCATACCCATTCCTCAGAGCATTCTGATTGGTTTCTATCTAGAAACACTGCATATTCTCAAAGTGTCACAGTATTCACAAATCTTTTCTTAGTTACCTTAATGATCAGTGCTTTTGACTAATTTTATACAACATACTGCAGATACAGAACATTTACTCATTAGCAACACAACACTCTCAGTTTACCCGGTCTATCTTGACAAACGTGCTTACCAAGTATATATTTGTATACTTTCTCTTTGAGAAAAATACCTGTTTTCTTAGGATGTAAATATTTAGGGGGTGAGATTAGTAGACCATTTGCTATTTTTCAGATTTTTTTTTTGAGGGATTTCTATATTGTTTCCTATAATGGCCACACCAGAATGTACACAGGTTCCCTTTCCTTCACATCTTTGTCAATTGTTAGTATGATTTATCTTTTTAATAAAAGCCATCTGAATAGGTATGAGGTGACATCTCATGATGGTTCTGACTTACATTTACCTATGATTAGTGATATTGAGCACCATGTATTTTTTTAGCCAACTATATTTCTTGAGAAAAATGGTCCATTCAAGTTTCTTGTCCATTTTCAATTGGGTTATTTATGTTATTATTTTCAGGGTTATATATTCCTTACATATCCGTACAACTGGGAACTCTATCACATACATGGTTGACAAAAACATTTCTTTCCTTACTACATAGGTAAATTTTTATTGCTGAACTTCTTATGTAGTTCTACTTTTTTCTTTGTATTAGTTCTCTATGCTTTGAGTGTGATATATAAAGAATTCACTGATAAGGCCACTGATTACACCTTTTATCTTATTTCTAAGACTTTGAGCTTCATGTCTTACATTCAGGTCTTTAATACATTTCAAGTTGTTTTTTATGTATAATTCAATTTCTTTATTTTATAGGTGAATATCCAGCTTTCCCAACTCAGCCCCACAGGCACATCTAAGTGCCTGCAGAAAGTACCCAATAAAATCTGTAAACTAATGAGCACTGACCCCTCAGAATACTACCAAAAACAATCCTCTTTGAACTCACTCTAGGAGCTAAGATTAGCTAATGTGATATATGCAACTACTTAAAAGTAGCATATTTTAGGTAGTAAAAAATAGGAAAGACTCTGAAATTTGGCAAATGCTATCATCTGAGAACAAAGACTTTTTAAAATTAAAAGAATTCTGTCTGGTTCAACTTCTCAGAATACCAATGGCAATTTACAAAGAGAATTTGTCACATGATAAATTTAACCACTCTCCTAGCATTTAAAGAGCTTTTTTAATGTTAGAATCAGATAACAGAACTATTTGAAAGTATATTCAATAATCAAACATTACTATCAAAACTATTGGGGTATAGCTCAGTAATAGAGTACTTGCCTCAACACAATCCCCAAAACTTCCAAAACAAGAACAAAATCCAAATAAAAGTACTGCTGTTGTACACTAACAAAAGTCAACTTGGAAGACCTAGTTATCACTAAGTAAATTATATAATTATCATCTTAGCATTCATATTTATATTTCTTCTAATATCCAGTGTAACTAGAAATTCAAAGTGTAGTAACTGCCATTTCAGAAGGCCAGAAAGGGAGAAATAATTAAGAAATGGTAAGGATATAAACTACCATGTGAAGAACAAATAGATGTGGTAAGCAATATTTCAATTTTTACATGCACTCTACCCTCAAAAACACAGAGCTAAGTACATCACTGCCTGTAAGCATAAGTTCATCTCTGAAACCCATGTAAAAGTTCAAAGAGACAACCTACTCATTGAGTTGTCCTCTGACCTCCACATACATGAGCACTCACCCAACACATACACACAATCTTATACACATACATGCAATTTAATAAGTACAATATTTTTAAAAACCCAAATACTACCTTAGCCAGATGACCAAGACTATTAATATCAATAAATCACACATTTATAGTAAATACACTTGAAAAGATGCAATGAGAATGGCACTTTCTAGATAAAGAGATGGGAATAATGACGTATATAATAATCCCTACATAATTCCTGAAAGATTACTTAATCTTTTGTAGATACTTAGACATCTCTCTTTAGAGCTCCTTGGGATGAACATTCTCTAATTTGTTCTAATATAATGACCATTACTATCAGCCTGTTCTGATTTAAGTCCAAATTCTCAGGACATATTAGAGAACAACTGGTCTCAACTCTGCATTAAGAAAGGGAGAAACACTGGTGAATTTTACTTTGTATTAGATAGCAATGACCGAGACTCAGTGAAACACTGAGCTACCAGCAAGTGACTAGGAGGCAGCCCATGCAAGGTAAGCTAACCCTGAGCAATACAGAGCTCTGATGTCATCTTAGAGTCAAAGAAAAAAAACCTTTGAAAGTATAAAAATGACTTTTATAATTTTTCATAAACCTACAAAGCTAAGAAAAGAGCAAAAGCTATCCTTTTCAAAGCCAGCTTTATTTTTTTTAATCCTAAATAAAATTAAGTATAGAAAAATCATTTTAACATGGAGATTCTTGAAGGAAATAGATATATAAGGTATACTAGTCATTTGTTTCTTGGTGGCAGGACAGTACTGGGAACTGAACCCAGGACTTCATATGTATGGCAGGCAAGTTCTTTACCACTAAGCTATAAATCCTTAGCCCTTCTAGAAATTTCCAGTTTCCACTGGAAAAAGTTCAGGAAAACAAACTGCATTCCTATTAATTTCACTACTATAGGGATTCATAGGGAAAAAAAAAAACCTACCTGCTCAAAAAAGGCTGCTATGGCTTATAAAACAGGGAAAAGCACTGTATAGACACTGTAATCTCAAAAGCAACACAAAATACTACACAGATGGCAAATGTTATTCATTAAATACAAGTGTTTAAGAAGAAACTGAAAGGAAGAAATTTTGAATGACTATTTTGGAATAATTTCTTTCTGTCCTCTACCACACTTAAAAAAAAAGTGATGCAGTATCTTTTAGATGCTATTACTATGTTTGAAGGGGGAAAAGGCAAGCTTTTCTGTTCCTATTCTAAGAAATAGCTGTTTCTGGCACACATTTATTATTTGCCCTCTTTTGTGATGCAATCTGATTTACCTGCAGAACACATCAAGGGCAATTACTGTCACCACAGGAAAGAACAATAGGTTAAAACAGGATCCCCGAGCAGAAGTAGAATTACAATTTAAATGAAATTTCAGATTTAATATATTCAAACAGTTTAAGTTAAATTCAAAGAGAAATCACATTTCCAAATGCAAATAGTTAAGGCTGACTGTTTATTGGCCCTCAACATATCCAGAGTTTGGTTTACCTTTTTACTTTGAACCCTACAAATTCAACATTTACATCGGTTGACAAAAGTAAAATCCTCGGTTGTACAGGTGCCCACTGCTCTGGCCTACTCCCATTCCAGTCCTCTCCATCCCCCTTCCGCACCTGATTAAAAATCTAAAAGGAGCCCAACTGAGAAGCCCCAGGCCACACACTGGGCATCAGTGTCCCAGGGATCCTCCTCTCCTCCGGAGCATTCATTTCTAAAACCTTAATGACACTCTGTCACATTCTCTGAAAAGAAGAGGAAAAACTGCCATTAAAGGCTGTGTTCATTACAGCCAGTGACTTCTTAAAAATGCCTGCAGTCAGGCAGAGGTGTCTTTAGGACTTCTTTCAGAGCCTCAGTCTTTCAGCGGCTTCTCCTGATTCAGGGTATCCACACATAAGAAATTACACGATGCTTGCAAATGCTCAGAGCTTAAAAAAGCAAAACAAAACAGGAACAAGAAAACAACAATACTGTATTTTTGTTCCCGTTAGCCACTTAAAGTATCCATCAATTAAAATGAAAAATGTTTTATATAATGGAAAACTGACACGAACTATTATGAGCATCAAATGGTAACAAAATCTATTATATGCAAAATACTGTAAGGACCTTTAGAGATCACTAAATTATCCTACATATGATAGAAGCAAATAGAATCATCCTAACTTATATTCCCATGAGAAACAGTAATTCCTGAGGTATTCCCTTATGCTAAAAACTTGGACAGACTTCAGAATATGTATAAAATCGAAGCCACTCAATTTTTACTTTGGTCAGTTTTGTTTGATTGGTAGAGGAAAGAGAATTTTTTTTCTTTAAAAATATTTTTTCAAGGGGGAAGGAAGAAAAACATATTTTCAATGCCCTTTTTCCTCCAAAGATTATATGTGAGATATTCAGTATAAATATTCTTAAATTTATTATACTTATAGCATATAACGTGGAACAAAAATGTCCTTATAAACATTAAATTTTAAAGTATTTGTTCTTTTTTAGAAGTCCCTGAATTTATGAAACATACTACACACATTCTACAAGATAACAGAGGTTCAATTAACTTATTTAAACAGTTAATTCACTGCAAAACTGCTAACAGAAAGTAAAACAGGAAATCCAAAATCAACCAATTACACAAGGAATGACTACTCTCTAGAACCCTAGAAAGGAGAGAGTTATAAAATGAATAATTAATCCCCAAATGGCTCCCTTGCCACCCATATCCTCTGGGCCACCTACTTTTATGCCATCAATCTGAATGTTGTTCAAAGGGCACAGATTAATTTAAAATATTAGCCTAAGCTTTTGTTTATCAAGTTTATCAAGATTATATGGATCATCTTATGAAAAATGAAATTCTCTTAAACATCAATCAAATCTGTGGCAAATCCCAAATTGGCAGTGACAATAGTTTTAGTACAAAACAGTAGTTTTAGTACAAAACCTTTCAATGCTCAAATAAGTATACAAATCTTAAAATTTTTAACAAATTCTGCAACCTTCTCCAAATTCTGAGGACTCTTGTCTGAAGAACATGTGTGCTGTTAGAAATGATAGTCTACTGTCTCCTGTCCCCTAGTCATTTATATGACATTATATCTCTCCCACACACCTCTAACCCTCAAGAAAAAAGGGTCTTCCCTTTGCTGCACCTCTAGATTTTTCTCCTGCAAATCTTGATTTCTACTACACTATAAGATCTGCAAAGTCAGGCTTTGCTTCTTGATTCTTCTCTCTGTTTACCAGGACATCTTACAGAGTAACACAGTAGGCCTTGATTAGTTGTTGATTAAAGGAATGGATATGAATCTTATTTTTGGTTATTATTTGTTGTCTTAGATTATTTGTCTTCGTTCTCAATCAGTAAAAGATAACCAAAAAGTTTACAGACTTCATAATTAATCCTTAAATAATAAAAACAATAAAGGTAAATATATTTTGCTAGCCCAAAATGAAACAATTACTTACAGTTAAAGATTCCAGACAAAAAACAAGTATCATTAAGTGGAGCTTTATAAATTTAAATAGAGCAAAACATTCTTTTTAATCAAACTCTAATGTTAGACTCTAAAAATAAGTAAACTCTAGTAAAAATTAGTTGGCGAACACTGGTGATTTTCAGCTCTAACTGTTGTTCAAGAGGCCAATTGGCCTAGCTGAACCATTAACAATATCACAGTGTATAAGTAGCTATCTTGTGCCTGGTATCTTTCAAACAATGTACTAAAAAAATTAAATAAAACCTATCAAGTATATACTTTGTTGTCGACAAAAGTCACAAATATTTGGTCTTCATTAATTAAAAAAAATCAGTTCTAAGTTCTATAGACTAAAACATTGGTGGTATCTTACAAACGTAATCAAAAGCATAATATGAACTATAGTGTTTAATCCTAATAGAACTGTAGTGCCTTCTATAAAGAAAAGTCATTTGTATTGCAGGAAACAAAAGCCCCCAAGCATTAAGAGACTGTATATAAGTTTAGCCTTTGGATTTAAATACTAACCGTGTTTTTAGTCTATTCATTTACACAACTCTCATTTATCTGCTTAGATTCACATTTTTTCCTTTGTCTTATTTAATTTATATAATAAAAAAATAAACTACATCTCTATACCATCCAATATTAAACATTTTTAAAGTAGTTTAGCAACATTTGGTAGACTTCAGTTGGTTAAATAGAAAAGGCATTATATAAAAGTAATTTTTATTTAGCAGAGTACTCACCAATTACAATAAAATGCCTATTATTCCAAGAACTATATTATAAATCAAACAATAATCTTTAATGGTCTTAAAGTGAAACAGTATTACTTTAAATTCTTAAACTTCCACTGAACTTTTTAAAAGTAGTCTGGCTTGAGGTTGTCTGACTAGCATAATACATAACAGAAAGAGTAAAATAACTAAGGGCAAGTATTCCCCCCCCAGCCAGATCAAGTGCTTACGACAGTTAATACTGCATGAGGGACCCTAAAGGAGCAGAAGCCCTAATGAAGGGTCTTTACTACTGCTCAACCTTTCATAATGTATTTTTTCATTTTCTTAATTAGCATCCAAAATTAATGAGTTTTCTTAATGAAGTGTCATACATATTTAGTTGTGGTTGATACCCAACTCCTGACCCACCCCGGTGTGTTCCCTTCATCCTCGAGTACTTCCCTTCTCATGTCCAAACCACATATGTTCTGCTACCCTCCCCACACCCCTCTCTCAAGTCTATTTCTCCCCCTTTCTTGAGCATCTTTCCATCTTCCTGGCATCTATCCATGCTCATTCCCACATAAATACACATATATAAAATTAGAAGCTAGAACCTCTAAGAGAGAACATGTGGTACTTGACATTCTGAGCCAGGATTACTTCATTCAATATATCATTTTCCGGTTCCATCTACCTTTTACAACTCCTGTTAAATGCTAATACCTGGATCTACTCTCTACCAGGTACTTAAAAGTTAAACATCAAATTAAAGAAGAAGTAACAAAGGGTTGATATTGTTTTCTACATCTAAAAGTATTACATAGAACAATAAGAATATTAACTTCAAGTGAATATTTATTAACTCAGAGGTGAATCTGATTTGTGACTTAATATCTATTCTACTTCTTTCTACTTCCTTTAAAGTTAAATACAAAGCAGTAAAATGAGAACCTTGTCATTTTCATATTGCCATGCCATTATACTAATGATTCATCTCTTGTTTTCTAAAGACCTTAAGAAAATGTTGGTGAAACTACATGTTTTATCTGAAAAGAAGCTACTTGCTTTCCCATGGGATAAATGACAAACCACAAGGGAAAGGAACTGATTTAATTCCTGTAGCTAGAAAATCTTCAGGCTACTTTATATACCTACCATACACTTTTTTTTTCAAAGCTTCCATTTGGAGACTCTAAGCATATTTCAATTACAATTAAAGAAAAAAAGAAAATTAGCATATGTAGATTTTTGTAGAAATGCCTTTCCCAAAAAATTAAATACACAAATCTTAAATTGCAAGGGCTAGCTAAAGCGAGGCAGCTGTATTTCAGAAATAGTATATTCCATAGCTATCTGAATTATAAAATCTTACATATTCAATTCTACAGTAATCTTGGTGCCAAAAACGTTAAGCTCTATAGCAAAGGTCTTCAACATAATTGTATAATCTAATATTACACATCAAACAGTCTGAGATTAAGAAACTCAACAATTCAGTTCAAGTAGTAATCACATTTACCTAAATTGCTACAATAATGTGTAATATTTAAACTGTACTCATCCATTTAACTGTATTCATCCATTTAACGGTGAATGCATATGAAAATGTATATTGCACACTTCAAGTACAAAGCTCATATTCTATCTAAATATATGTATTTAATATATGTAATATATATTATGAATGAATTAGCAAACAACTTATCTTTTAATCTGGGTTATATTCCTTGCTTTTAGATGAAATGATCATAACTAATCCAATTTGCAAGAACTGACTAAAATTTTACTAAAATATTTTAATATGCTAAGTGAGGAATTACTTGATGAAGCACTAATAAAAATTTTTACTTCACAATTTTAAAAACATTCATAATGTAATAAACAACTAAAAGTTGGGTATGCTTCTTTTTTCTAAACTCATAAACCTTGCCATTTTTACTCATTTATAATGGCATAAAGAATCAACTTCAGATTCTTTCCTTCTAAATTAAGGTTTGCTTATTTATACCTGGTAATTATCTTGACTCTAGAATTCTTATGTTCTGCTTTAATAGCTCAAATGTAGAAACTAAGGTTTTTATACCTTGGGGCTTCTTTGCATACATTTCTCCTGATAAATTACATATTCACAAAAATGAACATAATCTTAAGAAATTTGCATACAAACATAAGTAGAATTTGAAAAACATGAAATATTATGATATATTAAAGTTAGCCCTTTTTGAAAACTACAAAAAATACAAAAAAAGAAAACTTTAAACACTTATTTAACTTCCTCATTTCATGTCAGTTTTTAGTATAGCCCATTTTTTGCTCAATAGAAAAATCCCTGGAAAGTTAAGTGTTTATTAAAATTCTCGATGAACAGAAAAGCACTGCTAGAAGACTTTTTTAGTCCATCCATCCCTTTAAATAATCAAACAATAAAACAAATATTACAAGAACAAGGCTGACAAAAAATCATAATGAACCTCTTAGATGAGAGACTAATTGGTACTAAGTACACAATGGCTTACATTTAATCCTGTTAATAACCACACAAAAAAAGAAATAAAAGACTCACTTTTCAGTCATCTCTCTGGACCACTGGGCTAAAATAACAGCATGACTAAATCTGACATTGACCCCGTGGCCCTGCTAGGAGTTAAAAGAATTCCTTTGAGCCTTCTGAGGCCTGTTTTCAACTGCTCCAGAAGGGGTGGGCTAGTCACACACACTTGTTAGCCTTCTTTACAGTAACAGGTCAAATTAGAAATGGTCATATACACTGTAATATACAGCAACACTTATTTTCCAGCTGCCCAAGAAAGAATGCTAATGTAGTTATATCTGGCTCATAAAATACCTTGATGACAGAACTATAATTATAACTATGAGAATTTGTCCAAATAACGTTATTAAAAATGAAACTTTAAAAACCAAATTCAGAATAAATCCAAATTAACAAAAAACACTCAAGAACAAACACCAAACTATAAAAAATAAATAAATTTCACTTATTTTTTTCTAGATTAATCGTGTTTTTAGCAGCCAATTAAATGAAAATATACTTTGTGAATTTTCACAAGCTTTCACGACATGAATCTTCAAAGACGCTTTAGAGTCAAAATACAAATTTACCTGAAAGCAGCTTTCTATTTCATCCTTTTCCAAAATACAATTTACCTCCCATTCCAACAAAGAAACCAACATGACACTAGTAATGGGATAATCAAGGATATAATCTGCTACACTTCACAAGGCTTTCTTCTAGTATTAATATTGCTAATTATGCATGTATATCCTGAAAAAAAGTCAGAACTGTATTTCTATTTCACAAAGTGTAATCAATAAAAACTTTAAAAGCCAACTGCTAGCATGCATCCTGTATCTTTTTCTCATACCTCCAATTTCTTTTTTTAAAAAGGCTCAAATTTATATCAACATTTAATATTAAAGTTCAAAATTTCTGGATGCTTAAAAGTGATATCCTTATAACTCAAAGAAATAAAGTATGTATTATGGCATACCTGAATTATAAACAGTTTCTAAAGCAAAATATAAAAACTAATTTTTGTGATTTTACTTCTGTACTCTTATAGACCTCTTATAATTTTAGATTTTTATATTAATAAGCTTTAATAAATACAATCACTTATTGGACAGTAATACTGTTTCAAGGCATTTTTTGTTAATGTTTTAAAACCTATATTGCTTTAGAATAAAGATCAGAGGAAAAGTTTTAAGTTTTTACTATCAAACCTTGTCAAACATGTTCAACCCTTTTAGTATTTTAAAATGGAATTTCAGCACTCTGTCTCTTAAAACTCTATATTGGTCTGCAGTCTCTCCATCTGTCAGTTGGAATTACTTGGAGCAGATATTTTCTTGCCCCCTCCCCCAATTTTTATTCTGTTTTCATCTCCTGCTTTCTCTCATATCACGAATATCATTTTTCAAAAAATACCAACACTCAACTGGAACACAGAAACACAGTAATAGGACTAATTTCATAAACAGTTCCAATTTAAATTCTAACTCAGAACAGAAACTGAACAGAAAATTCCGAAACTAATCAGTTTTCAAAACACTCATTAATTAGTTAAATTAATTAATTTTATTCTCATTAGCTTACCATCACAGCATTTTCTGGCCTAAAAAAAAAAATCATACATGAAAGTATTTCGGTTATACCTTAATAGTTACTATACAAGTTTAGCTACTCAGTTTTAAAAGAACATTCCACCCAGTACCAAAGCAAAAAGAAAGAGAGAGAGAGAGAGAGAGAGAGAGAGAGAAAGAAAGAAAGAGAACAAAAAAAGAAATGCCACAAAACAAGAATTGCAAATAAAGACTGGAAAAGGCATCAGGCAATCCTGACCTTTAAAAACAAAGGTTGTGTGGCAACTGCCTGGGAGGTTTCAGCAGCACTGAGCACTCCCCCAGCTTCTGTCCTTGGTACTCCCAGCCTAGCTCTCCAGTACTGTGCTAGTATGCTCACAGACAATAATGTCTACACTTGCCATGAAAATTTATTTTCAAAGCTGCACACTTTTACAGTTATATTACTTTCACATTATAGAATATGCCCTGATTTGGTATACTATTTCAAATTGGTGTATTTTGCAATTATTAGAGATAAATATCAAAGGTCTAGTAAAAGATCTTTTAAAATATCATTCAGAATTCTGTGAATAATTTTACAAACTAATGAAAATTATAAATATATGGTCAAAAAGTTCAAATGACTATTTTATTTAGAACAGTCAATGACTAGTTAGATATCAGGATATTTTTTTTTGTTGTTTTGAAATTGTTTTTAAAAGAAATTGTTTCTTGAGAACTCATTTCATACAAATCAAAATATTAGTGTAAAATCAAAATATTGAGAAATGATAAGCAAAAAAGCAAAATAACATAAAAATGATGTTTTTGGTAATCATGAATTTTATAATTTAAGACACAAAAATTATCAAAAATTTAAAAAAGAACATAGTTACTAGACACAGAATGGCCATTCCCTCATTATCAGAGTACGCATATACAGAAAATTACTAAAATATCCAATTACTATTAATGTATAATCACTTACATTAAAAATTCCAAAATGATAAAAACACAATGACTCCTCCCTTCCTTCTATTTACCAACAACGGAAAGTTTTTTCAGCCTGTTAACTGAGAGCACATCACAGCATTTTTTCTGAGTCAAATAGGAAATTATTACAACCTTTAAATGGCCAAGGATTTTTTTAAAATTTATTGTATGTTATAGTAATATACAATACTGTATTATGTCATGTTCATAAAACAACTCTAAAACAGAAATAGTTTCAGTCACATATACTTTTAAAACCTTTGTATATGGGAAAAATATTTTGTAGAGCTGTTAGCACCAGATTCCCTGTTTTTTATTTACAACAAAATTTCTTGACAGTTAAACTGCCACAACACACTTTTCCAAGGACTTAGCATTTGGCAGCATAAAATTGTTATTTCATGAAACAAAATTATTCACATCTGAGAAGAAATAAGCATAGTCTATTTTTTTTAAAAAAAGACAAATTTATAAAAAGATCTCAAGGTAAAAATGCAATATTCCTAATCAAGTAAATGAACATTCAAATGTCTGTTTATATATACTATGGACAACAAATTTTCAATATAGATGAAATCATATATGCAATTATAACTAATTTCAAGAGTGTGCTTTTATTATATAATATTTAAAATAAAATTTCACAATAGTACTCTTTACTGACAATTAGTATTTTTACTATTAAAATTTGATTCACAATAAATATTTTCATTCTAACAGTAAAATGATCAAGAACAGAAATTTACAGGATTAATAACTTTCCATCAATTTTATAAATAAAGCTAACATATTTTAAGCTTCTCAATAGTTTGGGAATTAAACTATTTATAAATAGTTTGGAAATTGCTACTGTTATTAAGAAAACAAACCAAGATCAAAGTTACTTTTTCTCTGCTAGTCCCCATGGATCTAACTACCACACAATAATTCTTCACAATCTGCCAAACAAAACAATATAGGCACTGAGGAAAAGAAATAACAAAGGAACAAGTGTGGTATTAAAACAAAAAAACAAAACAAAAAAAACCTCTCTGTCCTCTTAGCAATCAACAAAATAAGAAGAAAGAAAAAGTAGGAAAGTCACTCAGAATATATGACCAAATGAGCATGGGCACTCTTGCAGAAAACCAAGTCTGCAACCCAAAGCCATGGGAAATTTAAATGAGCAAACGGCCACAATAGGCAGGGAAATCTGCACAGATAGACTGCTGAGCGGCAGGTACCCTACTCAAGATCTTTTTGAGATTCCTAAACAAACTTTATTGGTTTAATCCATTTTTAAGAATAACTACCAAGACTCAAACGAAGATTAAGTTTTTCCTTTTTTGCTAAGATATGCACATGAGTGTAATATATTTAAAGGAAGAAAAGGGATTCTCATTGCTTACTATTGCTTTAAAAAGTTGCACACAAACCTATAATCTTCAAGGTTTAAATAACCAAAGGAATAAAAACATCTAATGAAATAAAGCCTCTTTGCTGTTCCTGCTGACCTAGTATTAGGTCCTGGCGTGATCCAACAGCAAGCATAGCTCCTCCACTCACACAGAACTATACTGTAGTCAGGTTAACTAACCAATACTGTTGAGATGATTTGAGATTTGATCATTACATTTATTTTGTTAAACCCAATAATAATTATGGTTTTCCAAATGAAAACATTTTAAACAGAAAATTTTAAGCACAAATAGAACAATAACAACAAAAACCTCACAAATACCTCACAAACCAATACCTGGTGGATTTTTATCAAGAACTTAAAAGGTTCAGAAACATTTAAACCGGGAATTATGAACTTCAACTATTTGACATCAGGTTAAATGATTATTAGGCAATACTGAAACAGAACAACATTTAAGTTATATTTATTCACCAAAAAAATCTGTGTCATGTCTAAAGCAAAGCAAATGAGCAGAAATAGGCAGAATGATCAAAATACTTGCCTATATAGAACTGATGCAATCTTTCAAGTTCTTATTGTAACAAGGAAATTTTAATAACAATGAAGATTCTCCTTAAATGTATAAAGTAATATTGCCTCTAAAGAATCACTGGGAAAGAATCCCTATGCTTAAAGCAGACAATTTAACACATAAGAACAGCTAGTGTAGTGTACAGATTAACTTCCAGGCTTAATGTAGTTCCACAACTCTTCAAAAACTACCTTTCTTCAGTTAAATTTTTCTGCCATAATCCTAAATCCCCCATTTTTAAAAGCACTATCTGAATGACTTTAGCAAACATTCAACAGCATAACCAAACTTTCCTAGTCTTTACAATTCCTCAGTAATAGAAATATGCAGAGTGTTGAAAAGTTCTCTAGAGGTAGGACTTTCTGCCTGGTGTGGACAATTGTGTTACAAGTGCTATTTAGTTACGAAGTAAAACCAAATGTGACCTACTCCCTTCAAGGGACTTACCAATAAAAACACTTTCCCTTAAAAACTAGCCCTTGAGCTTCTTGAATGCTACTCTCTCACCTGGGGGCAGATGGCTAGCTTAAAGCAAGGGACCGGGCAATCTATTTCACCACCACACAGGTTGGCTGTCTTCTTTTAAAATTTGTTTTCAGAAGACAGGGATAAGAACAGTGAATTAACTTTCAAAAATGACAAAAGCTGAAATTCTAAGGTTAAGAATTTATCACAGAATTCAAAGTTACACGTTTAACATAGTTAAGAATCCTTTAAAATAATTTGTTTCATCCATTTCTTGAACCCAAACAGGCACTACAAAGTAAATTTTATCTCTAGAATTATACCAGAGACATCATAGACAATGTGAGTGGATCAAGAATCAAATGAAAATCAACTCAAACGTATGCCTTTATGTTCTCTGTACAATTTTAAAAGAAAATGTGGTCTCACACATGGTGGATGCACACTAAAATGTTCATCTCTTATTCTTAGCATAAGTGACAGTAATCAGGCATGTAACTGAAAACGCCAAAACCTTAACCACAGTAACTTTAATATACAATCAAACAAAGGTAAGCAAGGAGACAAAGGAAACTTTTTAGATTCAGCAACTTCCATCAACACTTCATTTTTAACCACAATGGGAGTACTTAAGAAAGTAACAAATTACTTGAAACTGAACATAAATTTATCAAAGTCTTAAAAATAAAATCTATAAAGAAATTATCTGAACAGCTTTTATGGCCATGGAACAAAAAGGTCTCCTGTATTACTTTTGAAAAAGGTTTCATAATCTATAACATGCCATTCATATAAAATTTATAATCTAACCATAAAAATATCCCATTAGTTATAATTAATAACCTTATACAAATGATCTTTATATACAATAGATTATTTTAATAGCAAGAGGCTATATGAAAATTACATTTAACACTGCACCTAAACACATCAGGACTCAAGTTCTTATGGCAAGAATGAAAATGTTGTCCACTTAAATTTATGCTTCTCCATTCCAAAGCAGTAAGCAAATCTATAAACTAACTTTTAAATAGTAACTATACTAAGTCATTAGTTCAGTAAATATATATTAAGGTAGTTTTCCACAGAACAGTTTCTATTAAATTTAATGTAACTATGAAAATCAAAGGTAGTTATTAATGTTTTTTCAAAAGCAAAATTCAATTTTCTTCCTCAGTACTTAACAAGGTATTTTTCTTTTAAACAACGATAAATGAATTTAGACTGAAAGTCATAAAATGACTTTGAAAGAACGCATACCAAAGTTTCTGGTCTATAGTAAAATCTCAGTAAAATTAGTGACACACATCAACATTTCAAAATGTTATTGAAATCCAACCCAAAGCTGCCTTGGACTTCATGGGTTTCCAATAAGATTTGTAGTCTTCTGAACAATAGCCACAAGAGGCTTTTAAACTTCACCCATTCACAAGTAAAGTTGAATCTGAACATTTTTATTTCTTCTCTTCGTATGACAACTTCACCACGGAACATTGAATAACACAGCTCAAGTCATTATGCTAATTAGAAATTAAATAAAAAAAGATGCCCTTACAACAGTTAAGTGGAAGGTGACATGTACAACTAGAGACACAGCTCAAAGCAGCTTTAGGAATTGTGTAGTCCATGCTTACAAAAGCTGAACACACTAGGGAGGGAGCCCTTGTTGCTCTTGGTCACTGGAGGTCTAGCATGTGGCTACTTTTTAATTATAAGACAGATACTAAACTACACATCCATGAGAAGTGTGTCAAATGGCAACTCACTTTTGTAACTAATTAGGCCTAGGATGTCATAAGAACTGTAATTACTCAAATTAAGTTGATAAAAGAAAAGGAGGAAAATACCACCTTAAAAATCTGAAGAATTATCAAAAGTAAAGCTTTATTAGTGATTCTAAACTAAACAATTTGTTTCCTTCACTATGGTCAAACAATTAAGGGAGACAACAACCTATAAAAATTCCAAATTATATTTTTTTTAAAAAATGTTCTATTTTCAAAAGCTCTGCATAAAGGGACTGGAGAGATGGTCCAGTTGTTAAGAGAACTGGCTACTCTTCCAGAGGACTCAAGTTTGATTCCCAGCACCCACAGGATGGCTTACCACCCAGTTCCAGGGGATCTGATCCTCTACCAGGAACACACATGGTGCCCAGGCATACATGTAAGCAAAACACGCATACATATAAAATAAATAATAATTTTTAAAAATGTAATGACCTGTATAAGATACTCCTTAAATAGCTAGTCATGTTCCTTAACTATTCACAGCACCTGATCCAACCGCAATGTATAATACACACTCCAACTGAACTACATACTGACACACCTTGTCTCATAAAACAATGCACAGGCTGGGCATTGCTTTTATAAATAAAATATCCAACTATATTGTCTTTTCTTTTTTGTGTGTAAGGGATCGGTTTCAAGACAGGGTTTCTCTGTGTAGCCCTGGATGTCCTGGAGCTCACTCTGTAGACCGGGGTGGCATTGAACTCAGAGATCCACCTGCCTCTGCCTCCCTAGTGCCAGGAATAAAGGTGTGCACCATCACTGCCTGGTTCCAACTATATTTTCAAGAAGAAATAGGAGAAAGAGACAAGAAAGAGGCAGAAACAAAGAAAGTCATGACCAAGAAATCTTCCACAGCATTCTGAACATATAAAGAACCTAAATGTCTGCTCTAATCTCAGCTAAGATAGCTGTGTTAAAAGACATACTATTAAAATGTTTGAGCCTATCTAATCATATATAAATATTAATGGTACCATATATTCATGTTTCTTTCTTGACCATTTCTTAAACTTTTCAACTAAGTCTTGTGCTTTGCCTACAAAGTAGAAATTTGGGGGTTTTTTTGGTTGTTTGTTATGTTTTGTTTCTTTTGAGACAGTCTCTCTATGTAACCATGGCTGGCCCTAGAACTTATTAAGTATACCAAACTGGCCCTGAATTCATAGCAATCCTTCTGCACACCTCTTGAGTGCTAAGATTAAAGACATGAACCCAGCTGTGCACTGTTTTATGAGACAAGGTTTCAGTATGTAGCGTAGTTTGATCTTAAACTTGAAATCCTGCCTTAGCCTCCCTGAACTGGTCCAGCCATAAGCCACCACACCCAGCTAGTGAGCCTTCTCAATGCATGCACCACTCTCTCTCCCCCCATGTAGGTATGTTCCTGTGCATGAGCACATGTGTGATGTGCATATATATATGTGTACACATGCATGGAGGCTAGAGATCAACCTTGGATGTTGTCCTGTTTTTTGAGACAGGGGTTCTTGTTGGAATCTGATTGTCAATTATGCTAAGCTATCTGGCTGGCAAGCCCCACGGATCTGCCTATCTCGGCCTCCTCAGTGCTGGAATTTTAAGTACCTACAATCATACCACAGACTTTTTATTCAGGTGCTGGGGATCAAAATTATGTCCTCATGCTTGCAGGCAAGTGCTTTATAGACTGAGCTTTTTTAGTTTTTGATTACTTTAGATTTATTTTGCATATGAGTATTTTATTATGCATATTTATTATGCATATGAGTATTTTGCCTTCATGTTTGCTTGTGTACCATATGCATGATTGGTGCCCACGGAAGTCAGATGAAGGCTTTGAATTCCCTGGAACTTGAGCTACAGATAGACACACAGATTCTGGTAACAGAACTTGGGCAAGAGCAACAGTGCTCTTAACTACAAAGCCATCTCTATAGCACCTGGAACTTTAAAAAATAAATAAATAAATAAATAAATAAAGTGTATTATATTCATCTAGGATGATTGTCTGTGGTGCTGGAACATCTCTTGTACTTGTAGAAATGTATTTTAACATCAGTGAGTTTTCCATATTATCAAGAATTTTAAGGCTTCTAAAGGCAGGAACCAATATGACAGCTCTTGAATCCCAATACCTTACTAAGTAAGTGGTTTGCAAAGTGGCTTTTTTGTTTGTTTAAGGTTTAGGAATTAAGACTCTCATAAGCTAATAGATTAGAAAATGCCATCAAATCAAATAAAATGTATTTAAAGAAAGTGTCATACTTGAGACAATTAAAACAAAAACTTGGGATTTTGTTTAAGTGACAGCAGGTCAACTGTAGAACTTGGTATCTAATAACTGAGAAACTATAATCATTACTTCATTCAGTAAACTTTACACTGACAACTGAAGGATGAACAGGTATCAGGCAGGCAAGAGGACATGAAGGCGAGAGAGAGAGACATTAGGAAGATATGAGGTAGGAAGGTGAGGCTAGTGGTCTCAATGATCAATATACATGGCACCCACATGGGTAATGACCAAGAAATAAATAAAAAGGCAAGATTCAAAAACCTTAATTTTAAATAGGGACCCATTCTACTCAATTATTTTCAATTTCAAGCCTTAGTTGAGAGCCTAGAAAGTCCCAGAAACTCAGCAAGGGCTCTGCATAAGTTCTCTACCTTCTGAATTTACACCTAAACTTATGTACATGGTTTGGGGAAAAAAATGCAATTTGACACAAAAAAAAAAAATATCAAAATTCTTATTGTCAGCCGGGCAGTGGTGGAACATGCCTTTAATCCTAGCACTTGGGAGGCAGAGGCAGGCGGATTTCTGAGTTCGAGGCCAGTCTTGTCTACAGAGTGAGTTCCAGGACAGCCAGGGCTACACAGAGAAACCCTGTCTCGAAAAACAAAACAAAACTAAACTAAACAAAACAAAAAAATTCTTATTGTCTTAAGTTTTCAAAGTCATAAATATATCTCAATTCAAAAATCCATGATTTCACATTAACCAAGCCATGACTTCATTTTAACTTCAAATAACTATGAAAAGAAAAAAATACTGGTAGCAAAGACAGAAATGCACTTAAACTCTTTCTGTATTTACAACATGGGTCAAAGCATTAACATATCATTAACATAGAACTTCTAGAACACCACAGTCACAAACTAGAAATTAATATGGCTTCAACTTAAAAAATGTCATACTTTTCATTCTTGAAAGGATATTTCTTTCTAAATCCTGAAACTATTTAATTTTTGCTAATCTGTAGCTTTCAAAATTATGAAATAAGAATGAAGCATTAACAGTAAGAACAGATCTAAAGCATGCTTCTTCATTTTAATAGTGTAACAAGTTTACCATTCATTATTTTAAGTATTTTTTACTTACATTCAGAAAACACTAAATATCTAAATATCAGCATGGCTCAGCATAAGAGATACAAAAATATTTACAGTCCTATAAATGAGAAACATCTTTACACATACATAGTAATAGAAATCCAGTTCCATTACATACTATTATAATAAGGTAGAATAGTGTGATAGTGTATCCTAATTGTTTAACAGAGGGAAAGAGAGAGCACAAAGATATATACCTGGGTTTTGTTTGTTTTTATTTTAACATAAGGACAAAGTACTGTCTTGTTTTGTTTTTTCCCTTAACCTGTATCCATGAGAGAAAGAGCAGGAACAAGGTGGTAACTTAAAAAATAGGCTTATCTGAATGGGCTTTACCTTATTTTATTGATTTTATAATTATATAAAAACTAAATTATTTATATAATTATAAGATAAAATTGAATTTTAAAAAGATAACCTCTACCCATATAGTCCCTAACTACACTCTAAATATTTATCCTTATATCCACAATAAATATAGTTCTTACTGCTCATCAAGGAAACATCCTTTTGCAACAGACAGAGACCATTACAGAAACCTACAACAACGATCAAAATGCAGAGCTGTGGAGCCCAGTCCCAATGGATACATCTACAACACAACTCCTGCACCTAAGGCTCCAGGATCACTGGAAGAGGAGGTAGAAAGACTGTAACCGCCAGAGGATTAGGGAATTTACTGTGAGACTGTCTCCTAGGAATGTCAGAAGCTATACTATGAAGTCTCACCAACATGACTGCCTAAACATGAGCTGAACAAGGACAACAAAAGACATGCTTAAGTGGAGGGGTGGGAGTGGAAGAGTGGGCATGAAGCCTCAACTCTAACAAAGAACTACAGGCAACTTGGAGTGGGAGACAATAGTCTTCTCTAGGGAAGAGCATACCAATTGAATGTCCAATGTTCACCCTGAAAACATACGTACAAGTAACATTATATGGGCCAAGCAGGTTGTATTTATTATATTTAGGGATACATACATAGTAGCAACACACATATATAACAGCAATTAAGGGAAAGAGGGCATACATTTGAAAGACAGCAAGTGGTTGGTAAACATGGGAAGGTTTGAAGGGAGGAAAAGGAGGGGAGAAAGAATGTAATTATACTATAAGCTAAAAAAAATATGTATTTTTAAAAGGCAACTGAAAATAAACATATCAAAAGTAAAATGAAACAGATGAACCTATGTATCAAAGGTTAGTAAAAGGAAAACAAGCCATAGGAAGTAGGAAATGCAATAAGATATATTAAACAAAACAAAATATAGATATAGGAAATTCTAGATGGAAAGCAATCCAATTAGTGTAACTATATTACAAAAAATTTAAAAAGAAAGCAGAGGAGATAAAGGGTAACTTATAAATTAAAGGACAATAAAATCAGCAGCAAATTGCAACACAGAGATAAAAAATGATTAAAATTAACTATAAGGGAAAAAAACTGGGAGTTAGCCTGTGATTCTCACTGGGTATTTGATGATAAAATGGTATTCGCAAATTGTTTGGGAGTGATAATAATTACAGTTTTTAAAATGAACTTCCTTTCAGAAAGATTTACAGAGTGAAACATACACTATATGTGAGTGAAATGACATTATATCTATGGTCTGCTTCAAAACAGTGATAGAAGCGTGTAACTGCAGATAAAAAAAGACCAGTTCCAAGTTCTAAGATCTGTATCAACTATGAATCATTGTTAAAGTTGGTTTACAGGACACTGGAATCCATTACAACATTCTATCCTTAATAAAAACCTACAAGGAAGAATTAACCATTATTCCTACAGTTAAAAACATCCTTTTTTAATCCAAGAAAAATAATTCCTAAAGCATTTATTGTCATTATTTAGCTGTCTTATGCAAACAATGGTTGCCATTCATTCACTACACCAATGAACATGCTTGTTTCTTTTGGTATATCTTCTCTTCCAACAGCAGAAGTCCTCCTATATCTATCCATGGTTTAGTCTCCAAAGTGTGTTACACATGGTCAACTACAATCTGAAAAAATATTAAACGGAAAATTCCAGGAATAACCAATGCAGTAAATTTCAAGCTGCTTGCCTTTCTGAGTAGCTTGGTAGTATCTTACACTATCCTCCTCTCTTGGCTTTAGAGAACCATCCCTCTACCCAGCATATGTGTTGCATACAGTACTACTGCCTCCCTCCCAGTCATTCAATAGCTCTCTCAGTTCTCGGGCCAGCCATTATACCACAAAGGTAGTATTAAGTATCCCTAATTTTATTTAACAGCAGCCTCAAAGTTCAAGAATGGTGATACTGGCACCTGGAATAGACCAAAGAGTCCTTCCTTTGAACAAAAATGTAGAGGTTCTTAATGATAGAAAATGTGAGCTGGGCAGTGGTGGCGCACGCCTTTAATCCCAGCACTTGGGAGGCAGAGGCAGGCGGATTTCTGAGTTTGAGGCCAGCCTGGCCTACAGAGTGAGTTCCAGGACAGTCAGAGCTATACAGAGAAATTCTTTTGTCTCGAAAAACCAAAAAAGAAAAAGAAAAAGAAAAAAGAAAAGAAAATGTGTATATTGAGATTGCTAAAAATCTACAGCAACTATGAATCCTCTGTGAAAATATATCTAGAGAGAAAATGCAGAATACAAATGCATTTAAATAGTCTTCCATACTTATGTGTTAGTTCAAATTCACTAATTCTATTCATTTATAAACCACAAAATTTCAGTAACATCAGATTTTTGAAAGACTTCTGCACGTTAGTTCTATTAACACCACCATTTCTTTTCATGCCCCAACACTTACACAATTTTAGTGAATGAAGACTGGTGAGGAAGCTCAGTAGGAAACTGTATTAGACTCTGAAGATTGTGTTAGACTCCCAGGACCCATATGGTAGAAGGAGAGAATTAATTTTTTCTTGTAAGTTGCCCTCTGGCCTCCACAAATGTGCCACAGCATTCACATGCCCAAACTTACACACACCCATGATGCATGTGCACATATATACAAATTAAAACTAAAAGTGCAATTTTTAATAATAAAAAATTTATCAAATAAATAAACCTTCTCCTCTTGTATATCTTTTCTAACCACAACTTGCCTTTGATCCTCTCTTATAAGAAACTTTCTTTCCAACCAGATTCCCTCATCATCCAACAGGAGAAAGGCAGCCCTGCCCCAACACCATGCTCCAACTTCAGTGCCACATCAAGCCCATCGTTTACCATCAAGCCGCTTCCTCTTCAGGACCATAGCATTAGCAACTTCTCTTTCTCAGGCCACCCTTTCCCATTTCAAGGTCTTTCATAAAGTCAATGCCTAGTTTATGTTTTTAGAAATTATCTAAATACTGCATTAGCTTTTACCATCTCTACAGATCCTTAAACCAGCAGAGACCTGTTACAAAATAAAAACAAACTTTAGCTTCAGTATGTTAAATCTAAAACAAGGTTTTAGATTTACAATAATAAAGGCACCAAATGGAGATATTCAGCAAAAAAAAAAAAATAGATAGATAGATAGAATAGATAGACAGACAGACAGACAGACAGACAGACAGACAAACAGACAGACATTATATAAATATACATATAGATATACAGGAACATGAATAGAAACTAATTGAGGGGATCTTTAGACTACCAAATATTACCAAAACAATGGAATGCTTTAAAATGAGTTTACATTCCTATTACTCTAATTGTGACTGAACACTACTTCTAAGCAATTTTTATTCTTTTATTGTTGATGTGTTAACTTAATGAATGCCAAGCTCAGAGCTCCTGAGGAGACAGACAATTAATAACACGTTGGGTGCCAAGACATGCATTAAAGACCCATCTCCCACATATGTGTATTAATCAGGGTAGTGTTGTGATTAGTAAAATACAAAGTCTTTAGGAGAGTATTAGCAACTCTTTATTAACACACATTTTCTCAATTACCAGATACAAAAAATAGAACTATAGTCATAGTGAGATCCATCAACTGTTCTAAAAGGATTGTATCTTGCAAATACCAAGATCTACTACCAGAGAGTCTCCATAGCACCCATCTTTTCCATAGTTACCTCTCATTTCTCTCCTTCCAATAAAATCATACACAGTTTATATTGTTCCCTTATCCATTTCAATCCATCAGAACGTATAACTTTCTTCTCTACCTCTAAAAACATTAGAAGACTTGGCAGTTAACTTTTAAGACTAATTTAATAACATATACAGCCAATCTCAGCTTACAAAACTTCCCTAACCCAGCAAATCAGTTTAGTCTCTAAAAATTTCTTCCCTTCTGCCTAAAAACATTATCATTTCACCCTTATTTAATTCAGCTGTATAACTACTACTACTACTATTATTATTATTGCTGTCAAATTCTATTATATTATTATTATTACTATTGCTGTCAAATCCTGAGGCTCATCAAACTATAGCCTGTGCTAGCCCCATTTTCTAAGTAAGATCCGGTTAGAACAGCCACCCCCAAATCTTCCTATTCTTTTTAAGATAGGATCTCATGTATTTGAGGCTGGCTTCTAACTTGCGATATAACCATGGCTGACCTTGAACTCCTGGTCCTCCTGCTTTCACCACCTCCCAAATACTGGTTCTACAGGTGTACATCACCACAACTGGTTTACAAATGGCGTCAGAGATCAAACCTAGGCCTTTACACATGCTAGACATGTATTCAAATGAGCTACATCCTCAGTGCCCATTTCTCTAAGTATTATGGAAGACAACTTTCCAACAAATAGGTTGAATAGTTTAAAAACTTTATAGCCTGGAGTCCTAAAATATTGCCCACCCGATTCCTCTAGAAAAAAAAAAGTTTGCCACTCCTTGGATGATCTATATTTGATGTCATCATTTCTTCAGAAAACAGAAGGGAGGCAATAAGGTTTTGAAATACCAGTAAAGTACCATGAGTCACAAAACATCTGAAGACTACCAGTGTGCAGGACAGGTTAAAAGAAGACCAATTAGGAAGCTTGTAAGAGACTTGGTGTAAAGGAAGAGAATGAAGGGAATTTTTAAAACTATCCACTGATACTAGTTGACTGTATGTAACAGAGAGGACAAAACTTAACACCAAAAGTTTCACCTTCAAGAATGTGGTGCTTAAAATTTGTATTTTCTCCTACAGTCTACTGGAGAATTTTAGCCTGTCCTATCTCCTGCCTTACTGGATCTGCAGTTCCTGAATCAATCCCATATCTTCTGTCTTCTGTGTACTAGATAATCCACAGGCTTATTATCTGGCTAATTCCTGAATAAGCAAACCACATAGAGGCAGTTCCAAGAGTTGGCCAAGTAAGAACACAAAGCCAAGTAGATAGAATATTCACCTGTGTTCACAAACAGAAAAGAACTAAGATTTCCATCTAGAATGACTTGCGCCAAACAAGAAGAAATGCTATGAATTTGCTAATAGAAGCAGATTCCTTGATACTTTAATATATTCTTTATCATGTTCAGAAAAAGCAATACTAGGGTAGTGAGTCTCATGAGAATAAAACTAAAAAGTGAAATTAAATGGATCAGACCCTACTGGTCTTTTATCTAGGAAAAGCAGTCCTCCTTTAATAAAGATGTTAGTACTTTTCAAAACAGTCAATATGATACTAACCTTCAGCACCAGTGTTCTCACATCCCACGAGGTTGAGAAGGATGTCATTGTCTTTATCGTCTTCCTCACATCCCAGGAGCATCCAGCTTTCCACATTTTCATTCTCTGAAGTGGTACTCTCTTCCTCCTCATTTGAACTGACCTCTATGATCATAACCTCTCGGAGCACACTTGACCTTTCCTCAGGTTCAGGCTTCTCATTAGTCCTCTCGCATTTCTTAGCCACTTTATTAGAATGAGGAGTAGCAGGACTGTGGGTCTTTTCTTGCGCTTGGACTTTAATATTTTTTCTTTTACATTTATAAATACTATCTTCATCAGATAATGTGATGACCTCTGATGTATCAGATAGCTGGATGACCTCACTATCTGAAAGGACGATTAAGTTCTTCTGATTTGGTTGAATACTCACTGTTTCAGAATTCTCACAGTTCTTTTCCTCACACCCTTCCTCCTTGTTGGCATTATGTATATTCTGGGCATAATGGACTTGGCTGTAGAGTTGAAATTCCACTTCACTATCAACACTCAGTTCACTAGATGAATCATCACGATAAAGATCATCTTCAAATGCTTCTATAGTCTCATAGCCACCAAACATTATGGAAAGTCAGTTGCCTTAGTGCTGTAAAAGAGAAAGTCACACAAAAATGGTTTTAAAAGTTAAAATCTTGTTTAGTAAGTGTCTCTTACCCCATAGCGGACTTTGAAAGCTACTACTTTTCCCAACATGTTAGAATGTCTTTTCCTTAAGAATACCACTTTTCTATGCATTTATAAGTCCTGTTATTGCCCACTAGAACAGTGGTTCTGAACCTTCCTAATGCTGAGACCCTTTAATAGGGTTCATCATGCTGAAATTACCCACCAACCATAAAACTACTGTTGCTACTTTATAACTGTAATTTTGCTACTGTTATGAAATTTTAATGCAAATATCTAATATGCAAGCTACCTGATATGCGAGTTGTTCAACCCCCAAACGGATTGTGACACACAGGTTGAGAACTGATGCACTAGAATGATACTCAGACCTTCCAAATAAGAATTGCTACCAACAGACTGAACTGTATCAATTCAAATATCCTAAAGGTATAGTAGAAAAGAGAACAGTTTGAGGTCCACTGCTAGGCAGTGGACACTTGTTCTCTAAAATGTTAAGACTCCTAAAAGTATCTCTCCCTATTCCATTCATCTGTTACTCCTCTTTTTCTTTTTTTAAAACAGGGTGTTGTTATATAGATATCAGGCTAACCTTGAACTTAAAAGTGATCTTCCTGCCTCAACTGTCTGTGTGCTGTGGAATTAAAGTATGCCAAGTTACCTAGCTCTATTAATGTTTTTTAAAGAAAAAAAGGACAGAGTTGTTTATTGTACTGCAAAAAGAACAGGCACAGCAGTAACAGAAGAACCACCTTCCTCCATCTCTCTCTCCTTTCATTCTCTATCACTTCTTTTCAGGCACACCTTCTTATACAAGAGAAAGCTCTCTTCACACCTACTATGAGTGTATTTATTCTCAATTTCAAACAGACAAGGGCCCAGGAATAATGTGTGAGCCTCCATGTGAGATGACCCCGGGGTGATTCCCAATGCTGCAAGTACTACTACTATCTCGACTAATAACAATAACCTATCCTATGGCCTTCGGATCTTAGCCAAAAGAATTCATAAAACACTTGATGTTCATTCCCATGTTAGTTATAAAATTGCACCTGAAACACAAACTTTTCTAAATACCTAAAATTGAGACAAAAATCACAGCTTTGGGAATAAATGTCTAAAAAAAATTTCTGCTGTGCTCCCGTGCATCTTTCAACTTGGGTTTCACAGTATTTCCCATCAGAAAAATTAAGTGCTCTATTTCAGAGGCGTCCATGGTACTTTATAAAACACTCACCACATTTCTAATTATTTATTCAGTGTAAACGTCCCAGAAGTATAGATCACAATTCCAGAAGACAGGGACCTTATACACTTTGTTCAATAGATCATAATAGCCAAGCAAAACATCTAGTTGGAGATGTTTATAAATGTTTGAAAACATGACTTCTATCATTAAGCCTTTGTTCTTTAGTCCCCCCCCTCTTCCAAAAATAGCCTAACAAATGCTGAGAATATAGACACTGATAGGATAATTTCTCAGTTGTCTTTAATTATTCCAAAGCACTAACCAAAAGTCTACACAGTAGATGTTTCAATTATCTACCAATGGAATGCTGATCAAAATAATAGCTCTGGAAAAAGTAAATCATGCTTGTCTAAAAACCAGGAGCACCCTAGACAAAAGTAACAATGGACACTTACTCTTCCTTCCACTTTTAGCTTTACAAATACAATTAAGAAACAATGGTTGTTTTCCTAGGTTTGAATTTCTGCCAGAACATCAAGGTGTTTTGTCCGTTTTGTTAAGAGAACCAGAAGACTCCAAGAATCTAAGAGCCAAAGAAGTACACACTCAAGCTAGAGTTTGGGTATTGTTTTCCAGAAATAAATGACTTCTGGTGTAATTCCAGATGGAAGCAAGAAGATATGGAGTTCCAGATTATCCTCAGCTACACAGTAAATTCGAAGGTCAGTCTGAGCTAGAAGACACTATTTCAAAAAGACCAAAACAGAATGAATCAAAATTAATCTCTTTTTCTTTTAAAGGATATAGTGTACTTGCTCCCTCTGTGTACTCTTTCAAGTTATATGCTGTTATTGTCATTCGAGATGAATGTGGCTGTCTGAGTAATAATGCTCATGACATTTATCGGTTTATATTGAAATGTTAGCCTCAGAAGAATTCAAATGAAAGATGAATTCTTTCCTTTTTTATTTAATAGGTAAATTAATTCTAAAAGAAGTCAAGGAATTATGCTTCCTTCAAAATCCTCAGTGGATCCATCCTGAGGATCCAGTGTGAACTTAAGATAAAACCTAATTCCAGGGCAGACAGAGAAAAAAAATGAAAGAGCTAAATTACAGAGTTACAAATTTGCACCACTCTTGGAGCCATTCCCAAAGGAAAGGGATTAAGAATAGAGCCATAGGCACACCTGTGAACGTATGCCAAAATAAACCACAGAGCCGTAATAAAAACAGACTTCTTTGGGTCTAAGGATTTATCTCTTCCCATGAAATGAAGAAAAATGAATTTAACAATTTAACCCCTATGGCAGTTAAGAGGATTTGGTTCCTTCTGTACTTGAAAATTGTGTTCTGGCATAACATATGCTCTCGTATTTATATAGCTCATGTATGCCAAGGCTAAGGTTTGCCTCAAGCTGTTTTAGTTTGTTACAACTTTAATTACAATCAAATTCACTTAATTTTTAGAAAGTATTCTCAGAGATGAGAGTGAAATATATATACATGCGTACACACACACCCTTTGACTCAGAAGGCTTTCTCAGTTTTTGTTCTTTGTGATTCCCAAGTATACTTAACCAGGTAACAAATGTTTCTGACAAACATTTAAATCTAAAAGTTACCTGTTGGATTTTTTCACAAAGCTCCCTTTATATACAGATGAATAAACAGGTCAAGATGCCTTCCTAAGGCTGGACACTTGGTTAAGAACTCAGCTAGCAAGATTTACATGTTCCTGATCTAAGCCAATCATGACTATAAATATTGCTATATGTGTACAGGCTAAACACCTAAATTTATCTGACACATATCCATTAACTTCCCACAGGGAAAAAACCTTAAACAGAGATTTTAACTAAAAGGAGAAGTAGACATTTAAACTTACAAATTTACTATTTAAGAACCTAACTGGTACTTGAACTTTATCAAAGCTCTCTGTGGTGGGGCACAGGGACACACAAGAATCCTAGCATTTGGTCGGAAGTTCCCTGTCTTAACCCCTAGGACTCATCCCCAAAAAGTAAATAAACAAAAGATGTTATCAAAGCACAGTGACTATAGAAGACTGATCACATTTTAAAATCTAAAATATCGGAAGTGGGAATAAAGCTTATCTAAAGAAATAAAACTACTCACTGTGTTTTTGTAAAAAAAAAAAGGGGGGGGGGAGCAGTCACTCACCTAATTCCTTTAAACTAACAAAGATTAATTAGGTTTCCAGAATTTACCAAGACTTTAAAGCCCCTTAAAAGATTACCTACTAGTCGTCCTAGACATTTTGCTCTCAATTTTCTTCCAAAGTATTTCTAGCTTAGAGCTTCCTTCTGGGTGCTATAGGTCATCTGAGGTAGATTTAAATCCTGAATTTGGTCTTATTCATTTGATGGTGCTGGGGATTGTATCTAGGGTCCTGAACATGCTAAGCCAGTGCCTAACCTGGAGCTGGACCCCAGCTTGAAGGCTGAATTTTTAAATCCACAGCTGTTAATGGATACACTGATTAAGGTTATTCTCCGTTTAGGTTTATAACTTACAAGAATCTGAATGACAATGAAGACTGAAACAAAACCAACTACAAAAGGTAGAATTTCTACCCATTTTTCAATTGTTACTGCCATTTCCAATCAAACGAGGTAAAGAATTCAAATGGGTCACATCAAAGAGAAACAATAGGCTTGTCTCTGTGGAAGAAATTATTCTAAATTTACTTATGTTAACTTCCAACTACTCTTGGGACTCTACTTGGAAACAATACTTTCCCTATTTTTTCCATGCACTGTTAACCTTGTAGTTATCATACAATTTTCACTTCCAATTCTTCCCTCAGATCATTCCCTATCCTCTGACTGAATGACAATAAATAACGGTCCCTAAAGCATAACACTGTCTTAAATACACACGATTCAACTTAAGGTCTGAATGTTCAAAGCCAAGTCAAGCGCTTTTGAAGGGAGCCTAGTCATTAAATTAACAGTGATTTTATACTTGAGAAAAACAGGCTCAGAAAAAAAATTACCCAATGGGCTAAAAAACCCTTAAAAGTTTCCTTCATCCAACCCTGAAATCTGAAATCACAGTAAACTCGGCCTAAAGGTATACTGAGCGTCAGCAGCTAATCAATCATGGCTGGAACTGGGGCCTGCGAACTCCCAACCTCGATTTTCCCACAGTAAAGGCTGCTCTTGCCTAAAGTTGACTACAACTGTCTGCTGTTAGGGTGTGTGTGTGTGTGTGTCGAAGGTGACAGGGGAGGTAGAGTATCATCTTAGGATACCCTGGTTTTATATAAGGAATGGGGCATAGTTCCCAGATTCTTTGTGCCTACTCGTGCAGCGACTACTTGACAGCACAAGCTTAAGGTGGCCCCCGACTGGACGCGTCCTTGTGGGCCAGGTTCCCCTCAGCGAAAGGAGGCCTCCACGTTTACGGACTGGCCCACTTCCCCAAGATAGGTGAACCGTGGGAAGCGTGGAGTAAAGCAGACAGAAAAGAGGTGCCCGTCAAGGCCATCGCCGCCCAGCCTTTCCCAAACCCTGGTCTCGGGCCGCGGGTCGCAGACCCGCCAAACCCTAGCCCGGCCGCTGAGCCGCGTGGGGCGGCACGGAGCTGAGAGGCCATTAGCTGCGCTGCACTGCGCTGCGCCCCGAAGGACCGGGAGGTGAAGGCCAGAAAGGGGCACGCATTAGTTCCACAGCTCTGCGGGCGAGGCGGAGAGGGGAAGGGGTCCCCCGGCCGCGGACAGCTCGGGGTCCGTCACATACATACTCACTGCCGCGGCTGCGACCAGGAAGCACCAACCAGGAACCGAAACACGTAGAGGAACGGGGAGGGGCGAGGACAAATGAGGTAAGGAAGCAGCGTCCGCGCGGACTCCAGGGAGGAGAAGGTACTTCCGGGGAAAACACAACTCTTGGGAGCTGTCCTTCCGCCCAACCCGAGAGCCCTCCGAGCGCATGCGTAATGTCTATTAACCCTTTGCTTAACTTTGCGTATGGTTTTGTTCTTTTTTTTTTTTTTTATTTCATCCTTCCTTTCGAAAAGAATCCCGGCTGAAAAAATTATGGCTCATATTTTATCTGATGAGTTACACAAAATAGATGATACTTGAAGGGCAAAAGTAAGTGTGAGTTCACTTTCGCCTGTGTAGGAAAGAAAACTACAATTCCCATGATACCTTGGTCCGGTCGGCCGAGACTGTTTCTTTTCTAGCTCTGGGTAACGCCCTTGTAATAACACGTGGCGCAGAGCAAATTGGCTACTTCTTCGGGTGGAGGTCTGAGTTAGTAGGGGATTTAAGGTTACTAGGTGACTTCAGAGAGGGACCCTGATAATGCCAGAAAGGCATTTTTGTGAGTGTCTGGTTTGGGTTCTTCCGCTAGTGTGATAAGTGACCTGACGGCTTTTCCACGCTTAGGTTGTAAAGTGCACTTGGGGGTGGGGTGGGGAGGGTGCTTCCGCCTTTTTAACCGTTTGTGAACCGAGAAGAGCTGCACTCCTGCGACGTGGAGTCAATGCTGTTCTTTCTGGTACTACGTTGTTCACCGCCTACAGCATTGGTTCCCCTGGTCGCTCCTTTAAAAAACAAGTGTTTAATTATGAGGTTGGACGTGTAACCCAGTTGGTAAAGTGCTTGCTTACCGCATAGAAGGCCCTGGGTTCATTCCTCAATTCCACCACGTAAGACACAAAGGAGGTGGGGGCAGGAAAATAAGGAGTTCAAGTTCATCCTTAGCAACATGAAGCATTCAAAGACAGTCTAAGCTAATTAAGACCTTGTCGCAGTCAAAAACAAACAAAAAACAGTAAGTTCATCTATGCAACTTTACAAATACCCGATTAGGTACTGGCAACAACCCTGATAAATGAGTTTGATTTTAAGTCTTTTTGCCAACATTTATTGAACATATTAAGAGCCAAGCAAATAAGCCTATATTTACATAAACTAAAAAAAAGGGGTGGGGGGGAAGGATTTCAGGAAAATGTCAGGCTATGCTAGAAAGTCTGGATAAAATAGAAGAATTCTAAAGTCTTGTTACAGTATTAGGAGTTTGAAAATAATTTCAAAAATTGATTACCATTATGGTTAAGTGCTAGGAAAGAAAGGGACAAGACACTACGAAAAGGCAAAATTGAAAAACCTATTTGGGAGATAAGGAAAGTGGTATGGAAGTGGGTCACATATGTTTGGACTGTTCAGGGAAAATATCAAAGGAATGGTGTGCGTGTATGCGCGCACGCTTTTTAAAGACTGAATTTTTATCAAGGGCCATAATAACTCCTCTTAGTATATTTGTTAGCTTACAGGCGATTCCACTAGACTGCTCCCAGGTTCCCAGGGACCTAGCAAGGGAGTAGAGGACCTATAAAAGGACTGCCAGCCACAGGCTCTCTGTGTGTTCCCATAATCTCATGCTCTCTCTCCCCCTCTCCCTCCCTCTGTTCTCAGCATTCCCTCTCCCCCTTTCTGTCCTCAGAGGTTCCCCCACCTCTTGCCCTCCTGGCCCCTGACTGCCTCTATACCCTTTCGTACCCTGTCCCAGGTCCTCAGTCCTCTCCCTTCCCCAGTAAACCCCCTTTATACCAGATCTGTTGCATGGTATAATTACTCAGAAGTATACCTTGGCATGAACCAAGTACCCGCCAGGTACCCCCACGCTGCATTATATTTCATAACAATATAGTGTTACCGCCCTTTTTGTATTTCAGCAACCATTGATGTTCTGTGTTTGTTAGTTTTTTAAACAGGGTCCCACTACAAAGCTTAGTCCAACCTTTAACTCAAGTACTGGGATTACAAATTGGTGCAACCTAACCTAACCTGAAAAACCTGATTTTTATTATTTGTGTTTGATTGTTTGAAACAAGATCTCTCTATTATGTAGTCCTGACTGTTCTGGAACTCTCTATATAGATCAGACAGGCTTTCAACTCAGAGATCTGCCTGCCTCTGCCTTCTGAACTACTGGGACTAAAGGCATGTGCCACCATGCTCAGTGATTATTTTTATTATTAGTGTTAATCTCTATTTACAAAAACGGGAAACAGACTCAGATTAACCGTTTTCTAACTGCACTAAATACTGCTTAATCTTAAATAGCATCTTAAACTGAAAAACATTGATGAATCCCTCTGGGTGTTTTGCGAGCATATTTTCAGTGAGGATTACGGAGTAAATGGAGGGAGTTAGGTGAGGACCTAAATGTGAGCTGAACCTACCAACCAGGTAAGCTAGGCACCCAAATAGAGTTAAAAGGGTATAAAGAGAGAGGTGTGAACCAGAATAAATAAACTGCTCCTCACATTGTTCCCCTTGAGAATGAAAAGCTAATTAGCATAACCCTTCATGGCTGTGTCCTCTCCTCTCACTGTTACTCATAGAGCCAACAAAATACCTTAAACAGGGGTTGGGGGGGGCGGCGGGGGGGCTGAGGGATTCCTCAGTGAGTAAGGTCACTTCCTGCTGAGCCTGACCACTGAGGTCGTGGAAGGAGACGAATGACTCCCTTAGATTATCCTCTGACCTCTACATACATGTTGTGACACATGCATGTGTATACACATATATACACATCAGTTCAAAGCATGGAGTGTCGTTGACTAACATGCTGAATTCTGAGCAGTTAGCTGCTAACATGCTATGCTCGCCCACATCTGTGTCTTTATAGCAACCCCTCTGCCTGGGAAGTACCCTCTGTCCTTCTAGTGTTCTCTTAGTCTCTTCTGTTAAAGTCCCAAGTCTTCAGAGAAACCTTACTCATACACACAGGATAGGCTTATTTTCCCGAGGATTTCCTACCCATTGTATAAACCTCCTTCAGGGTATAACATCACACTGTTCTCATAGTTCTATCCCAACTGGGCAGTGAAACAACTTGAAAGAACAAGTTCTGATGTTGTCTTTTTGTGTTTACAGCTGACACAACATCTACAGAAAGCAAAATATTCATTAAAATTTTTCAAAGGTCATTTTTAGATAGCTTTGTCTAAAAGTAAAGGATTGTTTGAAAGTGAAAAGCCCAAGAAGTCAGCACAGGGACTGAAGAGATGGCTCAGCAGGTGAATGCTTGCTGGTCTTCCTGAGGACCGGAGTTCGGTTCCCAGCAGCCCCTTGTTAGTTCTGTCACAGATGCCTGTAACTTCAGCTCCGTGAGATTTGATGCTCTCTTCTGACTTGTGCAGATGCCTGTGTACAAATAGCAGACGATCACACAGACACACACCCACACAGAGAAATACAAATAAATCTTCTAAAATTGGAAAACTTACAGACATTACAGAAATAGGTCACAAAAAATAAAAAAAAAAAATTCACAAAAGTTAAAGTTCAGACTGAGATGTCTTGGTTGGTAAGTGCTTGCATGAAGCTGGATGTGGTCGCAAGTGTGTAATGCAAGAGTGGGAGAAAGGAGGGTGGGCAGGTTCCTTGAGTTCATTGGCCAGCAAGCCCCGCTGAATTGATAAGTTCTGGACTGAGTGACCCAAGTAATTTTCCTTCATCACTTCTGTGGTATTTCCACATCATTTAAAATAGCCCTGAGAAGATGGTCAAATATTGTGCCAAATATTCAACTCTCTTCATAAGCGTCAGTGTCAGCACTGGGGAGGTAGCCCACTAGAGTGTTTGCCTAGCTGATGTGAGAAGCCCTGAGTTTCATCCCTGGTGTGGGCGGAAGAAGAAAAGCAAGGACAGGAAGGAACTGAAGGAAGAGGACAGAGGAGACAGGAAGAGGGAGCAAAGTGTCAATGTCACAACGAAGAGACTGAGGAGCTGTGCTACACTAAAGCCCCCCACCCCACCCCAGAGACGTGATAAATATGTATTGAGTGATCTGGGGTTTTCTTTTGCTATAAACAGGATGTTAGGGCCTTTAGTCACATTCAAGATGACAATACCAAATCCACACTGTTCTCCTGGTTTTCATATTTGCATTATGAGGTGTAAGATGCCTTTTCTGTTTTTTTCTCTCTTGGATATGCACCCAGAAGTATCTGGGGGAAAAAAGGGGCATCATGTCTGGAACTGGATTATTACCGCATGAACTAAGACGGGGAGAATCTGGAAAGGAATTGACATTTGGAAGGACGCTAGGTTACGAGGTCTACGAGAATTTTTGTTCTACTTGGTCATTTCTTTTTCTAAGCCTGAAATTATACTGAAATATAAAATGAAAAGAGGGAAACATATAGAATGGGTTTTCAAGACCAAGAAGGCAGGAGAATCTTCTGGCAAAGAAATAAAGAAGACTTGACAAGTTTGTAGAGAAACAGCTGGTGGCCCGGAGTGTCCGGACTGTAACATGAGGGGGAGCAGGGACAGGGGTGATAAGCCACGACTCAAGTGCACACACTTGCCCGCCATCTAAACAAGAACGGGAGGATCTGATACCCTCTGTCTACCTGTGTGAACCGAGTAGTGCACCTCCCACGGTTCCGGCATTTCACTGTCAGTTTCACCTAGTGAGCCAGTCAGAAACCCCAGGGTCATCATTGAAAGTGACTGTCTAATCCAACACACCCCGTTTTTCAAAAGAAGAAACTAAAATCCAAAATGCAGAAGCGATTTGCAAGTTCCCAGCTAGAGAGTGCTCAAGCTGGCCTCCGTTTACAATCCATCAGCTTCAGCCTCACCATGGCCTCTAGGATGCAGCAGACACAGAAGGCTAGCACAAATGACCAGGGTGTTTACCCTTTAGAGTTTGGGTGCTTTTCATTTGCCCAAATACAGGCTTAATGCTTGTACAATCTTAAAGTGTAGGTGCCAGTAAGATCTCAGCAGCAGATATCACTTAAAACTGATACACTGGGCCAGTAAAGGATAATCAATTCAGGCTCCAAAGTCCAAAGCGGCAATCAAGGTGATTCTCAGGAATTCTCAATGACATCGGTACCCTTCTGGATTTGCTGAAAAGTTTTAACATGCTTTTTTATTATTCATGATTTTGCAGTTCTTCAAATTGCAAGGTGATAGAGAGAGCACGCAATTTTCAACCAGACTATGAAATCTTCCTTGAAAATTTGGACATTCATATAGATAGATAGATGACTTTTAATTTTTCTTGGAGACTGAAATGTAAAAAATGCATATACCATAAATTAAGTTATATATATGATAATATTTTCATTTTACAGCAAAGTCCTAGGGATAAGGGACTAGTATGTCACGGACTCTATTCCCCCTTGCTGTTACTCCTAGTTGGAACCGCATCCCTCAAAACCTAGGTCTCAAGGACTCAGTAATGAGCATCAACTCATGAAACTATTGCCATTTTAATGTATGTGAGAACCATTAGGGCTGGAAACAGAGTTCAGTGGGAGAGTACTTTTGCACACATTCAACTTCATATGGTAATAGTAAAAACTGGGAATAAATATAATACTTGTCAATAAACAACTTATTAAATAATGCATGGTAAAGTGTTATAGAAAATATATGTATTTATTGACTTGACTGAGCTTCTACTTGTTTATTGACAAGTGTTATATTTATTCCCAATTTTTACTATTACCATATGAAGTTGAATGTGTGCGAAAGTACTCTCCCACTGAACTCTGTTTTGAAGCTGTCATTACAGTATATTGATAAATCTTTCATCACTGCAAACTCTTTAGATTTGCGTTACTCTTTTTAAAAAGATTTATCTTTTTTATGTGTATGACTACCCTGTGTGCGAATGTCTGTGCACCACATGTGAATCTGGGTCCTCTGGAAGAGCAACTACTGTTCTTAGCCCCCTGCAATATTCTTATATTGTGCTGTATAGTTTTATGTCAACTTGACACAAGCTAAAGTTATCTGAGAAGAAAAAGGCTCAATTAAGAAAATGCCTC